>CM060950.1:212570972-213085972 GCA_030765055.1 Mantis religiosa
ATATTTTACTAAATATATAATACAGTTATCGTACATAAAATCAAAAATATTATTTCTGTGGTATAAAAAAGAGTCCACATAGTCAAATCTCTAAGTTAATTTTCAATCAATTCAGTCCTGCTAAAAATATAATAAAGAAGTTCAAGTGTCAGGAAACAAGCATTTAAGCTATATTTAATTAGTGCCCACTGTTAATTATAATATACTTTTCCAAATGTTCTGAAATTATGCACAGTCCTCTGTCTGAAAATATGTTTTTGGAAATGAAAAAGTTCGCTCAACTTCGCAAGAAGTCAACGGTGCATATTTATACAGTAGGGTAGTGCTAGAAATAATGTTTTCAGGGGTTCTACATTTCACCATTAAATAAGCAAGAAGAAGTAACAAAAGTAGGTTATGCAGTTTTTTTCTGTTTTTTAGCACTGACATCTAAAGTGGAAGCTACAACATCCATTGCGCCTGGTACAACACTGACATCTTAAACTGCATCTTCAATTAACTGATGAACCATGAACTGTTGACTGCTTACAAGGATTCGCTCACACACACAGCAGGACCAAAATAAAAGTTCTCAATCACAGACTTCACAGCTTCGAAGTGGTTACTGTAGAAAATTACAGCTTCAATCCCTGTTGCCCACCTTGTGATCACTGGATTTGGAGGCACAGGCACGTCAGATAGAGGTTCCTTGTAGCGTCGTACACCATAAGGACATCCTAAGAAAACCTTCCTCGTTGCTGGTATCAGTGTATTTAGTTTTGGGAATTCATATCTGTCTCTGCCACTCGCTGCAATGCATGAGCTGTACATGTAACATGCACTAAGTTTGGATAGAATATAGTGAGCGATTTCACCATTTTCAACATGTAACTGGCTGTATCTGTGTACATCAGTAGGACCCTTTCTTCTTTTACGCCATCTACCCATTATAACTTAATTCGATCATTAATGAATACAGCAATTTTTAAACTATTTGTTTTCTCCAAATGTGGACAACAAATGCAGTAGGGTTTTGATGCGGCTTCAAAATACAAATTTCCCTCAATTACATTAGCAATGAAACGGCCTGAACCATCCGTCGTCTCATCAGCAGAAATCCATATGCGCCTTACATGGAAAGCCCATGCTACATCACTACCTTACAGAGCATCCAAGCGTATGGTGAGGCTCTATCTACTGTAAAAACTGAAAAATCACCTATGGCTCTGAGGAATACGCTCCTTGTATACAAACAAGTAATAAGACCCACCTTCAACTACGCCTGCCAGGTTTGGAGCGCAGCTTCAAGAACTCACCTCTACAAACTTCAAATACTACAGAATCGATACCTTCGAGTAGCAACTGCTGCCGAATGGTACATTCCAAATGATTAAATTCATTCAAAACTATTATTTCCCAAACTAAAAGACTATATATCCTCAACCTCTCTCATAAATTCTATTCCCGTGCCCCTTACAGATTCAATCAACTTATCCGAGGCCACGGTAATATGACAGTGACCCTATGGAAACCTACAATCCTCCTAGGCTTGCCTTATGTTCATCATTATCCCAATAGCCTCCTACAATTACCGTATCCTCTCTTGAATTCTACATCTCGTGATACTTCATAAAAAATAAACTGCCATATACCTACCGTCTGTAACTGTAAATCTATCACAATGCCGGTAAGGTGGAGAAGAATGACTCTTCAACGACAAAAATAATAATTAAATAAATAAGCTGATATTGATGTGTTTACCCTCGATTTGCTTGAGTTGTGCAGGTTACTATTTTATTTCTGGCTGAATGCATTTTTTAAGCAGGACACAGCGCACAAGTCACAGTTTCATTGAACATGTGACATATAAGAAAAAAATCGACGTAAATCGTCTGCAATCTAACAAATAACTTAATAGGATTAAAGTTTATGAAATTATCTAAAGATAATTACTGAGGTCAACTTTTAACTACGTTTAGGCAAACGTCTCTTGTGGGTTTGTTTAACGAGGTTGGTGCACACGGCCATAAGTGTTCAACTCATTCATCAACACTTTTACATTTACAGAGGTATCCATCAGGTAAGTCTATATGGAATCTTCGAAAGTAAGTTTTAAATTTCCCATGACTGGTAGCAAATTGGGTCAAAATAAAATTAGGTGAAAAGTACTTGCAGTTTACACGATCATTAACATTAGGAAAAAATTAATTTCGAGTGATTTGTCCTTTATCGCTATTTATGCAAGTGCTGTTCCACATTTCAAAAATTTCTTTTTTCAATGTTTTTCTAACAAATGTGATTGTAGACTCTTTAAAACTTAATTCCTTTTGGGATAATGCATAACGCTTAGCATATTCATCTGCCCTTTCATTTCCATGTATACTCGTACGGCCTCTAACCCATGTGATACATACGTGATTGGTGTTTGCTATAATATCGTTCGTTATTTTGGTAGCAAGTGAAGATGTAGTATATTTATCTCCGATAACACTGGCAGATGCCTGGGAATCACTGTGTATCCATGCGCTGTAGTTATTACTGTGGCACCACTCCACTACTTGATTCAGTGCAAAAAGTTCGTCCTCGTATATAGAGCAATTAGGTGCAAGTCTGTATGCTCTATAAAGCAACCCCACATTGCTTTTATCGAACAGCACAAAAGCACATCCCACACGAGCTGGATTCTCTGGAAGATCTTAATATCGCGAACCATTTGTTTAGATGTTGTAGTCATGTGTTTGTTTGCAGTTATTCTCGCTGACAATGTTGTAAAATACAGCAAGATGTCCAGCTTCCAATAAATGGCATCTCGAATGAAAGTCGATTTCAGGAACTTGTAGGGAACCTTGATAACCTTTCTTTATGTTATATATCTTTGCACTGAAGATTGCCAATAAATATAAAGGTTCATTGCCTGCGATTAGAAGTGCAGCATCTGTGGAAATGTTTTCTATATCCCTTGATGATTCTGAGTACAAATCCTCTTTGTATCCGGTTGAGTTTACATTGATCCCAGCGTTTATTTAGTACATCTTGGAATACAGCCAAGCAGTATAGTACAAGAGGTTTGATAGCTCCAAAGTATAACATCTTCATCTTCGAAGAGTTGAGACCCCATGTGGGACGTGATGTAATTGACAAACCATTGAGAAGTCTAATGGTTTTTATTTGCACGTGGTTGAAGTATTCTCTAAATATTAGTTTGAGATCTAAAATTACTCCAAAGCAAGACATTTTCTTTATTAAATTAATTCTCTGTCTGTTAAGATCAATTACTGGTTCCTCTTTCACCTTTCTTCTACTGATTACCATTGCAGCTGTCTTTGTTGGATTAAAAGAGAGTTTGATATCTACTCCCCACTGGAAAAGTCGTCCTAATGCTATGTTTGTCATTGTAGATAAACCATTGTAGTTTTATCCTTCACCTACATAAGCTCATCGTCTGCATATGCTATAATATATCGCAGTTTGGCGGTAAATTTATGTTTAAAAGATCATCATATAATATGTTCCAAAGACCCGAGCTGCAGGAAGATCCCTGAGGACAACCTTTGGTAATAGATTTTTCTATTATAGATCCACAGAAGGACAGTTGTGCTCTTCTGTTATGGAAATAAGTCTATAATTTTAAATACATTCATTGGGCAGCGTTCCTTCTTTAATTGTAAAAGTATTCTAGGCCACCGTGCGTTACTGAAAGCACCAGTTATATCAAGATATACAAGCAAGCCATACATTTTCTATCTGAATGTATATTTTGTTCAGTCTGTAACTTGTAGCACTGCATCCTCGGTTTACTTGCCTTGGACGAATCCATACTGATTTTCATTTAATAGTTCATTTACTTTGAAGGTGATACACAATTTTATCAACTATCAGTTTTTCTAATATTATCCCCATAACTGGCAACAGACTAAATGGACGAAATGAATAAACTGTGGGGTTTTGTAGTTTATATTTATTTGGCATTATTTTAACAACAGCAATTTTCCATGCTTCGGGAAACACGGCTAATTCTAGACATTTGTTGTACACAGTGACAAAGAATTGTGGTAAAGCAAAATGGATATGACGCACTATGTTTGCAGAGATAGCATCCATGCCTGGGGCCTTTCTATCATTTTGTCTTTTAATGATATGTTCCACTGCCTTCTAAGTGAAGGGCACATGCATTAGATTCAGCAAGAGTTATTGTCGAATAGACAGTTGATTGTCGTCGTCATCAAAGTCCGTAGGGAAAAACGCATCATATAACACTGAAGCTGTTTCAAAAGGAGTTGATGTGAATCCATTATCTGTATCAACTGTACTAAGAGTTTTGTTAACATTTTCCGGCTTGTAGAACGTTTATAGATAATTTTCCATGGATTTGGATTCCGCGAGGAGCAGAATTCTTTCCAATAGTTTGTCTTCGTATTTTGAATGACATGTTTATATTCGAGTCTTGCAGTATTATATTTTTGCTTGTATACTTGTCGCAGTGGCTCACATGTTGTTCTTTTAAATCTTGTGCTGCAAGTTTGCAAGCGCGTTCTAAGAATATTTAGCTCGGTTGTCCAGCAGAAGTTTCTTAATTGTGCTGAATTTTGTAGATTTGGTAAGTGAGAATTACATATGCTCTTGATTATATCTGTGGCTCTCTGAATTATTCTATTTAGATTATCTTCTGTAGCGCAATTGCTAATTTTATCCATCATAGGTTTTAGTATTTTCTGAGCTGATAGCTCAAAGTGCTTCCACATTGCAGTTTTAAATTTCATTATATATATATATATGTATCATTTGAGGGTGTCTTATTATGTGGGAGGACAGAAAGTGTGATTATGATTAGTTCGTGATCAGAAAATGTATCCAAATCACTCACTTGCCAATCAGTAACGTATGGCAAACGAAATAGTTAAAATGATGCTCAAATAAATCCGCGGTCCATTGAGCTTAGAGTTATCCAACATTCACCTTTCAAGATAAGGTAAAACCAAGTAACGCCACAAAAAAGGTCCGAAATCGAATGTATGGTAGACAGGCTTCTACCACGCCACAGAGATAGATTCCGACATTTAGTCGTCCTTGGAGCCAGTGTCGTTCAGAATTTCAGATTGGGATTGACTTGTTGAATTTCCAAAACGCCATTCATTGCTAGATTTGGGAAGGAATTTCGTTCGGTAGAATAAATCAAAATAACATTTTAAGATACTGTTCATTTGTGAATAAATTTGGAGACGTTTTATTTAGAAACAAACCACACTTAATCTAATATATTACAAGTCTGATTGTCAAATTAACTAAACACTAAACATAAAGGAATTGTTTGTAATGACACAAATTCCAAATGAATCAAGGAGGCCTTCTTGTTCTAGATTCGTACACATATGTCTGTTTCTTGTGGATGGCCATGCGTCAGAACTTAACAAACTCGAGCGTTCTGCGAAAAAAAATGACATCCACATGTGCTTACTGTGTTATACTTCTCATAGGCTACAATCGTTATAGAGGGCATTTTTCAAGGCCCATGACTCATACGATGATAATTGTTATAAATTGAATACAAATATAGAAGGGTAGAAAGATAATCAAAATCGCATTCGACATATTACTTAAGAAGCCCGCTTCAGGGCAGCAGCACCTTCAATTACTGAAATTGTCTTAATATGCACAGAATTTATCAACTGAATGAAGCTTTCCTGAGGGACAGATATTTTCTCGCAGGTGTAAACCCAAGAAACTTGACTGAACCCAGAACATCTAATAAGACACTTTGTAAAGAAAGTTAATTCTGCGCTGATATTCTCCATTCTGCCCTAAATTCCAAAGAAACAATAAAAACAGAGTAGGAATGTGACAGAATTCACATGTTTCTTTCAAACATCTGCAATCTTCTCCCACCGTTCACTTCATTATCATCCTTAATTATTCGGAATTATTATACAGCTACTCTGTGCTCTCTAACGTATGTACCTCTCATTTATTATTTGGAACGATATAAATACGACTGACACCTCAGTTTTCCCCCAATGACATAGAAAAAGTATGGAGTTTAAAACGCATGAAGGCTACATCGATTAACCTTTAAGTAAGTACCAAATTCCTTTACTAATTGGCCTTTGTACCTATAAGAAGACGTGAAACAAAATTAATTCTGTAATTGTTTATTTCGATTAACACGAAGTATAAAAATAAGTGTTTGTAAGAATAGTTTGTAGACCGATATCTTTTTCTGTGGCATCAAGCACTTCTGGGATAACCATCTTTATTGATTTGCTGTTTTCAGAATTTCAAAGTGCTGTCGTGTTAATTGTTTCTCCCAATAACATGAAGGGAGTACGACATTACTAGTCCTGCATATACAAATTAGCTTTTTAAACATTTGACTGTCAATTCGATTTCCTCTATTCGCCTTGTTCTACAAGAAATTGTGTAATAAAGCCCTTTCTCTAAAGGTTCATTTGCATTAGTATAAAGTAGAAAAATGTACACTCCTTATATAGTTTTAAAAGATATATAAAAGTAAATGATGTTAGATAAAGTATTGTAAATATAGTAAATTCAATTTCTAACGCATCAAATACTTTCGCAATCGATTGAAGTTATTCTTTATACAGTGGGCTATGAACTTCAGAAAAAAAACTGTGATATCGCTTGTGAAATCTTTTGTTATTGTTAATGTCATTTTAAATCAGTTCAATGGAATATTGTACATTTATATTTGCTCTTCAAAATCTTTTTTTTCTGCGTGTGTGTGTGCGCGCGTGTGTATGTGTGTATTTGTTAAAAGAAAATATATACTTCTTGGCCAGTATTTACACAAGCGGAAGTAAATCACTAATAGAAGCGGAAATACGTAATCAGAACAGTGTCCATGGCAATAAACAATTTTCTTCACACACAAGCAGAATGCTGTAATTTTTAGATTACAAGCACCAGAATTACCATCACCATCGATCACACACGATGTGTCTGGGTGATCACAGTCTCGTGTAGTCAGAGAACCTCCTCTCAGCACTTACATCCATCACCGTCAGGACCTGCAGCCACAGAAACCTCGAGATATGGATGAGAATGTGCTTCCAGGAACTTCTCAGCACCATCAACATCGTACTGGGACTGCATTTTGTCATCACCGGCATCCCACGACTCATTTCTGGAATTGTTCTACCACCGCTTTTCAACAGCTGCTCATCCTCAAGCGTCTCCTCCTCCAATATTAACAACGCGAGGTATTCAGCTGACTCTTCTGACATCCGCAGGACGCCGCCCAAGTTCATATCTGTGGAAGTGCTAACATGTGGTCATGTCATGAGATTCTCCTCCTACACCCCAACATCACGCCCAGGAATCTTCCTCTCCAGTTACATCTGATGATCCCAAATCCAGACGAAAGTGTGTAAATTACATTCCACAAGGACAGAAAGTTATAAAATTCTTTAATCTCGTCCAGAAATTTTGGCAATTACAAATTCAAATCCACGAACACCCTCTCAAATAAATTGTAGTTCACAGAAAACTATAGTTGTAAAATTATGTTACAATAAAACACAACATTAAAATTATTTTTGACTCAATTTATTTTAGCAGAGTTGCTAAGGTAACAAGGTAATCCTGTACATCAATGGCTTCGTCTGCTACGGTAAGTGTTACCTGCTGTGCAGTTCTGAAATATGCAAGACAACATGAAGTACCTTGCAGCATGATCACCATAAAATTAAGTTACCTAAAGTTATAATTTTATCTTTTATATTTGTTCTGTAACTCTAAAAATGTTGGCCCAGAATTGAAAAAAAAAAAAAACAAAGTAAAAGAAGGTATACGTGTCTGTGTGTGTCCATGTGTCTGTGAACAACATAACTAAATGGAAAACCAGTTAATTACCAAACTTGATATTTTTTGATTCAGTATTTTTTAAAAGTTGAGACAGAAGGAATTTAAAGAAACCCTTCTAAACCTAACTACCCTAAATACCTGGAGTATTTTTCAAAACTTTTATTTTATGAAGAGCAGCTCTAAGGATTATGATTAAAATACGTTATGTTCAGGCTATTTTTATGACAAATTAAATGCACATCTTGAATTTTGTGGAAATGTTGTTAGCAGTTCACTTCATTCTGAATGATATTTGTATAACTAGTAAAGTGTAAGAGATAGAATCTTGCTATTCAAAATATTTGGATCTCATTAAAAACAAATTTCTTTCAAATACATTTTTGCAGTGTGAATAATTTCAAAGATATTATTATTTGTCTGAATTTTCCAAAGGCTATACTTTACTCAAATGGGAAGTCATCAAACATTTTTACTTTCCCTAACATGGACGATCATCTGCGTTAATGCAATCTAGACATCAGTGTCCCTATAATCAGCTGTGTGGAAGTGTCTCTAGTAACTGCACAGCTCTGTGCAGTGGCATCCTGTGACACTTGAGGTTTTTGTTTTTTCAACTTAAGTATACGATGTAGTCAAATATATCAGAAGTGAAACATGGCATGACTAACGAGATGTGGAGGGCGAACATAGCTCCTTGTGATTTTGCCAGATGGCAGCCTATACTTGGCAGTCACTAAAGGATAAGATTGCGTAGTTAGAGTTGCCCATTAGTGAGACGGCTTCTCACAGGCTAAGAACAGTAGGCACACACAGTAGACATGCAGTTTGCAAAGGAACATCTTTTGTCTTACCATAGAGAGCTGCAAGTGGGTCGGTATGCTTTGGAAGAGCTTCCAACATCCCTGGACGTGTGAGAGAGTACTATATGGCTTGATGAGGTGGTTTTCTGTACTGGCCATTATGGCAATTGACCAGTTGCTGGTCAAATGGTTTTAGGATGGATCCCAGATACCTAAAAATCATAAGGTGATCAGGTCGTATCAGTTGGGTTGGATTAGTTGGGCTGCACCTCGATAAGTTGAGAAATCCCCAAGAATGAATTCTGTTGAGTATGTAACCTTTCTGAGAGATGTTCTACAAATTTTCCTGGTGTACGATAGCAGCGGTGTTCAAGCATCTTGGTGTACACAGGAGTCCTTTGCAGAGCACCTGTTTCACAGATTCTGAGCTGGCTCACGAAATGTTTGAACCTCAGTATTATAGTATATGTCTGGTCACGCATAATCCAAATGTGGCAGCCCAATCAAAGATGCACTAGAAATTGATTATTGGAGCACTGTAGAAACCAATAGGAACATCTAAGACATGAGTCAGAGTATTTCCAACATCTGAATGAGTCTCATACCTTCCTGACTTAATCAACTGCTGGATAGGCAAGGCAATTGGACGGACTATTGACTGTTTGTTTGTAAAATGGGTCTCATGTAAGTTAATTATGACTGTCTACAATTATGAGAAATATTAATGAAACATTATGCTTTGTTATTTTTCAATATGCATGTGGAATATTCTGTGATATGACTGGAATTTCAATTTATTTCCTATTAGTTCTATTTATTTCTAAAACAGTGAATAATATTTAAATAAATGTTTGCAAGTTGAAACAGCATACAACATATTCTGCTATGTTACATAATTACAAACATTAAAAATACATGTTATCAATTATGCTGTAAATGTATTTGTATAAATTAAATTTATTGGGAGTTGATTAATGACACTAAACAACACTTACTTTTAAATTTTCCCGGAACTAGTTTCAGAGGCCTTCCCTCTATCCACAGCCAGACATCGACTGGTTCTCATTGGTGTAGCTGGCAATATTTTGTCATCAGTCTCCTCTGGTGGCAGTTCGAGGAACTTGGTGCACAAATCTTTCTGGGGGATGTCGAAATTGAATACTTTGTTCCTATTTTTTGAAATGAAGATTTGTTCCCATATGGACAGTTCTTGTTTTCCTGTTGTATGTTTTAGTAATTTTGGTTCTGGATTTATGTTGTGTTTTTTTTCTTCCCAAAAGTGCATCGCAACTGCTGATTTTTCTAATTGTTTGTATTTTATGTTCCTAAAGTGTTCCTTTGCTCTTGTTTCTAAATTTCTTTTGGTTTTTCCAATATAAATTTGACTACAGTCACAGCATTCAATTTGATATATACCAGATATTTTGTTAGATGGAATGGCATCTTTTATGTTTGAGAAAATTAGGTTTTTTAAGGAGTAATGGTTCACTGGTGCTAGTTGAATGTTTTGTTTTTTGAATACTTTTTTGAATTTATCAAAGGCCCATGGATAGTAAGTGAATTTTTTGAAGATCATTTTAGTTTCTGTAGCTGTGAGGGTTGTGGTTTCCTTTAGCAGTTTCTTCTTTTTTGCTAAGTTCTCTTTTTTGTCTACTAGTGATTTGGGAAAGTCATTTTTCTGTGCTATTTCAATAATTTTGTTGTATTCTATTTTGTATTCTTCTGCTGTGAGAGGGATGTTGACCAGTCTGTGTGCTAAACTATTAAAGATTGCCTGTTTGTGGGATCTTGGATTGTAGCCATTAGCTTTTATGAAGATGTCTGTCTGTGTTGGTTTTCTGTAAATGCCAAAGTTTATTCTATTTTATTTATTTATTTATTGGCATTTACAGAAAACCAACACAGACAGAGAACTACATGAAAGCTAATGGCTACAATCCAAGATCCCACAAACAGGCAATCTTTAATAGTTTAGCACACAGACTGGTCAACATCCCTCTCACAGCAGAAGAATACAAAATAGAATACAACAAAATTATTGAAATAGCACAGAAAAATGACTTTCCCAAATCACTAGTAGACAAAAAAGTGAACTTAGCAAAAAAGAAGAAATTACTAAAGCAAACCACAACCCTCTCAGCTACAGAAACTGAAATGATCTTCAAAAAATTCACTTACCATCCATGGGCCTTTGATAAATTCAAAAAAGTATTCAAAAAACATAACATTCAACTAGCACCAGTGAACCATTACTCCTTAAAAAACCTAATTTGCTCAAACATAAAAGATGCCATTCCATCTAACAAAATATCTGGTATATATCAAATTGAATGCTGTGACTGTAGTCAAATTTATATTGGAAAAACCAAAAGAAATTTAGAAACAAGAGCAAAGGAACACTTTAGGAACATAAAATACAAACAATTAGAAAAATCAGCAGTTGCGATGCACTTTTGGGAAGAAAAAAAACACAACATAAATCCAGAACCAAAATTACTAAAACATACAACAGGAAAACAAGAACTGTCCATATGGGAACAAATCTTCATTTCAAAAAATAGGAACAAAGTATTCAATTTCGACATCCTCCAGAAAGATTTGTTCAGCAAGTTCCTCGAACTGCCACCAGAGGAGACTCATGACAAAATATTGCCAGCTACACCAATGAGAACCAGTCGATGTCTGGCTGAGAATAGAGTGATGGCCTCTGAAACTGGTTCCGGGAAAATTTAAAAGTAAGTGTTGTTTAGTGTCATTAATCGACTCCCAATAAATTTAATTTATACAACAACACTGTTTTCAACACTTCCATTAAAGGATTTTGTATTTGTATAGTTCTTCATATTTGCAAGCAACAGTATAACCCCTTAAGATTGCCTTAAGGTACCATATTGTTTATCTTTTACTAGTCTAACACTGATGCGACAGCTGATAGATATGCAAGTATCAGTAAAGTGGTGACACCTACCAAATCTTTAGCTGCTTCTTTGATTAATTACTGCAAGAAGCTTATAATTAAAGATAGAATTAGGTATTGCATAATCTATAACCCTTTATGACATTAGGCCATCTTTTAACCTCTGTAAATGTTCTGTTTTAGTTAATCTTTTGAGACAATATGTGTTATTTGAACACCACAGGTGTATAAAATCACTGGACTCAGACTCAAACTTGCATGATGGTATGAATGCCAACCTATATTACAAACCTCACAAGATGCTCTGCATAGGCAGCACTGCCACCATTATGATGTCATTAACATGGATGAGTGTATATAGTAGGTAAAGAAGGTTTTGATTCCACTCATACTGAGATATTGTTGGAAATTATATTTTTAGGACCCTTGGCTTAAAAAAGAAACATTTTTATATTTCACTAAAAAGTTTACAGCTGTGATTCCACTGCAAATACAAGTATTCAGGTTTCCTGAATCCAAATATAAAGCAATTTTAGAAAAATATCTGTGTGTGAACTGCATAACTAAAAAATTAAACTTTTGGTATTTAATTTCAGCCTCTTCCAAGGATGTGACAAAGATTTTCAAGAAAATCCTCCCGCCACAGACTGCCCCTTACTTTTCCAAAATGCTGATTTTCTAAGAAATGGCTTAGCAATTTTGATTAATGTACCATATGATTCAGATACTTTAATCTCAAACGAAATATTTATCCTGAATTTTCTGAAAGCTTCCTCATGAGTTCTCTTTATATAGGATAATTCGTCAACCATAAGAGATAGACAAAATGCTGCTACGTAGAAAATATAATATGTTTAAAATGTACAATTTATTTAAAGTACAGATTTCTTTTTAATTTATGTTGTTTAATGTCCTGGACCTATAAAGAGCTGCTGATTGGTATGGGTGGGTGGGTGGGTGTGTGGGGTTTTAGGGCCCGTCGACAACAAGGTCATTTGGGCCGTGATTGGTATGTGATGGATCAAGAATTTATCCCACTATTTCAATTGTACCTACAAGAAGATATGTAATAAAATAATTTCTGCAAATCTTAATTTCATTAACATGAAGTAGATAGAAAAATAAGCCTTTGTAAGAAGAGTTTGTACAAAAGTAGAGAAGTCATGTAAGTGATACAAAACAGATATTTTTATCCCTTGGTCATAAAAGGGAAATGAAACCTCCAAGCTATCATATAGGGTTCAGCTGTGCTGTTAAAAGATTTGACTATAATTTAAAGCTTACTGTATTTCTGTGTTTCCCTTAGATTAGATTAAATTGATTTGCATTCAGTGGGTTCACTTGTACCAACAAAGGACTGTGAACAATGAACTGGTCCAGAGGTATACAGTTTCATATCATATATAATTAAAAATTTAACATAAGAGACACATTATACACAGGTAATATGAAAAACAATATAGAAAGCAAGGCAGAAATAATTATATATGATACTAAACCAAACACTTTTTTAATCAACTTTCAATTGGCTTTTGCCAGTACATCTCAACCTTTTTGCAATGGATACCACTTATTGTCATTACTTCAATACATATACATAAACAATCCACAAAGATTTATTGGCAATGATTTGTCTTTGGAACAGAGATTCTACTTACAGACAGTTACTAAGCTTATAAGGATAATTTGACATTCAGATAATCTTGTACAAAATAAAATGGATTTGAGCATAGCTACTTTCTAGCAGCATTTTTAAAAGCACCAACATTATCAAGTTTTTCTTTAAGATCATTAGGATAAGTGCTCACTATTTTGACGGTTTATTAATGCATACACCTTTATGAAAGCCAGAAAGCTTAGCACTGGGATAATGGGTATTACACTTTTGTCTAGTGTTTATTTTATGAATAACATTATTTGTTATAAATGAGGCCCAATTGCATACAAGGAATTTTATGATCCAGAATATATACATGCAAGGAAGGGTTAATATCTTCAATCTTTTAAAAAAATATTTTCAAAAGTGTCTGCTATGGGTGTTAATGGCTCTTATAACAACTAACAATATACATCTAACAACTCCACAACTAACATAACTGCAGAACTAACCTAGCCAAAAAAGTGCACATCACATTGAAATAATACTGTATAACAAACTGCCTACCATGATTAAATACATAAAAGATCTAACTATATTTAAAAAAGAAACCTTAGGTCATTCCCATTAGTTCATTTATTTTATGCAGTTGCAGAGTTCTTGAAAAAGTAATTATGTAAAATATGATAGTTAATGTAATAAATTTATAGTTTCTAACCATGAAAATAATTGTATGTTGTATACTTTTAGTTAGGAATAGGAATTTACTGTATGCGCTCTTGTAATTTTTATTTGTTTTTTCTTGACAGAACCATAAAAATGTAACTTTTTAAGCACTGAATAAATACTACAATTACTGTTACAAATCAAGAAAGACCTCATGTATCATGCAAAACAAACACGTAACTTCCAACGTTTTACCATGTACAATTTACTGCTTTATTATCCAATTTTGTGATTCCTATTTTACCCAAAGGTATATTAGGAATATAGTTTACAAATTATAAACTAATTATAATAAAATTACAAGATATAACCAAATGCAATGCACTATCATTAAGATGACAAACAATTAAACATGAAAATTAATATTTTAGTTTCATAAATAATTTGTTCAAGGAAACCGTGACATATTGATAAGTTTTGTAATTCATCAAAATATGTGTAAGTGGTTTTGCAGAAGTGTAACCTAAGAATTGAAGCAATAATTCAAGTTGATATCTTTCAAAACAGAAAATGGGGCAAACAAAATGTGAGGGACATCTTGAAGGTGATTTTCACAAATACAATCAGAGATAGATTTGATTTTGAATCGAAATAAGTAAGCAGAAAATTAGCCATGACCAGTTAAGAATTGAGTGAGAACATAATTAGGATTAAGGAATTTATATTTATGTCTATCAGAAACCATTGGGAAATATAAAGCTTTAGTCAAAGAACCACAATCACTTTTTAACCAGTATTCATTCCAGTTGGATGATAATTATCTTCTATGTTTCCCTCATATAAGAAATAATGCATAAAGTGTAAAATACCAGAAGATCTGAAGTCACAACTCTCTTTGCAAGCTTGTTGACAGGTTCATTACCGGCAATACCCAGGTGTCCCCTGACCCACAAAATACATACAAATATGAGAACCACTTAATATTTGATCCCTTATTTCTCTGCAATAGGATTACCATTGTTTGTATCGTTCAAAGCCACAATTTCTGCCTGTGAGTCACTGTAAAGTTGAGTAGTACTTTGGAAGCTTTGCGCCTACCATGTGCACAGAAGCCAAATGTTGAGTTTTTCGTTGTGTTTTGCATTTATCAGGATCCTTAGCACTAAATTGCCTTATTCTTTGAAATTTCAGAGCACCTTATTATTGAATAAGGCACTTCAGAGTTTGAGAAGTCATATACTTGGAATAGAAAAGGATATTTTACCCCTTGATTTGGGTGCAGACTTTCAGTCCCGGATATAGGACCGGTGCCCACTCAGCATCACGAGGGAGGTGAGGAGCTTAGAATAGCTTAGCAATCCTGGTCACGAAAACCAACATTCTGGCTGGGGAATGCCGAGATGCTGGTCACATCTTCTCCTCGTATTGGTTGGATGATCGTCCACCTCTGCCGCGCGTAAGTGGGCATGAGGCAGTCGGGTTGGTAAGCCTTGGCGCACCAGTGGTTAATTTTAGCCCCTTGATATGGCTTTTCTGTGGACTTCCTTTCTCTCACACATTACACAGGAAAACTGCCTTTAATTTCACACCATACATTAAAATTTTAATCCACTTTATTTCATTTTATGTAGCAAAAATGTATTCTCAATTATCTGCAAATTGACAAAAGTGCAAAAATAAGGTACCTATTTACTTTTATCTCCATAAATTGAGGTTTTTAAAATACTTCGGATTCCTCAGCATGAGCACACAAAAGCATTGACAGTTTTAATATATATGCACAAATTAAGACAACACAAAAGTTAAAATTAAAGGCAAGAAAACCCGGAAATGAAATGTGTAGTGTTTAACGCCCGCTTTTACTACATACGGCACCGCAGGCGGTGACACTGATGATACATGGCATGAAGATGGAGCACCGGTGGAATGAGATGGCGGGGGAAACCGGAGGTCCCGGAGAAAACCCGCTCCAGCGCCGTGTTGTCCACCACAAATCTCACTTAGCGGTCGCCTGGGATCGAACCCAGGCCGCCTTGGTGGGAGCCAAGCGGTCTAACCACTGAGCCACGGCGCGGCCATAAAACCCGGAGGAATGTCATTTACAGAACACTCTCCAACACAATGTAATAGTAAAACTCAACACATATGGACAGCCTAGTAAAGTGCAAGCTGCACACTGGTGTTTTGTAATGAAAAGACATATTGGTTATGCTGGTATTATTTAAGGGGAAATAAAAATGCCTATCCTGCATCTCCTTCATCACGACCCATTATTAATAAACTATTTAAGAGATCGTACTGGTAATTTTACAGGTGCAGATGCAAGCATTCTACATTCACTGATTTGCTTTAGTTATGGGTTCAAATCTGATCTAGATTGATGATTTTAAAGTGTGCTAAAAACAACAGCCCCATGTTAGTGATTTACTGGCACTGAAAAGAAATCCTGTGGGACAAAATTTTGGCACACAAGCAGCACTGATATGATCCTGCTGATTAATATTTTTTCAATTTTCAATTTATTCATCCCCTATATTTAATACAGAGAATACGTCATTTTACATTATAAGAAAAACATAAGAATACACTCAAAAGTCTACTGTATGCACTGCTTAGAAACTAAAATGTACATTGTTTATTTTCCATTTATTGTTTTGTACCCTTCCACACTATAAAAATCTTGTTCTGACAAATACCTTTATATATTCTTAATATTACACAGTTTAGCATTCTTTATTTTAGATGTTAGATAAAGTATTGTAAATATAATAAATTCAATTTCTAACGCATCAAATACTTTCGCTATCGATTGAAGATATTCTTTATACAGTGGGCTATGAACTTCAGAAAAAAATTGTGATATCGCTTGTGAAATATTTTGTTATTATTAATGTCATTTTAAAACAGTTCAGATGGAAGATCGTACATTTGTATTTAGTTTTTGAAATCCTTTTTGTGTGTGTATTTGTTAAAAGAAAATAGGTATATACTTCTTGGCCAATATTTACACAAGCGGAAGTAAATCACTAATAGAAGCGGAAATACGTAATCAGAACAGTCTCCATGGCAATAAACAATTTTCTTCACACACAAGCAGAATGCTGTAATTTTTAGATTACAAGCACCAGAATTACCATCACCATCGATCACACACGATGTGTCTGGGTGATCACAGTCTCGTGTAATCAGAGAACCTCCTCTCAGCACTTACATCCATCACCGTCAGGACTTCCAGCCACAGAAACCTCGAGATATGGATGAGAATGTGCTTCCAGGAACTTCTCAGCACCATCAACATCGTACTGGGACTGCATTTTGTCATCACCGGCATCCCACGACTCATTTCTGGAATTGTTCTACCACCGCTTTTCAACAGCTGCTCATCCTCAAGCGTCTCCTCCTCCAATATTAACAACGCGAGGTATTCAGCTGACTCTTCTGACATCCGCAGGACGCCGCCCAAGTTCATATCTGTGGAAGTGCTAACATGTGGTCATGTCATGAGATTCTCCTCCTACACCCCAACATCACGCCCAGGAATCTTCCTCTCCAGTTACATCTGATGATCCCAAATCCAGACGAAAGTGTGTAAATTACATTCCACAAGGACAGAAAGTTATGAAATTCTTTAATCTCGTCCAGAAATTTTGGCAATTACAAATTCAAATCCACGAACACCCTCTCAAATAAATTGTAGTTCACATAAAACTATAGTTGTAAAATTATGTTACAATAAAACACAACATTAAAATTATTTTTGACTCAATTTATTTTAGCAGAGTTGCTAAGGTAACAAGGTAATCCTGTACATCAATGGCTTCGTCTGCTACGGTAAGTGTTACCTGCTGTGGAGTTCTGAAATATGCCAAGACAGTGAAATGTTATCAACCCATATTGTTTGTCTTGTCATTCTTGTTCCATTTATTATTATTATTATTATTTATTATTATTTATTATTATTATTATTATTATTAATGTTATTATTATTATTATTATTATTATTATTATTATTATTATTATTATTATTATTATTATTATTATTATTATTATTATTATTATTATTATTATTATTATTATTATTATTATTATTATTATTATTATTATTATTATTATTATTATTATTATTATTATTATTATTATTATTATTATTATTATTATTATTATTATTATTATTATTATTATTATTATTATTATTATTATTATTATTATTATTATTATCATTATTATTATCATTATTATTATCATTATCATTATCATTATCATTATCATTATCATTATCATTATCATTATCATTATCATTATCATTATCATTATCATTATCATTATCATTATCATTATCATTATCATTATCATTATCATTATCATTATCATTATCATTATCATTATCATTATCATTATCATTATCATTATCATTATCATTATCATTATCATTATTATTATTATTATCGTCATCATCATTACTGTACATGAATAAGAAAATATATGGAATTTTGATTATGATTTTTAAATGGTTCAATACTGTTAACTGTCAACTTTCTTTATTAGTATGTTGCAGGAGTTGCATTCGCCTATAAATTCTGAGGTTTTAATTTTGGATAATATTATTTCAAAAGCACTTAATGTATTAAGGACTATCAGAATATTCCAATAATATAGCACCATTTAAAATTTTAAAGTGCTCTCCCTTCATTCCATTGGGTGTCCATTGGGACGCTTTTACCCACTCTAGTGCGGCCAGTTTCGCTAGGTTGGTTAGAAAAGAATCATTTACATTCATTTTGAACATACTTACAGAGCATTTAGAATTAGGACAGCTTCCGTACCCTCCAATTGCAGTTTTTGTGCCTCGTGCGAGTATTTGGTATCGCAACATTTAAGATGTTTGCAGGTGACCTTATAATCGTTCACCACACCACTGGTTGTATCTTTCATTGGGTTATAAGAGAGCTTTTGACGTTAAGAGCAACATGCATAAATTGACAACAGAAATTCATCTTACAATCCCACACGATTTTAAATTGTGCTTGGATTCCCGCTTTTCCTATTGCATAAGACTCAATCCACGAAATAAAAACACTATCTGCGTTTAAATGAACGTTATAATGCTGCCGAAGGGGGAAGGCCTCGGCAAAAGAGGAGGGGAAATTTTTTTGTTGAATAGGTTATGTTTATTACAAAGGTACTGTCTTCCAAAAAAGTAAATGTATGGTTTTTGCGAGTCAGTATTATTAAGGCGTTGCGTGAGTAGAGGGTAGAAAGCCTAAATCGATCGTTTACCTCTGTTTTTAGGAATACTCTAGTTTAAGTAACGACTACTGTCTATCAGCTACAGATTTTCCATCTTCCTTTTTACATTAAGCCCCGTGGATGTAAACCGACACACACACACACACACACACACACACACACACACACACACACACACACACACACACACACACACACACACACACACACACACACACACACACACACACACACACACACACACACATCTATATCTATATATATATATATAGTTTAGTGCAAAATGACACAATGCAGTTATTTGAAACCAAGTAAAAGATCGTCATGTCTTTAAAAGGAACCACAGGTTTCCTTTATCATTTTAAAACAAATAAAAGAGCGAATATTTGCATTTAATGCTCATGATTGAATTTAAGCTTTTTCTAAAGCAGTTATGGTATTGCCACCTTAGTTCAATTCAGTACTACCAACATCTGGTGAAAACACTGCATATAAAGGTGTAAAAGGTCAGTAATTTTGGCCAAATGGGATTATAGATTGTAAATATATAGTAATATAAAGAATTCTTATAATTTTATTTAGTCTGTTACTGCAGGTGGGTAAATATAAATGTAAAGCCCTACGTCCCTGGAGAGAGCATTTCGTGTAGAACATTACCAAAGGATGTTGAAGTGCTTAAAGTCCTTTAACTGGTTAAATACTATTGTACGATGAAAGAAATAGGTGAAGTGATGCTCAAATGAACCCGCGGTCCATTGAGGTTAGAGTTATCCAACATTCATCCTTTGGGATAAAAGAAACCAGGTAACGCTATAAATAAGGTTCGAATTCGAATGTAAGGTAGACACGCTTCTCCCACGCCACAGAGATAGATTCCGACAATTAGTTGTCTTTGGAGCCAGTGGCATGCAGCAGAGTCGTTAGGAATGTCCAATTGGTATTGGCTTGTTGAATTTTCAAGACGCCAATCGTTGCTGAGTTTTGGAAAGAATTTCGTTCGGTACTCTAAATCAATATGAAATTTTGGGATAATTTTCATTGCTGAATAAATTTGGTGGAATTTTATTTAGGAACAAACGGCATTCTATCTAATATATTACGAGTTTTATTGTGATATTAAGTAAACACTAAACATAAAGGAATTGTTTGTAATGACACAAATTCCAAATGAATGAAGGAGGCCTTCTTGTTCTAGATTCGTACACAGATGTCTGCTTCTTGTGGATGGCCCTGCGTCAGAACTTAACAAATTCGAGCGTTTTGCGAACAAAATCACATCCACATGTGCTTACTGTGTTATACTTCTCATAGGCTACAATTATTAGAAGGGACATTTTTTTTCAAGCCCCTTGACTCATACGATGATTGCAATAAATTGAATACAAATACAGAAGGGTAGAAAGGTAATCATACTCACCTTCGACATATTACAGATGTATTTTTATATCTTGACAGATAGAGAGCGATGCGCAGTGGTATCTGAACGAGTCCACCTCAGAACGGTTGCAACTGGAGGGTACAGCGGGTCAGTTGTGTATCAGTTGCGAGCAAGTAAACACCTGCAGAGCTACTTGGTAATACTACAGCTTGTTTCAAAATGTGTGGGTCTCCTGATTCCAAGAGGGCATTTAGAAATGACGCCTCCTAGCAGCACACTAGGAAATAAAGTGCTGCATTTAAAAACACGAGAAGTAATAAACAAGATCTATAGATTAAAAAAAAAAAAGGAACAATGGTCTGGGTCTGCTGCAAAAATCTGGAAAGGGCTTCTGAGGCTACAGTTGTGTCTGAAAGCAGTTTAGCTGAGTTATTAAGGAAGGAAAAGCCTTTGGTGCTAGTGCAATAACGTCCTTCTCTATGCCAAGAAAACAAAGATTAAGAACATGCAAAAAATCTAATTTGGATATTTTAATTCTGAAGTAGCTAGGAGAAATATGAATAATTTTTAAAGCACAGAAAAACAAAGACAGACTCTGAAGAAAGTGCTTATGAAGCTTCAAAATTCTATTGACTTCCAAGGCAGTGTCTGAACATTAAGAGGAGTTCTTTTGAAGCTAGCATTTATATGTAAAAAAACACTAACACTAACAGACATATTTTAATCGAACATCGTACCGTATGGGCCAAAAGGCTGAAGTATTTACGAAATATTCGGAGATATCGAAATGAAGTTTATATAATTCATATAGATGAAACTTATATCAATGCAGCACATACTAGACCATATGCCTCGAGTGAAATTCATTACAGGGACTCTGCAGTGATTTCGAAAGGCCGACAGTTGGTTATCATGCCTGCTAGAGAATAACAGGCTTTTGTTCCAAACGTCTATGTACTAAGATTCCAAAAAAGTGGAGATTACTACCAAAGTAAGAATTATAACTTAGTTTATAAGAGCTACAATACCGGCTTCGAGTGTGAGATTTGTTTTTAGACACCTTATCCATCGCACTCCCCTCTCGTATTCTTACGCGTGTGACGCATTGTGGCGATCGGTGCACTAACCCCAGCATAGTTGCTACTCATCCCTACCGCGCAGGATTCCTGTCAAGATAAAATAATACGTCTGTACCTAAGCAGCCTGTTTCAGGGCAGCAACAGCTGCAATTACTGAAATTGTCTTAATGTCCACAGAATTTACCAACTAAATGAAGCTATCCCAAAGGAAACAAATTTTCTCGTTGGTGTAAACACAAGAAACTTCACTGAACCCAGGACATGTAATAACACACTTTCTGAAAAAAGTCAATACTGCGCTGATATTCTGCATTCTTCCCTAAATTCTAAACAAACAATAAAAACAGAGTAGGAAAGGGACAAAAGTCACATGTTTCTTTGAAACATATGCAATCTTCTCTCACTGTTCCCTTCATCATCATCATCATCATCATCATCATCATCATCATCATCATCATCATCATCATCATCATCATCTTCATCATCAATCATCATACCACCATCATCATCATCATGTGCAGTCTTCTCTTATAGAAAGGCACATATCACACCTTCAGCATGAGAATGAAACGCAATTTTCTTCATATTTCCACAACCTATTCAAGAAAGAAACATTGGGCCAAAAATACAAAACAGAACACGGTCGTAAGCGAATGAAAATAACAAAAAGCGCTGTAAAGTAAAAGCCGTTTTCCTCTAATAAAAAGGAATGAAGAAGAACAAAATAACAACACAATTTTCTATTTTTGCAATATTTGTAATTAGTGATTCAAGGTCAATAAAATTAGGTGAATAGATTCACTGCGAAGGAAAATCAAAAGAAACGTACAATGCATTATGTTTGTTGCAGAAATGGATGAGAAATGAATGAACGAACGAAAGAATGAATGAATAAATAAGTAAATAAATAAATATGTAAATAAGTAAATAAGTAAATACGTAAATAAGTAAATAAATAAATAAGGAAGCGAGGGAGGAAGGGAGGGAGGAAGGGAGGGAGGAAGGGAGGGAGGAAGGGAAGAAGAAAGTTTCATATGTTAACCTAAACATATACATTGTTAAACTAACCTTCTGTACATGTACCTGTATATGGAGCAAAATATGTGGTTCGATTTGACCTGAACATTGATCTGATTTATCCTGATATAAGACGGTGAAAAGGCTCACTGTTGTGACTAGATTTCATTATTTATTTTCAGTGGGTTGGTTGAGAGTAAAAATCAAACAGATTCTATAAGTATCACTTAAATATTTCTGTAGTTAATGGTATGTTTGGGGTTCAATTTTCTTTAAAATTAATAACAAAGTCAAAGTTGCGCAGATTTTTACTTGATTTACCCTAGTCTGCCCTATAAATATTCAGATTTGAATTCGTAGTTAGCTGAGAAATCATATTGGTTTTCCTTTTGGCATTAATATTGTGACCAAAACACCAAATTGAAAGGGCTGACTTTAAACTTCTTTATTGTCATTAAAATCGTTTGCCCAAAGCTAATGTACAATCACTTTCTCTTTTATACAAATGCAGCCTTCGACACGTATCTTTAATGTTTCTTTATGTCCGTTTAGCACTCACCAACTTGTGCTGCTGGTAATCCCTCTGACGTACAAGTTCACCTCTTACACTGAGTCGCACGCCGACTCCGATATTCGCTAGCGCACTGCTTTACTACCTGACCAACTGCCCGTCGATTCCTCACCACGGACCTGCACTTGCTGATTCGTGAACTGCTTAACTGCACAGTTATACGCCTGCCGAAACCTCACCACGGAGCTCGGAACGCACACATATCTGCTGTGCTCTATCGACTCAACTTGACCTTTATGCCAAATAAATTGCATATGTTGAATTTTCGGGTGTCCTCAGAAATTCTGTTCATTCTGAATCATATTTGTATAACTGGTAGAGGACAACACATAGACAAAATCTTACTCCACAAAAAATGTACATCTCATTAAGATGCACATTTATGTAAATACATTATTTTGCATTGGACGTTTTCAAATATTCATAGTTATTTGTTTGAATTTATAATTTTATACCTCTCTCAAAGAGGAATGTCATTGGTTATTTTATTTCTTGGCTATGCAATGAGAACGGCATTTTAAAAACAATCACATAGCGACCAGCTCCTAAGAGATTTGACTATCGTTTAAAGCCTCCTGTACAGTTGTATTCCCCTTGCATACGCAAATTCTCAGCAAAAAGACAATTTCAGTAAATGTTTGTTTCGACCAACGTGAAGTAGATAGAGGAATGTGCGCTGTTAAGAATAATATTAAAAAAAGCGAGAGTCAAATGACTGGAAAACAGACTTTTTTCCATTAAGGGGGAAAAAGACGAGGAAAGTGATTAAAGTCTAACAGAGGTAAATTGACTCTTTTTCTTTACTTGTGTGCTGTTTAGAAATTTGCAATTAATATATAGTGCAAAGTATGTGTTTGAAATGAATCGTTACGTACGGCTTATAAAATAGTATTAACTTAGTGTGGCAGAGGATGTATACTAGAACAGAGTGAGTATTACGTAAATGATCAAATCCATATTATTATAATGTACTCCACAACTGAATCTATGTTCCACAGAACCAGATGTGGGGGCGGCCCCTTGTTTGTCTCTAGGTCTTGCCCTATGGAAAGCCCCACGGAGACGCCGGGCGCCCTTTTGGGACAGCTCGGTAACTCCCTGGTCGAAGCAGGCCCGGGTCCAGGACTAATGGGAGTAGAACCTCTGGCGTTAACGTTAACTAAATCTATGTATGTACCCTTAGGCAGTTCTTCAGATGCATATACCGGAGCCGTCCTTAGTTTATATGACGATGTAACCAAAGCGGGAAAATGTATTAGATGTTTTGAGTCGCTTATGTGGTATCACAAGTGTAAAGGTGTGTCTACTGCATATGTTCCTTTTGTACTCTAAAAAGTGACTGAATGCTTGCAATTACTGAAATATTGGATTTCTTCAGTTAACGTCACCTCATTTATAAATTAAAAATATGGGTCTTTCTGCGGAACAAAAGTGCTAAATAAGTGCGTGTAGTCACTTTGGCAATGACTTGAAAGTTCTACTGGCTTGCAACTGAAAAAACTAATTAACGTACCTAATTGGAATCCGACAGTGGACGAATTCCTTAACTTCCACTTCCGAATATTTTCCTTTCACAATTCCTTCGCCATAACAATAAACTTCAGTCTCAGAAACTATATTTTTTTCTGTTTCTGTTCACAAATTCAAAACCTATGTCGCGAAGAATGGTGTGGAAGATTGCTTTGTAAAGCTGGACAATTCGGGATTACTGTTTACTGCTTGAAACACTTTTGGTGGCTCGTTTCTTTCAAAGAAGCTATGAACCTTGAGACGCATAGCACTCTTAACAAATTCATCAGATTTACCTTCCACAATTGTCTTCTTTTTTTAGATGTTTTCCTGTAGTAGAAAGCTGGCCTCCCTTTCGCAACCTCACTTCGAGTGGCATTTAATACTTGGTGGTGAAACACCGGTATATTCTGTTGACAAACTAACAACGTCCTTAACAGCTAAGGTTGGGAATTTTTCACACAACTTGCAAATCACATTTCATATAATTTGTTTTGCACCACTTTTTAACAGTTTCCCTCTGAGATGTTTATATATTGCAGGGAAGCAGCAATTTTGAACAACTGATCTTCTCAGTTCGTTCTCTTAATCTGCGCAAGTGCAGCGTGCACTCTTATTAATACATAACAAGTTACACTTACATTTACCAAATAAAACCCTAATTAATTACTGTTTGACTGTTGTATTTGTAATAATGTGAAGTTGCTTATATATTTTGTGTTAAATGTAAAGTCTTTAAAATCATATATGAACTATATTTTTCATCCGCAGAGAGTTACAAGGGTAAACAGTCAATGGTATCGCACACGTGCACGTGCTTTTGCTTACATCGTCCCATAAAGTAAGGACGGCCACGGTATAAATGAATATAAAATAACTGCATTCCGGCGTCGAACGTACTGGAGTTAAACGTATCCGAAATGGAGGGCTCTGTGTCTGAACGCTCACAGGTAAATGCTTGCGCCTGCGTTTGCGCGATTCACGAGCTTACCTAATAGGTAGGTTAATCGTGCGACCTATGTCCATCAATATTTTGATTTACCAATGTTCAACGGTAATATTTGATAAAACATGAGTGAAGTAAAGAACTATTTTGTAGTAGATAGTATTAATAATAACAGATGACTGTATAGAATATGCAGAAAAACAGATTTCGGCTGATGGTGAGTCATACAATGCTACAAATTTAAAGAAGTGTGTTACATTCATAAACAGGTGAAATTATTTAGAGAATATTTACTTAAAAAGCAATGTATGAGGTTTCCGTCCTAGTAAAAACATAATGCCACGACATTTGAAATTGATGAACAAAAATACAGTTGCGTTCTTGCGTTTATCAAGAAAACCTACTAATTAGAATTAGTGGTGGGACGATGCCATTATTTTTACATACTGCATAGCGACAGTGATTTTTGAGTTTGGATACTCGGTTTACAAAAATTCGTACAGGTAAATAACTCGTTGATAGAATTGTATTCCTGTTAGTAGATTTCTGTATATGATTGCGTGTATTGAGTTAGTATTGCATGTTAGTTCCGAAATTCTCTCAGTAAGACGTTTTCCAATAGCAGCAATATTTTTTTTATCTTGATAATGCTACAAGTTCGAATTTGTTTCTGATGGATTCACAGAGTCTGGTCATCGGAATACGCAAATATTTATTACTTTCCCCATTGATTTCCATGTTTTAATTTAACACTGCATCTATTGAATACTACATTCACTCGCTCACTCACTCACTCACTCACTCACCCACAGAAAACGCGGTTAGTTTACCAAAACCTGTACATCAACTACTTTGAGGAGGATAAGTCGAGCAACAATGTAAAGTCTTGACTTCTTTCATTTCTTATCTTCCACAAAGCTGTGCGCCACGATCTGCAGTAATGCAGAATTTAAAAAAGTAAAACTATAGAAAATATATCGAAGATTTGCCTCAAATTATTGAGAGTATCGAGGTCCAATTACTAGTAAATACACAGTAATGCTTTAACACTGATGTATGTTATGAATGACAATAGTCTTCTATCAGTCAATATACGATGACCCACTAAGGCTAATATATTCAGCGGTGATAATTCATTTGTATCAGTATAATTACGTTAATTCTTTGACACTCATGAATATTATGATGAATGATACTGTTCTGTTACGCAACAATCCACTGGAACTGATGCATTTGTATAAAAAATACAACTATCCCCTAAGATGCTGTATACTTATTATACTTAACACTATTCCCTGAGCAAATGTACAACAATCCTCTGAGACTGGTGTAATTTGTGATTGACGCAATAATCAAAGTACTGGAAATTAATTATTCTTTCACACTGGCCGTGTGTAGGCTAAATTGTGGAAACGTAGAGTAGCCTACACACGGCCAGTGTGAAAGAATAATTAATTTCCATTAATTAACCTAATAGTGGTTTACTATATGAAGCCCGGGCCTTAAAGTACTCACAATATGTAAGTCGCCATTAAGGTAGTTGTCTCATGTGTGTATGAGAATTCCTAAGTGGTTTACCGGGAAAATACGAGTCAGTTGGAGAATTTAGTGTCATATCAGCACGTTGGCCATAGTAGCACAATGGTAGTGCGGCTGGACGGAAACCAGAAGATCCGTGGTTCAAATCCCGGCTGTGGCATTGAATTTTTCAGTCTGACTCTACGTTTTCAAAGTATTGTTTTTCTATAAGTGGTCGGTAGTACTGTAGGACCAGTCTATGCTGTGACTGATAATACCATTGTATCAATAAATATACGATAATCTTATAGGACTATGTTTTCTCTCATTGACACTACCTTCTTAACAGTCCATATACACTCATTTTCTAGGACTCATGTATATTATGAGTAGCACAACATTTGTATTAGTAAATATACCATAATCTTCTAGAGTGGTACGTATATATTGTGAATGTGAATATTTACACCAATATTGTAAATATATAGCACTCCTCTGGGTTAGTTTAGGTATATTTTGATCTAAACTATTTTTCAATCGGTAACTACACAATAATCCATTTTGAGGTATATAATGTGATTTACAATACCTTTATATTAACAAATCTACAAACATCATCTAGAACTCATGTATATTATGATTCACTATACTTTTGCATAAACAAATGGGACTGGGGTATATTGTAGATCGGCGTTATTTTGTATCAATAAATATACAGACGTTCTCTAAATCTGGTGAATATTGTGTCTAACAATAATTTTAATCCGGTAAATATTCCTATAATACAAGTGTAAAATGTAAATGACAATTCTTTTGTATTTGTAAATGGCTAAAATACTCTCAAAATATTGTGATTGCAAGTACTATTGTGCAATATATATATATAAGATACCTGCAGTATATAATATTCATGTGTACATGTGTTATGTACATGAGTACACAATCTCTTAATGTACTAGGTTATATTGTGATGGTCAATCTCTTTGCAGTAATGCACTACAGTGTGCGAAAAAAGGAAGGATTCCCTATGTTGATATGCACGAAAGATATGAAACGGTATACGATTTATGAACACCATTGTTGTTATTGTTATTGTTAAGATGTGTGAGAAGAAGATGTGTAATTTTTTATTGTTGTTATTGTTATTAGAAGATTCAATAGAACGAAGCTAAAGAGATGCTTTTCGTGGCACCAATGTAAACCGGCCGTGGAAAGGATGTATAGTTAGAAAAATATACACTTCCTGAGCCTGCCGTTTTATTTATTTTTTTCGTTTTTTATTTTTTATTTATTTATTTTTTTGTCATAGCGTGTATTTAATAATCATCCTGGACTCCCTCAATCATTATGGCTGTTGTGAAACGCAATGCGATGGTTTGGCCTTCCATGGGCTGTTGTTACGTGTGTAATTGTAATTGAGAATACTTTTGTATCAATAAATATAAAATAATCTTTAAGGAAAGATGTATATAACTTGATAAACAACATTTTTTTATCTGTAAATATTGTCATCCGATCGTCGGAGTAACGGCAAGCCAGCGGTGAGGAAGGAAGGAGACAAACAGCGTCCAAGTCTTGCCTACGCGTGTGACTGGTTGGTACTATCTGAGGGAGAGGCGGAGAGGGGGAGGTGGGGTTATGTCTGGACAATACTTTTCTTTCCCTCGCCACCGTGAAAGATCGTGTTTGTTCTGCAATTTTCGAGGACCCGGGAGTTCGTGTATAAATAAGGGACACAGACAGCTAAGGGGCGAGTGAATGAAGTTGCCAGTGGGCATTGTGTAGACGGCCTGGAAGATTGCGTTGGTGTGTGTTACGTCATTCTGTTTGTATCAAAGTTGTACAAGTGCCTTTCTACGGAAATAAAGAGCATTTTGAATTTCAGCAAATTGTACGTTTAATTTTACGAACCCACAAAGTCACAATTGGTGTCAGGAGTGGAACATACGGCACTGAAAGCTGCATTGGCAAAGTTATCAGAAGAGCTGAAAGAAATGAGGACAACGAACGAAAACTTCACTGCGACGAAGACGGAAATAAAAGCGGCGAATGACACCCTCACTGCGAAGACGGAGGCGGCAAATAGCAACTTGGCCGCGACGATGACCGCGAAGATGACCAAATTAGTCACAGAAATGAAGGCTGCGAACGAGGCCTTTGCCGCTAAATTCGAAAAGCAGTTGACTGGAGTGAAGGAGGAAGTCACGGAGTTGGGCGAGCGCGTCGAAGACTTGGCGAACCGCGTTAATGACCTAGACGGAAAGGCCGACAGAAACACCAAGTCCCTGAACGCCTTGGTGGAGTACATCGTCGGCAGAAGTCGAAGGATTTAAAGGCCGACGCGCCGGGACTTGACACAACATCTGCGCGCGTCAAACCACCTAAGTACGACGGCACGTCAACGTTCGAAGTCTTCCGCCGCCAATTCTACACAGTGGCCAAGCATAACAAGTGGTCACCAGAAGAACAGGCCGCACAGTTAGTAGCCATCCTCCAGGGACGGGCCACAGAGGTTCTGTATGCGGTCCAGACAGCGAAGGTGCCCAAGGACATTTGGGAGACCCTGGAAAACCGTTTCGGAAACCACCGATTAGCCGCAGACTACCGCAGCCAACTGAAGTCAAGGACGCAGCCGCCAGGTGAGACGCTGCAAAGGTTCGCTCTGGAAATCGAAGAGCTGTCCGGCAAAGTTTTAGTCGACCTCCGACCCGAGTTCGTATCCCGGAAAGCCACCTATACGTTCTTCGACGGGATACGGCACGCCCGAGATACGTCAACGCCTATAGCTCGCCGACAACAAGACCATCCACGAGACGCTAACGGCCGCATTGGGGATGGAGGAGGCCAAGGTAAGAGTTACCCCGACGTCGAGAACAAGGAGTATCCGCTACACTGGAGAACGAAGGCTAGCCGAGAGACGCCGGCGAAGACCTAGTGGCGTATGTTGGAGGTGTGGCCAGCCGGGACACCTGGAGAGAGACTGCCCACACCAGATAGAGCAGCCGGAGAAACGAGTAAGTGCCGGCGTGGCGAGGGGCACTTCGGCGCCGTCACCACCATACCCTGGAGTGAAACTGCGCGCCGTCAGCCGGCGTATTTATGACAGCCTCATCGAGGACGGTTGGGTGAGATGGAAGCCGTGCCGCGTGCCTGTGGACACCGGGGTAGTAGTGACCGTCGTCAGACCTGACGTAGACAGAGGTTTGCCGTCGAGAAGACCGAGCCGACGATACCAGCTAGTGAAGGCATTGGCTGACACCTTGCCTGTGGAGAAGGAGGCCCTGCTGCAGTTTACCTTGGGGTGGAATGTCGTGCGTCTGTGGGTGTTCGTCGTAAAGGGGGCTGAGGATGTGATACTGGGACTGTATACCCTCAGGAGAAACGAGACAACGGTCGACATCGGCAGAAAGGTCCTCCGGTTCAATGGAGAAGAGGTGACACTCCAGTAACCCGAAGAGCGCCTTAAAATCTGCAGGGTGGTCCTGAGGGAGGCCGTGGTTGTTTCAGCAAGAAGCGAGATGGTGCTGACGGCTCAACTGGAAGGCTAGTGGGCCAAGAACATGATGCTGGACTGGAAGACGCCTGTGCATGGACTCTGTGTGGCCAGGACATTGTTGCCGTACCGAGAGGAGGTGCCAGTGAGGCTGCTCGATCTAACGGATACTGATCACAACATCCAGGCTGGGACGGATTTTGGGACGTGCTAGCCCGTGGTCAGCATAACGCCAATCGACCAGACCCAGGAGCAGAACACAACACCTGGGTCCCAGGCTGGAAGCCTTAATGGAGAGGGCCGCCGACCACCTGACCGCAGAACAGCTACAGAATGTGCGACAACTGCTGAGAGGATACCAGCACGTTTTCAGCCAAGGCGACAGCGACTACGGCCACATGGACAGCGTGTTCCACCGCATTGACATCAGAGACGCCCGGCCTATTTGGCAACCACCTAGACGCGTTCCACTGGCAAAACAAGCGGCGGTACGGGATATGCCAGAGGACACGAGATCCATTTAAGTAATTGAGGAGTCCGACAGCCCTGGGTGTCCCCCTGTATTCTTGGTGACGAAGAAGAACGGGGAGCTACCCTTTGCGTGGACTACAGAAAGCTGAACGCTGTCACCAGGAAAGACTCCTTCCCCTTACTCCGGAATGAGGAAACCCTGAACACGCTTGCTGGTCCGCAGTGGTTCTCGACCTTGGACCTAAAGTCGGGTTACTGGCAGGTGGCTCTAGATCCGAGAGACAAGGAGAACACCGCATTCTCGACAGTCCAAGGGCTTTTGCAATTCACCGTTATGCGCTTTGCTTTCTGCAACGCACCACCTACCTTCCAACGCCTAATGGAGTCAGTGATGAGAGAATTAACTTATGACGCCTGCCTGCTATACCTAGACAACATCATCGTCGGCAAGACCTTCGAGGACCATCTCGACAACCTCAGCAAGGTGTTACAGAGACTACAAGCGACCAACCTGAAACTAAATGCGAAGAATTGCGAGCTCATCCGCAAGGAAGTCAACTACTTGGGCCACATAGTCTCACCAACCGGAGTGCCCACAGACCCGGGGAAGACAGGCCGTGAGAGATTGGCCTCATCCAAAGGATAAGCAGGAATTGCGCAGTTTCCAGGGGCTGTGCATTACAGAGATTCTCCAACATCACCAAGCCCCACACCCGTCTGACAGAGGAACACCGGCCTTATGTGTGGACGGAAGACGCCGAAGGAGCTTTCCAACACCTGAAGAAGACTGTTTACAGCGTTCCTACCTTGGGATTCCCACAACCAGGTGGCGCCTTCATTGTGGACACCAACGCTAGCGACCATTGCATTGAGGTGTCCTATCCCAAGTCAAGGACGGCCACGAGCGGGTGATAACTTATTTCAGCAAGACGCTGTCCAAGGCAGAGAAAACTACTGCGTCACCCGGAGAGAGGTACAGGCGGTGGTAAACACCTTGGAGTACATTCACAAGTACCTGTACGGTCAGCCATTCCACCTGAAGACTGATCACTGCGCCCTAACTTGGCTACTCAGCTTTAGGAACCTGGAAGGCCAGACAGCCCGTTGGTTCCAAAGACTACAGGAGTACGACTTCACCTCTGAACACCATAGGAGGTGTATGCCATCCCGAACCAGGAGGCGAAGACAATTACAGATTGCCTCGTGGAGCAAGTGTTCTGCCGTTTTGTGGAGCCAATAGAGCTGTACAATGATCAGGGCACCAATTTTGAGTCTAACATGATGAAGGAGGCACTGGAAAGACCTGGGGTGAACAAGAGCCGCACAACACCACTACACCCGCAGTCGGGCGGCAGGGTCGAGAGGTACATCGAAACCCTAAGAACATCTGAGGAAGGTCGTGGCCAGCCATCAGCGAAACTGGGACGTCAAGGTTCCACTGTTCCTGCTGGCCTACCGCTCATCAACACATGGCAGCTTTGGGATGGCGCTAGCAGGCTTAATGTTCGGCCGAGAACTACAGCTACTACTACAGGGGGGTTTTAGGGCTTATTTCGCCCCTGGGTTTATTTCACCCTGGCTTATTTCGCCCTATGGCTGCTTCAGGGGTGTACCCTCTTCAGCCTTGACTTTATTTGGAGTTGAGGGAGGATGACTTTTTTTTTTTTTTGCTTTATTAGGTTATGTATGCATGCGTTAACCATTTGTCACATGTCGTTATTGGCTAATTGCAATACTGTTAATATTTGTCATATTTAAACTTTATTTATTTAATATCATATAATTTTTTCTTTAATATATTATTTTCTTTATTTTATTATATATTTATTATTATATTTTTGAATTATTTTTATATATATTATTATTATTTTCATATGTATAGTTTCGTTTTGTTTTTAGTAGTAGTTTTTTGTATTTTTGTATTTTTTATTTATTTATTTTATTAATACATTTTTTTAAAATTGACCATCTTTGTGGTATGTGTACAGTTATGGTATGTACACAATCATCATTTTTCAAGCTAGAAGTATTCGGAGATGTTCTTGGATCTCGTCTTCCTCGGCTTCCTTTATACTGGCGTGGTGTTGTATCAGGGTGACGATAGGTGGGGCCGTGGTCTCCGTCTTCTTGTAGTTCTCTGCTGCTGCAATCAGCTGCCTCCTGTACGGTCTCTCGGACGCGTTCGCGATGTACTCGTACATCCGGTCTTTTATGTGTTGTTCAAGTGGGGTTGCCTTACAGATGCCATATACTTCTTCGTTTCTGTGCCAGGGTACGAGTTTGTTGGCTATTCTTAAGCACTTTCTCTCCATCTGTAGAAGTCTGGTTTTGGTATACGTTGTCGTTATTGGGAAGGTGACGATAGCGGCGTAGGTGAAGTATGGTCTTACTATTGTCTTATACAATTGGTTGAGGATCGGTGCCGAGGGTCCTATTTTGTCTATTTTTGATAAGTAGTGTAGGGTGGAGATTGCTGTTTTTGCTTCTTTCATCTTTTGCTGGTAATGTGGTTTTGTGCTTGGTTTTTTTATGAAGCTTTATTCCCCGGTATTTTACGGTGGTCTGTATAGGTATTTTGTGTCCTTGGTAGGCTATCGTCGATTCTTGGTAGTTACGCTTTGATTTCCTGCGGAAAATGATGGCTTGAGTTTTGCTCGCATTTACTGTGAGGCGCTATTTGGATGCCCATCTGTCAAAAGCTTTTAGCTGTTTCTCTATTCTTGGTTTTGCGTTCATCAGCTTCGGAGTGCTGCTCAGATATGCAGTGTCGTCGGCGTATTAAGCTAGTTCTATTGCTGGGTGGATTGGCTGTAGAGTGTCTGATGTGTAAATTATATATAGTAGTCCAGAGATAGCGCATACTTGAGGTGTGCCTGCTTCTACTGTAATGTGTAATGGGTGCTACAACTGCCGTGTGACCTGGCTTTAGGGAACCTCCCGGAAGGGAAACAGCCAGCAACCGAGTATGGGGAAAACCTCGTAGACTATCTCCACGATATGCATGAGATGGCTCGTCAGAACCTCCAGATGGCGAGCGAGCACATGCGGACCCAGTACGACAGGCAAGATAAAAGGCAAGGATTCCAGCAAAGTGACCTGGTCTGGTTGTACCGCCCTACCCGGACCAAGGGACGCTGCCCGAAACTTCAACAACCGTGGCAAGGACCGTACTGGGTTGTAAAGAAGATTTATTGTAGACTGATTTGCAAATTTCACAAAATGCTGCATTTTTGGCTTTTCAATTAACCAGGGGAATGACCTTAAGCAGTGAGTTTGGAAGTTTCTTACATGTAACTTTGGTATATTATGTTTTATGCCTAATCCATTTGTGCTTCAGCTTAAGACGATTGCTTGTCAGCTTCTGTAGACTATTGGGCTTCAATTTGTCTTTCCAAATTATTTTATTTCGACTCATTAATATGTCTCCACCAATGGCACTAACACGATGAAACCCTTATTTTTGGAATTGTCACTAAATGGTTACCCATCTTAGATGTTCAACTGCCTTCTTGTGCGTGAATTAACATTTACCACTCATATAGGAACGTTTAGCACCCTACAAACAATAAGATAAACTCTGAACTCGTTTGCTCTGTTCGCGTGCTTTCATTAAGGTATTAAAACTCTAGAATTATCTTGTATCAGCACGCAATGAGAAAACACTAGAAATATCGCGAAGTTCGCATGCACCTAAAGATAAACTCACCAACATGAGTCATGCGCGTTGCGTAACAACTGCTACAACCAGTTGAGTCAAGCACAGGGCTCCGTCACTCTTATCTCAGGCTTAACTTTATACGACGTGTATATTGCGGGTATAAGGTGTTCTGACCTATTTTGATCGACATGAAATTTTGGTATCCTATAATTTTGAAAATATTTGGTTTAAATAAATTCCCTTTGCTGACTTTTTCTCTCATTAAGATTTATTCGGATAGAAAAAGATCTCTTCTAGAGGTTTAGTTTGGTATTCACAGAAATAGTACTGCTCAGGCTGTTCGGATCTTCTTAGATCCCGCGATTTTAATCTTCATTATTACAACAAATTCTGACAATTTTCAATTTGTCAACAATGGATGGCATACGTGTGCAGTAAGGCTTGTATAAGGAGCTGTTGTTATTTTGAGTAATAGAATGTCTGTTTCTAGTGAAAAGAAAGGAGAGGCGCAAGTAATTGTTTTTGCTATAACCAATCAGTTGATGACGAATTCACTTCTACGGAGATCACTTGTAATTCATATATTTTGCTAGTGTTTTCTCTTGAAAGATTACGAAGCAACAGACATACTGCCGAAGGTATCTGCTAGTGATGAAGTAATTTAGGAGGACGAAGATCACGTTTCAGAATGCAGCCCTTTATCTTCACCAGAAGACTCAAATGATACACTCTAACAGGAAAGTGAAAAACTGTACAAACGTACAATGAAGTGTGCCAAATGTAAAAAATTCGCCTGCATGAAACATCTATCAAGTTATGATAGGGACCAAGCTCTGTGTGTTTGAGAGAAGAGGAGCTGGGTGAGGAGGGGAGTAGGCTGGTGAGGGGTGGCAATGCATGTATAAACAGAAATTATCGCTTAAGATTGATTTTGTTCCTTACATGAAGACCAGTGGCGGTGACATCGCTTGTAAGAATTTGTTTGTTACAAGTGCCAAGTCATTGTAAATGATTGTCGATGAGGGTTGATCAGAGGCCATTCGTAAACGAAATCTTACGGTCGACCGTGAGCTTCGAAAGTTGAAATATTAGTAAAATGTCACAAGGAATCCGGACAAAATTATTCCTTAACATTCACGCATTGCATTAACAGCAAATTAAATTTTTGGAAGATTTCATACTTTATTCCTAAATATATATTGCACGTGTATACCCCAAAGAAATTATAAAGTCTTCACCAACCCAAAGAGAAATTTTGTTCCTAAAAGGATAACGATTAATTAGCTAGCATCAAACACAAAATTATGACTTACTTAGACTTACATATATAGAAGAGACAAATCAGCCAGACCTAGGATTTTATATATCAACAAAAGAAAGGAGTATAAGATATTGATAGATGAGGCTAGGAAACTTCACAACATAAATAGAATTGAATCTGCCACCAATAAGCATAAGAAAGCCTGGAATCTGGTTAACTCTGTTGCAAAAACCAACAAACGAAACAGTATAGAGTTAGTCCCAAATGTTTAAACAACTTTTTATTAGCTCAGTAGGAAAGAGATGAATCAAAACATAGTAGAGGTGAAGCAATTCATTAGTAAACTTCTTGAACACTGCCAAAAGAAGTACAGTGCGGGTAGATTTGTGTTCCAACAATATCAGTGCAGAACATGTACAAAAATCGTAAATGGTCTTACGGCATCAAATAGTGCAGACATATATAATTTATTCAGTAATCTCTTAAAGAAAACAATAGAATGTATCTTATACCCGCTTACATTTTGTGTGAACATATGTCGTGTAGAAGGAACATTACCGGATGCACTGAAACTTTTTATGGTGCTGGAAAAGATCATGTACAAACAGCTCTTTAGTTATTTAGATGAAATTGGGATAATCATTGTTGAACAATTTGGGTTCAGAAAAGGCAGGTCAACGACCGATGCCATTATTTCCCTTGTTAAATTGTGGAAACACCTGCCAATAAAAATATTTTTCTGATCACTCTTCCGTAAATCATAGTATTAAATAGACAATAAATGGTCTTGCTCATTAAATATATGGCATTAGAAAAAGAATGGTATTGAATTTCTGTATTGAATTTCAAAGAAATAACTTAAAAACGTTAGAAAAACTTCAGTCTCAGTGTCTCTTAAACAGTTAAAAAATGTGCTTTTAGTCAAAACAAGATCAGAGCTTGGTACACTCCATCATTGTGTGCACAAATCCGCTTCAAACTAATTTTCGTCGGTGAGATGACACACCGCGTTTTGAAACGTCTCATTTATTTTATATACAGCAAAGAATACAAATAGGATTTATTACAGATATTATCGCTATAAAAAGATAACTTTTTATTGTTATAAGTCATGCCTTTCGGACACAGAGTTCAAACTATGAATTTAATTTTGTGATCAGCCAACGAAATATAGTTACGCACCACATCCATATTCTCAATAGAAAGAAAGTTGCTCATAAAATTCACATAAAAGACGCTTTTATCATGATTCTATGTTTCAGACGCAATTGTACACTATATCGTATTAATTTATTATTTATTTATTTATTTATTTGTTTATTTATTTATTTACTTATTTATTTATTTATTTATTTATTTATTTATTTATTTATTTATTTATTTATTTATTTATTTATTTATTTATTTATTTATTTATTTATTTATTTATTTATTTATTTATTTATTTATTTATTTATTTATTTATTTATTTATTTATTTATTTATTTATTTATTTATTTATTTATTTATTTATTTATTTATTTATTTATTTATTTATTTATTTATTTATTTATTTATTTATTTATTTATTTATTTATTTATTTATTTATTTATTTATTTATTTATTTATTTATTTATTTATTTATTTATTTATTTATTTATTTATTTATTTATTTATTTATTTATTTATTTATTTATTTATTTATTTATTTATTTATTTATTTATTTATTTATTTATTTATTTATTTATTTATTTATTTATTTATTTATTTATTTATTTATTTATTTATTTATTTATTTATTTATTTATTTATTTATTTATTTATTTATTTATTTATTTATTTATTTATTTATTTATTTATTTATTTATTTATTTATTTATTTATTTATTTATTTATTTATTTATTTATTTATTTATTTATTTATTTATTTATTTATTTATTTATTTATTTATTTATTTATTTATTTATTTATTTATTTATTTATTTATTTATTTATTTATTTATTTATTTATTTATTTATTTATTTATTTATTTATTTATTTATTTATTTATTTATTTATTTATTTATTTATTTATTTATTTATTTATTTATTTATTTATTTATTTATTTATTTATTTATTTATTTATTTATTTATTTATTTATTTATTTATTTATTTATTTATTTATTTATTTATTTATTTATTTATTTATTTATTTATTTATTTATTTATTTATTTATTTATTTATTTATTTATTTATTTATTTATTTATTTATTTATTTATTTATTTATTTATTTATTTATTTATTTATTTATTTATTTATTTATTTATTTATTTATTTATTTATTTATTTATTTATTTATTTATTTATTTATTTATTTATTTATTTATTTATTTATTTATTTATTTATTTATTTATTTATTTATTTATTTATTTATTTATTTATTTATTTATTTATTTATTTATTTATTTATTTATTTATTTATTTATTTATTTATTTATTTATTTATTTATTTATTTATTTATTTATTTATTTATTTATTTATTTAAAAATAATAAAAAATTATCTAAAAAACCGAAGATACACACTTTATTTCTCATGTATATGTATCTAACATATAAAATTTATGGTCATAAATTGCAATAAATGTCATTCATCATCACAACAACTGTTGCATTCGTTTCCTTTTCTTAGTTCCAAAATTTGTGTTTATGAAAGACACCGGTTGAAGTTAAAACATACGTGCATGCTTCTTGCACTCGTACGTTTCATATTTCTGTGCAATTCTGTCTGTGTTGTAACTTATCACATCTGTAGGAATCCTTTTATCCTGTTCTTTTACGAAGCTGATGCGACACTTCCAAATGATAAACAGATGACTGCTGGGTCAATACGGAGCAGAAGTGATATATGAATGAGTTGCTACTGTAAGCAATGTCCCAGGAATTTAAGTTGTTTATCGGAAATATCTTTATTCAAATCCACAGGTACTTAAACGTATCGTGTAACTTTTCCTTAAAAAATAGAATGAATACCTCTGAGTTTCGTAAAAACGTATGAACTTTAACTTATATTGTTATTGTGAATAACTATTTATCAATTCGTTAGTAATATCGCATTTTAATTAGATAGTTATCGAATAATTGGCATACCTGCGTAAGGATTATATTTTTTTGCTTATCTACATCGCTACACACGCAAATTAACCCGTATATCAAACGAGTGCAAATAAACATAATATATATATTTGGTATAAACTGTTTCCTTTATTTGGGTATAATTATCCAATAACTGTACGGTGTATCACGTACACAGACATTATGCAACATTAATTCCCAATGGACAGGACTTCACAGGCTATTCGCGGAATATTGGACATATATACTTTATTTCTATATATTAATCATGTCAAAACCGTAAAAAGTAGTTCTGAGTAAAAAGAAAACGGAAACATTTTAATCTATGGTTTAATTTAAAAACACTATAGTGTTCAGAACATCTTTATTCAAGAATGGAGCTTTTTTCTGAAGAACAACACTTTCTCTGCTTACTAAAAGCTATATCAAAATATAGAAAATAACCTAACTCTTACTTTCAGTAATTTTCTATTAGAGATATATAACCAACCTATGAATATAATTAAAATTTTAATTATTTCTTATTTACGGATTAAGTCGTAATGAGAGTTATAAATGGCAACAATTGTAAATCTTATACGATTGTTGAATTTGATTTCTTTTCTAATTTGTAAAATGAGGGTTCATGGAAGGCATTGGCGTTAACCCCACACATTTGGTTGTTCCATGGGTAAAATATATCTCCATATCTTTTATGCACTCCTAATAAATTACTCGCCGATACTGTAGCTAATAGGTGGCTTAGCTTACATCTTCCGTTGCATTTGTGTCTTTAATAAACTTATAACCTCTGTAGACGTTCTTTTACTTTTGCTTTCCCAATACACGTATTACTCTTGCAAATGTTAAACAGGTGGACAGATTACCCCATAGAGAGAAAAGTGATGTAAGAGTTAATCACTAATGTCTGGAATATTTTCGGAATTCATAACTTTTTAGGGGAAACATGGTTATACCATGATGCACCTCTTGCACTCCCTTTGAAGCGGACAGTGTCAAACATCATGTACAGAGGTAATAACGTCAGTGTACATTTGGATGGGAAGCTTTACAGCAAAGTTTTAACGCTTCATATATCAGAGTGCATCAGAGTATTTAAAGTTTCTTTTTACTAATTGTGATGCAGTTGACAATGTACCTAAGTTTTGAACAAAATACTAAAAAAAGACAGACAGAAAACACATTCAAAAACGGCGGAATGAATAATTTTCTGGACCATTTTATTTTCGCGCCTCTTTCACAAATCAATAAGCTTTCATTTCGACATTTTGGTATATATGTATAGATTTTCTGATAAAATTAAGCGGGAGGAAATAAACGAAATTAACTAGAGACAAAAAAAAAATCACGGTCGTTTGTGTTTGTGTGTGTTTCGGGGGATGGCATATCCGAAAACAAAAAGTGGGTTAAATGACAAGTTTCCCTTATTTGATTTCAGAGTCCCCAGAGCATGCCACCGGAACATTTTCCAGTAAATCTCCTACCTAAGGCTACCCTTTATTTGGGGAAGCTTTCATTTTGTTTTTCAAAAAGGCCTTGTTGTTCTCGATTAATGTGTCGTCCTTTTAGTAAAGATTTTTAATAGGTATCCTTTCAATTTACATGATGAATAAAAGGCAGTCCTGCGCCGTGACGTAGTGGGCTAAGGCAGCATGCCCTGGTCCCTGGCCACGAAAAGCGGCCCGGGTTCGATCCCACCCATGTGGTGGGAATTTTAGGTCCCGGGTATAGGACCGGTGCCCACTCAGCATCGTGAGGAGCTTACGCTAGGTAAGCGGCCCTGGTCACAGAAACCAACATTCCGGTAGGGGATGCCGAGATGCTGACCACATCTCCTCCCCGTATCGGTTGGATGATCGTCCACCTCTGCCGTGCGTAAGTAGGCGTGAGGCCGGCAGTCGGATTGGTAGGCCTTGGCCCTCTAAGGGCTGTCGTGTCATGGGTTATTATTATAACTAAAAGGCAATTTTGAATATTTTACCAATAACGTGTGAAGTACTCTTCATTTTGAATAATTGTTGCATAATAGTTGTCTGGTAAACCGCAGCAGGTTAACGAAAATTTGCTAAACAAAATAAAACGTCGAACAAATTAAAGCACGATTTATAGCAAAACACTGTGATCAACCATTACACAGATATTCTTTCTTATCAAGGATAAGATATTTGCGATTTCAAAAACCATATTACATTTTCCTAAACTATGAAGATCCTCAAACCATATTTCGATTCAGATAATTTAACATTCAGTTTTGCTAAGATCAGTCAGCTTTATCTTATAGCATGCTTTGAGAAAATGGATGTAATGTTTGTAGCAAACATTAAATATCTCCAAAATGGCTAATGCCAGAAAGCTCTATTTTCTATAAACTGTGTTTTATATCATTTGCCAGTGCTTTATTCTGTGGAGTAAGTTTTTGTCTATCTGTTAGGTTTTACCAGACAAAACTTATGCGATAATCATTCAAAATGAAGTGTTCTTCACAGGTTATTGGCAGAATATTCTAGATGTGTCATTTGATTTCTCATGTAACTATTTAAAGAAGCGATATATTAATTACATAAAAGGCATGTTTGAAAAAAAATTCTATTTTCGATATAAGCGTTAGGTCTATATGGTGTATTTTGTCGAAAAAGTTCTTGAGACGTCCTTCGAACAAGCTGAAGTTCAACAATTTTGTCATTTTACCTACTTTTTGTTTTTGAGCAATGTCATCTCCCAACACATACACGAAACACAAGTGACCTTTTCCCCTAAATCTTATTTTTTCTTTTCTTTTCTTCCTTTTCTTAATTTTTATTGAGGACTTCTACATCCAATGGAATCTCGATAACGATAATTTTTGTGCTTATTATAGGTGCTAATTAGTTGCGGAGGGAAACAATGCAGTAAATCCATATTTCCGATTCTTACATTTGTCTTCTTTTTTGTCTTCAATGGCACTGAAGACAAAGGCTGAGGTGTACAATATACCTATAGTAGAAGAGTTGAGGAAACAAGCACATAAATATAAAGTTTAATACTTAAACTCACTTTTGGGTTCTGAGTTACCTTGTCCATACCTAACCACCCCCTACCCACACCACCCCCCCCCCACACACACACACACACACACACACACACACACACACAACTACATGCCTGAACGTCGAGGTGTATTGACCTTCATGGCACAGCACTCCGTTCGCTTGTTATCTTGTTTACTAGACTGGGGTTCAGGCAGAAAGACAGGAGGAAGTTAAGATTCGCGTATAGAAAGAGACAGAACTATTGGAGGTGGTGTTGCCATATCGTTCAACTTCTGGGGAACGGTCAAGCATACTGGCATATTATTAAACCATTAACTTCCTTTTTGTGATTGCGTCGCTTACCTGATGATTCAAATATGTGGGCCCCATTGCTTTTAATGTTTTCGCTGGCTTCTCTTGAAATAAGTAGCACTATTCGTGACCCAACTCCACACGCGCTTATGTTCTCCTGAAGTTTGGCAACGCCGGACGTGGAAGTTATTGCTACTTCAGTGTTTATCTGTTTATCTACACTGTTTATTTTAAATAATACGATGTACAATTTCTCTTGCCTGCCTATTCAGTACCTTACAATTGTATCTGCCATTATAGTTCACACGAACACTTTATTTCACTCCTTATTTGCTACCAAGGGAAATAAAACTTCAAAAAGCCCAATAGAGGCAAGAGATGTGGAATTATTAATTCATTTTTACAATATATTTTAATAGTAAAAGCCTGATTTTAAGGTATCATTATGCAGGCAAATTTGCTATATGAGTATTTAATTTCGTGATACTGGTGAGGTCTGTTCCTGAATGATGAAAACCATTATATTTTCAAATAATAGTTGGATTTTTCTAAGATACTTAATCAGAATCAATGCAGTCATTCCATATTTAAGCTGCACAACAATTATCACTCCTAAATATTACATCATCATCTTCTAAGCACTGACACAACACATGATATGGCACAAGACAGAAGGAGCATTGGACCCATTTGGGTATGACTATTCTACAAAATATTAAGAACAAATTCGTTTTTGTGCACCGTATAAAAACATGAAAATTTGAAATTATGAGCAAAAATTACATGCCATGCAAGGAAGCCATTTTTACAATGTCAAAAATTCTAAGAAAACACTGCCAGAAAATAAGGGATTATGGTTTCGCAATATATTGTATTACTATGACACTAAAACGAATAAATAGAATTGAGCTATAGCTACAAACTGATTAGCAATAACATATCACTTACCGATAAATCTTCTTTGTATTATAGCACAAAAGTACACACGACAAAACCTCGCAAGAAAATGGGTCAAAACTTTCCTCTCCTAACAACTTTAGTTTCCGTCTTCATCCGTCAGAGAAACGCGCCTGCCGATATCTCCTGAGCTTTAGGGACAAATATGTCAACTATCAACAGTGAAAGGAGAGTTAACATCAACTGGCTTCTCAGTGACATCCCTTCGAAAAAGTCTCACGAAATTGCCTGTGTCACGAAAATACCTCCATTTACCCTACAGTAAGTGATGAAACACAAATAAAGCTCTTTGGAGCTATGTGCCTTAATTAAAGGTTAGCCAATAAATGTAAATTACTAAGGGCAATCGCTCTTGACAAAAGGGGATTTTGATTCCCTCTTCTTTCTCAATATTACAATATTCAATCACGTTACCTATACATGATTTCTCGGCCTGCCGATGTAAGAAATATTGCTAGGATTGTTACTGAACAGAGTGTATATACACCGACCGGCCGTGTACATACGATAGGCTTGCGTAAACAGGGCCGCGCCGTGGCTCAGTGGTTAGACCGCTTGGCTCTCACCAAGTCGGCCCGGGTTCGATCCCAGGCGATCACAAAGTGAGATTTGTGGTGGACAACACGGCTCTGGGCGGGTTTTCTCCGGGATCTCCAGTTTCCGCCGCCATCTCATTCCACCGGTGCTCCATCTTCATCTCATATCATCAGTATCATCGCCTGCGGTGCCGTATGTAGTAAAAACGGGCGTTAAACACTACGCATTTCACTACACATTGCGTAAACAACTCCGTTGTTCACATATTTTCCGATACGCTTACACACTTCACCATGTAATTTCTTACTGTGAGTACGTAAAAGGACCTCAGCTTGCCGCCGTGGCTTGGAGGAAATTTTTAAGAGAAGCCGAGTTCGAATCTCAGTTAGGGTGAACTTCCGATGTTTTCCCCTATCCTGAGAAGACGTATGTTCGGTAAACTCTAAGCGGGGGGGGGGGGCCTTGGGTTCAACTGTTTACTGCACAATGCGCCCTACGGAGATCAAGGACGTTAAAATAAGGGGAAAATACTGCATATGAAATACCTGTTCCCTGGCCAACATAATTTTCAAATAAACGCCAGATCAAGTGGAGCCGAGCCATGAAATTTCATCGTCATCTATTACTTTAGCCTGGTTTTACCAAAGGTTGGAGCTGAAATTTTAGAGGCAGAGTAAAAGCGAGTTACTTCTTTGGTCCCTAACAAATAAAAGTACCACAGCTATATTAAAAATGCACATGAGTTACATTCACGTTAGTTTCTCTGCCCACTGTTCCACAAACTGTGCTTACAGAAGCTAATTCTGGTGTCTACCGCAGGTTAAAGTTTTGTAGAAATAGTTTTATTCGTCTTTTCGTTGTTGGCTGATAGATTGTCTCCCTCGCTATAATTCTCTCTTGAATGATTCATTTACAGGTACGCAGCTTCCCTTGTGAGCATCCAAATCAGTCGTGAAAAACTGTTATGTGGCTCTAAACGGAACATTTGCGTGTAGGTGGCTCTAAAGACTGCCATCTATGTAGAGAAACCCAAAATATTGAAATTTGGTTTACGTTTAAATAGCAGCACCATTCATTTGTCAGTTTTGTATATGAAAATTAACAGATATTACTCAAGTAAGAAAGCGAAGGACAAACAATAAATATCATAATTCGAAATTCCTAATAGCATACAGTTTGAATAATTTTGTTTATCAGACTGTCGCTATTTTGTTGTTTATATGCATACGTAATTACTTGTTGGATCTTAAAGCCTATGATATCGGCCATATATATGATATAATATCAAACAAAGTCGCAGTTGAAAGAACTCAGGGATACAGACTAATTTTGGGAGGTCAGGCTCCCAGGGGCCTGACCTAAACAACAATATCTCAAACTGAAAGGTCAGTGAACATGCATTTTTTCCTATGAAGGTTGGTATGTGGTCTCAGAGCGTTTGCTTTTCTTCTATGATTCAGAGCATCTCAAAATACTTTTACATTCCCTAACTCCCTAAAGGTTACTATATTTGTTTTTCTTTTCTCGTTTTCCTATTTTTTATTCAGAACATCTGTATCCAATGGAATCTCCATAACGGCTGATTCTTGCATTTGTCTTCATTGGCAGTGAAGACAAAGGTTTAGGTGTACAAATGGTAAAATACATTTACATTTCTGCGCGCTTCTCCATCCAACTTATACTGACAGTATCACTTCCTTACAGGATCTGTTCCCCTGTTCCCTACGAATGGAAATGGAGCACTTACAAACCTGAACTGCCACCCCTTAGGGAATGGAATGACCCACCTGCTTTGAACATTCTTCCGGGAATTCAGTTCTGTGTTTCATGATACCACTATGGCGAGAATTAAAACTCATATTAATATTGATTGTTAATGTTTGAATGATTCATTAAGATTATTATGAAAAAACATAGGAAAGAAGTGCGTTGAGAAGAAAATAAAAATTAAATATTTTCCAAGGAAATTTTAATTTAGTGAGTAGGATTCTTAGAACTTTATCGTTGCATCCTTGGAGTTCCCTGAAGTAATCTCTAAGTTTAACTGTTGTTTCACATGAAATGCCTCTGAGGTAAAATGTCTTTTTATTTGTTTCATTATTATTTAAAACAAATAAATTTAAACAAAGAAGTCGAGAATAAAAACTAATTGGCTGCTAATATTTTAAATTCACCAAAAATATTGCTAAAGGAGTTCCTTGGTATTAAATTAATAATTATTCTTAAAACTAGCTTTCATGAAAGAAATATCAGATCTATTCTAAACATTGCTTTGTTTCCACAAAGAATGTTGTAGGAAAAGTTTTTTTTTTTTTTTTTTTTTTTTTTTTTTTTTTTTTTGTAATTGAGGTCCTGCAACGTTTAGTCATATTGGACGATGAATGAAATGGGTAAAATGATGCTCACTACGTCCGGGGTCCATGGAGCTTAGAGTTACCCGACATTCGTCTTCCAGGATAAGGGAAAACCCCGGAAAAACCTTATCCAGGTAACTCGCCCTGACCGAGATTCGAACTTGGGACCTCTTGAACGTGAGGCAGACATGCTACCATTTACGCTACCAAGGCGGTCTAGGACAAAGCTGATGGACCTTAACGAAAATAAATGTTTAATAAATTATCTAAATCTAAAGATAGTTTTGAGAGAAAAAAGTGAAGATCGCTTATACTAAACAGTTTAGGTTCGGCACGTTCTTTGTGTTTACCCTTTAATTTGTGAAATAGTGAACAAGGGTCGCTAAATATAGCAAGAAACCAACGGCAGGGGACCGCTGTCCAACTACAACAATAAAACTACGTGGGTTTCCAGGTAATTGATCAAATATTAAACATTATAAAATCACACAACCTAAGAGTAAGAAGGTTAAGAAAAACAAATGGCTGCAAATAGCAGGGAACAGCGCCCCCTAAAAAAAGCTAATCATTCAGACACGCTAAAACAACTGACAGTAGCAAATCCAAAGAATGTAAATAGAAGCGATTCCACTACAGTAATGACAACAAATCACAAAAATATTTCATCCTAGCAAATAACATATTCAAAGGCACTACAAACGCCACCCAACAGAGAGCAAGCAATTGTTATTGAACCTAGAGAGAGCATTTTAATAAAAGTTTATGTTATAGCGGTAGGTAAACTTACGGACCCAGCCAACATAAGATTTACATCAAGAATATCAAATGGACGAGTTTGCCTTTATTTAGCAAACAAGAAAATAGTAGAGGAGCTTACTACCAAGCATCAATACATAGTAATAAACAACGAATCATTGCACCTCAGAACTGTACTGACAAAAAATAAGAGAATCTTCCTAATGTGTGTCCTGTTATACCAAACAAACCATAGAAGAAAGCCTACTGAACCTAGGTGTGAATTTAGCATCAACTATTAAGTACATACGAGCAGGTGTTCCTATACCAGGTTTCTCCTACATCATGAGTTTTGGTCGCCAATTATATGTAAATTCTGAAGAGCTCGAGAGACTCCCAGAAAGCATCTTGATACCTTAATAAGGAGTTAATTATTGAATGTATATTTCTACAGACAATCCTATGTGCTTTCTTTGTAAACAAGAAGGTCACCTTGCAAAACAATCTAAAATTAATAATACCCTACCCTCAGTAAGCTCTATCATATTTACTAACGACAATAAGTCGCAAATATCAGATGATAGTGCTCCAGAAATGAATGAAGAAAGTCCTTCCAAGAAAAAAGAAATACAGCATAACATATACAATATAGACAACATTCCCTACACAAAAGAACAACCAATAATAACACAACAAACGGAGACAGATCAAAGTACCGAAGAGAACCTAGTTGACTCTCAGCTGGAAAAGCACCTTGAACTTGACTTATACGAAGCACAGATTAAATATGAGTTTCCACCATTATCTGCAACAGGCTCTTTCAAAGTAAGCAATAAAAATACCAAAATCATCGTCTGACTCTGCAATCCAAGGAAAAGATGAACCAGATCTAGAAACCACTAATCAAAGCTCAGATGAGGAAGTAGGTACGCAAAGTCAAAATGAAATTAAAAAGTCAAAACCTCCTAAAAAGAAACCAAAAACACAAGTGAGCCAGCATAAAGTTGGTGAATTCCTAGCTCATATAAAACCATATTTAGAATCTAAACCCAAGGAATTCCCTTTCAACCATGAACAAATGAAAAGCTTTTACGATAATGTACTGGGAGCTACAGATATAATAACTGCAGCAAAATCACATAGAAATGAATTAGCAAATTTTACTAGAGGCCTACAGAAAATACATCATCTTCTAGATTCCCAGGGCATAAAAACCCGAACAACCAGAATAATAAATCAATTGAAAAACAAGGATAAGACAACAAAAGAAGGCGTCGTCACCAAAGAAAACTGAAACAAACGCTCTAAACCCACAAAGTGAACACATTTCTCCTCCAGTGGAATTTGAATAGCTTTCGGATCCAGTATGAATACCTGACACACCTAATTGCCTCAAAGCAACCAGATATAATATGTCTATAAGAAACTAATTTAAAAATGAATTTGTTGCAAATATTAAAGATATTCTTCTCATCATAATAATCGAATCAACGCAAAAATAGCAAGTTGCTACTTATGTCTGAAAAAACATACCGTTCAAAAAAGTACAGCTTAATACCCACCTTGAAGCCACTGCAATACAACTACTCAATTCTCAGTCAATATGTATATGTCATATATACTTACATAATAGTCAGCATATATGTGTTTCTAACTTATACAGACTGATAGAGGGCCCAAATGACCTCGTTGTCGACGGGCCCTAAAACACCACTCACTCACTCACTCACTTACTCACTCACTCACTCACACTGATAGATCAAATACCAGAGCCTGTTATTCTTGTAGGTGACTTTATTTCTCACAACATAGCATGGGGAAGTACCTACACTAATCAAAAAGGGAAAATGGTGGAATCACTGATAAACAAAACAGATTTAGTAATATTAAACACCAATAAACCCACACACTACAGTATCAGACATAACACTTTTAGTTATATAGATCTCTGCCTAAGCACGCCAGATGTAGCACTATCATATAACTGGCATGTTTTTTAAAACTTATTAGGTAGTGATCATTTTCCAATTTTGCTGAAAAAAGAAGCGACGCACCAAAGTAATTTGGTAATAAACAAATGGAACTCTTAAAAAGGAAGCTAGTCAAAGTATAGATCAGAATATGTTAAAAATATGCCTAAGCTCATACCTAAATATGAATTCCATACTTGTACAATTAATACCTAATAGATCAGCTTACAAATTTAATCAACTTTGCAGAAATGAGCATCCCTAAATACAGTATTCAAGTGTACAGTTGAAGCAGTATTGCTTATGGGTGTACACAAGTTCCACGTTGGAACGCCAATTTGATGCAAAAATGATGGTGGTGGCGATCACAGAAGTCGGCGAGCAATGAGGTTTCTCTCAGGGTATGCGTGGATGTGTGTGAGAAGGAAAGTTTACAACACTGGAATGCCCGTTTCCAAATTATTTATTCACTGCTTCTTATTTCAAACCTCGAAATGGAAGCTGCCGACCGAGGGTTACCAATCACGGTTTGTAGTGACTGAATGCTAATTATATTTCTTGATAAATTCTGATGACCTGACAAATATTCAAGACCGAACAAGTTGACCACCCTAATAGGCTGCACGTTTGACTCTTCCTAATATCGGCTACACGCCGAAGTCTTCATGATGGCTTCGTAGCCGCGACCCACCTGCATCGGCTAAGCGCCGAAGAGTCTCTGACCACCTTTGCGCGCGTGTGTATCTTTATATATAACTTTCACTCTCCAAATTCCTTTTTAAACAAAGTCCTTTTGTGGCTGTTTTGGTCGCTATTGTAAACGATCCAAAGAATACCCTATTCATGTATGTCAAGTGACAATTCCTTTAGAAACCTTCTAAGGACACTGTTCCTTTCATTCATGGCATTGTTATTATACTTTCCCCAACTCACTGACCTTGCCCTGGGTCGTCACAAAGAACCCACATTCCTTTTACGTCTATCATTATTCTTTAATTCTGGAAAACCGTAATTTCGGTATCAAATGCCCCCATAGATATTATTTTATTATCCCATAATGAAATAATATATATATATGTCTTGCCCGAATATAACGCAAAATATTAGACCTTTGTCAGCAACTTCCAATTCGTTTTACAATTTCTTTTCACAACATTAATTTTTTTTTTTTTTTACATGACATTTCCTAACAATTATTCACATGGTTACCTAACAACATTTCATTTTAAATTTACCAACATTCTGTTCTGCAATTTTCAACTTTTAAATATTACTCGGAAAATATTTCAATATACCTCATCTCTGTTTTTCTCCATCTGATCTACTTAAAATTAATTCATATTGTTGTTACACTTGAAACAATTCCTAAATATACACTCCCATGTTTAAATCAATGGTACATTCATAAGATTATATTTGTATACAACATTTCTGCGTTCTTCTTCTTGATTCTATATAAATATTCTTTTCAAAGGTCTTTCATTGTTCTGATATTTTTTTAACTGGTTAATTTTTTTTTATACATTTCCGAATACTTCTTTAGGATTCTATATAAATATTATTTTTAAAAGTCTTTAAGTGTTCTAATTTTCATTACTGTATTTTTTTTTTCACTTGTTTAGTTTTAAGTTTCACTGCACTGTCACAACACTGTTTACACTTAACCTATACATTTTACACTACACTATTTATACTTAGCCTATACATTTTACAAGTTTTTTCTTCTCCTTTTACAATCTGTTATGACGATTTTAAATACTTTAGCCTAAGTTCACACCGTTTACAAGAAAATTCATCATTCCACAACGTACTTCGAAATACAAGAGAATTTTGCGGACCTTTCCATGTATAAAGGACTTCTTTATTCTACATCCCCATGATTTTTCCATATCTAGCTTAGATATCGTACATCGATCTCTTTTCCTATCTTTCTTACACATATTCTGACGGAACTGTGCCCCTTGCCCGAAATATTTTAATATTTCTCTTTCGTTTCTCCCTCGATTTTGAATGCTTTTCAATGTTTCTTTCGTCGCCGTGATATCTATTGCTACCTCATTCATTTGATTTTTGGTTTCCTTCAGATACCTCGTCGGTTTTCTATTTTCCCATTCTGATCCTTCTAGTCTACTCCTAGTTTCTTCTAACTCTTTTTTATTTTCTTCTCTACTTTCCCTTTCTGATATTTCTAATCTATTCCTAGTTTCTTCGAACTCCTTTCTAGCTATTTGTCTTTCTTTATCTACTTTCTGTACTATTTCCTCCCTCAGTTTTCTGTTTTCGCTATCTGACCTTTCATTATCTAGATTCAAAATTTCAGTTTCCTTTGTCACCGTGATCTCCATGGCTAACTCGTTCATTTCATTTGTGATTTTCTCCAAATTCCTCGTCTGTATTCTATTTTCCCTCTCTGATACTTCTAGTCTACTCCTAGTTTCTCCTAACTCTTCTCTAGCCATTCCTATTTCTTCGTCTAATTTCTGTACTATTTCCTCCCCAAGTTTTCTGTTTTCACTATCTAACCTTTCATTAGTTAGATTCATAACTTCATTTTCAACATTCTCCGTCTCCTCACTAACATCTTTTCCTACATTGTCTGTTACCTGATCAGCTTCTTCTCTTACGTTCTCTACTTCCTGACTAACTTTCCCGAAATTTTCTAACGACTGTTGTTGATTGTCTAGCTTCTTTCCTAGTTCTATTTGTCCTACCTCCAACTTCTGAAAACCGCTTTCTATCTTTCCCTCTATCCTTTTTAAACTTTGATTATTATCCTTCATCTCTTTTATTAAACTTTGATTATTATCCTTCATCTCTGTTATTAAACTTTGATTATTATCCTTCATCTCTGTTATTAAACTTTGAGTATCATCATCTATCTTTTTACTTAAATTTTGATGCATATCATCTAACTTTTTACTCAAACTTTCATTTAAACTTTGATTGTTATCCTTCATCTCTTTTCTTAAGCTTTCGAACATTTTTCTCATTTCCTCTAACATAATTCTTTCCCTTTCTACATTATTTAGGGCCGTTCTACTACACTCTGGTACTTCGACTTCCTGCCTACTGCTACTAGCATCAACCTCCTGGACTTCCATGCTTTCTACAGAATTTTGACTCAGCATTTTTCCACTCCTTAAATACATTCACAGTAGTCTAGAATATAATTTAACACTCTGTACCTTTGATTGTTTTTTTACTGGCTCCTGATGATGTCACTGATGACGATGCCGGCCTCGTTTCTTCTTTACAGTCGAACTGTTGACGAATTTCTTGATGGGTCGACCGTCCTCCTGTCGAACCACCTTCTACTGTTGAACCTCGTTGTCGGGTTGAAACTCCTACTAGGTTGAATCTGCTTCTCTTGTTGAACCTCGTCGTCGGGTTGAAACTACTTCTAGGGTTGAACCTCCTTCTCAGGTTGAACCTCCTCCTGTTGTCGAACGTCCTTCTCCTATCGTGCCGAACCTCCTTCTCTTATCGAGCCCCGCGTTGGCGCGCCAGTTTGAAGCAGTATTGCTTATGGGTGTACACAAGTTCCACGTTGGAACGCCAATTTGATGCAAAAATGATGGTGGTGGCGATCACAGAAGTCGGCGAGCAATGAGGTTTCTCTCAGGGTATGCGTGGATGTGTGTGAGAAGGAAAGTTTACAACACTGGAATGCCCGTTTCCAAATTATTTATTCACTGCTTCTTATTTCAAACCTCGAAATGGAAGCTGCCGACCGAGGGTTACCAATCACGGTTTGTAGTGACTGAATGCTAATTATATTTCTTGATAAATTCTGATGACCTGACAAATATTCAAGACCGAACAAGTTGACCACCCTAATAGGCTGCACGTTTGACTCTTCCTAATATCGGCTACACGCCGAAGTCTTCATGATGGCTTCGTAGCCGCGACCCACCTGCATCGGCTAAGCGCCGAAGAGTCTCTGACCACCTTTGCGCGCGTGTGTATCTTTATATATAACTTTCACTCTCCAAATTCCTTTTTAAACAAAGTCCTTTTGTGGCTGTTTTGGTCGCTATTGTAAACGATCCAAAGAATACCCTATTCATGTATGTCAAGTGACAATTCCTTTAGAAACCTTCTAAGGACACTGTTCCTTTCATTCATGGCATTGTTATTATACTTTCCCCAACTCACTGACCTTGCCCTGGGTCGTCACAAAGAACCCACATTCCTTTTACGTCTATCATTATTCTTTAATTCTGGAAAACCGTAATTTCGGTATCACAGTATACAGGTAACAAGAAAACAAGACCCTGGTGGAATGAAAATTGAAAAATTGCAATTAAAAGTAAAAACAAAGCTTTCTACAAATACAAATGAAATCCAAATACAGAAAAGAAAATAAATATCCAGAGCCCTAGCAAGAGCCCTAGAAAGAAAAACAGTAAAAGAAAGCAAAAAGACATCGTGAATATTCTTTTTGTCCTCTTTCTCTCACAAACACAACCAAATATAATTTGGAAGAAACTGCAAAAATATGTAGTAATAATGGTGGATAGAGTCAACATGAAAAATTCAATGCCATGGGCGTGATTTGAACCCTAGTGGTCTACCGGGGAAATATACGAGTCAACTGGAGAATTTAAAGTCAGGACGGTACGTTGGCCATGGTAGCTCAAAGGTTAAGAGCGACTGGACGGAAACCAGGAGATCCGTGGTTCAAATCCCGGCCATGGAATTGAATTTTTCATGTTGACTCTATCCATCAAATATCTTAGCCTATATACGGCTAGTGTGGAGAAATGATTAATTTCCATCAATTAACTAAAGCGTAGTAATAAAACGATATATTCGATATCCTCACTTTTAAAAACCGATACCAATTCTTATATGGAAAACCCACAAGATATTGCTAACTAGCTTGCAGAAACCTTTTCGGAGATTTCAAGTGACTCCAGCTATGATGCAGATTTATTGAAAATTGAAAACTCCTCCGATATAGGTATAAGTGATTCCAACATACAAAACACTGAGTGCTTCAACGAAAAGCTAACTATAGATGAAATTATTATAGCAATAAGTGATAGTAGTACGAGCAGCCCGGGACCTGAAAACATTCCCTAGAATTCTTAAAACAATTACCCGCAGAAGGAAAGACATACCTACTTGAAATTTTTAATCACATCTGGAAAAAGAATGTATTTCCCTAACAATGGCGGAAAGCCATTATAATTCCAATTGCTAAACCAAAGATGAACAAATTGCAACAAACTACAGACCAATTGCGCTCATTTGCACAATGTGCAAAGTGCTCGAAAAAATCATAAACAGACGATTAAGATGGTACCTAGAAAAGACATCTTTCTTCACTCCAGAACAATATGGTTTTCGAGAACACCATTCAACAAATGGCAGCTTTGTTACTCTAGAAACTAAAATACAATATGCATTTCTAAATAAACAATATCTAATAGCAGTGAGCCTTGATCTACATAAAGCATATGACATGGTCCGACACAACCACGTTCTAAGAACTCTAGTCGAAAATATCATCAGAGAAAATATGTTAGTATTCATTCAAAACTTCCTAAGAGAACGAATAATTCAAGGAGAAACAGCAAATTTCATATCGAAAAGAAGTCCCCGTGATAAATGGGATCCCACAAGGATCAGTAATGAGCATAACACTCTTCCTGGTAGCTATAAATAGTATAACCTCCAAAATTAGGCCTCCAGTGAAAGCATCTCTCTTCGGTCAAGATCTCCTATTTTACTGTAGAGGCAAAAACCCAACCACAACGAAGGAAATCTTACAATATGCAATTGATAAAACAGTGATCTGGTGCAAACAAACTGGATTTCAACTTTCTTCAACGAAATGCAAGCATATAACATTCTCAAGAAACAAAAGAACAAATACTCCCATCAAGCTCCTCATAGACCAAAACATAAATACCAAATGTAAACACGATTAAATTTCTGGGAGTAATATTTAACCAAAAACTGACGTGGATACCTCATCTTAAGACTCCGAAGGATGACTGCTTACGTCGAAATAACATTCTTAAAATATTGTCTGCAAACAACTGGGGGGGGGGGGGGCAGATCAACATGTGCTAAGGTTTTTTATTTTGTTTGTTTGTTGTAATTTACGTCCTCCAACGTTAAGTCATATCGGACGATGAATGAATTGGGTGAAATGATGCTTCAATGTTAAGATGTCGCGATATGACATGTGAGTTAAAGCGACAAAATGTAAACCAAATTAAAAAAAAAATAAAGATAATTTTTGGGATCTTCATAGAGTAGGAAAATATAATCTGATTTTTTAAACTTAAAATACATTTCTTTCATCAGAAAGATATCTCTGATATGGTTCATCACAGTTATTTATGACAGAATGTATTTTGAATTATGTGACAGTATTTGATTAGTAAGTTTTTGTCTATCTCTTAAGATTTACCAGACGAAACCTATGAATCAATCACGCAAAATAAAGACTTCACAGGTCATTCCTAGATTATTCAAGATTTGAGATTTATTTACGGTGTACCTTTATGAAAGAAATAAAAAGGCAATAGAAATCTTATAAAGTATTTTTGAACAATGAAATGAAACTTTGCTCAAAGAAAGTGTAGAACTTGGGTAGAAGATTTAATGAAAATATTTTTGCCGGGTCCTTTGGGTACGCTGAAATTAAATAAGTTTGTTATTTAACTGGCTCTTCTTTTTATGTACCATTACCCGACACAAACACAAACGAACATGAATATGCTTTTCTTAATATCTAAAATTATTTTATTTTACTTTCCCCCTTTTTTATCAGAAGACATGGACACCAAAATGTCCAAATGAACACATTTGCAGCTTATTTAAAGAGCTACGAAAGCAAAAATGTGTAGTAAATTCATATTCCCAATGTTTCTTGCACGTGTTTTGTCGTTTATTTCCTAAACTCTCGTCATTGGCATTAATACCACACTTGTTGAGTCACAAATAGTGAATCACACATCCGTTACTCTGATGCATTCTTAATAGATGAAATGTTAAAATGTTAACGGTTTTCTATCTGACTGTACACTAACAGTATTACTTCTGTGTATTAAACTTTACCCTGTCCACTTCGAAATGAGATCGACCACTTGCAACCGTAAACAGGTGCTCGATATTGTGACTTTGTGGGTTGGTGAATTGAATTATTCGTAAAGCAGAATTTTGAACTGTGTCTAGCATTCTAAGTGCTATTGGCTTTGCTGCATTATAGACAATAACTCCGTAACCCGAATTTGTGCTTACGATTGACTTATAGGTGCACCTTAGCACATGTCCGCCTCGGTAGCGGGGATGGTAGCGTGTCTGCCACACTTTCAAGAGGTCCCGAGTTCGAATCTCGGTCAGGGTGAGATACCTAAATAAGGCTTTTCCTGGGTTTTCCCTTATCCTTCAAGATGAATATGGGGTAGCTCTAAGCTCCATGGAACCTGGACTCATTCGAGTCCCTCCCCCAAAAAGATATACTATTGACACTACTCAAAATTATATTTAATTTGAGGGGAGGGCAATCCCTCCCCTAATAATTTCACAGGATACTAACACTAAAACACTTTCATTCCTGCGGTCACCTCGTTGTACAGATTGTTGGACATTACTGGATCAGTTGCACTAACAGCCTTGAAGCGGGTACCTGGTTCGTCGGCAGGAACTCTATGTATCCTCCTGAGAAATGGTAGACATGGAAGGGGAATTGCGCCACACTCGTCCTCTCTGCACCCCTCCGGATTCTGCTACGGCTCTAGTTCTCCTGTTGCCCCAATCTCGTCGACCAAGGGAAACACAATATGCTCTTCTTCTATTTATATTTTGCTAATCATTAATATCCATATCTTCTTAAATAACAATATTTTCTTCATTACGTGGATTAATACGTCTTTCAGATCTTCTTAACTCATTTGGTGGCTGAATTTCTTGAACAGGTACACATTTGGGTAAATTGATTTCCATGCTAATTCGCTGATGGTGTTTGCTAATTTGGCCAATGTATCATATAATTCTGGGATTCTTATTATGTTCTATAATTTATATCCTCTTAATATATCTCGTTCTTCAGTAATTAGATGATCATACTTAACGCATTCAAATAAAACATGTTCTGGATTATCTACTTTACTACATATATTACAAATGCAACTATATAACTTCTTCACTTTATACCAATATGTACCATAAGGTCCATGGCCATTCAAACATGAATTAGACCTTGTGTGGGTTTTACATGTTCCAATTTCAAGCGCTCGATTTTAAATGGAAAGAATTCATGACTTCTACCTTCATTTATACTATCCCATTCATTCTGCCAATCATTCAACAGATGTTTCTTGATATCCTGTCTGGTATTACATACCTTTCCAACTTTACCTTATCAAAGTTATTTTTCTTGAACCAGAACATTGCACCTCTCAATCTAATTAGAAGATCGATGGGCCATATTCCTGTCGTTACAGGGAGTGCTACTATAGATGTTGAGGCGGTCCTTGCCCGTTAGGTACCTCGCTGAGACCTCGCGGTACTCAACACCTCATATGAGAAGATATGTGATGGGTGAGGATTACGAATGGGAGGTTTCCAAAAGGTCGGGGATTTTCTCAGGGTAGATCTGCATCAGTTATCTCTTTTGAGTTTCAGGGAGTGGGTGCGTCCGGATAGGGTATGAGTATTATCATATAGAAGACACCACGACCGTTGAATGTCAAGTTTATTGATATAAGTAGTCCCCTCCACTCGTCACCGTTATCTTGATGTTATGTATGTATCTGTGTACGCATTGTTTGTGAACGCCGAGGGGATTACTTCGTGCGTTCGCGAACACGGACTTTGATGAATTTTCAGTACTTGTGGCTCCCTTCACTCGCCGAAACAGAGTATTTTATCTAGCAAACATCAAACGTCGCCATTGCACAAATTTCCCCATCCTTTCACCGAACTTTGGACACTTTAGGGGTCATGTGACCTGTTACTTGTTCCTGATAGGTTGTGTTTCATCCCTACTCCTAAATCTAAAAGCAATTTCTCGTGTCTGAAACGTGTATTCTATGCAATTTTCACTTTCCCACAGTCAAGCTAATTAATGCATAAGCATGTTTAAAAATGTGTATCTTAAATCCCGGTGCCTATTCTATCATCACGTATCATGTGCAGGTCAAGACATGGGCTGGTGACGAGGGTCTAACCTTGGACAATGCCACCTTTGTCGGCAAGAAACTCAAAGAAAATACCTGTGAGGAAAGGTGTTCATTCACCTCGCTATTTGGATTCTCGTGCTTTCGATAACACACACACACACACACATATATATATCGGGATTGCCTGTTTAGTATCTGCACTTGTATATTTAATCATTTTCCTCTATATTTATTATAACTTTGTTTAATTCATATTGTGGTATCTATCCGCCCTTAATTATGCATGTAATAAGACTTTCGGGGTTATTATGACAATGTTATCCCTAACAGGGACGGTATAATATGCTCTTCTGATAATTTAGAACAGGGCTTTTATATTAAAAGTCACTTTCGAAATTCTCAGAATATCCCAACATTGTGTGAGCTGGTTGGTGTATGCGTGTATGTATAGTATGATATGCGTCGTCAGTAGTGAACGAGTGGAGATAATTACATATTAACTTATACAATACGTTACATATAGTACACAAACACAATTTTTCTTAAGACTATAACCAGATATCTCATCAACCTATAACCTATGAATATTATTTAATCACATTCCTCGTTCATATTTTTTATACAAATGTTGTAGTCTCCTCTAGCGGACGTTTAATCATTTCACTCACTCACTACACCCACAAAACTGCAGTGTCTTTGTTTTCCAGTTCTCTTAATGTCACTTCTGACTCTAGATATACATTCTTTCTACCCTCTGTTTGTTTTTGTTTTCTTTTACATTGAATTCATCACTTCACACTAGCATTCACGTATCTATATTTACATGCCATTCTTATCATTTTAGCATTCATTCCTATATTGATGACCACTTCAATTATACTACTACCTTCATTAACATTCCTAGAATTCCACCCACTTTGTTCATAACCCTTTTCTTATAGTGAATTAAGTAAAACAATGGTGTCCGCAACAATTGATTTCACACACCTTGTTTTAACCTTGTTTGCATCCAGATGTATGTGCATATTATACATCTCTTTTACTGTTATCACAACCTAAAGCTAACACATATATTTACATATACTTCACATCTCTTTTTCTTTTATTCCCATAACACAGTTACCTTCGTTCAATGTACCTGGTACTTTCTGTTTTCGGACATAATTGTAACCCTATGACGTAAGGCAATCAATGAAAGAAATAAAAAATGAAATAAAGAACCTGTGAGGAAATCCTCTTCACTTCCTTTTTATTTAATGTCAAACTACAATGAGGGGACTTGGGGTGTCGTGCGAATATCATGTTGTCGCATCTGCCCAAGCGGTTCTCCTGTTCGAACTCTACCGGTCTCACACCAACCTGTTCAATGCTTAGCGGAGGTGCTTATTTATTTAGGTTTATTCGCTTCCCTATAGGGACGTAATGCACTGATGTGGTATTTGCCAATGGGTTTACTCGTTCTTATATCTTGTAGTATGTAGGTTCTATCTCCTATTTGACCAGTTATCTTGACGGGTCCCTTCCACAATAAATTTAATGTTTTGTAAACATTTTTTGCTAATGAAGATTTATCGAAATTCCTCACTAGTACTTTGTGATTGATTTGTGGCTCCCATTTATGTAAATACCTTTTCTGTTTGGCACGCCTTTTGTCTGCTTTATTCTTTGTGCGCACAAATGCCTTTTCTATCCTTTCAGCATCGCATTTAGGTATACTTGGTAAAGAGGCTGGTACTCCACTGATAACCGGTTCGTGTGGCCTCCCTGTCATCAGCTGGACAGGTGAATAACCATGGTTTGTGTTGATTGAGTGGTTCATGATCCATTCTATATAAGTTAAGTACTCGGGCCATGTCGTATGCTTCATGTGGCATATTATTCTGAGATAGGCATTTAAATCTCGCATTACTCTTTCGCATGGGTTAGAATTCGGGCGGTAATTGCTGATATGGTAAATGTTTATATTTGCATCGTGTAGTTTGGTTACACATTTTCGGCCTTGATGCACAGAAGCATTATCTGCGAGGATTGCCTTCATTTTACCATACTTCTGAGCGTAATATTTTACTATTTTGTCCGCGCAGGTCGCACTTGTTAACTTTTTCATGGGGTATAAACTTACAAATTTTGACATCTCATCAACCAATACGAAGATATACTTTAAGCCTGCCCTTGCTGTCGGTAAAGGGCCCTGGGCGTCTACTGCTACTAGTTCCAAAGGGAATTGCCTTAATATTGCCTGAGGAGGTCGGTCAAATCGTTTATTAAGCGGTTTCGCTCTTTGGCAGAAATCACAAGTTGCGACAAACGCTCTTACTTTCCTACCTATCTTTGGGAGATATAAGTGTTCGGAGATAAATAGGCCCATCCTCTCCACACCTGCATGAATTAGTGTAACATGGTAGGCTTCTATAATTAGTGCTTCCAGAGCTGCTGGTACGTATGCTTTCCATGCTGGGACATGCTTATCTACTAGCTTGTAAATCACACCATCCATTTTTCCCAACTTCGTTTTGTTCTTAGGACAGATAGGTGGCACGTTCTCCCACATTGCAGCTAATTTGCTGTCTTCCTGTTGATATTTCTGCAACAACTTCATTTCTTTTGCGACGCGGTTATTTAAATGTAAGTCGAGCTTCAATATTTTCACCTCTCTTTGAGAGCTTCCTATTGTTTCCGGAAGGTTCTCTCCTATTTTAATCCTGGATAGTAGGTCGCTGAAAAAGTTAATGCTCCCTGGGATATGCCTGATGTCTACGTTGCAGGACATTATTTCATGCATGTAACGCGATAGCTTACTACTAGTCATTTTGCAGTTCTTTATAAACGATAAGCTTATATGATACGTGTATACTATGATTTGTTTATTGTATATGTAATGTTTGAATTTCTGAATTGCAAAGAATATTGCACTAATTTCCTGTTCGGTCACGCAGGCAATGCGCTACGTTCGGCTTAAGGATCTGGATGCCGTTGCAATTATGCCCATCTTGGGATACTTGTGCTAGGATGCAGCCGTACGCTACCATTGAAGCATCGGTATATATAAGAAATGGTAAGTTCATTCGCGGACGTGTGAGGAGAATGGTGAATAAATCTTTTAATCGTTGGAAGGCTGTCTCTTCCACGTCAGACCACCGCCATTTTGTATTCGTAACTAACGAAGCTCTAAGCGGTACTGTCTCCTTGGCGTAATTTATAAGGAATCTACATTGATAACCTAAAATACCTAGAAACTTTTTTACTTGTTTGACGTTTTTCGGACGCGGTATATTTAGTACTGCTTCGATTCTCTCCTTGTCTGATGATAAACTTTCTCCTGAAATTACGTAGCCTAAAAATTTCACTGATTTTTCAAAAAGTTTACATTTTTCCCAATTTAGTGTCATGCCACAATTTTTTAATTTCTTAAACACGATTTCCAAATGGTCAAGGTGTTCGTCGGCGCCCAAGTCATGAATTAATATGTCGTCCACATATTGAGATATGTATCCTTCTTATTGTTTACCGAATATGGTGTGCATGGCTCTTAAGAAACCACTTCCAGATACGCTCAGTCCAAATGCACAACGACGAAATTGATAAACTCTTCCCTAGTGGATGAATCCTAGATATTTCCTGAGTCTTGGCGCAATTTCAATTTGTAAGTAAGAATTAGTTAAATCAAGTGACGTGAACCATCGCTGCCCTCCAATACCAGCGAGGATTTCTTCGATATTTTCTGTGCACAAATAGTCTGGGACTATGTACTGATTTAATATTCGTGCATCAATTGTCAATCTCACTGTCCCATCTTTTTTCTTTGCGATACACAAAGGTTGTACGTATGGAGTGTCTGAAAACTTTATAATTCCTTGTTCCAACACCTCGTCAATTTTTTTAGACACCGCGTCTTTCACGGCCAAAGGGATCATTCTGCACTTGTGTCGGGTTATTGGCATTTCTGCTATTTCAATTTAATGCTGATATGCGTTGCTTAAGCCTGTGCGGTCTGTGAAAATTTCTCTGTGTGTCAATATCAGCTGGTATAGGCGTTCCTTTTGTATTTCACTCAACTCGGTTAACCCTCTGATGCGAGTTTTTACCTGCTTGGAGAAGGGTTCTTTCTTCCTCTCCACGTTCACTATTGTCTCCCTCTCGACACCTGCTGCCTCTTCCACTGAGTCATTGTACTCCACCATGTCTTGTACATTCTGTGCCATTAACCTAATTATCTCGCCACCATTTGCTATATTTACTAGTTCAATGAAAAATTCTTCGTTTTGCATTTCTTCCTCTTTGATGTCCGTATCCGTCGTTAGGGTAATCCTGGGTAGGGGAATAGCACTGGTTTGACACTTTCACTGGGGGGATATAGGTTGTTGTTTCCTGGGGCTGTTCTGCTGGTGATGGCCGATGTGTCTCCGTCGTCGACTTCCGCCGGTGTTCCAGAATTCGAACTTCGTTGCGTCTGTTGTTCTCCGTGAATGTTGTAGTTTCCCTGCCGCGTCGGTCAGAACTCCAAAACACACATACTGGTTGGCACCTTATGATGTTGTCTCACAGTTCTGCAGTCATACACGTTGGTCACGACTTCGAAGAAATACACTTTAGTCGCCAAAAACTATGACACCGTATTCAGTACTACATGATCCAGGTTGCTCGCCAAATGGTCACTGGTACAGTCCGGACATCGAAAACTACGTTGGTTGCCAAATCATGAGGCGGTCCTTGCCCGTTAGGTACCTCGTTGAGCCCTCCCGGTACTCAATACCTCATATGAGAAGGTATGTGATGGGTGAGGATTACGAATGGGAGGTTTCCAAAAGGTCGGGGATTTTCTCAGGGTAGATCTGCATCAATTATCTCTTTTGAGTTTCAGGAAGTGGGTGAGTCCGGACAGGGATGGGTATTATCATATAGAAGACACCACGACCGTTGAATGCCAAGTTTATTTATATAAGTAGTCCTCTCCACTCGTCACCGTTATCTTGATGTTATGTATGTATCTGTGTACGCATTGTTTGTGAAGGTCGAGGGCATTACTTCGTGCATTCGCGAACACGGACTTTGATGAATTTTCAGTACTTGTGGCCGCCTTCACTCGCCGAAACAGAGTGTTTTTTCTAGCAAACATCAAACGTCGCCACTGCACAAATTTCCCCATCCTTTCGCCGAACTTTGGACACTTTAGGGGTCATGTGACCTGTTACTTGTTCCTGATAGGTTGTGTTTCACCCCTACTCTCAAATCTAAAAGCAATTTTTCGTGTCTGAAACGTGTATTCCATGCAATTTTTACTTTCCCACAGTCAAGCTAATTAATGCATAAGCATGTTTAAAACGTGTATCTTAAATCCCGGTGCCTATTCTATCATCACGTACCATGTGCAGGTCAAGACATGGGCTGGCCACGAGGGTCTAACCTTGGACAACGCCACCTTTGTCGGCAAGAAACTCAAAGAAAGTATCTGTGAGGAAAGGTGTTCATTCACCTCGCTATTTGGATTCTCGTGCTTTCGATAACACACACACACACACACACACACACATATATATATACATATATATATATATATATATATATCGGGAATGCCTCTTTAGTATCTGCACTTATATATTTAATCATTTTCCTCTATATTTATTATAACTTTGTTTAATTCATATTTTGGTATCTATCCGCCCTTAATTATGCATGTAATAAGACTTTCGGGTTTATTATGACGTTATCCCTAACAGGGACGGTATCAATGTCGTGCAAACAGCACCCGTATGGCGAAGCAAGATCTTCCGCTGTGTACTTCTTAATTTGTTTCTAATATTCAAATTATACAATTTTTGAGCCCAGGTTGCCTCGGCATATGTAACTATTGATCCAAAAATAGTATAATGGTAGGTTATAATGTTATGTAAGGATATTTTATATTTTATATTGACAATTGTGTCTAATTTATTCATTACTTTTTCAGCCTTCATTCTAACATACTCTACATGATTTATGAAGTTTAATTTTTCATCCAGGATAACACCTAGATATTTTATTTCTCTACTACTTTTAATTTTTGCATTATACTTAATAATCGGATCTCGTTTTAATTTTCCTTTAAATAAAATGTATGATGACTTTTGGGGAGCAATTTGCAGTTTGGTCTCATTACACCAATTGGCTAATTTGTATGATATAAAATTTGCCTTAGTTTCTAGTTGTAATCTTGAATCTCCTGCTATCAGAAAAATTACATCGTCCGCATATGCTATTATATTAACTACATTTTCATCATTTTCAAGATTTTCTAACAAGGTTTCCATCACAATGTCCCAAAACGTGGGATCTAGAACAGATCCTTGTGGACAACCTATGCTGATACTTTTATAGATCTTCTGGTTGATGCCTTGAATATATACTTTCCTGTTGTCACAATAACTCAAGAGTAATCTATATAGGGGATATGGATAATTAAGCTTTCTTAGCCTTTCAAAGAAGAAAGGTCACCATAGATTGTCAAAGGCTCCTAAAATATCAACTGATAATCCAATTATATACTTATTTGTACAGCGAGTCACGGAGTCCATGATATCAATGATAGCGTCCTCGGTAGATCTTCCTTTTCTAAAGCCATACTGCCTATTATTCATTCCTATGATAGTCCTGTATTCTATTATCCTCTTATTAATTAGATGTTCAAAAATCCTGCCCATTGAGTTTAACAGGAAGATTGGTCTATATGACTTTGGTTTCATTGGATCTTTATCAGAACCTTTCTTGAGGATAATAACCCTAGCCTCTTTCCAACAATCTAGAAAATAGCCTCTCCACGGACAGTCGTTAAAAGTGCTGGTAGGTTGTGGTATTAACGTATCATGGAGGGTCATTAAGACTTCATTAGGTATATTATCCGGACCACAGGACTTCTTCTTCTTTAACTTTTTGAAGATTACTTTACTTCTGATATATCAAAAGGATATGTTAAATTGAAGTTATTATAATCAAATTTCATATTAAGTCGACATAATGTGTTTTGGAAATTATCCGAGGATATATCGCCATAGGGTAATAGAGTATCCAAAAGTAATTTCGTGGTTTCCTCCCAATTTGAGGTCATACCACCATCATGTTTTGCTAAAGTACTCAAAATTTCAGGTTTCTTAATCTTGTCCATAATGATTTTGTAAGGAATTCCCCAAGTGTTATTATCTAAATGGGTTTCCACAAATGTGATCCAGGATTTTTGTCTAGTGTCTAACAATAGTTGTTTTCTCCTTGAAGTTTCCAAGGCATCCTTCCAAATATTGTCTGAAAACTTCTTTATTATTGAATGAGGTACTGATTGCTTAATAGCATAATCAATATTATAAATTAGATTATTTAATTCAAAAACACCAAAACATCTATTTAAAGAATTGAAAATCTCCTTCACTTGGTTCCAATCAGCTTGGGAAAAATTTCTTTTTCCACTTTTATCTTGAGAGGCAAATTGTGAATTAGTACTTATGGTATAGTAAAAATAGATCATTCTATGATCGCTGGAAGTCATATCCTGTCCTACTTTCCATCCATAAATATTTTTAAACGTTTACTACTGCAGAGCGTCAAATCGATGTTAGATGAAGCCCCTTGACGTTTTTCAAATGTTGGTGGATTATTACCTTGATTTACTACATGCAAATTTAATTCTGAAATAACATCTTCCATGTTCTCACGCCTTGCATCCCTATATTTATTATACCACCATAATGATTTTGCATTAAAATCCATAGTATGATTTATTTCATGATGCCGAAAATAATTTTGTATACTCCTGACTCTATTTATATATGGCTCTATTTCTTCACTCCATTGAAAATAGTAATTACCTAAAATAAATTTACCATTCTCGTGTGAGATTTCCACACAGTTGGTATGCGAATTGGAAAATTGTGTAATGTTCACGATTTTAAGATTGGAATTTACAATAACAATTGCAGCCATGGGTTTAATACATCCAGTTATTACCCTAGCCATTGCAGGCAAATAAAATAATGCTCCATTTGCTGTATAGGGTTCTTGAATGCAAATAATATCAAGATATAATTCCTTAATCAAATTTCTTATCTCTGCCATCACCAATTTGCTTCTTTGGGCATTAATTTGAGAAATTCTTGAATTTCTACAATAATTATAACAATCAGGATTCATGGTAATGAATAGATTTATTTAAATTGATCATATTTACTATGTGCTACATACTGCCCTTCTGCTGATGGATAATATTCCTTAATCATATTTGTCATATTTTGTCCCACTAATCTGCTGGAGGATGAACTTTGATGTAGACTATTCGAACTTTGAGACTGTGCTGATGTTTTCAAAGATTTACTCTGCTTTTTGGTGCTGAATGTTCTGGATGTAGATTTATTTTTATTATGGGATTCATAGGTAGCGCCTTTAACAAGGGTTTTAAAAACATTGATGCCATTCTTAGAGAGTTGGGATTTAGAGCAATTTGTTTTAATGGAGTATTGTTTACTTTTGAAGGGAGTGCTGGTATATGGATGTGATACTTTCGGGATAATAGGAGTGATGGATTTAGGAGTCATGGATTGAGCAACTTTGGAATAAGTGGAACCATCATGTCTAATGTGAGCATAGCAATATGGCATAGGCTGAGTATGATCAATTATTATTTTACCAGAGCATTTAACAAAATGGCTATAAATTTCTTCAAGATCAAAGACTTCTTTCCTTCTACTGAAAACTGTATATAACAGATTTAATAATTCCTCCAGATCTGCTGTGATATAATGAACCCTTAACTCCATTCTGTCAATGGCATCAGGTAACGGAAAAACAATTGAAAACAATTCCACCCGGTTGTGGAAATCCCAAAATTAGAGCACTGCACAGGGTCTTCTTCAGGTGTTGGAAAGCGACTTCGGCGTCCTTCGTCCACACATAAGGCCGGTGTTCCTCTGTCAGGCGGGTGAGGGGTTTGGCTATGTTGGAGAACCCCTTTATGAAACGTCCTGCACAGACCCAGGAAACTTCGCAACTCTTTCTTATCCTTTGGGCGAGGCCAATCTCTCACAGCCTGTGTCTTCTCCGGGTCTGTGGCCACTCCGGTTGCTGAGACCATGTGGCCCAAGTAGTTAACTTCCTTGCGGAAGAGCAGCCACTTCTTCGCGTTCACCTTCAAGTTGGTCGTCTGCAGTCTCTGTAGTACCTCACTCAGATTCTCGAGATGGTCTTCAAAAGTCTTCCCGAAGATAATGATGTCGTCCAGGTATAGCAGAAGGTCATCATAAGTCAGTCCTCTCATCACTGACTCCATGAGACGTTGGAAGGTAGCTGGTGAGTTGGAGAGGTCAAAGGGCATAACTGTGAACTGCCAGAGTCCTTGGCCTGTCGAGAATGCGGTCTTCTCCTTGTCTCTCGGATCTAGAGCTACCTGCCAGTAGAACGACTTCAGGTCCAGGGTCGAGAACCACTGTGCACCAGCTAACGTGTCCAGGGTGTCGTCAATCCGGGGTAAGGGGAAACAGTCCTTCCGGGTGACAGCGTTCAATTTCTGTAGTCTACGCAGAAGTGTAGCTCGCCGTTATTCTTTGTCACCAAGACCACAGGGGAACACCAAGGCCTGTCAGACTCTTCAATCACTCCCATGGATCTCATGTCCCCCAGCATGTCTTGTACCGCCCCTTGCTTCGCCAGCGCAACGCGTCTAGGTGGTTGCCGAATAGGCCGGGCGTCCCCGGTGTCGATGCAGTGAAGCACTTTGTCCGTGCGGCCGTAGTCACCGTCGGCTTGGCTGAAGACGCGCTGGTATCGCCTCAGCAGTTGTCGAACTTTCTCCAGTTGTTCTGCGGTCAGGTGGTCGACCGCCCTCTCCAGTAAGTACTCTAGCCGGTGCCCCAGGTGTTGGGTCGGCACCGACTCCTGTGTCTTGTCAATTGCTGCTACGCTTACCACGAGCTCGCAGGTTCAAATCTGTCCCGGCTTGGACGTCATGATCGGTGTCCGTTGAATTTTGCAGTCTCACTGGCACCTCCTCTCGGCACGGCAGCAATGCCCTGGCTACACAAACTCCGTGTACAGGCGTCTTCTGGTCCAGCATCATGTTCCTTGTTCTCTGGCCTTCCAGTCGCGCCGTCACCACCACCTCGCTCCTCGCGGTGACAACCACGTCTTCGTTCAAGGTGACCCTGAAGATTCCAAGGCGCTCTTTGGGTTGACGAAGCATAACCTCTTCTCCGTTGAGCCGCAGGACCTGCCTGCCGACGTCGGCCGTCGTCTCGTGGCTCCTGAGGGCATCTAGTCCCAGAATAACCTCCTCAGCCACCTTCGCGACGAACACCCAAAGACGTACGACACTCCGTCCCAAGGTCAACTTCAACAGGGCCTCCATATCCACAGGCAAGGTGTCGCCCGATGCCGTGACAAGCTGAAATGGACGCCACGTCAGGTCTGATGATGGTCACGGCTACCCAGCACGCAGCACGGCTTCCCTCTCACCCAACCGTCCGCGATGAGGCTGTCATCCATACGCCGGCTGACGGCGCGCAGTGTCACTCGAGGGGATGGTTGTGATGGCGCCGACGTGCACCTTACCACGACGGCCCTTACTCGATTTCCGGCTACTTTTCCTGGTGTGAGCAGTCTCTCTCCAGGTGTCCGGGCTGTCCACACCCCCAACACAGGCCACTAGGTCTTCGCCGGCGTCCCTCGGCTGGTCTTCTGTCTCCGGTGTAGCGGACACTCCTCGTTCTCGACGTCGGGATAGCTGTTTCCTTCGTCGCCTCCATCCTTAAAGCTGCCGTTATCGCCTCGTGGATGGTTTTATAATCGCTGAACTTTAGGCGCTGACGTATCTCCGTGTCTCGTACCCCGTCAACAAATGTGTATGCAGCTTCCCGGGTTACGAATTCTGGTGGGAGGTCGACTAGGGCCTTGCTAGCCAGTTGTTCAACTGCCAGGGCGAACTCCTGCAGCGTCTCCCCTGGCTGCTGTGACCTTGCTTTCAGCTGGCTGCGGTACGCTGCGTCTAAGCGGTGGTTTCCAAAACGGTTCTCCAGGGCCTCCCAGATATCCTTGGGAGCCGCCGCTATCTGGGCCGCGTTTAGGACTTCTGCGGCCCATCCCTGGAGGCTGGCTATTAGCTGCGCGGCCTCTTCCTCCGGTGGCCACTTGTTATGCCTGGCCACCATGTCGAACTGGCGGCGGAAGACCTCAAACGTTGACGCACCGTCATTTTCGGAGGTTTGTCGCGCGCCGATGTTATGTCGCGTCCCGGTGCGTCTGCCTTCAAATCCTTCAACCTCCTGCCGATGACGTCCTCCCCCATGGCGTTCAGGGACTTGACGCTGCTGTCGGCCTTTTCTTTAAGGTCGTTAACGCGGCTCGCCAGGTTCTCGACGCACTCGTCCACTTGGCCCATCCACTTGCCCAGCTCCATCACGTCATCCCACACGCCAGCCAACCGTTGTTCAAATTTGGCGGCGAGAGCCTCGTTCGCCGCTTTAATTTCCGTGGTCAGTTTGGTCTTTATTTCCTTCAGTACCGCGGCCAGTTTGTTATTCGCCGTTTTTGTTTTCGCAGCGAAGTTGTTTTTCGCCGTCTTTATTTCTGTCAGTTCCGCAGCCAGGCTATTATTTGCCGCTTCTGTTTTCGCAGCGAAGTTGTCATTTGTCGTCTTTATTTCTGTCAGTTCCGCGGCCAGGCTATTATTTACCGCTTTCATTTCCGAGGTCAGTTCGGCCTTCATTTCCAACATCTTCTCCAAACTCTTTTCCAATGCCGCGTCCATTGCTGTAATGTTTGGTGATGTCGTCCCGCTTCCTGACACTAGTTGTAACTTTGTGGGTTCGTGAAATTAAAAGTCCAATTGCACAAACTTAAAATGTTCTTTATTTTCACCGAATTTCAGTTGGAACACTTGCCGATTACACAGAATTACGTAATGCACACAATTACAATTCGTCAGTTCGTCTGTCACAGGTCCACTGCACGCTCACAATTACGTACAACTCCTCTGATACACGTACACAGTCTTCCAGTCCGTTTGCTCACCCGGCGCTGCTCACAGCTGCTCGCCAAGAACTGAACTCTTCTCCGGCCCGGTGCGTCGCTTATAGAAGACCAACTCACCTATCTAGAAGGTTCTGGGTCAGATGAAATATCCTGGATGTTTGAGAACTCGCGGGGAGGGGAAAGAGACTGGATCCCTTCAGTTGGCGCTACAAGATAAATGGGTAGGCGTGAGCGAATGCTTCCCGGCCCTCACTCAGCCGTCAGTTGGCCGTGCCTGGGTGACAATACTATTTAGTGACACGAAAATATATTGTGACATTAACTATTTCCGTGATACTGCAAAGTAATTTGGTAGATCAGCCTATCCTGTTCAAGGTTGCGTGTAAGCTGTTGCTAGTTTCGCAACATCCTCCTCTCGATAACAACCGACTGTTTTTTGTCACCACGCCAAACTGGCTGCGATACTTTCTTAATCTAGTGCTACTTACCCAACGTGTCTTTTCCGTAGTCTCACAGTTTCTTCCTTTGAAAACACACCATTGCTCCTTCCTTCCGCTATCTCAGCTGATGTTGACAATATTACTGCTGCTGTTGTAGAATTTGCAATAGCTGCATACGCGCGCACCTTCACTCTTATGTAAAGGACACGCGATATGGGCAATTGTCATAACACATGACATTTTCAATCTATGCGCAGCAGTAGTTCATTGTTTACACATAATCTGTGTTTGTCCAAATGGAACACAAAACATTTGTTATTTATGTCAGCATTGTGTTTCTCATCCTATATTGAGCCTGAAAGGTTGCCTACTTTTGATGAGAAGCCTCTGACATGCTTTACTTCGCTTCCGAAGGGAACTATGCTAAACATTTTTACGACCAGAAAATTACATTGTCTTCCGCTAGGTTTGAACCCACGACCGGAAGATGACAAAAAGTCGCTTCTAAGTCTCTATACCTGTTTGGGCAGTAAGATTTGGTTCATCTGTTACGTTTACCAGCTATACAGAAGCCGTCCGAAATGGAGAGGCCTTCTGAGGACATTCCCAGAAAACTGAATTAACTCATGTTCATACACATACAGAGGTTCTGTTTTTGTTCCCTACTCCCACTCATGTTTGTTTCTAATTACGACTACCTAAATGTACTTTTATGGTAACAACAATATTCATGTACACCTAGCTATATTACGGTTAATGATTGTCCACGTCTGGTTGTCGAAGTAAACACGCAGGTAAAATGAATTGTCTGCTACCTTTACATACAATTTACACAATGTGTTACTCTCTCTTAGGGTTACTTATCTTTATTTCTTCCCTTATATTTAACATTCTCTTGTATAATGTTTCCACCACTTTATTTTACACCTACAACCCTTTTTTCCGTATTTTCTCCACATTGCTTCATATTTATTTTATCCATTTAAACTATATTTTCCCTAAATTCTGTCCTGCTTTCCTCATAGATGTTAAACCAAAAATGTTACTAAACTTCAGCTCCATTATAAATGCCTCCGATTAAATTAAATTCTCTGCTCCTTTTCCGTAGTATCCCATTCTACAGTATAATACTTATCGGATATCTCCGCTCCTTTTGTCTTCTCTAGTCCTTGCCCATACATACATCTTGAAACTGCTTTAGTTCCTTGCGTTTTAATACTCTCCAGTGTTGTTTTCATTTCTTTCCATAAAAATACACATATAATTAAGTTAGAGAACTGAACATACTTCATGCACATACATGCAGTAAAACAGTTGGGTTACGTTACCTCACGCCATTGTTAAAATTAATAAATTAATATTCAAAATTAATTTGGTCTATCATCACAACAAGAGTCGAGGTTTGGCACGAAGATCCAAACTTGGTCTATTGTACTTATGCCGGCCCAGGGAGTCACGACAATGCAGAGGGCAAGGTCCCTACAATTGACCGGCATCCCACCACTTGTGGTCCGGAAACCGGAGGAGGAAATCTTTACCAAGAACATATCATCCTGCCATGCAACGCCGAGACTTCCGCCGACATTTTCTACCCTGAAAGAGACCATCAGATGAGAGCTGATGGAAATGATAATGGAGGTGAAATAGAGGGACAGGAAATTGGGGGATGTAATTTGCCTACCCAACATTCATCTGGTCACCCGGGAAACCCCCGATAAAACCCATGGATTAGGTAGGTCGGTGACAGGAATCGAACCCGCACCTCCAGAATGTGGGCCTGAGCTCTTCTACCCCACTTGGAATCTCAGTTTTGAACATTTGTTTAGGTAACGTAGCACCTTGTCCAATGACAGATCTATTTTACAAGGTTATGCGCGCGCACACACACACACACACACACACACACACACACACACACACACACACAAACTCATCTATTGTAGGGCTACGACACCTTTTAAAGACGCAATACGAAGGTTCTGGGTTCAAGCCCGACCCAGGTCGATGGATTAAAAGTGACAGCCCCATATTTGTGAAAGAGTTCTTGAAGTATAACATTTTGTCACATCGTGGTGTTGGCAATCAATAGCGACGTTAATTTTGAACTGAGCGCTCTTGGAGTCGCTGTCCTCACGTCGACACCGTCCCTCGAACATCTCTACTTCCGCGCGTTTCTGTGGCTTTCTCAGAGTTCCTACTCCTTGGCCACAATAGGTCGGTGTGTAGGTGTTCCCTTAACTGTGGGGACAAAAATAAAGTAGAACTTTTAACATTTAAACTACTATAGTTATTTAAAAATTACTCGACATTCAGTTCGGCGATTGTTCCACCACCAAAAGCTTCCTATACACTATAGAGTATTTCCAAAACTTGGAAGACTGTCGAGGAAAAGGCAGGCGTTCTCTTGATGTTTAATTCTATATTTTTATATAAATTTCGGGAGATGTTTCATCCAATAATTGCAATAGGCGGTACTGAACTATATTACAGGTATAAGGAGGATTCAGTATAAAAAGTCTCTAGATCATTGTACAATGATTTGATAAACAAAGTGGGAAGTAAGTTTTGGAGTTTGAAAAAACATAACTGTGTAACTTCAGGTAGGATACAACAATGTTAATGCCCTCTAAATAACTGCAGTTTTGCTATTAGAAAGTTACAGAAACATTTTCAATACTTAACATCAAATCTATGACTTGTCAAAACTGTATTTGTAGATGACTAGAGGTGCAATTTTAGAGGTTATTTAAGGTTTATTTTAGGTTTGGTTTCTAAAGGCTAAAATGTAACCAAAACGTGCAGCACAGAATAGCGTATTCTAGCATAGTTTTGATGGAACTCATCCAGAAGAAATTATGTAATTCATATTATAAGGAAGTAGGTAACTGCGTTATTTTCTTTTGGGCATGCAGTAGAAAGTGCAAAGTTACGTAATTACGCGACCTGAACGCAATTAATTTAAACAATGCAGCAATATCAGTGAGCAAGGTGCGGTTTACTTCTGTATAGTTGCTCAGCTGTTTCTCAAGAAATTGGCAGCAGTAACTGACGTAGAACTAGTTGCAAGATGGCCACCATGCGTACTAGCGGAAGAGTATGAAAACTTGTTATTCGATATCTGACGTAAGAGCTCTATAAGCCCAACCTTGATTTTATCCTCACGTAGATCTAATCTGGGACATTTACTCTGTTTCCCTCTGGTACGCGTACTCTTACGTGGTTTCGACATATTACAGGATATTTTAAACTCTTTCATAGACACGTTAGCACTTCTTAGCTTTCTTTTCTTTTTGGTATTCTTGGTGCTGCTATGTCTATTTTAAATAATTTTCAAGACAGTTTGAAGGTTATTGGCTCATCCTGATACATTTTGGGGAATGTAAGGGCATTTCGGGACATTTTCAAGGTATTTTCGAGCGCTTCAATGAGTATTTCGGTTCTGATAGAGGTATTCTAGTTGCTTTTTAATCACTTTTTCGGATATCCGGGATACCTTTTAGTACAGTTAAGAGTAATGGAGCAGGTATTTATGTCTTTGTTGTGAGTATTCCAGTCATTTGTAGATGTATTTCTACCACTTTTAAGATCTTTTCAGGAACTTTGGGGGCATTTATTATGGCTTTATGGGTGATAGCCTTCTCAAATTTACAAAAGTCGAGCTTTGGGCCATTCTAAAATCCATGGCCTTCTTCAAGCACTGAACAAAGTGCATTTTAGGCACGTTCAGTGGTATTTTACAAAACGACGCACATCTTTCAGAGCTCTGCTACAGGTATTTTGTTCTCTTTTATATCCGTTTTGAGCAGTGATTGTGATCGTAAGCTAATTTTAACCTTTTTAAGCTATGGAATAGATACTTGCTGCCACCTTGAAGGTGTCACAACTATTTTTCTTATCGCTAGAAACATTTTATACATTTTAGGACTATTTTTATTGTGTAATGTTTTCACGACAATTTATCTGATTTTACAAACATTTCTCATGTATTTATTGAGTTATACAACAATTTTGGATACTTATTGGACATTTTTGTACCAGCTATACTATCTCATTTACTTTAAACTACTCTTCCGAATCTTTTATAAGTATTTTATAAGTATTCCGAACAATACTTACATTTTGATTCAAATTCATACATCATTTACAACATTTATACTTCCTCTTCTTTATCATTATAAAGTGTGAATGTGCCTGTGATTCTCTGTCATTTTTGGACATATAGCGTTGTAAAGGGACGAGTTGACAGCACCAAAGTGACGTCATTCGGCCAGAGTGTTTCCCACCGACAGCATCCAGTGGAAGGCGTTGAACGGGCCAAGATCGAGGTGAGTCACCTTATGTTGGGAAGGTTCTCTTGAAACTACACGGCAGAGACTGAAGGAGGCCTTGTGCAATATGCCCAAAGTATCAGAGGCTTAGGTAGCGCTAGTGAAACAAGATACCATCCCAGACGTGCGCTTACTCCTGGGGCAGCATGTGGTGCCAGAGAGAATGATCAGTGCGGTTTGTGTTGATATCCTCCAGAACGGGGGAGGGGCGGCAGTGCTGTGTACACCTCCAATTCTACAAAACTAAGGCACCTAGAAATTGTATGTATCTATTGATCTTCGAGGTCTCCTGATTTGGTTCACAGCTAGCAGAAGCCCATGTCTTAGCCAGCAGCAGCGACCGTGGCCTGTTTTCGGAGGTTCTGGGTTCGAGTCTCATGGTCGGGTTTTGACGCAGTCCCTGTCAGCCAGGAACACTGAAACATCATATAACTTGATATCAGAAAGACATTAACATAAACAAACGAATAAATATAAATAAATGACATACACCAGAGAATATATAAATAGAACGTGAGCATATATTCGCGAGACGGGCACAGTGACAAGGCCATTGTGCGAAGGTCAGTAAACTCTCTTTGCAATCCCGTAAACACTCACCAAGGCGGCCCGGGTTCGATCCCAGGTGACCGCAAAATGAGCTTTGTGATGGACAACACGTCGCTGGGCGGATTTTCTCCGGGACCTTCGGTTTCCCCCGTCATCTCATTCCACCGGTGCTCTATCTTCATCTCATGTATCATCAGGCCGTATGTAGTAAAAGCGGGCCTTAAACACTACACAATCTACTTGATTGTCTCCCTTGCCCTAAAGGCAAACATGGTGTCAGCAAGTCGCAAACCAACCCATTGTTATAAGCCCATGCATGCTCCTGACAAACCTGGCCAATGCTCAGAAGGCATGCTTACGCATAAATTTTAGTAAGCTGGCCGTTAGAGAAAGTGACTTTTATATTAGGTCCAAAACTGGAAAATTTGAACACTGATCGTAAGTGGGGAGAGGTACCAGCCAATGGAAAATTAATATTAATTCACGTGATTTTTCAAACTCCAAAATATACCTAGAGTGGGGAAATTCAAAGTAATGGCTGGAAGTAGATTTTTCTTGTAAGAACACTTCGGTCCTGCATGAGACGGACGCGTATTCGCCATGCACCAAGACAAAGTACAGTATTTAACAGTCGTACCAGTTGAGCTGTACCATTTTATTAAGGTCGTAACAAGAAACTCCTTGATCCACAGAAAATTAAAACAACAGAACAATTCTAAAATGTTATTTCGGAACTGTACAACTGGACCTACGATAGTCAATACATACGACTCATATCAAATAAAGTTTGTTGTATAGATGAACATTTTAGAGATATTTCTTGACATTGTTTCAATTTTCAAGTACTTATATTTTTCTGAAATAGCAAATGGTTCTTAGGTTTTCTTCCACGCAAAGAGAATGAAATTTCAGAGCCATCACATAGCGACCAGCTCTATCATGTAAGTCTTCTGTATTCCCCTATTCCCAATGTGGAAGTGTTATAAAATAATTTCTACATACGTTTATTTGGATTAATGTGGAGAATAAGCGTTGGTAAGAAAAGTGTGTCAGATATTTCTTGTGGCATTCACTACTTTTAAAGAATGTCTTGTAATTGACTTGGATGTTCCAATAGTTCATATTAATAATGATACAAGTGTTTCCGTCATTTTTTTGTTCCAGGTGACCCACTTTTCAACAAATGACTATCATTTCAATTTCCTGTATTGCTCTCTTGTCTGATGAAACTATTTATGTAAATAATTATCTTGATTGACATGAATAGAGTCAAAGCTCTATGGATTCCGTACTCCTTATTTCGCCTTCAAAATAAGCCACCAGGTTGCGCTTGACAGTTGAAGTACGTTCCTTATATACGCAAAATTCCAAGGCCTCTTGGGAACCGTTGTACTTGTCGATGTTTGTGTTATTTTATTTTCCTTAATGTGATAACTTATCTCCGTTTTCCCCCTCGTTATCTGTTTAATTATACTTTACTATTCAGGTAGGCAATGTTGAAGTTCATCACGTGTATGAGAATGACGTCATTGATAAGGTCTTCCTTCAGCGGTAAACAAGGTGAAAAAAATAAAAGTTACATAAATTGTGTGCTTCAGCCACATCTACATCTTTTGTGCACTAAGATTTTGTCTATCTCTTTACCAGTTATTATAAAAGTTATCCAGAATGACGCGGAACTCAGAGGACATTCCAGAAAATTAAAGATACTCATTTCATTTGTCATGCAAATGTCCGTTAATCAAAATCGCTGAGATTTTCATGAAAAAAAATGGCAAAAATAGCAAAAACGTTTCTATGGAAAGGGTGGTTTTGGTTGGGGGAGTTTATTGCAAATCTTCATATTATGTCTTTGAAAGATGCTGAACCAAGTTTGGTATTTACTGGACATTTCCCTTTTTGATTTATGTTGTTCACAAACAATCATGAATATTTTTCAAAAACATTTGTGGGCTATATGTTAATATTTGTACCCAATATTACAATAGTGACGAAACTTACCTTTTGGAGCCGATGTTGCTACTACCAACCCGCGATTTCTTTTATAGGAAAATATTGACTGCACATGCGTGATAGAGAGAGTTAGGTGATTGGATTGGCGGTGTTTAGGTTTGTTGTTTTTCTCGAAGTAACGCAGCTGAGAGGTGCAATCAACCTAACAGTTGGGGGCGTGTAGTACAGCCTTATAATAGCAGAACGCAACCGTACTGAGCGTGAGTGGTTAACTGCGGTGCGGGTGAAGTCAGCCTAGCCTCTGCACGCAGGTCTGAGTCAGCACTGCCACTGGCACCGACTACACGTACGCACGCACAACAAACCAATTGTTCTCGCTGCGTTGAAGTCAGTGATGATAGAGAATTATTCTCCTGACAGGTTGTAATTGTGAATCCTGAGAATTTATTCGCGTCGTTCAACATTAACGTTGGTTACATACTGGATCACGTTAGCCTACATTAACTGGCGATCAAGAGGTAAGTTTTAGTAGTGAGCCTACTAGTTGCTGTTCTGCCAATCTGCGAAAAGTAAAATGGCAAAAATACAGCGAAAAATATCTAAGTTTCGGATTTGTTCGAACAAAACTGAAGATGAATAAAAACCTCAATGTGTTTTGTGTCTTGATGTACTGTGCAATGACGCAATGAAGCCTGCTAAGCTGCGAAGACATATAGAGACGAATCATACGGATTGCATTGATAAGACACTTGATTATTTTAAAATAGAAAGTAAAGAGACGAAAATGAGTAAATCTAGATTAGAAAACATTTCTAGTGCAACCAGTAGCGAAAAAGCAACACTAGCTTCCTATGAAGTAGCGCTACTCATTGCTAAATGTGCCAAGCCTTACAGCATTGCAGAGGAATCAATATTATCAACAGCTAAAAAGATGTGTAGCATAATGATTGGTGACTCAGACTCAGCTGCCAAAGAGCTGAACACAGTCCCACTATCAAATGATTCAGTTAAACATAGAATTGTTGATATGTCTCAAAATGTCCTGAGCCAGCTAATTATGAGGTTAAAGTCAACAGCAATGTATGCTTTAAAACTTGACGAAAGTACTGATTTCACTAAGTCTCGTTTCTTAGCTTTTGTACGTTATGAACACGAGAAAGAGCTTATTGAAGATCTGTTGTTTTGTAGGGAAGTCTTGCATAACACTGTTGAGGATGTATTTAAGACACTTGATGGATTTATTTCAGAGTGAGGTCTTGAGTGTAAAGCTTGTGTACGCGTAAGCACCGACGGAGCCGCAGCAATGTCTGGACATAACACCGGATTGAGAGCTTGATCTCAATCTGTCAACCATGAGATTAAGTGGACTCATTGATCGATACATAGAGAGGGGTTGGCTGTAAAAATATCCGCCAGATTTGCGGGAAACACTAGAAGAATTGGTTAAAATTGTGAACTACATTAAAGCCCGTCCTCTTAACTCAAGGATATTCAAGAAATTATATGAAGAAATGGGAAGCAAACGGAAGCAACTGCTCTTGCACACAGACGTTTACTGGGTTTCTTAGGGAAATGTTCTTTCGCGATTTTTGAATTATGTGATGAAGTGAGGCTAGCACAGCAAGCACGAAAAGTTTCCCCTCAGTGAACGACTGTGTGACTTTGAATGGTTGTGCAAAGTGGCATATCTAGCTAGTTTCTTCTCACTCTTAAATGAACTAAACCGAAAATTGCAAAGACCAAAACCAGATGTTTTCACGGTTCATGAGAAAATTGAAGCAATGATAGGAAAACTTCAAGTGTGGAAAGGTCGTGTGGAAAATAATCCTTAGGCTCCTTTCCTATTTTGGAAGGATTTCTGACTTCATCAGAAGTAACTTTGCTAAAATATTGAAGAAGCCACTGTAGAACACCTGAATGGTCTATCAATAACTTTGAGGAAGTACTTTCCAGTATCAGTAGATGATCAGAATGAGTGGATAAAGTATCCTTTCCAGAAAAAAAGACATCGGCAGCATCGATAGCCTTTCGGAAAAAGAACAGGACCAACTAATAGTTATTTAACAGCAAAGGATGGAAGGTTATATACTAGGGAAATGAACTTGCAACATTTTGGTTTCTGGCGCAGAGTGAATTTAATGGACTTGGTACCAAAGCACTTAAGTATATTGTGCCCTTCCCAACCACCTATCTGTGCGATCAAACATTTTCAGTGTTGTGCAACATCAATCCATTGAAGAGAAACGACCTGCCAATGTAGAAAACTGACTTAAGAGTAAAAATCACCAACATTATGCCCAGTTAACCAAGCTTACTCAATAAAAAACAGTTGCATTGTTCACATTAATACATTCCAATGAACAAGGTTTCAAGGTTTTTCCACATAAACTGATTTTTAGTAACCCAATACTAACTTTGTTGAAATGGTAAAATAGTGGATTCAGAACATTATTGTCGCGAACCCATTATCTACGATAGGCGCGGCTTGTGTACACAAAGAGCCTGCAGATAAAGATAACAGTCAGATAGTGTTTCACTGAGATAAAAGGAATGCCAAAACAGATAAAGTTAGAACATTCTGGTAACATCTTGATTGCTGGAGAGCTTTCGGTTTCTTGATTGTTTTGGAACAGTCTGGAATTATCAGTGAACGTATTTAAATAAGCGACGACTCGCCAAGGGCAGTCGTGAACAGTAGTAAACAAAGTAAGGAGTAAACAGTTGTAGAGTGTTGTTGTAACGAGAGCTGATGTAATCAGAACGCTGTTTGTGTGGACATCGACCTTGGTAGATCGTTATTGTGTATGTGATGTAATACTGCTACAGTGAGTGTATTTCTACGCAAATAAAGAACATTTGGAATATCTGCAACTCGGACTTTTAATTCTACGAACCCACAAAGTCACAGAACTTTTTATATGGATAAAAATGGTTTCTTTACATGGAAAATAAATTCATTTTTATCCATTGTTGTGCCTAATATTATTAATCCTTAGGTAATCCAAAGAGTGTGGTATTTCAAATTTTTACTGATGTATGGCTAAAGTTAAATAAAAACCTAGTTAGGCAAACTTGTATTATAAAATTTACTTCAAAGTGAAAAAATTTGAATTATACCATTATAAAATTTAAAAATAATATATACTTTATGTAAAATACATTTTATACACCAGTTTATTTTATTTAGTTTAACTTTCATTTTTTAATTTCTTGTTAATTAAATTGAAAACTAGATATACAAGAAAATATCTTAAATTATACATACAGTAATTACTTGAATTCCAATTATAAAATTCAACCAAAAGTGGACTCGTACATATAAATTGAGTTGCCAAACTGCGGGGGTCCGCGAACAAGTTGTTAGATGATAAGGGGGTCCTTGAGAAACAGGGAAAGTCCGACGGGATATCGCTTCACTATTGCTGTGTGAGACATTGAAAGAGAATGCAGTAAACATATTGCTGAGGTAAGGAAACTCATTACAAAACAAATATTTTCTCTTCTTAAAAATGCGAATGCGTGATTTTAAAAGGTCATAATTATTCTTTATACACGATGTTTGCATGGATTCCATTTACTTCCAAGTTTTTCGTGGTTGGCTGCACTTCCAGCAAAGTGGATAGGGAAAGGTGGAGAGTTATTGTCTGTGATTCGATTCTCGGCCGTAGTCTGATTTAATGTTTGGGACTATTGCCTGCATATGACTCTGATAAGATTTTTAATTTCCACTTGAAATTTCCACTTGAGCATCATTTCTCCCATTTCATTCACCGTCCGATATGACAACGTTGGAGGACGTAAAATTGCAAAAAAAAAAAAAAAAAAAAAAAAAAAAAAAAAAAAAAAAAAAAAAAAAAAAAAACATCATTACATACATCGTCCAAAATGACTTAACGTTGGAGGTTTTCCTATAGCCTGAAAGATGTATGTCTGCTAACTATATGCTCTGTGTACTCTGTACTCATTTCATACATCCTCCAATATAACTTAACTTTAGGAGACTTCCTTTAGCCTGAATTAATGGATATCTGGTACCTATATGCTCTGTGTTTTCTGTACTCATTTTACATAATTTCATATATCGTCCGATATGACTTAACTTTGGAAGATTTCCCTTAGCCTGACAGATCAATGTCTATATGATCTATGTATTCTGTACTCATTTTGTATCATTTCAAACGTCGCCCGATATTACTTAACGTTGGAGGTTTTCCTTTAGCCTGAAAGATGAATGTCTGGTAACACTAGGCTCTATGTATTCAGTATTCATTTTACATCATTTCATATATCGTCTGATATAACTTAACGTTGGATGTTTTGCCTTATACTTAAATATGAAAGTCTGGTATCTCTAAGCTCTATTGCGCTGTACTCATTTTATAACATGTCATACATCGTCCGATGTGACTTAACGCAAGAGGTTTTCCTTTAGCCTGAAAGATGAATGTCAGGTAACTTTATGCTCTATGTATTCCGTACTCATTTTATATCATTTCATACACCATCCAATATGAGTTAACATTGGAGGATTTCCTTTAGCCTGAAAGATGAATGTCTGGTAACCTTATGCTCTATGTATTTCGTACTCATCTTACATCATTTCATACATCGTACGAAGTAACCAAAATTTTGAGGTTTTCTCTTATCCTGAAAGATGAATGTTTGATAACTCTAAGCTGTATGTATTCTGTATTCATTTTATATCTTTTCATATATCCTCTAATATGACTTAACGCTAGAGGTTTTCTCTTATCCTAAAAGATGAACTTCTGAAAAATCTAAGCTCTATGTATTCCGTACTCATTTGACTTCATTACATACATCGTAAAATGTATCTTTACTTTGGAGGTTTTCTCATATCCTGAAAGATGTATGTCTGATAACCCTAAGCTCTATGTATTCTGTAGTCATTTTACATATTTTCCTACATTGTCCGATATAACTTAATGCTGGCGGTTTCCTCTTATCCTCTAAGATGAAAGTGTAGTAATTCATTCTCTGTGTATAATGCACTCACCTTACATATTTTCACAAATCGTTCGATATGACTTAAAGTGAGAAGATTTCCTTTAGCCTGAAAGATGAATGTCTGAATACCATATGTTTTATGTATTCGGTACTCTTTTTATATCATTTCATACATCGTCCGATAGGGGCCCAAATGACCTTGTTGTCGACGGGCCCTTAAACACCACTCACTCACTCACTCACTCACTCACTCGTCCGATATATCTAAACATTGGAGGTTTTCCTTTAGCCTGAAACATGAATGTCTGATAACTATATGATCTATGTAATCTGTACTCATTTTACATCATTTCATACCTTAGTCCGATATGACTTAACGTTGGAGGTTTTCTCTTATAGTGAAAGATGAATGTCTGGTAACGCTAAGCTGTATGAACTGCGTACTCATTTGAACATCATTTCATACATCGTTCGATATGACTTAGCGTTGGAGGTTTCTCTTATCCTGAAAGATGTATGTCTGATAACTCTAAGCTCAATGTGTTCTGTACTCTTTTTATATGTTTTCTTGCATCGTCCGATATAACTTAATGCTGGAGGTTTTCTCTTATCGTGTAAGGTGAATGTCTGGTAATTCTAAGCTCTATGTATAATGCACTCATTTTACAGTTTTTCACAAATCGTTCGATATGACTTAAAGTTGGAGGTTTTCCTCTAGCCTGAAAGATGAATATCTGATAATTATGGACTCTATGTATTGTGTACTCATTTTATATCATTTCATACACGTCCAATATCACTTAACGTTAGAGATTTTCCTTTAGCCTGAAAGATGAATATCTGGTATCTAACTGCCCTATGAATTCTATACTCATTTTACATCGTATCATATAATCATCCGATTTGACTTAACGTTGGAGGATTCCTTTTAGCCTGAAACATGAATGTCTGGTAAATCTGAGCTCTACGTATTCTGTACTCATCTTCAGAATTTCTTACGTTCGTCAGATTTTACTTAACGTTGGAGGATTTCCTTTAGCTCAAACATGAATTTCTGGTAACTCTAAGCTTTACGTATTCTGTACTCATTTTGTATCCTTTGATTCATCGTCCGAAATGACTTAACGTTGGAGGTTTTACCTAATCCATGACCGCGTCTTGGTTCAGTGGTTGGACCGCTTGTTTTGACCAAGGCGGCCCGAGTTCGATCCCAGGCGGCCGGAAATTGAGATTGTGGTGGACAACACGTCGCTGGGGCGGGTTTTTCCAGGATCTCCGTTTTTCCCCGCCTTCTCATTCCACTGGTGGTCCATCTCTATCTCTTGTAACATCAGTGTCACCGCCTGCGGTGAGGTATGTAGTAAAACCGGGCGTTAAATCCTAATCACACCTTACCTTATCCTGAAAGATTAATGTCTGGTAACTCTACATTCTATGCACCCTGTACTCACTGGAGCATATTTTCATTCATCTTCCGATATAACTTATCGTACGGGGATTTCCTTTAGCCTGAAACATGAGTGTGTGGTAAATCTAAGCTCTATGTAATCCCTGCTCATTTTATATCATTTCATATATCGTAGGATATAACCTAACGTTGGAGGTTTTCCTTTAGCCTGAAACATGAATGTCTGGTAACAATATGCTCTATGTATTTCGCAATCATTTTACATCATTTCATACAACGACCGATAGGACTTAACTTTGGAGGTTTTCTCTCATAGTGAAAGATGAATGTCTGGTAACGCTAAGCTCTATGTACTGCGTACTCATTTGAACATCATTTCATACATCGTTCGATATGACTTAGCGTTGGAGGTTTTCCTTTAGCCTGAAGGATGAATGTCTGATAACTATATGACCTATGCAATCTGTACTCATTTTACATCATTTCATACATCGACCGATATGACTTAACTTTGGAGGTTTTCTCTTATAGTGAAAGATGAATGTCTGGTAACGCTAAGCTCTATGTACTGCGTACTCATTTGAACATCATTTCATACATCGTTCGATATGACTTAGCGTTGGAGGCTTTCCTTTAGCCTGAAGGATGAATGTCTGATAACTATATGCTCTATGTATTCTGTACTCATTTTATATCATTTAATACATTGTCCGATATGACTAAACGTTGGAGGATTTCCTTTAGCCGGAAAGATGAATGTCTGGTAACTCTAAGCTCTATATATTATGCACTCATTTTATATATTTTCTTAAATCGTCCGATATGACTTGACTTTGGAGGTTTTCTCTTATCCTGAAAGATGAATGTCGTGTAACCCTAAGCTCTATGTATTCTGTACTCATTTTACATCTTTGTATACATCGTCCTATATAACTTAGCTTTGGAGGTTTTCTCTGATCCTGAAAGATGGATGTCTGTTAACTCTAAGCTCTATGCATTCTGTCCTCATTTTGTATCCTTTGATACATCGGCCGATATGACATAACGTTGAAGGTTTTGCCTTATCCATGACCGCGTCTTGGTTCAGTGGTTCGACCACTTGTTTTGACCAAGGCGGCCAGAGTTCGATCCCAGGCGACCGGTAATTGAGATTCGTGGTGGACAACACTTCGCTGGGGCGGGTTTTTCCAGGACCTCCGATTTTCCCCGCCTTCTCATTCCACTGATGGTCCATCTCCATCTCTTGTAACATCAGTGTCACCGCCAGCGGTGCGGTATGTAGTAAAACCGGGCGTTAAATCCTAATCACACCTTACCTTATCCTGAAAGATTAATGTCTGGTAACTCTACACCCTGTGTACCCTGTACTCACTGGAGCATAATTTCATTCATCTTCCGATATAACTTAACGTAGGGGGATTTCCTTTAGCCTGAAACACGAGTGTGTGGTAAATCTAAGCTTTATGTATTCTCTACTCTTTTTATATTATTCCATATACCGTCCAATATAACTTAACGTTGGAGGTTTTCCTTTAGCCTGAAAGATGAATGTCTGGTATCTATATGCTCTATGTACTCTGTACTCATTTTACATCATTTCATACAACGACCGATAAGACTTAACTTTGGAGGTTTTCTCTTATAGTGAAAGATGAATGTCTGGTAACGCTAAGCTCTATGTACTGCGTACTCATTTGAACATCATTTCATACATCGTTCGATATGACTTAGCGTTGGAGGTTCTCCTTTAGCCTGTAGGATGAATGTCTGATAACTATATGACCTATGCAATCTGTACTCATTTTACATCATTTCATACATCGACCGATATGACTTAACTTTGGAGGTTTTCTCTTATAGTGAAAGATGAATGTCTGGTAACGCTAAGCTCTATGTACTGCGTACTCATTTGAACATCATTTCATACATCGTTCGATTTGACTTAGCGTTGGAGGTTTTCCTTTAGCCTGAAGGATGAATGTCTGATAACTATATGCTCTATGTATTCTGTACTCATTTTATATCATTTCTTAGATCGTCCGATATTACTTAACGTTGGAGGATTTCCTTTAGCTTAAACATGAATTTCTGGTAACTCTAAGCTTTACGTATTCTGTACTCATTCTACATCATTTAATACATTGTCCGATATGACTTAACGTTGGAGGATTTCCTTTAGCCGGAAAGATGAATGTCTGGTAACTCTAAGCTCTATATATTATGCACTCATTTTATATATTTTCTTAAATCGTCCGATATGACTTGACTTTGGAGGTTTTCTCTTATCCTGAAAGATGAATGTCGTGTAACCCTAAGCTCTATGTATTCTGTACTCATTTTACATCTTTTTATACATCGTCCTATTAAACTTAGCTTTGGAGGTTTTCTCTTATCCTGAAAGATGGATGTCTGTTAACTCTAAGCTCTATGCATTCTGTCCTCATTTTGTATCCTTTGATACATCGGCCGATATGACATAACGTTGAAGGTTTTGCCTTATCCATGACCGCGTCTTGGTTCAGTGGTTAGACCGCTTGTTTTGACCAAGGCGGCCAGAGTTCGATCCCAGGCGACCGGTAATTGAGATTCGTGGTGGACAACACGTCGCTGGGGCGGGTTTTTCCAGGACCTCCGGTTTTCCCCGCCTTCTCATTCCACTGATGGTCCATCTCCATCTCTTGTAACATCAGTGTCACCGCCTGCGGTGCGGTATGTAGTAAAACCGGGCGTTAAATCCTAATCACACCTTACCTTATCCTGAAAGATTAATGTCTGGTAACTCTAAACCCTGTGTACCCTGTACTCACTGGAGCATAATTTCATTCATCTTCCGATATAACTTAACGTAGGGGGATTTCCTTTAGCCTGAAACACGAGTGTGTGGTAAATCTAAGCTTTATGTATTCTCTACTCTTTTTATATTATTCCATATACCGTCCAATATAACTTAACGTTGGAGGTTTTCCTTTAGCCTGAAAGATGAATGTCTGGTATCTATATGCTCTATGTACTCTGTACTCATTTTACATCATTTCATACAACGACCGATAAGACTTAACTTTGGAGGTTTTCTCTTATAGTGAAAGATGAATGTCTGGTAACGCTAAGCTCTATGTACTGCGTACTCATTTGAACATCATTTCATACATCGTTCGATATGACTTAGCGTTGGAGGTTCTCCTTTAGCCTGTAGGATGAATGTCTGATAACTATATGACCTATGCAATCTGTACTCATTTTACATCATTTCATACATCGACCGATATGACTTAACTTTGGAGGTTTTCTCTTATAGTGAAAGATGAATGTCTGGTAACGCTAAGCTCTATGTACTGCGTACTCATTTGAACATCATTTCATACATCGTTCGATTTGACTTAGCGTTGGAGGTTTTCCTTTAGCCTGAAGGATGAATGTCTGATAACTATATGCTCTATGTATTCTGTACTCATTTTATATCATTTCTTAGATCGTCCGATATTACTTAACGTTGGAGGATTTCCTTTAGCTTAAACATGAATTTCTGGTAACTCTAAGCTTTACGTATTCTGTACTCATTCTACATCATTTAATACATTGTCCGATATGACTTAACGTTGGAGGATTTCCTTTAGCCGGAAAGATGAATGTCTGGTAACTCTAAGCTCTATATATTATGCACTCATTTTATATATTTTCTTAAATCGTCCGATATGACTTGACTTTGGAGGTTTTCTCTTATCCTGAAAGATGAATGTCGTGTAACCCTAAGCTCTATGTATTCTGTACTCATTTTACATCTTTTTATACATCGTCCTATTAAACTTAGCTTTGGAGGTTTTCTCTTATCCTGAAAGATGGATGTCTGTTAACTCTAAGCTCTATGCATTCTGTCCTCATTTTGTATCCTTTGATACATCGGCCGATATGACATAACGTTGAAGGTTTTGCCTTATCCATGACCGCGTCTTGGTTCAGTGGTTAGACCGCTTGTTTTGACCAAGGCGGCCAGAGTTCGATCCCAGGCGACCGGTAATTGAGATTCGTGGTGGACAACACGTCGCTGGGGCGGGTTTTTCCAGGACCTCCGGTTTTCCCCGCCTTCTCATTCCACTGATGGTCCATCTCCATCTCTTGTAACATCAGTGTCACCGCCTGCGGTGCGGTATGTAGTAAAACCGGGCGTTAAATCCTAATCACACCTTACCTTATCCTGAAAGATTAATGTCTGGTAACTCTAAACCCTGTGTACCCTGTACTCACTGGAGCATAATTTCATTCATCTTCCGATATAACTTAACGTAGGGGGATTTCCTTTAGCCTGAAACACGAGTGTGTGGTAAATCTAAGCTTTATGTATTCTCTACTCTTTTTATATTATTCCATATACCGTCCAATATAACTTAACGTTGGAGGTTTTCCTTTAGCCTGAAAGATGAATGTCTGGTATCTATATGCTCTATGTACTCTGTACTCATTTTACATCATTTCATACAACGACCGATAAGACTTAACTTTGGAGGTTTTCTCTTATAGTGAAAGATGAATGTCTGGTAACGCTAAGCTCTATGTACTGCGTACTCATTTGAACATCATTTCATACATCGTTCGATATGACTTAGCGTTGGAGGTTCTCCTTTAGCCTGTAGGATGAATGTCTGATAACTATATGACCTATGCAATCTGTACTCATTTTACATCATTTCATACATCGACCGATATGACTTAACTTTGGAGGTTTTCTCTTATAGTGAAAGATGAATGTCTGGTAACGCTAAGCTCTATGTACTGCGTACTCATTTGAACATCATTTCATACATCGTTCGATTTGACTTAGCGTTGGAGGTTTTCCTTTAGCCTGAAGGATGAATGTCTGATAACTATATGCTCTATGTATTCTGTACTCATTTTATATCATTTCTTAGATCGTCCGATATTACTTAACGTTGGAGGATTTCCTTTAGCTTAAACATGAATTTCTGGTAACTCTAAGCTTTACGTATTCTGTACTCATTCTACATCATTTAATACATTGTCCGATATGACTTAACGTTGGAGGATTTCCTTTAGCCGGAAAGATGAATGTCTGGTAACTCTAAGCTCTATATATTATGCACTCATTTTATATATTTTCTTAAATTGTCCGATATGACTTGACTTTAGAGGTTTTCTCTTATTCTGAAAGATGAATGTCGTGTAACCCTAAGCTCTATGTATTCTGTACTCATTTTACATCTTTTTATACATCGTCCTATATAACTTAGCGTTGGAGGATTTCTCTTATCCTGAAAGATGGATGTCTGTTAACTCTAAGCTCTATGCATTCTGTCCTCATTTTGTATCCTTTGATACATCGGCCCATATGACATAACGTTGGAGGTTTTGCCTTATCCATGACCGTGTCTTTGTTCAGTGGTTCGACCGCTTGTTTTGACCAAGGCGGCCCGAGTTCGATCCCAGGCGACCGGTAATTGGGATTTGTGCTGGACAACACGTCGCTGGGGCGGGTTTTTCCAGGACCTCCTGTTTTCCCCGCCTTCTCATTCCACTGGTGCTCCATCTCCATCTCTTGTAACATCAGTGTCACCGCCTGCGGTGCGGTATGTAGTAAAACCGGGCGTTAAATCCTAATCACACCTTACCTTATCCTAAAAGATGAATGTCTGGTAACTCTACACCCTGTGTACCCTGTACTCACTGGAGCATATTTTCATTCATCTTCCGATATAACTTAACGCAGGGGAATTTCCTTTAGCCTGAAACATGAGTGTGTGGTAAATCTAAGCTCTATGTATTATCTACTCATTTTATATTATTCCATATACCGTCCGATATAACTTAACGTTGGAGGCTTTCCTTTAGCCTGAAAGATGAATGTCTGGTATCTATATGCTCTATGTACTCTGTACTCATTTTACATCATTTCATACATCGTCCAATATAACTTAACTTTTGAGGATTTCCTTTGGCCTAGAACATGGATATCTGGTAACTATATGCTCTGTGTATTCTGCACTCATTTACATCATTTCATAAATCGTCCGATATAACTTAACGTTGGAGGTTTTATTTTAGCCTGAAACATTTATGTCTGGTAACTCTAAACTCTATGTACCCTGTACTCACTTGAACGTCATTTTATTCATCCTCCGATATAACTCAACTTTGGAATTTTTCCCCTATCCTGAAGGATGAATGTCTGGTAACTGTAAGCTCTATGCATTCTGTACTCATTGTATATTTTCTCATACATATTCCGATATGACTTAACGTTGGAGGTTTTCTCTTATCCTGAAAATGAGTATCTGTTAACTCTAAGCTCTGTGTATTATGTACTTAGTCTCATCATTTCATACTACGTCCTATATAACTTAACGTTGGAGGCTTCCCTTTACCCTGAAAGATGAATTGCTGATAACTCTAAGCACCTTGTATTGCGAACTCATTTTACATCATTACATGTTCGCCTCGGTAGCGTAGATGGTAGCATGTCTGCCTCACGTTCAAGAGGTCCCGAGTTCGAATCTCGGTCAGGGTGAGTTACCTGGATAATGTTTTTCCGGGGTTTTCCCTTATCCTTACAGACGAATATCAGGTAGCTCTATGCTCCATGGGTACTCACTTGAGCATCATTTCACCCATTTCATTCACCGTCCAATATGACTTAACGTAGGAGGACGTAAAATTACAAACAAAATAATAATAATAATAATAATAATAATAATAATAATAATAATAATAATAATAATAATAATAATAATAATAATAATAATAATAATAATAATAATACATCATTAATTACATCGTCCGAAATGACTTAACGTTGGAGGTTTTCCTTTAGCCTGAAACATAAATCACTGGTAAATCTAAGCTCTATGTACCCTATAGTCATTTAGACATCATTTTGTACATCGTCCGATATGACTTAACGTTGGAGGTTTTACCTAATCCATGGCCGCGCTGTGACTCTGGGTTAGACCACTTGGCTTTCATCAAGGTGTGCGAGTTCGCTCCCAGGCGAGAGCAAAATGAGATTTGTGGTGGACAACACGTCGCTGGGACGGGTTGCCTCCGGGACCTCCGGTTTCCCTTGCCATCTCTTTCCATGTGTGCTCCATCTTCATCCCATATGACATCAGTGGCGAATGTGGTACAAGCGGGCGTTATACACAACGCACACCTTACATTATCCTGAAAGAGGAATGTATGGTAACTTTAAACTCTGTGTACCCTGTACTCACTTGAACATAATTTCATTCATCGTCTGATATAACTTAACGATGGAAGTTTTCCCTTATCCTGAAAGATCAATGCCAGGTAACTGTAAGCTCTATTTATTCTGTTTTCATTTTACATCATTTCATATATCGCGCGATATAATTTAACGTTGGAGGTTTTCCTTTAGCCTGAAAGAGCAAATTCTGGTAACTCTAAGCTCTGTGTACTCTGTACTCATTTTCACAGCATTTCATTCACCGTCCGATATGACAACGTAAGAAATTTTCCTTTAGGCTGAAAGATGAATTTGGTGTAACTCTAAGCTCCATGTACCCTGTGCTCATTTGAACATAATTTCATATATCGTCCGCCCGCCTAGGTAGCGTGGTTGTAGCATGTGTGGCTCACGTTCAAGAGGTCCCGCGTTCGAATCTCGGTCAGGGTGAGTTACCTGGATTAGGTTTTTTCCGGGGTTTTCCTTTATCCTGTAAGACTAATGTCGGCGAACTCTAAGCTCCATGGACCCCGGACTCATTTGAGCATGAGTTCATCCATTTCATGCATCGTTCTATATGACTTAACGTTGGAGGACGTAAATTACAAAAAAAAAAAAAAAAAAAAAAAAAAAAAAAAAAAAAAAAACATAGTCCTTTATAACTAAGCCTAAGAAGTTTTCCGTTGGGCTGAAAGATTAATGTCGTGTAACTCTAATCTCTATGTAAGCTGTACTCATTTGAACATTAGTTCATACATTGTGCCCCATTTGGTACAACTTAACGTAAGAAGTTTTCGTTTAGCCTGAAAGATAAATGTTGTGTAACTGTAAGCTCTTTGTAACCTGTACTCATTTATACATCATTTCATTCATCGTCGGATATGACTTAAATGAGGAAGTTTTCCTTTAGCCTGAAAGATGAATGTCGTGTAACTCTAAGCTCTTTGTACCCTGTACTCATTTGAACATCATTTCATTCATCGTCCGATATGACTTAACGTAAGAAGCTTTCCTTTAGCCCGAAAGATGAATGTCGTGTAACTGTAAGCTCTATGTACCCTGTACTCATTTGTACACCATTTCATTCATTGTCCGATATGACAACGTAAGAAACTTTCCTTTAAGGTGAAAGATGAATGTCGTGTAACTCTAAGTCGGCTACAGATCCAATTCATATTCCTCGACATCAACACTTTCCGGCACAACGTCTACAAAGCCTCTATGTCGAGGGGCACACATAGAAAGCACCTGACTCGACTCTACAAATGACCTGCAGTATGACCACCGCCTGGATAGAAGCTGGGAAAAGAAAGTCAAATTCTGTATCAATCCGTTACATATTAACGCAGTGCACTCAAAACAAGGATTAGAATTACAATTACTATTGAGGCGATTCATTACCGAAAACTGCGGTTTATTGTACCTAAACCCCAATTGGGACATCCCCGGAAGGAAGGTTGAAGAGAGAGGAGACAAAGGGTGGTCGTGCCAAGGAGTCATTTCTACCCTGAAAGAGATCACCAGATGAGAGATGATATGAATTAATAATTGAGATGAAATGGAGGGAGAGGAATTTCGGGGAATGTAATTAACATGGCGACCCAGGTAACCCCCCGAAAAAATCCATGGATCAGGTAGGTCGGTCACGGGAATTGAACCCGAACCTTTTGAATGCAGGCCAGAGACCGTCTGAGCCTTTCCGCTCGATCCCAAAAGCAAAATTACCAAATAAAATTTGAAACTCAAAATTACTTATCACAAATTTGCGTCACATCATAGCAGCAGAATTACAAAACGCTATACATATAAAATGTCATTACACATTCCAATATTACAGTATATGTGCGCAATGAAGGATTAAATCTCAAAATATAACAGCAAATAAAATAGTTTTCAGAAAGGTGTCTTCCTCAAGCATTAGACATTTTGTAAATACTTAGAAACTCCTCTAACTTGGGCAATGACATATGCCTTTTATGGCAATTATGTGAAAGGTAAAGTTGAATATTCCTATTGCATACAATTACAGACAAAATTGTCCTCCAAGTGAGAAATATTGTATCAGAAACTATGAAAGAAACAATCTTTCTACCGACTGCGCCATCCCTTCGACAGATGGCTCTACCTATGGTATCTTACTGCGCGAAGGATATTTTATTATTATTTACTGACTTCTATAACAAATTGTAGTTCTAGTACTCAATTATAGCTTAGGTTTGATTGCTTTTAAATGCTTTTGAATAAGGAGTAGCTGCAGTGAAAACTGGCAGAATGAGGAGAGATCGAGTAACTGTGTGTCAGAGATGAGCTGTAGTGAATGATATATTTATTCACATATCGCAATAATTAATGTATTATATTATATTATGTAATTAATTTCTAATACTAGTCGATCTTTATACATAGTTCTTGATGGTACTTGTATTTCCAATTATAATAATTGAGCATATTTACGAATTCATTTTCCATCTCAGAAATGCCATACAAGACATGAGATTCTTATAACGTTCTTGAACTTGTATTTCCAATTATAATAACTGAGAATATTTAGGAATTCATTTTCCATCTCAGAAATGCCATACAAGACATAAGATTCTTATAACGTTCTTTTGCATTTGTGAGAGAAGTGTACAAGTTTGACTGTGGCATGTTTCTGAAAATTAGTTGATTTTATTAAAAAATCTCCCGTTGATGACCTTATCCCCAACGATATGCTGAAGAATTTGACAAGCAAGGCTCTAGCTTATTTATCATCCACCTTCAATGCTACTCTACGCATTGGTTATTTTCCATCTATATGGAAACATGCCCAACAAGCCAACAAGCCTAAAAGCTTTCCCTCAAGTTATAGACCAATCAGTTTATTGCCTACTCTTTGTAAGCCTTTCGAAAAGATTATTCATAAACGTCTTTCTCATTTTTTGATTCACAATCAGATAATTCCGCCTTTTTAGTTTGGCTTTCGCCCGAAGCATACTACCACTCATCAACTGCTTAGAATCACGAAGTCTATCGTACAAGGTTTCAAAAACAGGCGCTACACTGTAGCAGCATTCCTAGATATCACCCAGACATTCGATAAGATGTGGCACACTGGACTACTACGTAAAGCACATCGCATTGCTTTCCCTTATTATCTTCTACAAATCATTGAAAGTTTTCTCACAGCTAGAACTGGTGCGCATTGCTGGTTTCACATCCACCCGACGGCCCATCTTAACAGGTGTCCCTCAAGGTTTAGTACTAGCACCACTCCTCTTTAATATCTACACTTATGATCTTCCTGCTATAGCTCCAATTTTCACAGCTTTATATGCTGATAACACTGCTCTCTTTTATTCTCACTCCGATATCCGTCATGCTATTCATGAACTACAAACTGCCCTAGATCGACTAGCTCACTGGTTCTCTAACTGGCGCATTTCCCTTAACACTAACCAGACAGAGGTTAAGATCTTCTCTTTACGTCCTTATAGGGATTCTCCTTCACTACAGGTGCTCAGGAAACAGCTCTCATGGTCACCAACCAGTGTGCCATTGAAATATCTTGGGGTGCTACTGGACAAAATAAAATAAAATAAAATCTGAATATCATACCCGGCTCCTTGAAACTATACCGGAGCACACATTCAAATTTTACATTTATTATTTCTTAATAAAAATTGCATTATTAATAGTACATAATTGTTTCAGATTTCTACGACTACAAAAACTGCAAAAACAAAATTGATGAAACACAAAACTACTGGACACTCGACTAACTTGGAACGCCCACATCTGTCGGTCTGTAAACTTGCATCTGCACGGCTCTCAAAACTGTACCCTTTACTCAACAGGCGCACCTCACTTGGTTATGAATCCTGCCTTCTTCGTTACACATCTCTAGCCCGTCCTATTCTTACCTATGTAGCTCCAGTCTGGGGTGGCACCAGCAAGTCTAATCTCCGCCGACTGCAGATACTACAAAACAAGGTGCTCCGTACAGCTACAAATGCTCCATGGTTCGTCATAAACCAACAACTTCATAATGAGTTTGATCTTCTACCCGTTCACCAGTACATCCACCGGCTGGCACGACCTTGCTTTCACCATTCCCAGGAAGTCCCTGGAGCTGTTACGTACAATCTCGGCGCTCGCACTCACCAACCAACTCGCCTTAAGCGCAGACTACCACAAGATCTTCTCCTGAGTGACCTCTACAGTACATCCGCCGGGTAGCACGACCTTTCTTTTACCATCTCCAGGAGGTACCTGGAGCTGTTACGTACAATCTCGGCGCTCAGACTCACCAACCAACTCACCTCAAGCGCAGACTACTACAAGATCTTCTCCTGAGTGACCTCTACAGTACATCCACCGGCTGGCACGACCTTTCTTTTACCATCCACAGGAGGTACCTGGAGCTGATACGTACAATCTCGGCGCTCAGACTCACCAACCAACTCACCTCAAGCGCAGACTACCACAAGATCTTCTCCTGAGTGACCTCTACAGTACATCCACCGGCTGGCACGACCTTTCTTTTACCATCCCCAGGAGGTACCTGGAGCTGTTACGTACAATCTCGGCGCTCAGACTCACCAACCAACTCACCTCAAGCGCAGACTACTACAAGATCTTCTACCCGTTCACCACTACATCCACCGGCTGGCACGACCTTTCTTTTACCATTCCCAGGAGGTCCCTGGAGCTGTTACGTACAATCTCGGCGCTCGCACTCACCAACCAACTCACCTGAAGCGCAGAATACCACAAGATCTTCTCCTGAGTGACCTCTACAGTACATCCGCCGGGTGGCACGACCTTTCTTTTACCATCTCCAGGAGGTACCTGGAGCTGTTACGTACAATCTCGGCGCTCAGACTCGCCAACCAACTTGCCTCAAGCGCAGACTACCACAAGATCTTCTCCTGAGTGACCTCTGCAATACAGATGACCCAGACGAGTGATTACTATCAGACTATCAGTCTCCAATTTGTGTTACAGTGATCCTGCCATATTTAGCTAGAGGAGTCGTTCACGGCTACTTCAATTGTTATGTCTACTGTTACTAAGTGTATCAATAACAAACATCTGTAAAGCATAAAGTCTGTTTAGTTAACGCGTGTGCAGTTCCCACTCAAAGGGACCTCACCTTCCCGCCCACTAATGACCGTCATAAATATATCTCCACACTTCAGAAATGGAACACTGACGTTGGAGTCCAATAGTAACCCCGATTTTCTGAAAATGACAGTTGCATGTTTACTCCACGTGGAGTGTCAGTTGCCAAAGTTCCAACTTCCAGTTGTTCTGTTTCATTAGGTGCAGAAGTTCGTTGTGTGTCACGATGTGGAGACCGTGGTAGGGAAATGCAGTGATAAATGCAAATGAAGTAGTAGATAACGTTCAGTCAAGTGAAAATAATCAAAGTGAAGACAATAGTGTGAATGAATTGGAAAGAATTGCCGGGCCGAGTTGTGTTAGTGGAGAGACCTCAAAAAGCAAAGTTACAACGGGAACTCTTTCTAAGCAAAGTCAAGCGCTTGTTTTGAACGCATATAAATATGTGGTGAAAAATAACCTTGGTAAGGGCTCATGTAGTGAAACTGCAAAAATTCTGCGTATTCACAGAAATACAGTTAGAAAAATTGTGACGAAAGGAATACCAAAACGCCGATCAAGTGTGGAAACAAAAGGAAACGTTTCTCTAAGGTGGATAATTTCACATGCGATTTAATTCACCGAGAAATTTATAATTTCTATGCAAAAGGGAGAGCGCCCACCTTTGATGAATTGGTTGCACATTTGCAAGAAATTTGTGATTTTCTTTATGGACGCTGCACTTTGCGGGGCCTCCTAAAAGAGCTGGGTTTCAAATACCTCACTTTAAATAAGAGAAGGGTTACTATGGATTCCAGCAGAATTGTAGCTTGGCGATATATGTACTTATCAAAACTAAGGAAGTTTCGCACTAATGGACACAAGATAATTTAGACGAAACCTGGCACGATACCCATGACGTATCGAGAAAAGGATGGGACGACGGTTCGTGTGCTTGCACCTTACCTGCTCCTGTGTCGAGGGGGTTAAAAGGATTATGGTGCTTCATGCTGGGAGTGCCGAGGGATGGATAAAAGACTGCCTCGGTGATGCAATGGCCGATAGTCACGATGACATGAATGCAGCAGTGTTTGAAAAGTGGTTTGATAGTAGGCTTATGACAAACCTGCCAAGGAATGAAACATTTATAATTGTCTTGGACAATGCTAGCTATCATTCGCGTTTAAAATATAGGACACCTACAATGTCGATGAACTTAAAAGATATAGTTGAATACATGAGGGTTCATAATATTGAAATACCTGAACCTCTGCCTATTAAAGCTGTACTCCTGGCAGATATTAAAAAAGGCAATTGTGGGCAAGGATTACGTGATTAACGAGATCGCTCGTAAATATGGGCCCGAAGTTTTAAGGTTGACGCCGTATCACTGCTGTTTCAACCCCATAGAAATGGTGTGGTCGAAACTGAAGAGAGAAGTACGCATGAAAAATGCAACACTTTCACTCAGCGAAAGCATTTGCAACTTGTTGAGAAGCTGTGTAGAAGGGATCGATGCAAAACTGTGGAAAAAATTGTGTGCAGCATGTAAAGAAAGTAGAGGAAAAATACATTCGTCGGGATCAGCAATCTAACGATAGCAGGTTCATCATTACCGCTGACTCTGAGAATGATGGAGCATCGGAATGAGGCTCTGTGTGAGTTAATAGCACTGATTTAATAATTACGAAAAGGCCTACATGCTAAGTAGAAAATTTAACAATAGTAGTGATAGTGGTGGTAGTGGTAGTAGTAACAATAATAATAATAATAATAATAATAATAATAATAATAATAATAATAATAATAATAATAATAATAATAATAATAATAATAATAATAATAATAATAATAATAATAATAATAATAATAATAATAATAATAATAATAATAATAATAATAATAATAATAATAATAATAATAATAATAATAATAATAATAATAATAATAATAATAATAATAATAATAATAATAATAATAATAATAATAATAATAATAATAATAATAATAATAATAATAATAATAATAATAATAATAATAATAATAATAATAATAATAATAATAATAATAATAATAATAATAATAAATTCTTTATTGCTTGTATACCTGACATTACAAGTTTTAAGCATTGTCACAATATAAGATACAAATAATTTTACATTGTAAGTTTACATTTCATAGTTCATTAAGTCTATATAATGGTCTATTTAGAAGATATTGTTTTAATTTTGTTTTAAATATACAACCTTTCATGGATTTTAATTCTCTTGGGAATTTATTATATAGGGTTGCTCCTATGTTTAAGGGATCTTTATCACTAAATTTCCTAGTATGAGTACACCTATATATATATATATATATATATATATATATATATATATTGTTTTGACTCCTTGTATTGTAGTCATGTACATCACATTGCCCAGCAAGACCATTTGAACTTTTTCCAACACTGTTGCTCTGAATACATAAAGTGCTATAACAGTAAGTTCATTATTTATTATAAACAGCTCTTTGCAAGGATGTTTACTGCTAATATTTGATATTATTCTTATACATTTCTATTGCAAAATCAATAGCCTATTAATATGTGCATCAGCTGCACCTCCCCAGAGCTCAATGCCATATAACAAATGTGGATATATAACACCATAGTAGATTGTTTTTAACACATTCAAAGTTTTATATCTAGAGAAGTATCTCATTAGGTATATTCCCTTACTTACTTTACTACATACCCTATCAATGTGCGCATTCCAGGTCAAATGTTTGTCAGAAAGTATACCCAGAAACAGTGTTTGCTTACTTTCTGAATAGATATATTACATATGTCTACAGCAGGTAGATTTTCGTTATATCAATGGAACACATTAAAATTAACTATTTTTGTCTTGCCTATGTTGCATTCCAATTGATTTAGATTAAAGAAGTTTATTATTTGAGCTGAGACCGAATTAATTTGTTTAGCAAGTCCCTGTGTAGATGAGTCCCAACATAACAGTGATGTATCATCAGCATAAGATAATATCTTCGAGTTTGGGCTATTTGGGGTGTCATTTGTTTATAGTATGAATAGCAGTGGTCCCAATACAGAGCCTTGTGGTACACCACATTGAACTATTCCTTCTTTTGATCTATGTGTAATTTTATGGCAACCATTGTAGAGTGGGATTTCCGTTTTTTGTTTCCTATTACTCAAATATGATGAGAGTAATTTTTCTGCCAGACCTCTTATCCCATAGCTATTTAGTTTCCTAAGTAATATTTTATGATCTACACAATCAAACGCCTTTGTCAAATCCAGAAATACCCCAGCTATCTTATTCTCACTTTCAGGTTTGGATATACTCTCCTTAAGAAACTGTGGTGGCTGTTATGGTAGAATAGTTCTTGCGAAAGCCATGTTGCGTATTTCTAATTATGTTGTTTGCAGACAGAAATTTTTCCATCCTCACAAGTATAACCTTCTCTAGGGGTTTTGCTAGTGTTGAAGTTAGTGTGATAGGTCGATAATTTGATATTAGTTTTATCACCTTTTTTGAAGACTGGACGCACAACACTAATTTTTAAACATATAGAGAATAATTTATTAAATGAACAAGAGGCTTAATTAATTCATATTTACATTGTTTTAAACTTTTTGGTGTTATATCATCCCAGCCACTAGATTGTTTGTTGTGAAGACTGTTAATTATGTTTAATAGTTCTCTTTCATCTGTAGGGGATATAAACATTGTATTGGTGGAGCGTATACTATCTTCCACTTGAATAGTTTGACTTGTATTGCTATTTGTTATAGGCAGACTTAAGAAATATTAATTAAATATACTACATATGATGTCTGGTTTTGTTTCCACCTTATTAAGATTGTTAATAATGATATTTTCATTTTTCCCTGAGTGTTTCCTTGTCTCATTTATTATATTCCAAGCACACTTAGTTGCATTTCCACTATTCTCTAACTTTTCTTTATATCCAGTGCCCCTTACTTTTACCAAAACATTTTGAAATTCTTTTTTTAAGTTTTTGAATTTATTTTTGTAGTACTCCCAGCCTGTTGATTTGTAAAATTCATATGCATCCTTCATTCTGTTTTTGATATCCAGTTCCTCAGTATTTAACTTAATTTTATTTGACTTGTAGGTACTTATGTTTCTCATAATATTTGGGCATGCATTATTAAAATGATAATTAAAAATTTTATAGAAACTTTCCCATTTTTGGTTAATACCTTCCGCAGTATACATAGTCTCCCACGTTTCTTGCTTTATCGAGTTTTTAAGTGCTTCAATATTAATATTATTCATACAACAATACTTAACTTTTATGCTACTTTTTGTATTCATAAGTACAACTTAGTTAATTTGTATCATCTGTGCATAATGGTCTGATTGCAGGCTATCTATAACACTTATATAAACATCCTGCACATCATAACTAGTGGCAATATAATCAATTAATGTTGCAGAACTTTTAGTTACTCTTGTGGGGACCAAAATCCTATCACTAATATTGTATGTGTTAAAAACATCCCTTAGTTTATTATATTCCACATTTTTATCATCTCTGTTGATGTTTAAATCTCCAGTAATTATTATATTAGGATTTTGCCTACAAATTTCATGTAGATTTATTTCTAGCTGTTCGAAAAAATTATTTACGGATTCTGAGGGGGATCGATAAACACCCAATATGACTACTGGACTGTTAGCTGTAGCAACTTTCACTGGTGTCATTTCTATTGTTTTCTCAGTACTAACAGTTTTTTATTAATTCTATACAACTTATATCAATAGATGAGTAGACATATATGGCCACACCACCACCCTTTGATTTAGCTCTGCAGTAGTTACTTACCAAATTATAGTTGTTTATTTTATACAAAGGAATTTGGTCTGCTTTTACACCATGCTCAGACACTACTACAACATCAGGATTTATACCATTCAAGAATTCACTAAAAGATTCTATTTTATTAGATAGATATTGTATGTTTTGATGCAGGACAGTAATGTTTTTTGAATGTTTTTCTCCCAATTTCCCATTACTCCATATCACATTATTGGATTTGCCCATTACGTTAACCATTTGCTGCTGTGATTTATTAGCACCTCTCCCTTCAGTTACATGTTTTTTGGCTACAAATAATTAATAACCCGGTTCAATAACTTGCCGAACTTAACTGCACCTTTCCTGTTTAGGTGGAGACCATCTCTTTCTAAGTCACAGTCATTTGTCCATGCATTGCCGTCAACAAAAACACAGTCAGTTTCTCTGCACACCCCTTCAAGCATGTAATTTGCTGCACTTATACGACCAAAGTTCATGTTTCTGCAACGCATAATGCCACTCACACAAATCCTGGCTCTTGGAAATGACTCCCTCACTATTTTGATCACACGAGACATTAGCTTTAAAGAGAGTCGATTAAAGACACTAGACAACACTTACTTTTAAATTTTTCCGGAACATGTTTCAGAGGCTTTGCCTCTATCATCGGCCGGCTCTCGACTGGTTCTCGTTGGTGTAGCTGACGATACCTTGTCACAGGTCTCCTCTGGTGGCGGCTCTAGGAACTTGCTGAACAAATCCTTCTGGGGGATGTCGAAATTGAATACTTTGTTCCTATTTTTTGAAATGAAGATTTGTTCCCATGTGGATAGTTCTTGTTTTCCTGATGTATGTTTCAGTAGTTTTGGTTCTGGATTTATGTTGTGGTTTTTTCCCCAAAAATGTGTGGCAACTGCTGATTTTTCTAATTGTTTATATTTTATGTTTCTAAAGTGTTCCTTTGCTCTTGTTTCTAAATTTCTTTTTGTTTTTCCAATATAAATTTGATTACAGTCATTGCATTCAATTTGATATATATCAGATTTTTTGTTAGATGGAATGGTATCTTTGATGTTTGAGCAAATTAGGTTTTTTAAGGAGAAATGGTTGACTGGTGCTAGTTGAATATTTTGTTTTTTGAAGACTTTTTTGAATTTATCATAGGCCCATGGATGGTAAGTGAATTTTTTGAAAATCATATTAGTTTCTGTAGATGAGAGAGTTGTGGTTTCCTTTAGTAGCTTCTTCTTTTTTGCTAAGCTCACTTTTTTGTCCACTAATGATTTGGGAAAGTTATTTTTTTGTGCTTTAATCGACTCTCTTTAAAGCTAATTTATCATAACAACACTGTTTTCAACACTTCCAAGAAAGGAACACGACACATTTCTTGCTTTGTATCTTCCAGGGTATTTCCCGAGCGTAAGTCATTTGTATGATGGAGTCTGGGTCGTCTGTATTTGAATTATATTATTTATTCATATATTATATATAAATGTCAATTTAAAATATGATTTGCTTTCATATCTTCCAGTTTTGATTTCTTGATTCATTCAATAAGCAAACTAGAAGTTTACACAGAAAATGAACTAGAAGTTTCTTTTAACATAAATAATTCAGTTAAAGAAACATAGTTTGTTGAAGAACAGCTTTACCTATCTCAGGTTTAAAAGTAGAAGTTGTAAGAAAAACATTTCATTCATTATTTTAAAAAGACAAACCTCAGTAAAGTAATTAAATTTTTGAAGCCGAGCACACAAGTGAATTTGAAAGGGTGTCTTTTAATGATATTCCCTCTTCAGGTATGCAACATTGTTGATGTAATATGTTCCTTTTCCAACATGACGTTTAAAATCTGATGTTTGTTCCAATATTTATTGTATAAAAGCTATTGTTGTCTTACAGTTAGTTTTATTTTTTTTTGGAAACTTTTTCAGATTTTAAGAAATATTTTCAGAATCATTAGCATATAAAAAAATAATTTAAATTGTATTAATGCATAAATATACTGACCCTAATCATTACAACATAATAGAGAATTTGAGGTAAACGCTAAAACCACATGACCAATAAATATTCTGTCAATGTTTCTCTTTCCCACAGCAAAGACACCAATAACATAACACATTCTGAGCAACTTGGCATGAAAGTGTATATAAAAACCACAACACATGAGAATCAAAAAGACTTAGTTTCCATATAAAAAGTATCTAATTCTGTGTGAGAGGATACTTTATGCTGAAGGAAGAAATTTCATTTATGTACAATACAAAGAATAGTTGATGCAGTTATAAACTTAAAAGTATTGAAGATAAATGTTATGTTCTGAGCTTATGGGCCATGGTCTAGTAGTTCTTGAAGAGTGAATCGATGTTTTGCCAGGAACTGCGCCTAGCATCATCAGGGTGGTGATTTGTCTGCTGTAAAAGTCAGAAGTCGACATCTCTGAAACTCTGCATAATCATGAAAGCATCCTGGATGTGTGCAGTTATTTTGTAGTAAAACGAGGAAATAACTAAACAAAAATTAACAAACTGATTTTTTAATAATATTGCTTTTGTAACAGAGCCCTTTTCTATAGAAAATAAAATCATGCTTTGTCACTGAACAGTGTTAATCATGGATTGATGGTTCTGTTGTTAGCATTCCTCAAAATTCCAGTTGCAGGAAATTTACCTGACTCTAGTGATCACATGGCAACAATTCCTATGCTGAAGCTAAAATTTGCCATCAGTTACTCCTACAGTTTGAGGAAAGAGTCCTTTCCTGGTCCAGAGTTAAACATTGGTGCCATGAGTTTAATGAAGGACGTGAACATGTTGAAAACTTGGCCCACCCTCGCCGCCCGTGCACCAGCATCAATCCAGAAAACATCCAAGCTATTCAAGACATCACTGAAGGGGCTCGCCACATCACAGTGCTTGAGATTTGTCAACGACTTCTCATAAGCTATGGGAGTGTCCCATTAATCATTCAAAGGAAGCTGAAATTGAGAAAAGTGTCAGCTCGTTGGCTTCCGTGGTATCTCACTGCAGAACAGATAGCAGTGCGAGTTCAAATGTGTCGCATGCTTCTCATGCACTACAAAGAGGAAGGTGATGCTTTTCTGGACAGAATCATCACTTGCGATGAGACATGGGTGCATCATTACACACCCATATCAAAGAGGGCCAGTCTGGAGTGGAGGAGGAATGGAGAGCAACCGCCGGTGAAAGCCAAGTCACGACTGTCAGCAGGGAAAGTTTTGGCCACAGTGTTCTGGGACTCGAAAGGTCTCCTTCTCATTGATTTCCTCAAACAACAAGGACAACGACGATGAACCATTAATGCTGCCTACTACTGTGACCTTCTCAGTCAAGTTCGAGTTGCTTTATGGTCAAAACGTTGCAGTAGCCCGATCAGAAATGTGTTGATTCTGCAGGATAATGCCAGACCACACACCGCAGTAGCAACAGCAGAAGTTAGCGGAAATGCACTGGACTGCTCTTCCACATCAACCCTACAGCCCAGACCTCTCACCATGTGACTTCTTCATGTTTGGTTCACTCAAAGAAGCTCTTGGAGGACATCGTTTCACAACGAAGGAGGAGGTGAAGGACTTTGTGCGCAACTGGCTTCGCACAAATCCTCGTACTTTCTTTGAAACCGGCATTAAAAACTGCCTGCCCGTTGGAACAAATGTGTAGAAAAGTAAGAAATATGTTAATTTCAATTATTCTTCATGAATAAATTTTCTGAAACGAAAGGCCTGTTTATATTTGATTGCCCCTCGTATTAAGTGCAAATGAAAGACAGTTCATAGTTTTCATTATCCACAATTTTAAGGCAAAGGCCTGTAACATTTTACAGATTCTGTGTAATCTGTAAAATTGAATTAGTGCTGTAGAAGCCTACTTAACCAAAGTAAAGAGGTAGAGCTGTTTTGGATTACACATTTTGGGGGGTAATTTATAGTAACAATTTTAAGCAGTGAAAGTAAAAAAGTAAATGTATCTCAAGTGTATATAATGATTAGGGCCCGAAAGCTTAGCCAAAAGTTCGTGAAGTTAGTTGTGCACGAGGTACAGATCATCAACTGAGTTAATCATCAACTCATGCTGTTGGTAGAAGGTCGTGCACATTGGCTATGCCAAGCAGAGAAGGAATACTTCTACAGGTGCAGCAGAAACTTGAGACAATTTTGTTGTTCAAAAGAGAAGACCAAAATATTACATATTTTGTTAAAGTCTGAAGTACCTATTTGCATATGAAGCTTGGAGATTTTGACAAAAAATGGGCACCAACAAAAGTAAAAAAATAAAAAGTAAAAAAAGTAAAAGGCAAAATGCATTGAAAAAATTATGGTGTGTGAAGTACAGAGTGCCTCAGTTGACTCATAGTATAATTTTAATTAAAAAGCATTTTGCTTCCACTTGAAGGCATTATCAAGAAACTTCCAACTACTAGAAACTTGGTATTCCAGGTGCTACTACACATTTCTGATTTCATAACCACAACATAGAATATAAAACCCAGCTACTAAAATCAGCTGATCATGGTTCTCTGGAGATGAGACGAGACAAGACATCTAGTGCAGGCAAAACATGTTGAAAGAAAATTTATCCTTTATGAAGTACAGAGTGCCTACACTTGAAGGCATTATCAAGAAATTGTTGACTGGCTAGAACCTTGGTGTTCCAGCTGATCATGAAGCCATGTCATATATTGAATGAGCAAATTAATTTATTACTACTTATTTTGCACATCTTTTTGCAGTACCTACTTTATCTCATATTTGCAAAAATAATGTACAAAAGTTCTTTTGTAGGCATCTAATCTTAATGAGGCGCCATATGTTTATTCAATCAATTTCTGAAACATTTCAGATTTATAGAAAATGTATTTCTCTTAAAACAAGTAATCCGTCAAAACAAGGAATAGAAAAAAAAAAAAAATGAAATCTTGTATTTTTGAAAATGGTATAATTAATATAATTTTGAGTCGAACTAATACTCAATGCTCCACTTATTGCCAGTATTTACTAGTATTGCTAGTAAAATGAAATCTTGTATTTTCGAAAATGGTATAATTAATATAATTTTGAGTCGAACTAATACTCAATGCTCCACTTATTGCCAGTATTTACTAGTATTGCTAGTAAAATGAAATCTTGTATTTTCGAAAATGGTATAATTAATATAATTTTGAGTCGAACTAATACTCAATGCTCCACTTGTTGCTAGTATTTACTAGTATTGCTAGTAAATACTAGCAATAAGTGGAGCATTGAGTATTAGTTCAACTCAAAATTATATTAATTTTGTGCTTCATTGTATCATAGTCCTTACACAATGGAATGGTATAATTATCCTAGTTATGATTACAGTGTGTACTCTTTCATACCCGTTTGGTTCTGTGGCTCCTAGATTCTCTCACACCCTATGTGGTTGACATTTTTCCCATTCCTTTATTGTCAAGTCCCATACATGTTCAAGGGGTTTAGATTAGGAGGTATTGCAACGCCAGTCCATGCAGATTATTTCTTGATGCCTCATTAACCAATTTAATTGTTGACATATGGTTTTGTATGAGCAACCATACTCAATTGTTCTGTTCAGAAAAACTGACGCAAGTCTTAGAGAATGGTTCCTCACATTTCTGCCAGTGCTTTATCTTGAGGTTTTGTTACATGAGGCCTACCTGAAGCCTGTGTGATATGCCCATTTACTTCTCCCTCATGCTCGGCACACTTGATTCAATATACGTTTTACACTGAGCTAGAACACATGTTAGTGCAAGGCTTATGTACAACATACCTGTTGGTTCTATTAAAATCATCATTCGACTGATTTGTCTTCTTGCATATTCTCAAATATCATGTAATAGTTTTTCTATAAATGCAACTTCTTTTGCAATATTTAGTCCATATTTTGCCATAGAAATCTTTGGAGTAAGTGAAAGTTAAAATGTGACCATATCAGTATACTTCTATAACCATGGCCTATTTAGTTTTCAAAACCCCTGCTCACAATCCTGAATGATACTGACCAGCAAAAAGTGGACATAGTAATTTGCAAGATTCCTTTTTTGGACAACCCTTAAATTCTTTGTGTTAGTGTGTTCATGAAGGCACTCTGAAAACTAAAGCACTAATAACATGTTTCACTTTATAAGCATGAAGTGAATTAAAATGAACTCAATAAATACACATTGTAATCGTGAACAAACTGATAGCATGTTTTCGTTTTACTATAGTTATGTAAAAAACTGAAGCTGCTGACAGTGAAGTAAACTAGGTTATTAATAATAACTAAACACTAGTAACACAACTTCACTATTTACTTATCTTATTTAAATCCTGGGACCGGTTTCAAAGCAAAACATCTGCTTCATCCTCAACCACTCAGCTTGACACTCACCCACTGACTGACTGACTGACTGACTGACCGAGCTTGACCACTACCGGAATTTGAAGAATAGCTCCTTATCTAACTGCCATCTACCAGGGATAACACAAACTTATTGATGAAATCTATTGGAGGGATATCAAAATTCATTACGCGATCCTTATTTTTCAAAATAAATATCTTCTCCCAAACCATTAAATCTATCGGTTCTTTCAATTGTTTCAATAATTTAACTTCTGGATTTACTTCATGATTATATGACCAAAAATGATCAGCTACTGCCGATTTCTCTGTCTGTCTATATTTAATATTTCTAAAATGTTCCTTCGCTCTGGTTTCTAAATTACGGTTGGTCCTACCAATATAGATCTTATCGCATTCTAAACAGTTAACTTGATAAATACCAGATTTTTTGTTGTCTGAAATTTGGTCTTTTTTAGAAAATTGTAGTAAATTCTCTATACTGTAATTATTATGAGGTGCTAGTATTATACCCACTTTGAACATTTTTTTGGAACTTTTTATTTGCCCATGGATCATAAGTAAATTTTTTGAAAATATAATCTTTTTTTACTTTTTTAAGAGTGGAAACATCATTAACATTTTTTTGATATTTAAATTTTTCTACTCTTCTGATTATAAAATCTTTATTAAAGCCGTTAATTAAAGCAGTGTTTATAATATGTTTATATTCCGCATTAAATTCTTCTTCATTTAGAGGTAAGTTTATCAATCTGTAAATCAAACTATTAAAAACAGCAAATTTGTGTGACATAGGGTTAAAACTTTTATTTTTTATATAATTATCCGTGATTATCCATGATTTAAATAAGATAAGTAAATAGTGAAGTTGTGTTACTAGTGTTTAGTTATTATTAATAATTGTTAGACTATGTTTCAAAGACTGACATTTCTACTGTATCTTCAAGGGATTCCTCTAATTTAGTGTCAAACTGCCATATCTGTATAGTGGAGAACTTTACTAAGTTCTGAATCACAGAATTTTAAAGCTCATTTTTGATGTGAATTTTTTCACATACTGTGAATTCTTCCTGAGTTTTTACATGGTTTAAAATCTTTGTTTGCTCAAGTTTTAAATATCTTAGGTGTTCCTTTAGTCTGGTTTGTAGGTTTCATCTTGGTTATTTTATATACATTTCATGGCAGTTTCCAAAAATCTATCTGATTTCTTAGTGCTTGGTTTAATGTACATCAGCAGATAAAGCATACATTTCTGAGATTGTGTTTATTGGATGGAATCCCCTTGTGGACACTAGGGACATACAGCTGATAATGAATACAAAACATCTTTGAAAAAATGTCTAAGTGAAAATGTAGTAAGTGAAACTAAATTGTCACCAATCATCTCAATAAGCTTATCTGTTTATACCTTTTTGTGGAATTAAAATGAAATGTGTAGTGTTTAACGCCCACTTTTACTACATACTGCACCGCAGGCAGTGACACTGATGATATATGAGATGGAGATGGACCAATGGTGGAATGAGATGGCAGGGGAAACCAGAGGTCCCGGAGAAAACCCGCCCCAGCACCATGTTGTCCACCACAAATCTCACTTTGCAGTTGCCTGGGATCGAACCCGGGCCGCCTTGGTGAGAGCCAAGCGGTCTAACCACTGAGCCATGGCATGGCCTTTGTGGAATTAGTTGTAACATTACATCACTTACATTTTGATTTATGAATTTAGTAGCCATAACTTCCATTTTCAACCTCAGGTGTATAACTGAAAATAGAAGCAATAGCTCCTGAATTTACTCCATAATTTAGTGAAAGTGATTAGTGTTGCAACTCACTCCACAAATATAAAAGTATCATTGGATGTCACTGTTATAAAATTCCTCTAAACATTAATTATTCACTGTTAATCATCACTTCCAATAACTTGTGAACTTGGACTGAAGTGATAGGTCATATATGTAGCAGGACCCATGCTGTAACTGCCTAACTTCACCAAAGCAAGATTGACTCAAGAGATATAAATTATGCTCTCTTATTTTGCAAGTAATTAGTAAATATAATGAGCTTAAGCTTTTCTTAGTATATAAGTGTGGTAGAAAAATTAGATAGCAAAACTATTCTGCTTGAAAAAAAAAAATGTTCATGGGCATTTGAAGTAAATGGGATATTAATGTGGTAGAATATATTCAGTGAAAAGCTACTATGAAACTGACTTCGGTATAACAGAAAAGAAATGCTTTAAAATCACAAAATATTTTTAGATAACATATTTTAAATATTGTAACCATGGTTGTATTGACATATTTTTGCATGTAATGCCTTTCAGTCTGTGCTTTTGTGGTAGTTTAGATGTAGAACAGAATTTAAATGCAGAATGGAATGGTTGTAAGTTGGACAAATCTATGTGACCTGATCAGATATGAAGATCAGATGAATGTCCACTTTTCTGATTGTGCATCACAAAACAGGTTGTATTAATGGGACAGATACGCATATTTCATGAACTCAAATATTTTTAATGTTTAATCATATGTAATATAAATTGTTTGTATGTACAGATAAACATTTCTTTTATATTAAATTTTAGATGAGTCGTATTTTTTACACATTAGCTTCACTTTCATACCTATTTTGAGGACATGTTTCGCAAATCATCGTTTGCATCTATGGCTCTTATGCGACTGAAGCTTGATCCAGCGGTCAAGCTTCAGTCGCATAAGAGCCGTAGATGCAAACGATGATTTGCGAAACATGTCCTCAAAATAGGTACGAAAGTGAAGCAGATGTGTAAAAAATACAACTCATCTAAAATTTAATAATTTTTCGCTTCACTGTGGTGTTCCAATACAGTTAAATCTCGATTTCTTTTATACTTTTTAAATGATATACTTATATTATGGTAAAAGTATTACCAATATACAAATATGATTATGCTTATTACATTTTGCTAAAAGCAAAACTATTATTTAAAAGACTGATGGTATTTGTTAAATTATGTAACTTTATTAACATATACAAACATGTATTATTTTGTTGTACTGTAGCACTTTGTGGATTAATAAAACTATCATACAAAAATATCTTCCTTTTATTTCTACAAAATATACTGAAGTTACATATTGTACTACAGCATTTCATGCATAAATCCAATTGCTAATAATGAAGACTTAATACAAAAAGGGCTCTAAGTGCCATAATCATGATGAATTTTATGAAAATGAGTTTAAAGTATACTAGACAATTAATGGTAATAATTTAATATGTTTTGTATGAAAAGCATAGTATGCATTGAACACAGTGTCTAAAGCAACTTACAAACATTATGCAGTTAGAGTATGAGACTTATTGAAAGTGAAAATTCAATGAAACGTTCTAAGTTCCAAAGTTCAGTCAGTACCCAGCAAAAAATATAGTAAAGAGAACAAATGAAACAAAAATGTATTTTGCTCATACAATAAAAGTTCATTCTGTAATGCTTTTGAAAAACTTGTGGTCATCATTTCAGGTGCTCAGAATAATAATGGCAGGTCCCAACTGATATCAAATTTTGAAATAGAACCACAACTGTGCACAGCTGCCGTCTACCTTTCATGTGACAAAGTATGAAACGAACACATTCTAAGTGTAAAAATGGCATATCCCAACTGTGAGTGCTTTACTTTATACTGCTACACATGACATTGTGGTAAATGGTTAACATTTGCAGATGTTATTCCTGAATCTCAAAATTAACATACAGAATGGTATCACTTCAAACTTCGCAATTAGAAAAAAAAAAAAAGACAAAGAAAGCTAAATACAATGACCTGATGAAATTACAAAATATTATATACCATTCATTTAATAGATTTTTATGAGTCTTTATCATGATGGTGCTGATGATGACAAAAATGTGAAGATTTGGAATGAGAGCTGGATTAGGTCTTCTTCCTCCTCTTCCTCTTCTTCCTCTTCTTCCTCCTCCTCTTCCTCTTCCTCTTCTTCTTCTTCCTCTTCTCCTTCCTCTTCCTCTTCTTCTTCTCCTTCCTCTTCCTCTTCTCCTTCCTCTTCCTCTTCTCCTTCCTCTTCCTCTTCTCCTTCCTCTTCCTCTTCTCCTTCCTCTTCCTCTTCTCCTTCCTCTTCTTCTTCTTCTTCTTCTTCTTCTTCTTCTTCTTCTTCTTCTTCTTCTTCTTCTTCTTCTTCTTCTTCTTCTTCTTCTTCTTCTTCTTCTTCTTCTTCTTCTTCTTCTTCTTCTTCTTCTTCTTCTTCTTCTTCTTCTTCTTCTTCTTCTTCTTCTTCTTCTTCTTCTTCTTCTTCTTCTTCTTCTTCTTCTTCTTCTTCTTCTTCTTCTTCTTCTTCTTCTTCTTCTTCTTCTTCCTCTTCTTCTTTTTCCTCTTCCTCTTCTTCTCCTTCCTCTTCCTCTCCTTCTTCCTCTTCCTCTTCTTCTTCTTCTTCTTCTTCTTCTTCCTCTTCTTCTTCTTCCTCTTCTTCTTCCTCTTCTTCTCCTTCCTCTTCCTCTTCTTCTTCTTCTTCTTCCTCTTGCTCTTCTTCCTCTTCTTCCTGTTCTTCTTCTTCTTCTTCTTCTTCTTCTTCTTCCTCTAACTCCTTTGTGCTGTTAAGCGTGGAGTACAAGCCTCTTCTACCCATTTCCTCCACTTTTCTCGGTCCATCATCATTCTCTTCATTTCCGTCATGGTTTTCCCTCTATCCTTCCCCAACTTCTCAATGTATTCCTGATACAACATGCGTGGCCTTCCCCTAATTCTTTTACCTTCTGGTCTTGCTTCTAAATATTGTTTGGGTTTTCTTTCTTCTGAGATTAGGTATTTCAAGATGTTAAATGAAGGAAAAGTCTATCTGACACCTTTTTTTGTTGTTGTTAAACACAAGGTCAAGAAAACTATTAATTACAATGGTTCAAGAATTTGCACATAGACTTCAAATAGCTTAATTTAAATACTCAGAATATATCGTAATGTTAACTACTTGCCATGTTTTAGAAAAAAATAGAAAATAATATTTATCTCAAAATGAACATTGGTTAGGATCTGTCATTATTCTAAGCACCTCATTTGTCAGGTACTGCATCGCTTCAGTCAAATCCTCCTTTTCTTCAGAGAATTGGCTTGTAACATCCAGGGCAGGAAGTTGCATTTTGATGTCCTGTACTCGTATACCCTTTTTTCAAAATAGTAATATCTTTCCAAGCCTCAATTTCATTTAAGCTGCTACTGGTCAACTACATGAGGCTTACGTTTGTCCAACCACAGCTACTGTACTTAGAAAATGTTTAGTTTTGCTGTGTTTATATTACAATCTGCTGCTTTCTTGAAATCTAAGAAGTCAGATGCATTCATATTCTGTGTTGTATTTCATTATCCCTTGCCTCCTTGTACATGGTAAGGCCTTTCTTCTTCTTTCAGTTAGTACCTGGAACTTATACTGAGTAGTTCTCCTGCAAACTAACACTAAGGCACCTTATCCATCCGGAACAGTGTAATGAACAGTTGTCTCCCGCTCTGCAAAGAGTCATCATAGGTACGGCTTCTTTTAATATGCAATACTTGCATCAAATCCATCAGATAAGTCCCTTGCTTTTCAAAATATTCCAGGGCATAAAAATCTTCAAACAGCCCAAATTTATTACACAAATAAAAATATTTAGTAAATATTCTCCACTTATCTTAAGAAGCCGATGACAATACTTCTATTATGTTTTTGTGAAATTAATTTCATGAGCATTTGCCCACATCTTCAGTCAACACACTTCGTTGTCAAGGATACCATGCATTTATGTATTTACGTATTACCAACATCTGAAGACGAAACAAACCTAAAAACAGAATCAATTGCCGGTATGTCAAAATTCATTACTTGATTTTTATTTTTTAAAATAAATATTTTTTCCCAAACTATTAAATCTATGGGAACATTTAATTGTTTTAATAATTTAACTTCGGGATTTATTTCATGGTTAAATGACCAAAAATGATCTGCTACGGCCGATTTATCAATTTGTTTATATCTAATGTTACGAAAATGTTCTTTCTTTCTTTCTGGTTTCCAAACTACGTTCGCCTTTCCAATATAAACCTGATCACAATCTAACAATTAAATTGATAAATACCAGACTTTTTATTATTAGGAATTTTATCTTTTTTAGAAAATTGTAATAAATTTTTAATGCTTTATTTATTTTGAGGAACTAAGGTTATACCAACTTCTTTAAAAAAAATTTGAGAATGTTTATTAACCCAAGGATGGTAAGTAAATTTTTTAAATTTATAATCATCTTTTATTTTTTTAAGAGTAGAAATATCATTAATACTTTTTTGATATTTAAATTTTTCAATTTTATTTTGTATAAAATCTTTATTAAAACCATTAATTAAAGCAGTATTAATAATATGTTTATATTCTTTATTAAATTCTTCTTTATTCAGGGGTATATTTATTAATCTATAAATCAAACTCAATTTCTCCAAAATCGTGAATTTGTAGTCGCCATATTTCTGGATCTGTCTAAAGCTTTTGACTGTGTAAATATAAACATCCTTGAAAATAAGCTAGAAAAATATGGGGTTCGAGGCATTGCACAAAAGTGGATTGCATCATATCTTGAAAACAGACAGCAGTGCGTAGAAATAAACTACAACAATGAAAAGGGTATGGTAAATAAAGTAAGATCAAAATTTGAAACAATTAAACAAGGAGTTCCGCAAGGCTCGAAATTGGGTCCTTTTCTATTTCTAGTTTATATAAATGATATTTTTGAAATAGTAGCAAACAATGGAGGTACAGCAATTGGCTATGCAGATGATACAACAATAATAGTTACAGATCCCACTACCAAAGGTGTAGAAAACAAGGCAAACAGTATCATAAAAATATCAAAAGACTACTTTTCAAATCTGGATCTGGTATTAAACATAAAAAAGACATCATGGATAAATTTCACGCAAAAAGAAAAACATGCAGATCACACTGATCTCAAGGTAGATGGGGAAAGTATTCCTGAGGCACAAGTCACAAATTTCCTAGGAGTGCTTATAGACAGAAATCTTAATTGGCAACCACATATAATGTACATAACAAGAAAGATAAATAAGGGTTTATACATTATGAAACAGCTTAAGAATAACATGGATAATAAAACGCTGAAGCAGGTATACTATGCTTTCATTTATTCGTATATAAAATACGGCATAACACTATGGGGGAACACTACAGCTAAGGAAGTACTAAAAATATTCAAATTACAAAAAAGGGCAATTAGAATAATTGGGAAAATAGAAAAAAGACACAGTTGTAGGGACTGGTTCAAAAAATACAAAATCTTAACAGTTCCGTGTATCTACATTTATGAAAGTATCAAGCATGTTCTACTAAATGGAAAAATTGCTAAAAACAATCACATGCATAGCTATAATGATAGAAATAAACACGATTATTATACAACTGCACTCAGGGGAACATTAAATAATCGTTCAATAAAAAGTATAAGAAAAGAACATTATAATGCTTTACCCAAGGAAATAAAAGACTTGAAACAAAGAGAGATAACAAATAAAAACCATTAAGAACTATTTACTAGAAAATGCTTTCTACAATACTGAAGAATTTAAGTACAACACTAAATGTAAACAAAATGTGTAAATGAGTGTAGATGTTAATTGATGGAAATTAATCATTTCTCCACACTAGCCGTTTATAGGCTAAGGTTTTTTGATGGACAGAGTCAACATGAAAAATTCAATGCCATGACCGGGATTTGAACCACGGATCTCCTGGTTTCCATCCAGTCGCTCTTAACCTTAGAGCTGCCATTGTCAACGTGCCATCCTGACATTAAATTCTCCATTTGACTCATATATTTCCCCGGTAGACCACTAGGGGCTCTCGCATTCGAGATACACCATTTGTGGCAACTTACTATCGTAAGTACTTGAGTCCCAGGCTTCATCATTTAACTCTTAATTGATGGAAATTAATCATTTCTCCACACTAGCCGTTTATAGGCTAAGGTTTTTGATGGATAGATTCAACATGAAAAATTCAATGCCATGACCGGGATTTGAACCACGGATCTCCTGGTTCAAATCCCGGTCATGGCATTGAATTTTTCATGTTGAATCTATCCATCAAAAACCTTAGCCTATAAACGGCTAGTGTGGAGAAATGATTAATTTCCATCAATTAACTAAAATAACAAGAGTTAAATGATGAAGCCTGGGACTCAAGTACTTACGATAGTAAGTCGCCACAAACGGTGTATCTCGAATGCGAGAGCCCCTAGTGGTCTACCGGGGAAATATATGAGTCAAATGGAGAATTTAATGTCAGGATGGCACATTGACCATGGTAGCTCTAAGGTTAAGAGCGACTGGACGGAAACCAGGAGATCCGTGGTTCAAATCCCGGTCATGGCATTGAATTTTTCAGAGTGTAGATGTGTTTTACAGGTATGTGAAATTTGAGAGAAACAGATTTGTAAATAAGCTTTGTAATTAAACCTTGTAATTAAATTATGTATGTGACGTATTCTTGTAATTAAACCTTGTAATTAAATTTTGTAATTAAATTATGTATGTGACGTATCCTATGTACTTTTAACACAAGGATGAAATAAAATGAAATGAAATGATTAATTTCCATCAATTAACTAAAATAATAAGAGTTAAATGATGAAGCCTGGGACTCAAGTACTTACGATAGTAAGTCGCCACAAACGGTGTATCTCGGATGCGAGAGCCCTTAGTGGTCTACTGGGGAAATATACCAGTCAAATGGAGAAATTAATGTCAGGATGGCACATTGACCATGGTAGCTCAATGGGTTAGACCGACTGGACGGAAACCAGGAGATCCGTGGTTCAAATCCCGGCCATGGCATTGACTTTTTCATGTTGGCTCTATCCATCAAAAACCTTAGCCTATATACAGCTAGTAAGCAGAAATGATTAATTTCCATCAATTAACTAAAAGAATGACTTTATATAATTTTGAGTCAAACTAATACTCAATGCTCCACTTATTGCTAGTTTTTACCTAGAACGCATTTCGTTAGGATCTTCCTAACATCATCAGCTGTTGTCGACTAAAGGACTTCGGTTCGGTGAACTCCTCGGAGGTGATAGGTGCATCTCTGAATGACATACTTCATATTTGGAAAGTTGATGGTATTTACTAACATTAAGTTTCACTTTGTAGGTTGGACATAATAGCATTACTTATTTTTGTAAAACAAATTGCACCATTGTCTGTGCAATAAAATCTGGAAGCTCTCTTTTAGTAAAATTTTCAATTTTCTTCATGCAGTATCTGAAGCAATACAGTTATGGTGCAGCTAATGTTGAGCATACAGTACAGAGGTTATGGGCCATGCCTTTTGCTGCACACACTCTTTGGCATGCAACAATGAAGTTAATTTCAGATTTATTAGATTGTCTTAGCATTGTTTTTACAGCCTAGAACCTAGATGTTTAAGCATTTATAATGATCCAAATAGGCAATAAAAGATTTAAAAGACTTCACAAATTTTAATATATCATAATTACAATACATTTAATAACCAATGTTCCACATTACAAGGTATGGTTGTAAATATTCTTTTATAGACTCTGCCAGTATCCTCTAAAGCTTTACAAAAACCTAAGGAAACTGTGATTATCTACTAGACATAGCAACAGCTGTTGGAAGTAAAGGATAGCAAATATAATACATAAGATGTCCTAGTGTGTTCAACATTTAGAGTACCTTGAAATTAATGAAATAATACAAAAACTGAAAATAAGTATAAAAAACTGATTTACAATAGGAAAAAACTGACATTTGTTATTTAAATAGGTAACTAGAACTTAAAAAATAAAAACTGGTTTTATCACTTCTAGATACTTTAAAACACACTTATATCTACAAATCTTGAGATGTTACCATCCAGTAAAAAACATTTTGCTTAACATCTGTGCTCTAATTATTATTACTACCTATGGCTATTAAGAGAATTGTATAATGTATAGTCGCGCTGCTCGAACAGTTACCATGGCCTTATCTTTGTTAATAGAAACCTCACAGATAAGGTGCTGATTATTCTTGTAAGAGTGAGAGGGGAACTGCCATGCTTCCCGACCCTGTGCTAAACACCAATGAAGGCATCACTTCAAACAATGGAATTCGCAGGAATCACAAATGACAGATGTTCACTCCACGTGGAGTAATCAGTGCGTTATCTGAGAGGTTTCTATAAACAAAGATAAATCCATGGTAACCGTTCAAGCAGCGCAACTATACAACCAAATGGAACTTTGTTCTTAGAGTACCTACAAAATAATAATGTGTAGTGTTTAACGCCCGCTTTTACTACATACGGCACCGCAGGCGGTGACACTGATGATACATGAGATGAAGATGGAGCACCGGTGGAATGAGATGGCGGGGGAAACCGGAGGTCCTGGAGAAAAACCGCCCCAGCGCCGTGTTGTCCACCACAAATCTCCCTTTGCGGTTGCCTGGGATCGAACCCGGGCCGCCTTGGTGAGAGCCAAGCGGTCTAACCACTGAGCCACGGTGCGGCTACAACACACAAAATAAGAATGAACATGGATTCAACTAACAGGGTGTTCGTACTTTCTTAGCAATGCCAGTTCCACAACGAGCGGGCGACCCAGATAGAAGATATGTCTGCCTTTGTCACTAAATCCACCTAGAAAGTGATCTGAGATGTACATACAGATGATGACAGAGAAGTTTGCTTAATATTTCAGCATGTGTATGATGACATAATTGCAATGATTATTGTGTGGTAGCATAAACTGAACCTTAAAACCTTGATCCAGAGAACAGTTTGCTTATCCAGATATCATTCTTATATATACAAAACAAAGTGACTCAAATTAGATGCATTCAACGAAAGAATGGTGTTTGCTACAGTGAAACAAAATAGACATTTCAATGATTTGTGAATAGAGACTAATTTAATTATGCCATAATTGTATACTGCCTGTAATGAACTTTAAACAAGTTTTTGTTTCTTTAAAATACTTAAATACAGAACATACAAATGTGTAATTATGGAGCATTTTTACACCATGAATCACCCGTACTTCTAATGTTGTGCATTGTAAACAGAAATTTTAGTCTTGCAGCAACAATATTACTTTTTTCAAGCAGAAATTTGTGACTATCATTGGCTCTCTTATAGGAACCCAAAGAGTTCAGAATATTATACATAGAAGGTACAGAACCCGCATATTCTATTTTCTCCCTCATTAAATTGGTCAGTTCAATACTCATTCTTGTCACATAAATCATAAATTGTTCTATGTAAAACACACTTTTGAAAATGGTCTAAGTTGGTAGCACATTTTTTAGCTGCTTGGTATTTCCCATGAGAGGGAACTTCTCCTAACTTGGTGAACTCTTTGCCTTCTTTAACAATGTTCATCATAACATAAGCACTCATGCGACAAGTTTGTGCCATTAATTCTCGAGAAATTTTTAGTTTCGAAAATGTCTTTAACTGACAGCTATTTGAAAAAGGAATACACATGGAAAATAATATTTTTAGCCTGCTTATGAAAAATCTTGTCTTGTAGTTACTACTAGGTACACTAGTACTAGGCTTGCTAGGCGATAAATTTAGTAACTTTGAAAAGCATGTCTGCACTCTTAAAAAAATCATCACTTTCCTGAATTCAAGGTACAAACTGCAACTGCAGCATAGCAGTGTGCTTTTCTTCATTGACAGTCAATGATTCCTTTTTTCAAGTCAGGTGTCCTATCTTTCCCTATCTGAAACCAGATGTGCTACAAACATGGGGTTTGGACAGTCACTCTCAGAAAAATAGCTCTATAACATGAGAACAACAAAATAATTCTGTAATTAGTATCTTATGAGCACGCAAAGAAATTAGCCTTAGGGTTCGGCAAAGCGGGCCTGTCTGCGGTTGAACTGTACAAAGTTGCAGTTACCTTACAATAATTCATCTACTCCTATAATATACCCAGAGCATTAAATGAAATAGCCATATCAGTAATATCAAGCTAAATGCATGTCCTGTACACAACTCTCCATAAGTGTTTAGGCTGCACCATTGCTGAGTGGTTAGACTGCTTGGCTACCACCAAGGCGACCTGAGTTCAATCCCAGATGACTGTAAAGTGAAATTTGTGGTGGAAAACACAGTGCTGGGGCGGATTTCCTCTGCACTCTCCAGTTTCCCCCACCATCTCATTCCACGAGCGCTCCATCTTCATCTCATGTATCATCAGTGCCACCACCAGCAGTACCATATGTAGTAAAAGTGGGCGTTAAACACTATAAACCTAGGTGTTCACTGTTACCTGTGTATTTCAATATTGATTGTTTTTACACACACAGCTATTATAGGCAAAATTTTGAAAAACAGAATCAGAACTCAAAAATGCAAATAGCTTGGATTTGAACCATGGATCTACGTGCAGCTGCTCACTAATGAGCTATCATGGCAAGATGCCAGTATGATATTAAATTCTCCAACTGATTTCGCATTTTTTCAATAGACCACGAGAAAATCTCAAATTCAAGATCACATACTACATGGCAACTTACAATTTATACGTACTTAAGACCCAGACTTTTTAAACCTTATTATAATCTTCCATGAACAGAAGATCTATGGATCAAATCCTGGGACATCGAATTTTTCAGTCTGATTCTACCTTTCAAAAGTAAAATTGTCTCAACCAAATTAGTTAAAGATTTCATATAAGTTACAGTATTGCTGTTACTTCCATTTAAGGCATAAAAGACTTAGGTTATTACCTAGGGTGACTGGATGACTAAATTTTATTGGAATAGTCCATCTTTTTTCATAAATTGTCCGACTGTCTCACAAAAGTTATTCAGGACATTTAACTGTACTAACCATACTACATGCTAATCAAATAGAGATTAGTCAACATGTTAATACCGTTCAGATGTATATTGTGACTTTGTGGGTTCGTGAAATGAAAAGTCCAATTTCACCACTCAAAAATGTTCTTTATTTCCACCGACTTACAGTTAAACTCTTGCCAATTACACAGAATTACGTAATGCACACAATTACGATTCACCAGTTCGTCCGTTACAATTTCACTTGCACTCGTAATTACGTACAATCTTCCGATGCTCTCACACAGTCTTCTCGTCGTACACTAGCACTGCATTCTTACACCAAGAACTCTGACTGACTCCTCTACCCGACGTGCTGCTTATATAGGGCCAGCGGGTCGATCGGAAGGTTCTAGATTAGAGGAAATATCCTGTAGGTTCGAGAACACAGGTGGAACAGAAAGAGTCGACACAGTGGTGTTTTTTTGTCCCAGCCATCCCTTCTTAACGCTATAAGACAAACGAGGGGGCGGTGCGAACACCGACCCGTCTGCTGCTTGCCCAGTCTACAGGGTGTTCTGACGCTCGGGTGACAATATACTGCAATGTTACCATCAATAAATGGTATACTGCACACTTCTACATAAAAATATATATTAAAAATACATTGTTGAACATGAATTAAGCAACTCTTACAGGAGAGCTACAATCTGTTAGATAAAAATATTTTTGAATGTCAAGATCAATGTTTAGATTTGGCCTAGCCTTACTTTCTAAATATCCCTGGATCCATATAATGAATAACCATACCAAGAAGCATTTGACATATCTATGTTTTGCCTTTGAGCCTCTTCTGCCACCTCATTTTCTGCCCCTTCTGCTTACACCTCTTTGTTTGTTTCCAGACTCTACCTGTATCTGTTTCCTGAATGGAACATGCTTTCCCCTACCATGACCTCTAGATCCTGATCCTCTTCCTCTTCCTCTCCTTGGTTTCTGTTTATTCTGATCCTCCTCCTCCATAGATGTCTGAAACTCAGAATCCTCCTGCGAACTCCCTTTGCTCCTGCCTCTTAACCTTTTAAATGTACGCAAATCAGGTTCTAAGTGCTGAAAGGTGCTTTGAGGTAATTTCACTGTGGTTTGCGATTCTAATGAAGTTTCATTATCTACATTGTTCTCATTATTTACACTGTTCGAATTCTCAGAGGACTCTGGCAAATGTTCCTTCTTTATTAAAGATAATTCCAATCCAACTTCCAATGAAAGTATTTTTAAGTCTTCCAACTGCATTCTCATTTCTTGAACAACTTCTTTACTTAAATCTGAAAAAGAATATACAGGTGTATTTTAAAGGGCTACATGCTCTTTCAGCATTAAAAAATGGGTAACATTCAATTTTTTCTGCATACAAATTGTTTTAACAAATATTATAATAATTTGTTACAAACTTCACTTCTTATCTTTTTAAGAAATTATAAATTTTTCACAGTACACAAGACTAGTTTCTACATTTCTATAAATTTTGATTAAAAAAATTAACTTTGCAATAAAAAATTTGGCATTTATCAATTTAACTGTTTAGATTGTTACTGGGTATACAATGGAAGGACCAAACGTAATTTGGAAACTAGAATGAAATTTTTAGAAATACGAGGATCGGCTGATAAGTCCCAGGCCTCACATAGAGATGGCACCACTGGGCCAGTCTGATGGATAGCATATAGTTTAACTCTAGACTAGCTTGTATCCATAGTTACAGATCAATAGCTTGTTTAGTTTTTGAATGACAGCATTTTAAACAAGACAAGTGTACAGGTTTCAAGAAAATGGAGGATTTGGAAAAACGAGCGTGAATAATTACTTCCATTTGAAGGGTTTAACACCTAAAGAAATCAAGGAGGAAATGGACAGTGCATTGAAAGTCTCTACCCCTTCATATACAATGATTAAAAGGTGGGTTGCAGAGTTTAAAATGGGATGTACAAGCAGTGATGAGCCTCATTCTGGACACCCTGTGGAAATCACAACTCTAGGTATCACTGAAAAAATTCATTGTTTAGTATGTACTGGAAGACTGCAGATTTAACTTGTTTGAGATAGATGCTGTAAACGTATTAGACATGTCCATAAAATAAGGTCTCCAAAGTGCTGGAGCCGTGAGGAATGCTATTACGCGAGATCCGGCAACACTCGTGTGTAGCTTGGTTTCACCCCTTCAAATCCCCACCACAATGAACCCGTTGCAACCATTTGTCTTGGCTGAGCAGCCGTTTGCGATGGAGCTTCCTATCACTTCTGCCGCCAAGTACAAGTTGCATGCAGTGATCTGGTTTTTGAGTGCCAAGGGCACTACCCCCACTGAAATTCATCCTCAGTTATGCGAAGTCTATGGGCCACAGTGTATGGACATCAAAAACGTGCAAAAGTGGGTCAGAGAGTTCTAAGACAGACGTACAGATGTCCATGACGAACAGGGTTCTGGTCGGCCTTTCATTTCAGCCGAAACAATTGCAAAAGTGGAGCAAGAAATGCTTAAAGATCGGCATGTGACAGTTCGCGAGCTGTGCGAACTTATCCCTGAAGTCAGTAAAACTACGATTGACAAGATTTTGACCGAACATTTGCATTATCGCAAGGTGTGTGTGAGGTGGGTCCTCAAAATGCTCACCGGAGACCATCCCCCCTACAGTCCAGACTTAGCACCTCGTGATTATCATCTGTTTCCTGAGTTGAAGTCACACCTGGGTGGAACACATTTCCAGACCGACGATGATTTCAAAAACGAGGTTGAGTGCTACCTGAACAACATGCCGGGGGAGTGCTATGACAAAGGCATACAAAAACTGCCACAGTGCATGCAAAAGTGCATCGATTGCAATGGTGATTACTGAAAAATAGTTGTAAGTTCCGCCTTTCCATCAATGTAATATTCATTGACAATAAACATATTTGAAAGTAATGAGTCAGTAATTCAAAAACAAACATCACTTAAATTATCCTTACTTGGACATGTTTCGGAGAATGTTTTGCCTCCATCGTCAGCAGTTATCCGACTGGTTGAATCCGTGGTTTCTTGAAGTGAGCTGGTTGTATGTGACGGCATCTGTTGTCTGTGAGATGAACTTCCAAAGAGAGTTTTCAGGTGGCAATTCAAAATTTAAAGTATACTGTTTGTTTTTTATAATTAGCAACTTTTCCCAAACATTGAGTTCGGCTGCATTACTGGCATCAAAAACCAAGACACAATTCAGGAAATTCACATATCATCCCAGAATGCATCATAAATTCAACAAGATATTCAAGACGTACATCACCCTAGCCCCAATAAATAAATTAAGTTTAAAAAACTTATTAAGCAACAACCTGAAAGACCCAGTACCTGAAAACAAGAAATCAGGTATATACAAAATCAACTGCTCAGATTGCAATAAGTTCTACATAGGAAAAACCAAAAGAAGTTTACATATTAGGTTACAGGAACATATGAGATGCATGAAATACAAACAAATAGAAAAATCAGCAATAGCTCACCATTTCTGGTCTACCAATCATGAAATTGTACCAAATATAAAACTATTAAAATTAACCAGTAATGCAGCCGAACTTGATGTTTGGGAAAAGTTGCTAGTTATAAAAACAAACAGTATACTTTAAATTTCGAATTTCCGCCTGAAAACTCTCTTTGGAAGTTCATCTCACAGACAACAGATGCCGCCACAGACAACCAGCTCACTTCAAGAAACCACGGATCCAACCAATCAGATAACTGCTGACAATGGGGAGAAAACGTTCAGGGAGGATGACTCTTGAGCTAACCTCATGGAGGAGATATGTTGTCAGATTGGCTGCATGGGACATAACCTAGCATATGTGCACACCTCTTCTGGTCCCAGTCAGAACACTGAGCAGAAGAGGACATTTCTGAACACAAAGTTTTTTTTCTGCAGACTGTTTCTAACCTTTGACTTTGATTGGGAGAATGCACGTTTTGCTTCAAATAATAAATATGTTCTCTATATGAAATAAAATTGGAGACCTTATTTTACGGACATGCCTCGTATCAAAAGAACGTGCAGGTAATATTTTAATTACTGTTTTGGGCTTTCACAAGGTCTGTGAAGATGTGTCCCGCATTTGTTGACACCTGATCTAAAGTTGCAGAAAAAAATTGTTTCTATTAAGAATTTGGAGCTCTCATAAAAATCCCAGTGAATATTTGAGATGGCTTACTACCGTGGATGAAACTTGATACATCACTACACTCTAGAAAGTAAATCACAGTCAAAGCAATGGATTGCGTCAGGTGAACCAACTCCAAAAAAGGCAAAGTCAATTTTGTCAACTAACGAGGTTATGGCAAGTGCTTTCAAGGATGCACAGGAAATTATATTTATTGATTACTTGGAAAGGGGTAAAAGTATCATTGGCAATTACTAGGCAAATTTACTGCAATATTTGAGTGATATGGTGAAAAAAAAAAAGACCTCATTTGGAAAAGTAAAAAAATCTTGTTTCTTCACGACAATGTGCTGGCCCATCGTTCGATCACTGCAGTGGGAAAAATGTGCAAATTGAAGTTTGAACCGCCTGAACATCCACCCTATTCACCAGATCTAGCACCCAGTGACTACAACCTGTTCCCGAACCTCAAAGAATTTCTTGGAGGACAAAGATTTCACAGCAATGAGGAAGTTAATGATGCAGTAAACAGCTATTTTGAGGACCATGATAAATTGCACCACAGAGATGGTTTAATGAAATTAGAACAGTGATATGAAAAATGTATTAGCCTTTCTGGAGATTATGTTGAGAAATAAAGAAAAGAATTTTAATTTTTTTTTTTTATTGTGAGGCCCCGGACTTATCAGCCAACCCTTGTATTAGGTATAAATAGATTGTTAAGTCAGCTGACATATCAGTTTTGTAATGAAATAAACCCAAAAGTTAAATTATTAAAGTAATTAAATTGACCGATAGATTTAATGATTTGGGAGAAAATATTTATCTTAAAAAATAGAAATTGTGTGATGAATTTTGAAATATCACCAATCAATTTATATGTTATATGTGTTTGGAGGAATTTAGTAACAGTGACGTCAAAATTAATCTCAGAATTTATTTGTAGTTAGTTTATTAATACTCGTCACTTACTTGTTCATATTAATGAGAGACTAGTTTCAAAGGCATTCGCCTACATTTTCAATCTCTTTCCAACTGGCATCTGTTGTTGTCTGCTCTCTCTCTGGTGGTGGAACTATGAACTTCTTTGTCAAATTATCTACTGGTGGTGAACTTTGAAATCCCACCAGTAGATAATTTGACAAAGAAGTTCATAGTTCCACCACCAGAGAGAGAGCAGACAACAACAGATGCCAGTTGGAAAGAGATTGAAAATGTAGGCGAATGCCTTTGAAGCTAGTCTCTCATTAATATAAACAAGTAAGTGACGAGTATTAATAAACTAACTACAAATAGTTTCTGAGATTAGGTTTGTTTTACTTTCAGGGTTGGTAATAAATAAAAAAATAATCCGGCACCTAGTGGCAGTAATAATGACAACAGAAATAAACATCTAGGCTGAAGATGCAGATGTATTTGCGAAAAAAGTTCTGTGTAATGTGAAGAATTTATTTCTTAAAAGCATAAGTGAAGTTTGTAATAAATTATTAAATTGTATTATATATAATATTTGTATTATTTCAGTTATTAGCTTCAGTTTTTATGTATTATTTGTTTTAACAACTTATAAGTTGTATTCTGTTTTAAAGCAAGTTTTTTACTTTTTGAAGGGTACAGTCAGGGTGAAAAATTCAATGCCAGAGCCGGAATATGAACCACAGATATCCCAGTCTCCATCTGGTTGATCTTAACCATTGAGCTACCATGGCAACATGCCAGTGACACTACATGACTTGGGGTATTTAGTGTCATGCTAGCATTTTGACATGGTAGTTTAATGGTTAAGAGAAAGAGACCGGACAAAGACTGGGAGATCCATGGTTTAGATCCCAGCTATGGCATTTAATTTTTCAGTCGTACTCTACCCTTCAAAATCTTGTCCTACACACAGCTACTGTGCAAGAACAACTAATTTCCATCAATTGACCTAAGTTTTTTAATATTTAACAGAATTACACACATAACTTATTTCTTCATAGCAATTTCAAAAAGTATTTCTCCTTTAGTCAAAGACACAATCTTCAACTATTCTTTCTAGTATCTGATAGTGGCAGCTTTAATTTCTAAAAGCTTTCATTTTATCCCAAATTGTTACTCTAATGAAATGGACATGACAATGAACAATTAAGACCAAAGATTACTTTGAGAGGAGAGAGAAAAAGAAAGGGTAAGTATAGATAGAATCAACATGAAAAACCTTAGTCTATATATGGCTAGTGTGAAGAAATGATTAATTTCCATCAATTAACTAAAAAAGAGTAAGTATGCTTGCATTATATGTGTACATGTGAATGTGCATATGCTCACGTGCATATTATAGGTAAAATCCTGCAGCATCTAAGTAACTTTTGAAACATGTGACCACCAGGAAACTCACTGTACAAAGATAGCATTTATAGAAAACTAAAAAAATTATTTGATAAAACTATTTGTACTCTGTTTTTTGCACTACATACTTTTTAAAACACACATACTCAAAAATTCATATGTTCAAAATCTTTTTACTACTTCCAGTTTAATAGGAAGGGACTGTAATTTTCTTATAGTAAACAGAATACCTACATGGTAGAATCAAAACTGGAAAACTCAATGCTACAGCTGCCACAAAACAAACTTAAATGAGGCATAGGACTAGTTTGATTCACCATTACAGGGGGTCTGGATGACTATGTTCAGGAGTGCAAGTCCCTCCATGGCATTAACCATTTGGGCAGTTGGATCAGGGGAAAAAAGGATATGCAGATACACCAACCATGGTTCTGCAACGGTTTAGCAGAGAGCTGCAGGTCAGGAGAGGTATTGTGATCTGTAGTGAAAGGATTATGGGGAAGAGCAACAGGGCGCCATCCTACCATTGGCCTTGTGTCCCTCTGCTGTGCATAAAGTATGGAAATGCTGTGCTTGTCCAACTCTTGGACAGGCCAAACCCTCCTTGCCCTGCAGATTGGCAGTTGTTGGATGTGGCTGGTTCTGGTTTAGTGTTACAGGGCTGTTTTTGTTTGGGCTCATAACATCACATGTGCAGCCGTAGATCCTCGTGCCACTTCAGAAAATGATGCTCGGTGGATGCAGCATACAGGATGTTCCTGATGCCGTAATTGAAGCAGATGGGCCCAGCTGATGCTTAATGTCTATTGGTTTTTGGTCTACTTCCCTGCTAACATCTCTGTGAGGCTTGTGCAGATTATGACAGCCTTCATTGTGGGCTATTCTCCATAGCATCCTATCTTCTTGCCCTTTGAGTAGGTACACATGCGCATCTCAGTGATGGTACATCTCACACATCTTTTGGTGAGAGCCACTGCACCATAAGCAGTGGAGGTCATGGTAGCAGAAGTGATTAAACCCAAAACACAGTAGCATTATGGGGGCCCACCAGACCCTTGGAGGGTTCATTATAAACCTTGTGCTAACTGATGGTAAAGACACCATATATCTTGCCCTACACTAGCCCGCTCCACCACTTTAAGGAAGAAGGGAAGAGGGATTTTGGGCCCTTGCAAGGTAACTTATGTCACCACTCTGGGAGTGATACTGTGGCAGATGAGGTCTGCCTTAACGTTACCAACCAAGGTGCCCACAAGAAATCTTTGGATCACTCTGTGTATGTCATAGGCCTTATCTTAGACCTTATCATAGGCTTTTGGGCTTGCCTAGGCCAAAGGGGAAGTGTAGAATAACCTTTCTCTTAAGGTGGTGAAGAGGGGGATGTAATCTTCTGCAGATTTCTCTTGGAAAACGAAGCCAGTTTCATTCCACCATATGTGCATACCCTGATTGGGTTGGCATGATTTTCTTGAATAAGACAACCCAGCTAAGTTGTTCATGATGATTGGGAGAATGTACCTCTTCTGCTCAGTGTTCTGACTGGGACCAGAAGAGGTGTGCACATATGCTAGGTTATGTTCCCTGCAGCCAATCTGACAACATATCTCCTCCATGAGGTTAGCTCAAAGGTCATCCTCCCTGGCTGGCCATGGAAAGGCTGGAGGTGCTGAATTTCTCATCAATACACACATGGAGGAGGATTTGTACGAGAAGACAGAATTTTTCGTGCTGTGCCTGGAAACATCTGTGGCTATACTACCACAGTCGTCATTGGAATCATACTCCAAAACTTGGCTAAAGGAAATCGTCATATGAAAGGCCCTGGATGGCTCGATGCTTGGACAACACCAAACAATGTATCTTGTCGCTATATATTGCTAATGAGATTGTTGTTTAAAGGTGGCTCCACTAGTGGAGGTGGTGGCAGTGACCGTTGCCTTCTAGCTGGTAGGCTCATTTCAAACTTTGCTGTGGGAAGCCAGACAACGGAATTGTGCCTTACACTACCTAGTTATAGGTGACTACAGCCTTGTTCGTGAGCCTGCTGCCTGGGACAGCGTAATTGCATTGGTCCTGGAAATGGGGTGAGGAAAGGTGCCCAAATGGGTCAATTCTAATCAGTACTGACCAGCCAGTCAGAGGTAAGACTGTTATGCAGCTGTTTTTACAAGCATTGCTGATCTCTTGCTGCTGGCTCAGGTTAGTCCGCTTTAACTGACTGCCACCAATCAACTACAACACCAAAAGCCTAAACTATTTATTTTTTATTTTATTCATTTATTTATTTTTAAAGAGGAGTGGGTCTGACTCTGCCACACCTGGTGGCCATCATCTACACCCACTCCCGTACCCTGAACTATGCTATGGCACAAAGACAGATGGGAAACTACTACTACTACATCTGTACAGATAATGCTGATTGGTTTGGATGCCAGATGGTTGGTAGGAGCCTGGCTTTATCATGTTGCTCCTTTTTGAAAACTTGCTTTGTTTTCTTCAGTTTTATGCTTTTCTTGTCTTTGATGAATGGATGCCAGTTGCTATTGAGTTTTGGAACCTCTTCTTTTCTATTGAAATTTTTGGGTGTTTGTTCAATAGCACCACACTGTAACTGGACATGGTAATAAGTCATGGATGAAAGGATGCTCCTATCCTGGAACTTAATGATGCACTTGCCCTGCACTTCAAGGACGTGTTTGGCCCTTATGGGTGTTCCTTCCATGCTCAGTAAGCCTGCTGTTAACCTGAATTGCAGTTTCATGTTAACTGAACCTCAACAACAAGGAATGTAGTATACTCCGATTGAATGACAGAGACTCCCAAGGTACTTTAGCTGACCATTGTAAATCATTCAGTTATTTGGTAAGCTTGAAAATAAGTCTTTACACTGTGGTGCTGCAGTATGAACTCAATCCAATTGGTAACATTCTTAAAATATGGTAGGAAATCTGTGCCCCTGTTTTGAGTTCGTCTAGCTTCTGTACAGCAAGTTGAGGCCTGGTGGGAAGGCAGATTCTTTTCACTTCTCGAAATGAATAGCCATTTGGTAATAAGGCTTGTTTTAGCTGGTGAGTTATTGTTACCAATGTGGTTTGCAAATGAAAGAAGTGTCATTTACAAATGTTGAGCGAGTATAAAAATATACAAAATATATGTGCAAATGAAATTTATACGTATATTCTCAATTATTTGGGATTATGTGGAGTAGAAGATGCCATGAATAATTGAGTAATCTGTAATATAATGCTTTTAAGGTACAACATAAACATATAAATTAGAAATTAAAAACTTATTTTCAAACATGTCTTCTTTGTTCAAAGGTTCATTCACCTTTTGTAAAGAAACTGTAGTCCTCTTTTCTTGAAATAGTAACATGTTGGTTTACTTCTGAGAGGAATTGACATTTTTTCACGCAGTACTTTGAACCATCTGCATTCCAATTCCATATTCAGCTCTTAAGTTTCCCTCTTCTCAAACCGTTCAATTAATTCTAATTTTTATTTTAATATCAACACGTGTTTCCTTTTTCTTTCTCTGCCATCTCATTTACAAATGTCTATAAACTTGCTTCATTGGCCTTAACATGAAATAGCTCAGAAAAACTGAAGATGTTTTCCATTTACTCAGAACAGGTTAGCCCATAACAACTGAAACAGTACTCTATTGTCACATGGTCATTTAAACAATGAAAACAGCACTTACTGTCCCACAGCAGGTCATTTATTGCTGTTTACTAGAGAAAAATGTACTATATTTTTTGGGAGTGGGAATGCAGATATTCTGCATACAAATAATTGGGAGTATACTGCATGTTGAATTTTCTGGCAATCGAATCTCAAGTCCCCTTCATGCTGAAAGTCTATTGCATAACTGGTAAACCACAAGAGAGAAACTGATTCCAGTCATGAAATACTCTATGTTTAAGATAAATGAAATCTATAGCTTTATTTTTCTAGCATCAGTCTCTACAGTTCTCTTCATTGTGGATGACCGTTACATAACTAGTAAAGCATAAGAGATACACCAAATCTTACTACACAAAAAATGAGGTTCTCATTAAACTACACAATTTATGTCAAATATGTTATATATATTCCCCATCACCAATGTAAACATAATAAAACCTTTTCTACAAACATTTATTTCAACTGACAGAAAGTACATAGATAGAAGAACAAGCATTTCTAAGAGTAGAAAGAGACATAAACATAGTTTATTGAGCAGGTTTCAACCGTTTCTTATGGACACCTCTTTTTTATAAGTAGGCAGTTGAATCGTTCCTTCTTAACCCTCATAATGTGGAGGGAACACACCTGTCGTTGGTCTACGGATCCGCCGGATCAGGCTTGGCAAATCATTATTATATCACCAGTCTTTCCTTCATTTGCCAGATGAAGGACGTTCCTACTGCCATGACAGATCAGCAGTAAATTTATAAATGGCATTTCCTCCATTTTGATGGAACAGTTACACCGCTGTAGCTCGGTCCCCAGTGCCTCATCTGTTAAAGCAGGGTGCACCACGGGCAGGAAGAGGATGGGATTTGGATAGGAGAGGCTATAAGAGGCGCATCACTGTTGGGGCTATAAAGATACTAATCCACCAGGGAGAGTAACAGAAGACTGGCTACATTCCAATAATATAGAATTAATCTTCAATAAAGACAATATTGGTACATATATCCATCACAATGGTTTAACATATAATCCAGATCTATTATTTGTTTCATCAGATTTAATAGATAGAACGTCACGTAATATTTCTGAAAGTATGGGCTCCAATCATCGAGCAACAATTGCTAACATAACATTAAGTAAAAACAAGACAAAGACTAACAATAAAAGCTCCTGGAATTTCAAGAAAGCCAATTGGAAAGGATACCAAATAGAATTAGAAAAATTAATGCCCTCTATGATCAAAACCACTAACATTTCTCCTAACAAAATTAATGATAATCTCTGCCAGCTTCTAATACATACTCCAAAAAAGTACATCCCTAAAGGAAAAGTTAAAACTTACAAACTCTTTTGGTCTAAAGATTTAGAGACCTTAAAAAATGAACGAGAATCAGCTAGAAAGTTAGCTGAAATTAACGAAGATCCTAAAAGTATTCTCAATTGGAAAATCAAAACAGCAAAATTCAAAAAAGAAATTCTCTGTGCAAAAAGAAACTCCTATAGTAAATTTATTGAAACTGTTGATTATAGGAAAGATAATAAAGCCATACATAAGTTCATTTCAACACATTATAAAGATAATAATGTTTCTAAACATCCTATTATATATAAAGATAAAGAACTAACTGATAACCAAAAAATTGCCAGTGCATTTAATTCAAATTTTACATCATCCAAAATTCCAAGAATATATAAAATGCTAGAGAAGAACATAAAGAAGGAAATAAATGAAATAAAAATAAAAAAAATAAACCTTAATTAATTTCAACAGATGAAATATTTCATCATGAATTTACGGCTTCTGAACTTGATATAGATATTTGTAAAACACCTAATAGAAAAGCCCCAGGACCAGACAAAATTCATCCAGAATTCATTAAAAATTTAGGTAAAAAAGCAAAAACTATATTACTCAACTTCTATAATCATGTCTGGAAATCTTCTGTTCCATCCAATTGGAAAAAAGCTATTATTATTCCAATACTCAAACCCGGCAAATCAGCAGCTGATATAAACAACTATAGACCTATATCATTAACCAGTGTTTTAGCAAAAATTATGGAAAGAATGATTTCAGCTAGATTAAATTGGTATCTTGAGCAACATAATCTTCTATTACCCTGCAAAGCCGGATTCTGGAAAAACCATACAACCAGTGAACAAGTGATTAAACTCAGTCAGGAAATTAAAGAGGGATTTAATAGAAAAGAAGACACCTTAGCGGTATTTGTTGATCTGAAAACTGCATATGATACTGTATGGAGATGTAATCTTATCAAGAAACTACAACAGATGGGAATTAAAGATAATATGCTTCACTGGATATCAGAATTTGTCTCAGAAAGATATTGCGCAACTTCTTATGGTTCATCATTATCAAGATTCAAAAAAATCCATCTAGATTTACCTCAAGGAGCAGTACTTAACACTACTCTATTCAATATCTATATAAATGATCTGCCCAAACAACTTCAACAAACAGGCATCAACACTGCATTGTATGCAGATGACTTAGTAATTTGGAAATCAGGCAAACTTGAAATTCTAAAGACAAATATTCAAAATTCTTTGAATACCCTTAAACAATTGAACCTCATGGAAGTAAACACTGTGAAAAGTAACTATCAGCTCTTCTCTCTAAGAAAGAAACAACCCAGTAATATCAAATTAACCAGAACAGAAAATGCTCAATATCTTGGAATATTGTTTGACAAAAAATTAACTTGGAAAAAACATATTGAAAAAATTAGAGATAAAGCAATTAACCGTTTTAAGATATTAAAAAGACTTGCAGGAACTAAATGGGGTTGTTCAAGATCTACATTAAATACTACATATAATACATATATAAGGCCAGTTCTTAATTACTGTGGAGAAGTACTGATAACATCATCACCTTCAACTTCCATGATACTGGAGCGCACACAAAATCAAGCTCTTAGGTTAATTACTGGAGCTATAAAAATTACTCCTATAATAACCTTACAAGCATTTACATGTAACAGACCCATAATGACAGATTTAGAAATGCAAGCCCTTTTAACATATGAAAAGCTCTTAAGAATTCCCGAGAATAATAAATGGGTAAAACAACACACATTCACCTTCAGTTTGAAAACTCAATTAGGCTTCATACAGAAAGTTCAACAACTAAGAAATAAACTAAATTACCCATCCAAAATAGAACCTTTCATGTCTCTTAATAACCCACTGAGCATCATTGAATTAGAATACTACCTAAATTTACTTGCAGATTTTAAAAAGAAGGAATACTCATCTACAGAAGCTAAAGCATATGCCCTTAAAACCATAAATGTAAGATATCCAGTTGACAAATGGACACACATCTATACAGATGGCTCTCTTTACAATCAAGAAGATGGAGCAGGAGCAGGAGCTACCTGTAAATTCTTTTCTTTCTATAAGCATGTTGGAATTTACTTAACAAGTTTTGATGGAGAAATTGATGCAATTTATACTTCCTTACAAAATCTATTTGCCTGGACAAATAAGCTTTCCAACATAGTTTTCTTAACAGATTCTAAAGCAGCTATTCAGGCTATTATTTCAAATGACAGCCCAAAAACTGAAAAGATAAATGAAATTCATAATATGATTAAACATCTTCAAAATTTAAATATACGTATAGTTTTCCAATGGATACCATCTCACTGTGAAATTTCTGGCAATGAGCAAGCAGATATGTTGGCCAAGAAGGGTTCCAAAATATCTCAAACAACAAAACAAAATATCCCCTATGAAACAGTTACAAGATTAATCAAAAACATCTTCACAAAACTATATAACAACTATCTAGTTTCCTCTGAAAAACTTAATTGGAAAGATCTCCAAAACAAACTAAAGACAATTCCAAAACTACCTCGAAAATCTTCAGTAGCAATGTTCAGATTTATCACAGGTCACGATTGTTTGAATGGACATTTATTCAAGGTTGGATTAACAACTTCTCTACAGTGCTGTTTATGTGGTAAAGACGATTTAATGAACATTGATCATCTAACTGTATGTGAAACTCTCCAAAATCAAGATCTAGTCTCCAAATATTGGGAAGCAAGAAGAAAAATGATTTTATTATCAAATTCTGAGCATTAAACACACACACACACGCACATGCGCATGCACACGCACACACACACACACACACACACACACACACACACACACACACACACACACACACACACACACACATTTCTAAGAGTAGTTTGTAAAAGAATGAGTACAGAAAGTCATGTAAGTGCACAAAAGTGTTTTTTTCCTTATCAAGAAAAGAGTGAAATTTCAATCATATAGCTGTTTAAGGTTTAATTATTCCATACGCCTCCTGTATTCCCTTGTACTTACAATGAAATGTAGCATTTCTATAAACATTTATTTCAGTTAAAAAGAGCTATATAGAAGTATAAGCTTTTGTAAGAATAATTGTGAGAAGAATGGGTATAGAAAGAATGTGAATGTAACATCAAATTTTTCAAATTTCAGAATGGTTACTTTTCAACTTGATGCTTATAAAAGCAGCACTCTATTTTACTCCTTTAACACAGTAACAATTTTTTTTTTTCTAATTTAAAAAGAAATGAGCATTTATCTGAGTTATATGAATGTATGAAAGACAGAAAAAGATATCTCAAGCAAAGAGCTGCCTGTCCTGTCCTCATACCTAATTGTTAAAATAAGATTTTTAAAAATAGTTTTTAATGTCTGTCCATCTATCTGGAACATAAAACAACTCATGAATAGCTGAAAAACTGGAAATGAATGTGCATTCAACAATTTGGGGGGGGGGGGGGAAATATGTCAAAAATTTGAGAAAACATAGGATAGAGGATATAAAAATGTTATTGGACATAGGTTCAGAAATTGCTTATTTCCTTTTTAGAGCCATTTTTCTACAGCTGAACCCCACACAACAACACTCTAATGACAGAACCATGGGAAAGAGGAAATCACAGCACATGTTCAAATTTTCCCCCATTAGCTCCAACCCGCCCTTGCATGAACTTCCTAATGAGCTGAGGTCTTGAAGTGATTAATTCATGTTTAAATTTTAAAATTACTTTTGAGTTGTCATAGAAAGGTTAATATGTATGGAAATGAAAGTGTGAAATTCAGTGGGTCATGAAATGATGCAATATAAATGTGATATAATGTAATTTTTTTGGTATTGGTAGTTGAAAAAATGATTTTGCGTAATATGTTGACGTGGACCAGTAGAAGATAAGTCTATCTGGTTGTGATAGCAACATGAACGAAGGAGAAGGAAAAATTAACTGATGTATCTTTCTGCTTGTGACCTTCAGAGAGTAACGATGTGTCCGAGTATCTCTCTAAAATTGTGCAGAGATTATTTTGATTGTGCATTTAGCATGCATGATTTGCATGCATGCAAGGGAAGAATAATTAATTAATACACCAAGAATTATTTGTAAATGGACAACTTCACTAATATAATTTGTATTGCTGAAAAGAAATGTTTTATAGAAATTAAACCATTTTTCCAAGGAAAGAATTATTTTATCATCCTTAAAGAAATAATATTGTGACTTTGTGGGTTCGTGAAATGAAAAGTCCAATTGCACCACTCAAAAATGTTCTTTATTTCCACCGACTTACAGTTAAACTCTTGCCAATTACACAGAATTACGTAATGCACACAATTACGATTCACCAGTTCGTCCGTTACAATTTCACTACACTCGTAATTACGTACAATCCTCCGATGCACTCACACAGTCTTCTCGTCGTATACTAGCACTGCATTCTTACGCCAAGAACTGACTAACTGACTTACTGCCCGGCGTGTTGCTTATATAGGGTCAGCTGGGGGATCGAGAATGTTCTAGATTAGATGAAATATCCCGTAAGTTCGAGAACACAGGTGGAACAGAAAGAGACGGCGCAGTGATGTTTTTTCTCCCAGCCACCCCCTGTCACCACTATAAGACAAACGAGGGGGGGGGGGGTGGCTAACGCCGACCTCCCCTGCTTGCCCGCTCTCAGCTGGTTCTATACAGTGTTCCAACATTCGGGTGACACTGCTCCCTCCTCAAAGCTGGTCGTCCCGAACAGCACCATCGTAGCGTGCGAGGCGATCCAGGTGTACCACCAACATCTTCCCTCGGGGAAACTTCTGGATGCGGTAGACCACATCGTTAATCCTCTTCACCACCCGGTACGGTCCTTGCCATGGCTGCTTGAGCTTCGGGCAGCGTCCCTTGGTCCGGGTAGGACGGTACAACCAGACCAGGTCACCTTGCTGGAAACCTTGGCTGTTGGCTTGCCTGTCATACCTGGTCTTCATGCGGTCGCTCGCCTTCTGGATGTTCTTGAGAGCCATCTCATGCATGTCGTGGAGATGGTCCACCAAGTTCTCCACATACTCGGTCACTGGCTGTTTCGCTTCCGGAGGGCTTCCAAAAGCCAGGTCACAAGGGAGGCGTAACTCTCGGCCGAACATTAAGCTGGCTGGCATCATTCCAGTTGTGTCGTGTGTAGACGAGCGGTAGGCCAGCAAGAACAGTGGCACCTTGATGTCCCAGTCTCGCTGATGGCTGGCCACGACCTTCCTCAGGTGTTCCTCTAAGGTCTTGATGTACCTTTCGACCTCACCAGGCGGCCCCACCAAGGTCATATCGGTAGTCTTCACCTTGAGTGTTGACGCACGTAAGTGGCGTATCCACTTCCATCCCGTCTTGTGTCCCTAGGACCAGATGGGGGGGCTTGTTAGGTAACTAGGTCTTGCCCTACGGAAAGCGCCACGGAGGATGCCGAGCGCCCTTTGGGACAGCTCGGATACTCCCTGGTTGAAACAGGCCCGGGTCTTGTTCCTATGGGTTCAAGGCTAATGGGAGTAGAACCTCTAGACTCAACTGTACTTTTCGACCATGCCATCCGATTGGGGATGTAGAGGCGTAGTGCGAGTCTTGTTCAGCCCAAGCCTTTGTAGTGCCTCCTTCATTAGGTTGGACTCAAAGTTGGTACCCTGGTCACTGTGTAGCTCCAACGGCACCCCAAATCGACAGAATACTTGCTCCACGAGGCAGTCTGTGATTGTCCTTGCCTCTTGGTTTGGGATGGCATACACCTCCGGCCACTTGGTGAAGTAGTCCACAACCACCATTAGGTACTTGTTGCCTCGGTCGGAAACTGGGAACGGTCCAGCAATGTCAACGGCGATCCGTTCGAATGGCGCTCCGACGTTGTACTGCTGCATGCGACCCCGGCTCCTAGTCTGGGGGCCACGACTCGCCGCGCACACGTGACACTGACGGCACCATCTCTCAATCCGTGGCCTCGGGGAATATGATATTGACCCTGGAAGCTCTTATCATCATCCCAGAGCTGTCTTAGGTACCTAAAAATCTTCTCTTCAATGCAACTCCAATCCAAATTCTAAATATCTCAAAATTCTGTCCCTAGACCTAACTTCAAAACAACTTCTTAGACATAAAACCCACTCTCTAACCACCATCTGTTTCTAAAATTATCTCTATGCCAGTAAGGGACACTGTCCCGGAATGGCTAAAGGTCGAAGGCCCCTACTCTTCGGAATAGGGTACACCTTCAACGACACCATTGCTGCTGCTGCTCTCAGCATCTGCTCGGAGTCTCAGCCAGTAGTAGCGCTGCCGTAGTTTGTCAATCGTTCGGTTCGCTCCCAGGTGTCCTCCCGAAGTACCGGTGTGCACTTCCTCCAAGACTTCCGGGACCTTAATCCGGGGAAGTACCAACTGTTCTCTCTGCGTCTTCCCATCGGGTGACTCCCATACCCGGAACAGCACGCCCTCTCTGGTCTTCAACGAGTCCCATTGGGCCCAGTACGACTTGTAGGTGGCGCTCCTCGGTGCGATGTCCTCCCAGGTTGGTCTCGTCCCCGCCTCCACCTCCCTCAAGAGTGGCCCCAAGTCTGCGTCCGCCAGCTGCTCCCACCTCAGGCCCGCGCTATCCCAGCCGTCCGCAGGCACTGCCACATCTACTCGGACTGCTGCGGCACGCTCCTTCTCTTCCACTCTTGTGCACTGGCCGCACTCTTTTGGACAGGGTCTTCGGGACATGGCGTCTGCGTTACCGTGGCTCTTCCCTCTACGATGTTCCGAGGTGAAGTCATACTCCTGCAGCCTCTGGACCCAACCTTCTGTCTGTCCTTCTGGTCGCGCCGTCACCATCACCTCGCTCCTCGCGGGGACAGCCACGTCTTCGTTCAAGACGTCCCTGCAGATTCCAAGGCGCTCTTCGGGCTGACGGAGTATAACCTCTTCCCCGTTGAGCCGCAGGACCTTCCTGCCGACGTCGACCATCGCCTCGTGGCTCCTGAGGGCATCCAGTCCCGGAATCACCTCCTCAGCCACCTTCGCGACGAACACCCACAGACGTACGGCACTCCGCCCCCAGGTCAGCTCCAGCAGGGCCTCCTTCTCCACAGGCAAATGTCGCCCGATGCCGTGACAAGCTCGTATGGTCGGCTCGGCTTCCTCGTCGGCAAACCCTTCGCCACGTCAGGTCTGATGATGGTCACGGCTGCCCCAGTGTCCACCAGCACGCGGCACGGCTTCCCTCTCACCCAACCATCCGCGATGAGGCCGTCATCCATACGCCGGCTGACGGCGCGCAGTGTCACTCGAGGGGATGGTGGCAATGGCGCCGACGTGCCCCTCTCCACGCCGGGCCTTACTCGTCCTTCCAGCTGCTCTTCCTGGTGTGGGCAGTCTCTCTGCAGGTGTCCGGGCTGTCCACAACCCCAACACAGGCCACTAGGTGTTCGCCGGCGTCCCTCAGCTGGTCTTCTGTCTCCGGCGCAGCGGACACTCCTCGTTCTCGACGTCGGGATAGATGTTATCTTGGCCGCCTCCATCCTTAATGCCGCTGTCAGCGCCTCGTGGATGGTTTTATATTCGCCGAGCATTAGGCGCTGACGAATCTCCATGTCCCGTACTCCGTCGACAAAGTTGTAGGCGGCTTCCTGGGATACGAACTCCAGTGGCAGGTCAACCAAGGCCTTGCTAGCCAGCTGCTCGATCGCTATGGCGAACTCCTGCAGCGTCTCCTCCGGCTGCTGTGACCTTGCCTTTAGCTGGCTGCGGTATGCTGCGGCTAAGCGGTGTTTCCCGAAGCGATCCTCCAGGGCCTCCCAGATGTCCTTGGGCGCCGCCGTTGTCTGCACCGCGTTTAGGACTTCCGCGGCCCGTCCCTGGAGGCTGGCTATTAACTGTGTGGCTGTGTGGCTATTAACTCCTCCTCCAGTGACCATCTGTTGTGCCTGGCCACTGTGTCGAACTGGCGGCGGAAGACCTCAAACGTTGACGCACCGTCATACTTGGGAGGTTTGACGCGCGCAGATGTTGTGTCGCGTCCCGGCGCGTCGGCCTTCAAATCCTTCAGCTTCCTGCCGACGACGTCCTCCACCATGGCGTTCAGGGACTTTACGCTGCTGTCGGCTTTCCCTTCCAGGTCGTTAACGCGGCTCGCCAGGTCCTCGACGCGCTCGTCCACTTGGCCCATCCGCTTGCCCAGCTCCGTCACGTCATCCCTCACGCCGGCCAACTGTTCTTCAAATTTGGCGGCGAGAGCCTCGTTCGCCACCTTCATTTCCGTGGTCAGTTCGGCCATCTTTGAGGTCATTGTCGTGGCCAAGTTGTTGTTAGCCGTTTCCGTCTTCGCTGTTAATTCGGCCTTCATTTCTTCCATCTTCCCGGTGATGTTGTCGTTGGCCGTCTTCATTTGTTTCAACTCTGCGGCCAGGTTGTCATTTGCCACTTCTGTTTTTGTTGTTAACTCGTTCATCTTCGCGGCCAAGCTGTTATCTGCCGCTTCCGTCTTCTCTGTTAATTCGGCCTTCATTTCCATCATCTCCAAAAAATTTTCCAATGCCGCGTCCATGGTTGTAATGTTCGGTGATGTTATCGTCCCGCTTCCTGACACCAGTGTGACTTTGTGGATTCGTGAAATGAAAAGTCCAATTGCACCACTCAAAAATGTTCTTTATTTCCACCGACTTACAGTTAAACTCTTGCCAATTATACAGAATTACGTAATGCACACAATTACGATTCACCAGTTCGTCCGTTACAATTTCACTACACTCGTAATTACGTACAATCCTCCGATGCACTCACACAGTCTTCTCGTCGTATACTAGCACTGCATTCTTACGCCAAGAACTGACTAACTGACTTACTGCCCGGCGTGTTGCTTATATAGGGTCAGCTGGGGGATCGAGAATGTTCTAGATTAGATGAAATATCCCGTAAGTTCGAGAACACAGGTGGAACAGAAAGAGACGGCGCAGTAAAGTTTTTTCTCCCAGCCACCCCCTGTCACCACTATAAGACAAACGAAGGGGGGCGCGGCTAACGCCGACCTCCCCTGCTTGCCCGCTCTCAGCTGGTTCTATAGGGTGTTCCAACATTCGGGTGACAATATAATTCCTCCACTGAGACCAAACCTGGAGGTAAAATCTCTTGCAATCACAGGGACGAGAGCAGCCAAGGAACATTCAGAACCTGACTACAAGATCATCAAAGAGGTGAGAATCATATTATCATCTCACTATCCACATCCTTCCATCTCCCCATGTACAACGAACCATTGCAGTCTGGAGAATTTCTATTTTCTGGCAGCCTTTCACAATATGAGCATAAAGAGTCTCTATTTCTAGTACTGGAGTTGCATAAACAAGAGATCTTAAATGTGCCTTCAAATAAAAGTCTAATGGGTTTAAATTAGGCAAGCGTGTAGGCTGTGGAATTGGTCTACTACCTCTTCCTAACCATCTACCACGAAATCTACTATTCAGAAATCAATGGACAGAAAGCCTGAAATGAAGAGGAACTCCATCATGCATGAACTGAGTACCAGTGTCTAACAGACAGACTATGTACTGTACTGTAGAACAATGACAACAGTGAAATGCATCACCTCCACCCAATTTAACTACTTTACAATTAAACCACTGTTCGCTCTGTTGTGGGTTATGGTCACAGGACAGCTACGTATTATATATCTCACCATCTAAGTAGGATTGCAGAAAAGGAGCTCTACCATGGAAATAATTTCCAGACCTATGTTCATATACCACTTTTTATCCTCTATATACAAGAAATGTTTTCACAAAGTTTGCACATACCTTTTTGTAATATTCTGTATACAAGGATTGGGGCAAAAGTCATGGCAACTATTTTTTTCTTGAAGATACCAGATCGGTTGGAAAATGTGACATATACAGACAAAAGGACAGGGTGTTAACTACATGTGTGGGCAATGAATAGCACTGAAATATTATAACATACTAATTTATTACGGTAGTACACAGGGCAATATGGCCTTCATGGTGCAAAAGAATGACAACACAGTACACATACAATTCACACGACAAACCTGGTCCTAAAGATCCTCAAAGTAGCCCCCTGGTACTGTCACCACACGCTGCCATTGATGTGGGAGGCACTCAATACCCTCTGCCTCAGCATTTGCAGCACCATGTGTGAATAGGGTCACCTGTTCGCACACAGCATTAGCAATGTCATCTTGTGTTGCAAACCACCTACCACATGGTGGTTCCTTAATCTTTTGAATGAGATCAAAGTCACAGGGTGAAATGCTGGGAGAGTATAGTGCGTGCTCCAATTCTTCCCATCCCCAATGTCGCAGTAGCTGCCCTACACACTTTGCTTTATGTGGTTTTGCACTGTCGTACAGGATTATTGCACCATCCACAAGATCTGAATGCCACGTCGTACCTGTCACACCACCAACTACCTGTAGTACTGTGTGATCACTGTTCTGCCATGTGGAACAAAATGGCAAAAAATGACACCCCTGATGTCATATGCAACAATCACCATCAATTTGACTAGGGAAGGATTCTGATGGAACTTCTGTCTCCTTGGTGATCCAACATATTGCCACTCCGAGGACTGACGTGTCAGTTCTGGTTTGTAGGCCCTAGCCCAAAATTCATTGATGGTAATTATTCGTGACAAGAATTTATTGCTGTCCTGTTGCCAGCATGCAAGGTGGTTGCAGAATATTGCATGGCGCACCCACCTTTGAGCTTCTGTCAGTGCATGCAGTACTCACTGCAACGTGATTTTGCGCAGTTGAAACTCATTTTGCAATATCCTGTGGACAGCGCATTTCTCGATGCCACTTGCCATCTCTAACTTCCGTAGCGCCCACCGCCTGTCTTCATCCAGGAGCTGCTCGATGATGGCATTCCATCACATTTCTCCTTCGGAGAATGGCTATTTTGATGTAAGTGCACTGCTCAACATTAGTTACTTTCATCTCACGACACTCACCAACTGACTGATTTCACAGATCTCGCTATCCTACTACCAGCTATCACAGAACCATCTGTTGTTCTGCATACACACTATACCTGCAGAACTTCCACATGACATATATGCGTTTGTGATCTGTTCACATATTTACAAGAATAAAAGTAGTTGCCATGACTTTTGCTACAACCCTCGTATAATTTTTATTTCATTAACATCCTTTAACTGGTTATGTCATGTAATGCTCAAATGAGCCCAGGGTCAGTATAGCTTACAGTTACCTGACATTCATTTTTCAGAATAAGGAAAAACCCTGGAAAAAGAGCTTATCCAGATAACTCTTGCAACCGAGATTCAAACTTGGGACACTTTGAACATGAGGCAAATATGCTACAACCTACACTAAAGACAGGCAATATGTATTTTATATATTATTAAATGTTGTTGAAATACATATATAATTAAGAACGATTAATATGGAGAAATGACTAAAGCTTACACTTTATAGGATTATTTTCAAGTGCTACTATATTATTTTAATCACAAAACATTATGAACATTTTGAGACTTAGGATTTATCCTGTTTTCAGCTTAGATTAGTGCTCTTATATTAGCTGGCATACAGCTTTCAAAACAAATTATTTTACTGTGCAACATACTGTTTTACCCAGCTAAGGAAAACACTTCAGCTTGTTTACTTTAATTCACCACAAAACTTATCAAATAAAGGTTAATTTGAAGCCATCTAATACAGTAGACTCACAATTATCCTAACTGGGATCAAAACTACATCGGATATGGAAAAACACATATACTATAGACATAATGTGTTAATAACGTGCGTTCCCTGAGCGACCGGCCAGCCCCTCGGCAGTACCATAATGGTTGAGGGCTTGCGCGCTCTCCGCTTGAATTACACCTAAAGGATCGGCAGGTAACGTGTGCGGCACTCTTAACTATTGTACTAATTTACATTAGGCTTACCTAAAGTCACAACAGATGTTGAAATTGACCTTCTACGCGAATACATTCCTTACATCTCAAAAAAACAGTTCTGGTTCACTCAAAAAAGTTCATCTTGACGATTGCCTGTATTTCTCTCATGATGCTGTCCTTCAATTCTTGTAATGTGTGCAGGTTGAATGCATACACTTTATTCTTTAACGTTCCCCATAAATAAAAATCACATGGAGATAGGTCAGGGAAACGAGATGGCCACAATCTTCGACTAATTGATCTGTCACCATACACACATTGCAGTTTATGCATAGAATTCAGAGCAGTGTGCGTTGTAGCTGAGTCCTGCTGAAATCATCCACACAATTGTTCATCTCTTGTTAGTTGCGGAAAAAATTTATTTAAAATGGAATTTACATAAACATGTGAATCAACTGCTGTGTCGAAAAATATGAGACCAATAATTCTATGCGCTCTTACTGCACACTAAATCCAAATTTGTGCAGCGTGGTGAGGAATTTCATAATAATATGGGGATTTTTTGTAGCCCAGAATGTATTGTTATGGGTGGAAACGTGACCATGAAGATGAAACCATACTTCATCAGTGAAGAACGTTAAAACTGGGTCCACATCACCATTATAAATGGACTGTAGATACCAATTGCAATAATTAACCCTAGGTACATGAACTTGTGTTTGTAAAGCATGAACTACAGTTAACTTGTACGGCTTAAGTTTAAGAAGTTTTACTGCCCTAAATGCTGACATCTTGGAAATGCCAACTTCTTGTGCTACACGTCTCAATAATTTTTGCAGTGAGTGCTCTAACAGGGTCCCTACTTCATCAAGCTTCTCTTCTGATAGCACACTGCATTTTTTTAACATTTTTTGTGTTCGTAAATAATCCTGTATGCTTGACTTTATTGACAAGTTCATGAATAGTTGACCAGCCAGGAATTCGAACACCTGCTTAACGAAATTGGAGTTTTCTACATGTTATTGTAGAAGAGTACTTCACATATGTGTCATACAGAAAAATACGTTGTTCTAAAGTGTACTGAGCCATTAGTAATGGACAAATTCTCACCAAGAGACAACACAATGTCACTACAAACACGCACATAGACCTCTTTCCCTCACCACATATCCAATTCAACTGACATGGCAGTAGTAGAGTGATTCCCTGGTGGCAGGTGAGCCACTCATCACCCAGTCCAAGGCCGCTGCAAAACAGTCCAATCGCTCAGGAACGCACAGGTTGTAAATTATTAAGAACAAAATGCTTAAAATTCTAAAGTAATTGTTTATTGTAACATTAATCCTGAAAATATACAAAGAAATTTTATACAGTTCAAATAAATGATCAACCAAATTACAATATTAAATAAGAAAATTACTTTGTGAAAAAGTCTCATAATTTCTCAGCAAACGTTTTGTTGTTCAATGTAAACTACAGAAGCTTTGAACTCTTCAATCTCTCAAATTATGACATTTGCAAGTCTTTTTTTACAGGACTGATGATTATATCAATAATAGTATCATCAGTCTTGATCACACCACTGAAGAATATCTTCATTTTATTTTAAATTTACGTTCAACAAGTCATATCGGACAATTAATGAAAAGGTGAAATAATAAATATTAAAAGCAGAAGCATTATTAACAGTGAGGTATTCTTCATATTTAAGTTTGATCAAACTTAAATAAGGTGAAATAATGCTCAAATAAACTCAGGGTCCATAACACTTTCTTACCTTCATTTTCAAGTGATATACTGCTTGGCCTAACTGCACTGTCCTCATATTTAAGAATGACAAGAACTTTACGTTGTATTTTCATATTTTCTTTAATAGTAAGCATGACTTCCAACATCCTGTAGTCCATGGTGTTCACAATTTTTACGCCATCATTGTTAAAAGCTCTCTGTAAAAAGTACAATATTATATAATATATATATACATAGTATATAATTATTATAATTATATTTCAATTTCAATTTCAATTTTTTATTCATCCTTTAGAATCAAATCTGTACATAGTACCTTGATATAGGATACGTCAGTAATTTACACTTAATATTACAAAGTTAAACATCAAATATACCTAACCTACATTCAATTATATTGTGACACAAATTGGATATAATTATGAGTGAGAGAAATGAACAAGCTAAGTAAATTCATATTTTATGTTTATCTGGATTTGTTAAATTGCAGATATTCCTTTACTGTGTAAAAGCAGTGCTCCTGTAAGAAAGCCCTTGTTCTAGTTTTAAACATGTTGTAGTTATCTATGCTTTTGATGTCATTAGGAAGGGAATTATAAACTATTGTACAGGAATGCAGTACTCCATTCTTAAACATTGTAGTTCTGATTGAGGTTACATGTATATCCTTAATATGCCTCGTGTAATGCATATGAACACTTCCGTTGTTTTGAAAGTTAAATCTATTTCTTTTTACAAATAAAGCTGTCTCCAAAATATAAACACATGCCAAAGGAAGTATGCAAAGCTTTCTGAACAGTGGCTTACATGAACATAGCTTTCTTTCGTTGCCTATAATTCGAATGGCTTGTTTTTGTTTAATAAATATATCTTTGGCTTCTGGTGAATTTCCCCAAAATATTATTCCATATTTAATTATAGAATGTATATGTGCATAATAGGACATTAAAAGTACACGAAGGCTGACATTCTGGCTTAATATTCTTAGGGCATATATATTCCTGCTTAATTTGGTTAGTAGATGATTTGTATGAGTTTTCCATTTTAAGTTATTTTGTATCCACAAGCCTAAAAAGTTTGTTTCACTTTTGTATGAAATTAATTTATTATTTAATATTACTTCAGGAATACTTTCATTGTCTCCTCTGTCAGTAATACTAAATTTAAGACAAACTGTCTTATCTGTGTTTAAAACCAGGTTGTTGTTAGCTATCCATGATACCAAGTCTTTACTAGTGTGACTTAATGTATTATTTAATGTTTCGTTATTGTTTCCTGTTATTAGTAAGTTAGTGTCATCCGCAAACAGTACAGTGTTATGAGCCTTGATGCTATTTACAAAGTCATTTATATACGAGATGAATAGAAATGGGCCCAGAATTGAGCCTTGCGGCACTCCATATGTGATGTCAAGTAAGTCTGATCTAACTGCCGAATGAGTATTGGTATTAGGGTTTGTGTCAAAAATCTCTGTTAATTGCTTTCGATTTGTAAGGTAAGTTTCAAACCAGCTGTACGCTGGTCCTCGTATGCCAAAGTCAAATAATTTTGCTAACAGAATTTTGTGATCAACAGTATCAAAAGCTTTACTTAGATCTAAAAATATACCAATTGCTTTATCTTTATTATCCAAAGCGGTTATAACGCTATTTAAGAAAGAGTATATTGCAGTCTCTGTTGATTTTTTGTGTCGAAAACCATGTTGTGAGTTGGTAATTAAATCATGTCGTTCCATAAATGAGAGAAGCCTCCTATACATTATTTTTTCTAATATCTTTGAAAATACGGAGGGTATGGAGATTGGACGGAAATTTGATACTTCATTTCTTTTCCCTTTTTTATGTAGGGGTATAACTTTAGATAGTTTCAGTACGTCTGGAAAGATCCCGCTAGTTATGGATGCATTACAGAGATGAACAAGTGGTCTGATTATGTGCTTACTGCATCTTTTTACAATTATGTCTGGTATATCATCAGCACCTGCAGAATATGTATTATTCAATCCATTTATTATTTTAGTTATTTCCTCAGGTGTAACTTCATGGAGGTATATAGAATTTAGATTATTAGTAGTATTAGTCTTTGGCGGATTGTGAGGATGTCCATTGTTATTATGAACCAGATCATTAATTATTCCTGTGAAGTAAGTGTTAAAATATGTAGCAATTTCAGTTGCATCTGTTATCCTTCTATCATTATGTTCTAGTTCTATTTTACCTTGTGTGTGTTGCATTTTATTAGTTATTTGGTTTACTATTTGCCACATAGCTTTAATCTTATTTTTTGAGTTGTTAATATGATTGTCATTATTATTAATTTTGGCCTGTCTTATAACTTTATTTAATATACGTTTATAGTTCCTAAAATAATTATCAAATTCCGTCGTTGTGTTACCTTTGCTTAACTCATACAGTAGCCTTTTGCGTTCACATGACCTTCGTATACCTGGAGTTATCCAACTATTATTTGCTTCCTTATTGCATGTTCTTGTTATTTTGTGAGGGAAAGCTGTATTAAAGTAGAATATAAAACTATTTACAAACAATTTAAATTTCACATTAGTATCAGCCGCATTATACATATCATGCCAGTCTTCTTTACTTAAAAGATAATTCATATATGAAATATTATCTGTATTAAATATTCGCTTTTTTGTTAGTGTTGATCTAAACAGCCTGGTTTTATTAGTTTCAATTTGAATTATTTGTGCTTCATGGTCACTAAAGCCTGTGTTTATTACCTGTGCTTTGAAGATACAGTTTTCATTAATTATAATTTGATCTACAGCTGTCTTTGAATGATTAGTTATTCTTGTAGGGGAAGTAATGACATGCATTAGGTTATGACTTTTTAGCAAGTTCATAAGATCTTGCTTCTCTTTACTGTCTTTAAGGAAGTCAATATTGAAATCACCACATAGAGCAAGTTTTTTATTGACTCTCATGAGAATGTTCAGTAACTTCTCTAAGTTGTTTAGAAATATTCTGAAATTACTATCTGGGGCACGGTATACAACAATCACGATAATACCTAGTTCAGTCAAATCCACAGCAGCCACCTCAAAATCACCTTCTCTGCATAATGTTTGGCATGTGCCTATATTTACAAAGCAGATACCCATTTTGACAAAAATACCTACCCCACCCCCTACTTTGCTGGATCTGCAATACGAACTTGCTAATGAATAATTTGGTATCTGTATGTAATCAGCTTCATGACTCTTTAACCAATGTTCCGAAATACACAAGACACTAACCTCTTTCAGATCTTTCTCTAATAAGATTTCTATGTAGTTTAATTTATTGTGAAGAGACTGTACATTTTGGTGAAAAATTGTGAGACTGGGTCCATCTAGGGGCTTCCTTTCAGGAGCACTTACCTTCAACAGTTTTACTTCTGCACCATCTGCTCCTACTGTTGGTTGACTTGATTCACAGTCTTCGGTGTGTTGGTCCCTAGAAGCACTAGCACTTATGACACTTGTTTCTGTTCTGCATGTCTTGTAAAACTCCTGCACACTTACACCAATATTTTCAGTCACGTCATTTACTGTCTCTGGACCTGTTACATCCACCACTTTCTTCACTGGTTTCCCTTTATCACAGAGTAAATTACGTTATTCATAAGCCGTCCGAATTTGAAGGACCCTCTTCTATTTAGGTGCGTCCCATCACGACCGAAATCGTTGTCATGTATCCAGTGATTGCCATCCACTATTAAACAATTCTCCTCAAAGCACATCCCGTCCAGTTCGTGGTTGATTCTTCTGATTCTTCTAATGGTCACATCCTGTCTGCGAAGAATTCCACTGATAATTATTTTGGCATCGCGTGCCTGAGATCTGATGCTTCGTACTAAGTTCCTTGCTTCTTCTGTTATATGCTCCGCTCTTACCCCGATTCGAATGTTATTCGTGCCCGCATGCACAAGCACAACATCAGGTTTCTCTTGTTTTAGGTTCATTGTTTCTACTTTATTTTGCAGCTCACCTAACGTAATGCCCGGGAAACAGTGTACTTCATACCCGTTCTCTTTGCATGCTTCCCCTGAAAATTTCAGGAGAGAATCGCCGATTACTAACACCCGTTTTTTCTTTTCACCGATAGACTCTTCTGGTTCCCTGCACTTCACGTTTGCTGTATCACATTCATTACTCACTGCACAATCTTCATTCAGAAGGCCAGATCTGTTTTCGCTAGTTATGTTTTGCTGGCTTTCCGCCATCTTGCATTCCGCTGATTTTCTCGCCTTACTAACAGTTGTGGAGTAAGATAACTTATCACATTCTTTAATTTTGTTTTTTAAGTTCTCATTTTCTGATTTTAGCTCTTTAATTTCTTTCTGAGCATTCAGGAGATCCTTGGTAAGTATGTTTAGCACCATGTGTAAAGATGCTATTATATAATATAAAGTTGAGTATTATACAATAATACTCATCATCCACTGTGTAACAGTCTGAGTCGGGCTTGAACCTGCCAACCTGATTGCCAGCTTCATGCCCACATATGCAATGCAAAGATGGGCAATCATCCAACTGATACACTGAGGAGATATGGTCAGCATCTTGGCAACTCCAGCAGCAAGGTTGGTATTCTTGACCAGGATTCTCTACCTATTATTGCGCCTCAAATTCCTCACAATGCTAAGTGGACACCAGTCCTATACAAGAGACTTAAAATTTTCACCATCCAAGGGTGGAATTGTACCCAAGGACGTTCCATGTCAGGGAATCAGACTACAATGCTCTAACCCACTAAGCCATGGTGCAGGACATAATATATAATTAAATATTATATATTTTATATAGTATGTTTGCTGCAGAACTTAGCCAGCAGGGCTTGGTCTCCCGGTCACATACTGTACAACTTGGCTGTCATGTTGACAGGCTGTACATAACCCAAAAGTTTTTGCTGCACACCCACCATATATGGTTTTAACCACAGAAAGGGACTTTTCACGGGTTATGAGTATTATATAAGAAGAGCTTTTTGAGGTAGCTATTACACTCCTCTGGAAGGATGACAGGATGCAAAACCTGTTGCACCCTGAAATATAGTTTAATTGGTGAATTTAATTAAACAGTAATAAGTGATATAGTGTTGGTAGAAGTGATTTAGTGAAGTGATAAGCTTAAATTTTGTTTTAGAAGTTCAAAAGGAAGTACTGTGGTAATTATTGAATAATAACAATTAGTATTACTTTCAAGCATAACATTTGTTTATTAATTAAAGTACAATTTTCATTGAATGTTTGGTCTTTGAAAATTTTTGGGTTAGTATAACTTGAATCTTATCTTACAATAAAAATAGTTAAAATATGAATGTTTCTATAGAATAAAAAGAAGTATTTCAAAAAGTGGAGTGCCATTGTTACTAAAATTAGGCAAATGAGTCAACCTTGTATATACTTCTCTCCACTTACAAGTTTTTTGATGAAGACTAGTTTCTGGGAACCTCTTCCCTATTGTCAGTTCTGTAGTTGACTCAAAAAACTTGTAAGTGAAGAAAAGTATATACAAAGTTGACTCATTTGCCTAATTTTAGTATGAATTAACTTTAAAGAGAGTCGATTAAAGACACTAAACAACACTTACTTTTATATTTTTCCGGAACATGTTTCTGAGGCTTTGCCTCTATCATCAGCCGGCTCTCGACTTTTTTCACTTCTTAAAGACTTGTTAGCCCAATATTGCAATTCCTTTCTTGGAAGTGTTGAAAACAGTGTTGTTATGATAAATTAACTTTAAAGAGAGTCGATTAAAGACACTAAACAACACTTACTTTTAAATTTTTCCGGAACATGTTTCTGAGGCTTTGCCTCTATCATCAGCCGGCTCTCGACTCGGCTTGAGAGCCGGCTGATGATAGAGGCAAAGCCTCAGAAACATGTTCCGGAAAAATTTAAAAGTAAGTGTTGTTTAGTGTCTTTAATCGACTCTCTTTAAAGTTAATTTATCATAACAACACTGTTTTCAACACTTCCAAGAAAGGAATTTTAGTATGAATGTTTAGTTTTAATGTATAGGCAATACATTTAATAATACATTTTTAAAATTATGTAATAATAATGATGATGGTGATGATGATTATGATAAATAATACTAGTTTAATTTTATGTATTTGTTGTTAATAATTGGTAGTGTTTTGTATGAGTGATTCTGACATGAATGAAGTGACATATGATAATTGTAATTTTTATATATATTTTTTATGTGTAAAATGTATCTACATGTAGTGTGGATAAATATTAAAAAATTGGCATATCAGCCCTGGTTTAATAAATTAGTTGCCAGGGTTATTATACAGATTTTTATTCTTATATAATATAAGCTTTTTAATTATATCATAGGCTATGATCACACTACATGTCAATTTTTGCTTTTTTTGTGTACCCCATGGCATGTGGGCATCCAATGTAACACTGAACCTAAACCTTCAGTAGCAAAAGCTGGGCTCCATAAATCTAACGAAGAGCTGATTGGCCTCAACATTGATTCCCCAACCAATGGATATTTAGGTTAAAAATAACCATGCCCACCATCTCTTTTTATAATCAGCATAAAATTCTTCCATTACTACTAATCTAATTCTGCATCTTTCCACTTAATCTTATCTAATTCTTCTTCTTCAAGGTAAAAATTGTTCATTATCACTCTCTTCCTCTATTTCAATCTATGATGTAATGTGGCATAAAATTTTGTAGCCTTAATTTCTTCCTCTATGTATGGAAGGGACGAGGCTTCATGAAGCAACTTCATGGAGGAGCACCCAACAGAATAGATGGACTGAAGTCCTCTATTCTGTGCACATTGAAGCCATAATAACCAGCTGAAGCCATGCCCCAGATCTCTTAAGCATGTAGCTTCAATGAAGAGGTTTAGCTTTAAGCGAACAGGCATCAAACCGGAGCCTAGCATTGGATACAACAAGGCAATAGCTCCCCGCACTCTTGTCAAGAGGTTCCTGATGTGTTCCTGAAAAGTTAAACCTCTGTCCAACTTGGTACTGGATAAAGTTTGCCCATTCAATCCTACAACCTCCATATTGAAATATGGGGCAGTCTGCAGGTTTGTGGCACTTTGCGAATAGAATGGCATGACTTTTGTCTGAATTAATAGACATATGCCAATATCGGCACAATTCTTGGGTGAGATGAAGATGTCTTTGCATAGGGTTGAAGGCTCTAAGTATGTTCACGTAGAAAATGAAGCTAGCTACAGTGAAGCAAAGAATATTATACAAATATAACAATTTGTAACAAAAACTTCACTTAACTTAAGAAAATGATGTCAATTCTTCTTTCTAATTGAAATCAATTTTACGAACTCTTGTCCGCATCTTCAGTCAAAGATAATTCTCCTGTGGTTTTCAATTAGAAAGAAGAATTGACATCATTTTCTTATGTTGAGTGAAGTTTTTGTTACAAATTGTTATATTTGTATAATACTCTAAGTATGTTTCTGTCTTTGTCGAATAACAGCACGTTGTCAGCATTATGAGCCATGTCGATGTGCAGCTGAGTTGGATTATATTTCAAAATTAGTGGACACTCGAGTGGGTGCTGTCACAATTATCCAAAAGATTTATCGTAATTATGCAACAACATCCTGCATAGACATCATACTGTCACAGCAACAGCATGTGCCTGGCATGATGAAATTATGTGCTAGTCAAACACTGCTGCTGTTTGCCAGTGGGAAAAACGAAAAATGCAACTTTCAAAAACAGCCTCTAACTGACATCACCAAGCCAGAAGCAAGACACTTTGTTACACTGCAACCTCGTTAACCTGGACCTATGGATAACCCATACCAGTTTTGAAAAACAAAATTATGTTGTTGAGCGTAGTAAATGAAGACTTGTTTTAAAGACAATAAATTGCTATTCTCAGTACATACATTACTCAAATTCTCTTGCTAGCAGGCACATTCATTGCATTCACCCTACCTGCTTGGGACCACATTGGAAGAGAAACTTTAATAGTCATGGAAAAAGTTGTGAGTGTATGACTTGCCAGAAAACAAGATTGAAGAAGAATTAAAAATAAGTTTGGAATAAGACTTTAAAGTCATGTTTAAAAATATCTATGGCTGTTCCAATGTTGAAGACATAGACAACTGGTTGCAAATCAACAATGACTGAGGTTATAAACCGATTACAGCGGAAGGCAATATTGCATCATGCAGTGTTACTGAAAATAAAAATGAAGAGAGTATTCAGGTTCAGATAGTGTTGATGAACCAGCTGTAGTTATGACCCATGCACAAGCAGTGGCAAACATAGAAAAACTGATGCTTTATTTCAAGAGTCAAGTCAAAACACTGCTCCTAGGTTTGTCTGTAGAGTTTAGTTTTCATTATTTCATAATTACAGGCAATACCCTTTCTTTCCAACCAACATATCATTGTTGCTTTCAGGTTGTATCTTGTCGGAGTTTTGTCCAACTGTCGAGAGTGATAAGGTGCATTATCAACGACCACAACTAATGACGGTGGAAGGTTAGGGAGAACCTGTGAGCTAAACCATTTTTCAAAATTATGTGAATTCATTTGTCCACGATAATCCCCTTGTGTGGACCTGGCCACAAATATTAATTGCGCCTCTTTAATAAATCCTCTACTGGATCTAACAATGGCAACAATTAGTCTTTTAGAGGCACTTCCCCAAGCAGTGACACCCAAAACGTCTTTCTCCTTTTGCCAATATTTCTCAACCGTCATATTACTGTCTATCCAAAATTCGTCCAAATAAAATACTGTCACCCTGGCGGTAGACTCGCGAAGCCGATGGAAAATGATGGCCGGTGGAGATTCGGAAAACTTCGGAACCAATCGTTACCGGTAGCGACAGACAGTTGAATGTAGTTTTTGTAAAATAAACAGTTTCAGGTTAGCTAGCAAAAGGTAATGGTGAACAGTGTATTTCGAGGAGAATAAAGTGTAGTAATTGTATTTTGTAACCTCGTTTTATTATTTCACGAACCCACAAAGTCACAATTGGTGTCAGGAGTGCGACGACATGGAGGCTGCATTGGAAAAGATTTTGGAGAAGATGACGGAAATGAAAGCAGCAAATGACAACTTCGCTGCGGAAACAGAAGCAGCGAATAAGAACCTGGCCGCAGAAATGAAGGAAATGAAGACGGCAAATAACAGCCTGGCCGCGAAGCTGGAGACTACAAATGACAACCTGGCCGCGGAGTTGAAACAAATAAAGACCGAATTGACCACAGAAATGAGGGCAGCGAACGACAGCCTGGCCACGGAGATGAAAGCGGCAAACGGGGCCCTTGCCGTGAAGTTTGAAGAACAGTTGGCCGGCGTGAGGGATAACGTGACGGAGCTGGGCAAGCGGATGGGCCAAGTGGACGAGCGCGTCGAGGACCTGGCGAGCCGCGTTGACGACCTGGAGGGAAAGGCCGACAACAGCGTCAAGTCCCTGAACGCCATAGTAGAGGACGTCGTCGGCAGGAAACTGAAGGATTTGAAGGCCGACGCGCCGGGACGCGACACAACATCTGCGCGAAGCACAACAGATGGTCACCGGAGGATGAGGTCACACAGCTAATAGCCAGCCTCCAGGGACGGGCCGCGGAAGTCCTAAACGCGGTGCAGACAACGGCGGCGCCCAAGGACATCTGGGAGGCCCTGGAGAATCGTTTCGGGAACCACCGCTTAGCCGCAGCGTACCGCAGCCAACTAAAGGCAAGGTCACAGCAGCCGGGGGAGACGCTGCAGGAGTTAGCCATAGCGATTGAGCAGCTAGCTAGCAAGGCCTTGGTTGACCTGCCACTGGAGTTCGTATCCCGGGAAGCCGCCTACAACTTTGTCGACGGGGTACGGGACACGGAGATTCGTCAGCGTCTAATGCTCGTCGATTATAAAACCATCCACGAGGCGCTGACAGCGGCATTAAGGATGGAAGCGGGCAAGGTAGCATCTATCCCGACGTCGAGAACGAGGAGTTTCCGCTACGCCGGAGACAGAAGACCAGCTGAGGGACGCCGGCGAACACCTAGTGGCCTGTGTTGGGGGTGTAGACAGCCCGGACACCTGCGGAGAGACTGCCCACACCAGGAAGAGCAGCCGGAAAACGAGTAAGGGCCGTCGTGGAGAGGGGCACGTCGGCGCCATTACCACCATCCCCTCGAGTGACAATCCGCGCCGTCAGCCGGCGGATGGATGACAACCTCATCGCGGACGGCTGGGTAAGAGGAAAGCCGTGCCGCGTGCTGGTGGACACCGGGGCGGCCGTGACCATCATCAGACCTAACGTGGCGAAGGGTTTGCCGACGAGGAAGCCGAGCCGACCATACGAGCTTGTGACAGCATCGGGCGACACCATGCCTGTGGAGAAGGAGGCCCTACTGGAGCTGAACTTGGGACAGAGTGCCATGCGTCTGTGGGTGTTCGTCGCGAAGGTGGTTGAGGAGGTGATTCTGGGACTGGATGCCCTCAGGAGCCACGAGGCGACGGTCGACGTCGGCAGGAAGGTCCTGCGGCTCAACGGGGAAGAGGTTATACTCCGTCAACCAGAAGAGCACCTTGGAATTTGCAGGATCGTCTTGAGCGAAGACGTGGTTGTCCCCGCGAGGAGCGAAGTGATAGTGACGGCGCGACCGGAAGGCCAGACAGCAGGTAGGGTTCAGAGGCTGCAGGAGTACGACTTCACCTCGGAACATCGCAGAGGGAAGAGTCACGGTAACGCGGACGCTATGTCCCGAAGACCCTGTCCAAAAGAGTGCGGCCAATGCACAAGAGTGGAGGGGAAGGAGCGTGCCGCAGCAGTTCGAGTAGTCACGGCAGTGCCTGCGGATGGCTGGGATAGCGCAGGCCTGAGGAGGGAGCAGCTGGCGGACGCAGACTTGAGGCCACTCTTGAGGGATGTGGAGAACTTGGTGGACCACCTCCACGACATGCACGAGATGGCTCGCCAGAACATCCAGAAGGCGAGCGACCGCATGAAAACCCGATACGACAGGCAAGCCAACAGCCAAGGATTCCAGCAAGGTGACCTGGTCTGGTTGTACCACCCAACCCGGACCAAGGGATGCTGCCCGAAGCTTCAGCAGTCATGGCAAGGACCGTACCGTGTGGTGAAGAGGATTAACGACGTGGTCTACCGCATCCAGAAGGTGCCCCGAGGAAAGATGTTGGTGGTACACCTGGATCGCCTGGCCCGCTACGAAGGCACTGTTCGGGACGACCAGCCTTGAGGAGGGAGAGATGTCACCCTGGTGGTAGAATCGCGAAGCCGATGAAAAATGATGACCGGTAGCGACGGACAGTTGAATGTAGTTTTTTTTTTGTAAAATAAACAGTTTCAGGTTAGCTAGCAAAAGGTAATGGTGAACAGTGTATTTCGAGGAGAATAAAGTGTAGTAATTGTATTTTGTAACCTCGTTTTATTATTTCCCGAACCCACAAAGTCACAATACTTCCCTGTTCGTTTCTCTTACATTCTTTATCTGTATGAGGAAATGAGCAGGCCAGTCAATGATGTCTGCTCTCTCCAGCAATAACACGCATTTATTTTGCACTTTCTTCCACACAAAGCCCATTAATTTTAAAACTTTACAAAGAGAGGTCGCGCCCCATCTCCACCATATTTTTTCTCCCAAGACAGGAATTAACTTATTTATTGTAGGAACCACTTTCTGCACTGTGTAGAAATCCTCAATTGCATCTCGAATGACTCGCTTGTCAAATTCATCAATCTGTAGTTTTCCTCGAACTCTGGTCCTAAAGAAAACAGGAAAAAATACCGGTATAGCTTTGGCAATGGAGGGAAATAGAAAGCGATGTTGAAATATATGAAGGGCTCAGAGCAAGAGAAAAATAAAGATAAAAGAGCAAGATATAAGGAAAAGGAGGAAGGCAAAAAGAAAAGGATTGAGGGGAAAAGAAGAAAGAAAGAAAACATCACTATTAGTTATTACCATACACAGATCACAGCCTTACCTGCTTTTACCTGGTGTTTTCAGAGATTCATTGGGATGAGGTGCACAAAACGATTTAATATGCCTGACAGTGCTGACGCTTTTTCCTGTGTAAGCAGCAGCTCGGTCTATGGATTTGCTGAGTGGGAACATTAGCTGGTTGTTATCCTTTTCTATATCGCAACTTTCTGCAACAATCGCTATTATTTTGCGGCTAACACTATGCACGATTGTACAACCATGTTTCCAAGTTGCAGTTTGTTGCTCGGAAGGTACATATGATGATGAGGTTGGTGTATCCTCTCAGCCATAATTACAAACTGGTTAAGCTATAGTAATTAACCTCTAACTTGCACAAAACGAATGAACACAGAAAACAAAGAACGCGTGTAAAAGCTTAACATATTAGCTACTAGATATCAAGAGTGTACTAATGTAGTGTACTAGTATAGCGCATTTCATGTTTCCAAGTTATCGTCTGTGTTTACAGAATTAGGCGAAACCTACCAAATGAGGACTTGGGAGCCAAACGCTCAACTTATCATGCACATATAGTATACTACACTCCTGACAGTAAATATATTAATCTTCAAAGTGCAGATGTAGGATTTCGATTAAATTATTAAAACAAAGAGTAAGAGTACAATGTTCACGCCTCACTGAAGACATGTTATCACATTTCAAATTACTTTCACATTCACGCAGTCGAGTATGAAAAACCTACTAATTACATTTGAAATGATTATTGGATATAACAATGTCACTGCATTTTGCCATCATATTGCAACACAGGCTTATACTTTGATGCAGCAAATTGATTGTAAATTACAGAGTGAAGTTTGATGATGAAATAACGATCCTGTATCTTCATTTGTGGTTCAGCACATTGCAAGCATACAAAATCAGTAACCCTTCTGACATAGAGCTTATGCTGCTTATAGAGTTTATAGTGGGGCCAGTAAAATAATGTAGAATTCTGCATGGAAATGATACAGACCAGTTGTTTTAATGCTCATTTATTATTCTAATGCATGATTTCATCAACAGATGTTAAGACTTAACACGAGTTTAGCAATAGTTAAAACAAAAATTACATTTCACCAACAAGTGATAGCTTAAAACTCGTGTTAAACTAACAAGTCAAATTTCTGATGTTAAGTCCTTAACTATTGTAAATAGCCAAGATGGCGAGCATGAACTCAGCTGTTGATGTCGATTTGCTATATTTAAGTGTCTAAATGGCATTCATAATAGAGTACGGCCTATGAGGAGAAATGATTTTGAGGAGCTATCTGAAGAAAATTTTTTTACGGAGGTATAGACCGTCGAAACATGCTATGAAGGTTACTGAGGAAGTACAAGAGAGGTTAGAACATGCATCGAAAGGAATATGGCGATCTCGCCTTTGCTTCAAGTATTAATAACCTTGCAATTTTATAATTCACAGAATTATGTGGATAATACATTGTCCACCTCGCATTTTGAAATGTTCAATTCACTTGCCCTTCTTCGCTCCTTGTTTTAAATTTACGTAATACTGAGTTAGAACATGCATCAAAAGGAATATGCCGATCTCACCTTAGCTTCAAGTATTAATAACTTTGCGATTTTATAATTCACTGAATTATGCGGATAATACACTGTCCACCTCCCGTATTGAAACGCTTAAGTCACTTGTCCTTTGTACCTCGTTTTAAATTTACATAATACTGAGTTAGAATATGCATCGAAAGGAATATGCCGATCTCGCCTTCGCTTCAAGTATTAATAACTTTGCGATTTGATAATTCACTGAATTATGTGGATAATATACTGTCCACCTCCCATCTTGAAACGTTCAAGTCTCTTGTCCTTCGCACCTTGTTTTAAATTTACGTAATACTGACGAAGTTGTTTGGTGCTTTAGTAGTGACACATGCATTTGAATTAAATTCGTTGCCAATATTTTCCCCGTGACATTTTTCTCTTTTACATTCACCGCATCCATCTTCTTATGTTCCATGATATCCTTACACTTCGTCACCAATTCAATTAACAATTCTTTCTTCATTGATGAGAAATTTGTCTCACGGCTTTATTTATTATTTTGTTCATCCACCATTTTTCAGCTTGTGCAGGCGAAAATGAAAACAAAATCGCATCACAGTATGTTCAGAAAATAATGACTCATCCATAGCCTTCTATAGCTGTAATATATACAAGTTTCTTGGCGTTAACACATGTTTGTTAACATTTTCAGAAAACAGGTTGGTGAAATGCATGAAATTTAACAGCTTTGTTAGCGCTGTGACAATTGTTACGTTACATTTGTTAACATCGATTTTAACATCTGTTGGTAAAATCGGGCATAAGCATATTTTTGTGCAGTTTTGAGCATTTGAGGTCAAAGGTGTCCCTTATGAGTACTGAATACATGTATTTATATTGTGACTTTGTGGGTTCGTAGAATTAAAAGGCCGAGTTGCAGATTAAAAATCTCCTTTATTTTCGTAGAAATGCACTGTTCAATTCTCACGTAACAACATTACATCACATATACACAGTCTTCTAAGGTCGATGACAATAACAGTGACAGCAGATTACATCATTAGCTCTCGTTACAATAACACTTCCAGCTGTCTCGTTTCACAACAACCGTTTCACAACTGACTCATCACTAGCCATGGCTTCTTTTTATACACCAATTAATGATTACCAGACTGTTCTGTCAATCACTAGATGTTTCTGGAAAATAAGGCATCTATTCTCTGTTTCATATAACCTTGCCCGGCTGAAATGTATCACTCCGCGTTCAACAACCCTCCCCCTCGCCCTAATTGGCTAATGCTTTCGCGTCATACGCCATAGGCGGTGCCTTCCCGTCATATTTAAACGTGCAGTAACTGTAATAATTGCCGGGAAGATAAATAAAATCATACAAATAAGGATATGAAGGCATGCAAAAATACAAGTTTATAATGAACTGAGCAACTTGAAACAGAATGGCTGAGCAATGAAACTAAGAGTTTATAATGAAAGGCATTTGGCCTTTTCCACTGGGATTTTTTAAACCAGCACACATACCTTCCAAAAATGCTTGTCTTTCAGTCTTAAAAGTCGTGTCACACCATACTTTACTTTTCGTGTGTTCTTCATGTATATTTAGCGATTTGTATCTCGGTGCAGTGTGGTTGTCCTTAAATAGCGTCTTTGCCACACAGCAATATCGCCTCTGTCTTTTAGCACATTTTTCTTGCCTCTTTTTTCATTCACAAATCCCAGCTGTATAAGCAATCTGCTGAAATTTGGTAAATCTGCATCCTCATTTACAGCAGACAAAATGTTACTTATGTTAGGGAGTTCGTTTCTAAAGAAAAACTACACACATGACGACGCACAACACTTTTCACGTATTTTCTCCGAGCACGCACTTTTGTTTATTCCTGCTTTTGCCTGGAGTGGTAAGTTTTCCGGTTTCCTCAATTTCATGTCGCGATGTTCCTACGGATCTAACACTCACACCTGTAACTTCATAGCACAGCTGTTCGACTTCTCTCACTGACAAAGATGGATTCTTCCCTGTGAGTCCATTAAACACATGCAACACAATTCTTTTTTCGCCTGTTTGTAAATAATTATCCTTGCGATACTTAAACGAAAAACTGGCGGTAGACTCTGCCATTATACATATAATACATGCGCAATAAACGATCAATAAAATAATTTAGCTCCCGAACTCTCGAATGGCGATGCATGACTAATCCAGTTCAAAACAAGGTCAGTGATAAAAGTCATAAACAAATGTCACCACTACCGCTAAATCACGTGCTGTCGTGCCATGTGCTTGAGAGCAAAGGAAACTCCTCTTCGTTTAAGAATTAACATGCATTTCAGATAAATAAACTCTGTTGCGTAATATATTTAATTAAAACAGTTACGAAAATATAAATTTGACAATTCTGTTCCAACATATGATATATCACCATGTTAAATAACGAACTAATTTTTACCGCACGACAGTCATTACCACAACAGCAACCAATGAGAGGTGAATAGGTCACGTGACCGTTAAGAGATACTGGGCAAGCTTACGTGAAACAAGGTATAATTATTAAATTATAGATGAGTCGTATTTTTTACACATCTGCTTCACTTTCGTACCTATTTTGAGGACATGTTTCGCAAATCATCGCTTGCATCTACGGCTCTTGTGCGACTGAAGTTAGATCCAGCAGTGTGGGTAATTCTGGGGTTGTTGCTGCCATCTGTGGGTTTAGTGATGAACTTAAATGTGGGATTCTCTTCTAGCGGGATTTCAAAATTCATTAGTTGGTTTTTATGTTTTTCTATGTATATCCTCTCCCATATGACGAGTTCACTATGTTTTTGTACGTATTTTAGTAATTCTGTGTTATCTTCAATTTCATGATTTTCAGACCAGAAATGAGCTGCTATTGCGGACTTATCAATATTTTTGTATCTTAAGTGCCTGAAGTGTTCTTTCTTTCTAGTGCCTATGTTTCTTTTTGTCCTCCCTATGTAAATTTTTTCACAGTCTTTACACTTAATCTTGTAAATGCCTGACTTTTCCTCTGGTTTTATCTTATCAGTATTATTACTGTGAAGTAGGTTTTTAATGTTGTAATTGTTTTTTAGTGCCAATGTTATATTGTATTTCTTGAATATTTTTTGGAACTTTTTTGTGGCCCAGGGGTGGTAAGTAAATTTAGCAAATCTAATTTCTTGTTTTATTGGTGTGAGAGCTGTGATCTGTTTTAATCTCTTTTGAAGTTTGAATAATTTTAGTTTTTTATCTACAAGGTTTTTTCCATATCCATTTTTAATTGCAGTTTTTAAGATTTGATGGTATTCGTTTTGATATTCTTGCTGGCTGAGAGGTAGATTTACTAATCTGTGTGTCAGACTGTTGATGGTTGCATGTTTGTGTGGAATTGGGTTGAAACTATTTGCTTTGATGTAATTATCTGTGTGTGTTGCTTTTCTATGAATGCCAAATTCTAGTTTTTCATTGCTTTTTTTTATTTTAAGATCTAAAAAAGGTAGAGTACAGTCCTCTTCAGTTTCCACTGTGAATTGTATGCTGGGTTCTTGCAGGTTGAGTAGTTTCAAAGCATCATCTATTAGTTTGTAGGGCACTATTGCAAAGATGTTGTCTACGTATCTGTACCATGTTTTAAACATATGAGGGAAGGCTTTAGTAATATGTGTTTCGAAAAAGCTCATGTATAGATTGGCCAAAAATGGTGATAGCGGGCTTCCCATAGCTAGTCCTGAAATTTGTTTATAATATTTTCCATCGAAGACATAATAATTTTGATGTATACATAATTCAGTCATTGCCAAATATTCTTCTATTGCATTGGCATTCAGGTTTATAGAATTTAGCCATTTTTTCAGTTGAATCAAAAGTTTGTCTAATGGAATGCTAGGGAAGAGGGAGCGGACATCAAAGGATACTAAAGTGTCATGAGGTTTTAGTTTAAGATTTTGAATTTTTTCTACCAGGTCTAAAGAGTTTTTTATACTCAGAGTATGGAATTGTGGAAAGGACTGAAATTTTTTGGATAGCCATTTTGCCAGAAGGTAAGTAGGAGTGTTTATATTATTTACAATGGGTCTCATGGGTATGTTGGGTTTGTGTATTTTAGGTAAACCATATAGTCTTGCAAGGGTAGGGTTGTCCGGTTTGATAGTTTTTTGTTCTGTAGTTGTTAAAATTTTACTATTAATTATGGTTTTTTGTACATCTTTTATGCATCGGTTGAGTGGATTAGAATCTATTTCCTGGAATTCTTTTTGTTGTAGTAACTCTAACATTTTTTTTTTCTTTGGAAGTAGCTGTATCTAAGATTACTATTTTGTTCCCTTTATCAGCCCTTGAGAAGATTACATCCTTTTTCCTTAAAGATTTAATTATCTGAATTTGTTTCAAATGTTTTTTTGGCTTTTTATTTATTAAGTTTTCCAATATAGGAGTTGATTTTTTCCTAATTATATTTTTGTCCATGGTTTCCAAGCCTTCTACTGCTAATTCTATATCTGCAATGATATCATCCGGGTTGCTGGAGTATGTTATACATGTTTTTAGGCCTTTGTTAAGTACATCTATTTCTTCATTGTTAAAATTTTGCTTTGAGAGATTAATTACATTGTCTAGGGATGTGTTCTTTGCTGAAATTTTGTTATGTTTTGGTTGCCAATGATTATGATTATGTTTTAGTTTCTTATTATGACGATAAATTTTCTCTTTGACTTTATAATTTATATGTTCAAATGATTTGGCTTCTAAGTGGTCCCATGCTGTGTTTCCTAGTAATTTTACAAGTTTCAGATGTACGTTGTACAAAGAGAGGTCTATATTAGTTATTTTTCTGTAGTGATTTGTTTTTTCGGATTTTAACACGGCTTTTTCAGCAGCTAATTGTTCTATACTGTTGTTGTTAAATTTTACTATTTTTCTTACAAATTTCGGAGAAATTTGGCATCTAATGATGTAATACATTCTAGAAGCATAACTTAATCTATGCCGGCAAGGTCTTTACCTCAGTTATCTTGCTTGCTGGCGCTTGTTTATCTGTTTATGCAAGCTTGTTATCCACGTGAAACCTATCCGTCTATTGTCTATTTGGGCTGAAGCTTTAATGCCTGTTACCGCAACAATATTCCTGTTTGTTAAACAATCTTAATGTGCTAATTCAACAAAGGATGAAGAAATGATATGAGATACTTTTATCAGTAAAACCTTATATGTTAATCATAGTCAGTGAGTAATTTGTAACACCAAGCTTGAAATCAAAAGTAGTGATACTGCTCAAGCCATCACTCAAGTTCATAACCGTCCTGTTTCAATTTGCTAACAAAACATTTACTGATACAGTTTCTTCTTATTTTAACACAATGACTCAAATAAAAAATTGAACACATTAAAAAATACTGTTATTTTAACCACTTCTAAGGGCTTTGCTATATCTATGTCTGCTCTGACTGATACACCCTCGACTGTGATTGCAATATAAACAATACTATACCAAAAGGACAGCTGCTTGCCTCCAATTAATGTGAGAATACCAATGTCTACATGGCTATAATAATAAAAAGAAGCTGGTTATTTAATTATGTTTAAATTAAATGAACATTAAAATACTACCATTAGTCTTTATTTCTTGAAAGTGCAAAATGGGTGATAATACATGCAATGCAGTAACCACTTTTCTCATTCTCTATGTTAGCAGCATATGCATTTACTTTAGATCCTTTTGGTCTGAATAGAGTATAGGGAGATGCAAAACCTAATGCTAAAACATACATGATTTATATGTCCATTTATGCAATGCTGAATTTAATGGAAAATGATACTTCTTCACTTACCACAGCCTCTATGACTTGAAGCTTTCTATCATTATAAGCTATCAAACAGGTATGAATGTGATTCAGATATTTCACAAAGTCGTACTCAAACTCAGGTTTCTTCAATAATCTCCTCGCCTCCATGTAGAGAGGCAAGTAATACTTCGGAATCGAGAATGCACCTGGATAGTCACAATAAATATGTTAAGCAATTAAGTGCAATGCATGCGAGCGTCTGTATTCTCCAAAAGTCTTAAGCAATAAATTACTCCAAGAAAAATAGGATTTTACCCAAAAAATTGGACATATTGCATTCACATTCTCTCTCAAATTATTCTTATAAAAACTCATAATTCTAGTCACTTCTTAATAGCAGATAAACTTTCAGTTCACATTATTTTAGTTAGCTGATGGAAATTAATCATTTCTTTACACTAGCCATATATAGGCTAAGGTTTTTGATTGAGTCAACATGAAAAATTCAATACCACTGCTGGGATTTGAACCAAGGATCTCATGGTTTCCGTCCAGACACTCTAACCCATTGAGCTACCATGGTCAACTTGCCGTCATGACATTAAATTCTCCATTTGACTCATATATTTCCCGATAAACCACTAAGGGCTCTCGCATTCGAGATACACCGTTTGTGGCGATTTACTATCTTAAGTACTTAAGTCCCAGGCTTCATCATTTAACTCTTATTATTTTAGTTAATTGATGGAAATTAATCATTTCTTCAAACTAGCCGTATGTAGGCTAAGGTTTTCGATAGTCAACATGAAAAATTTAATGCCACGGCCAGGATTTGAAGCACGGGTCCCCTGGTTTCCGTCCAGTCGCTCTAACCCATTGAGCTACCATTGCCAACTTGCCGTCCTGAGATTAAATTCTCCAGTTGACTCATATATTTCCCCGGTAAACCACTAGGGGCTCTCGCATTCGATATATACCGTTTGTAGCAACTTACTAAGTACTTGAGTCCCAGGCAAGTGACGGCAAGTTGGCCATGGTAGCTCAATGAGTTAGAGCTACTGGACGAAAACCAGGAGACCTGTGGTTCAAATCGTGGCAGTGGTATTGAATTTTTCATGTTGACTATCTTTCAGTTCACATTTAAATATTTTGTTGTACAATTCAGTTACCTAAAGTGATAGGTATTTTGAATGGCTTCAAGAAAAAAAAAAGACTGGTAACTTTCCATTTGACAAAAATACATATAAATATTTGAAAATTCAAACCAATAAACAGGAATATCTCAGAAATTTTTTACTTAAACAAAACAATTATTAAACGTAATTGTGTGTTTTAATGAGATCTACATCTTTTGTGCCGTAAGATCTTGTTTACCCCTTATCTGTTTACCAATCATGCAAAAACCATTCAGAGGACTTAAGAGGACATAAAGCCATAAAGAGAACTTCTGAGGCTATCTCTAAAAAAGTTAAGATACACTTTTTGTTTGTTATGGAAATATCTTAAACTCATGATGTTTACTCAAAATCATTAGATCCAATTTTGAGAAAATCAAAAATAATAAAAAAATTTCCATGTTAAGAGTAGTTTAAGGTGGGAGTTTTTCTTAAAAATGTTCACGTTTCTTCTTGATAAGCTTAACTTTAACTCATCCATTTTTAGTTAAGTTGCGCACGCGCACGCACGCACGCACGCACACAGAAACAGACACACACACACACACACGCACCCATGCACGCGCATATGCGCATACACGCACTCGCACACGCACACACATAACAAAATTTTTGGGTGGAACACAATACTCCCTCTGCATACTCTACTTAATACAGGTATTGAGAAAGTAAAAAAAATTACAAACAATAAATTTGACACTTCTGTTATCATTTGCCATCTGACTTAATGTACTGCAGGTCCTCTAAAATTGAAGCTATGCTTAGGCCATCATATTGGAAAACGGGCAGTCATTCACCCTATTTTTGCACACAATTACTTAAAATGTTGTTTAAAAGTTATGAATAAAAGTGTTATTAAAAGTGAAGCTATTTCATATTAAAAGACTTACTGAATTTTTCAGTCTGGCTCTACTCTTTCATAGTGCGTCCTACAAACGGCTAGCGTGAAAGAACAATTAATTTCCATTACTGAGTCATACTTCATTAAAACTGAAAACTTCACTCATGTCACTATTAAAAACAGTGACGTTTTCAGGACTGTCCCAGTCCTATCCTTAGTTCACTGGTGATTGACAATTGGTTTGCCTTGTTTATCTCTTGTAATTGGCTTCCTCTCTAGGAAAATTGTTAGTAATTTTGATAAATTTGAGAGTTTAAGTATTACAATTCTATTACCTTGATTAAGCATTTTATTCAAATTTCAAATACAAATATCTATTATCTATTACCAATTCTATTACCTTGATTAAGCATTTTATTCAAATTTGAAATACAAGATTTTAAAGGGTCTTTATTAGTTTTTATGAAATCTTCACCTTGAAGTGAAAGTTCTACTCTATTAATATAATACTTGATAAAAATAAATACTGATAAAACAACATTCCAAATATTTAGCTTAAAAAAGAAAATCCCTAAACTAAATCTGCAGTTCTAAAAAACAAACCTGAAACAAGCATATGAAACAAAATATTTGGGAACAATTTTTTATTCAAAATTATCTTGGAGACATCATATTAAAGCAGTAGTAAACAAATCAAAAAAACATTTTCAATTTTGAAAAGATTAGCTGGAGTCAAGTGGGGCAGTAATTGGGAGACACTGAACACCACATACAAAACATTCATCAAGCCAATACTTCTTTATAATGCAGAGGTAATAATTACAGCAAACAGTTCTAACATAAATCACCTAGAAATATGTCAAAATCAGGCCCTGCGACTAATAACTGGTGCAGCAAAATCAACTCCAATGCAAGCCTTAACTCGGAACTATCCAGTACATCTAACTTTAGAGGAGCAGGCACTAATACAACATGAAAAAATGTTGCAGTTGAAAACAACAAAATGGGAGAAAAAGTGCTACAACCATTCAAGATGAAAATACAAACAGGTTTCCTACACAAAGTTACGATATTAAAAACAGATCTGAATCTTCCTAATTCTAAAGAAAACATTTTAATCAAAGAAAACCCACTGACTTTTGAACCAATTAACATTCAATTAGAATTAGAACAAATAGTTACAAAATCGGAAACTTCCAAACCTGTACCAAAAGCACTAACATTAGAAACTGTGAACAATAGATACTCACATGAAGAATGGTTACATATCTACACAGATGGATCTAACTTGGACAACAACTCAGGAGCAGGAATTAAGTGTGCACTGTTCTTATTCTATCAACCAGTAGGATACCACACAACAAATTTTGATGCAGAAGTAACGGCTATTCATATTTCACTCCAACACCTTCTATACAGTATAGATAAATTCAAAAATACTGTCATTCTTTCTGATTCTAAAGCAGCATTATGTGCAATAAGTTCATATAAAATGAGGTCAATCCAAATTCAAGAATGTCACAAAATGATCCAACAACTTCAAAAACTACAGAAAAGAATCATATTACAGTGGATACCTGCACATTGTGGAATTGCTGGAAATGAATCAGCTGATTTCTTGCCAAAAAAAGTGCAAATTTAATTCGGAACAAAGTAAAAACTTACCCTTTAGATCCATAAAAATATTAATTAAAAACAAATATAAAAACAAACAAAACCAATCAATATCTAACAAAGCCAAAGATAAAAAATGGATCATTTTTATTAAAAATCCAGAAATTACTCCAGAAATCTGAGGTAAAGCTGCAGTAGCAAATTTTAGATTACTTACAGAACATGATTATTTAGCCAAACACACAGAATAGGAATTTATACAAGTCCAAATTGTCCTCTGTGCAACAAAGAGAAAATGACTGAAGAACATCTACTTTAGATTCAGAAGATGCAGCTTCTTAGATGACTCAAGAGCGCTTCAACTCAGTTGATATAGAAAATAAATTAAAGTACACATGTAGCCACTTTTCAGTACTGCCAGAAATCATAAAGGAAACTGCAGGCTATCATAATCATAATAATCATAATCCTTTATTCATCATTAAGCTTACATGAAGCAATAGGTTTCGTCAGTTATAAAAAGTATTTACAATGTACTTACAAGTACAGAAGGTTTACAAATTAATGCATATAAAATTCTAGGTGAAATCAGATTATTTGCATGGCTTAAAGCTGGTAATTATCATAAGTTAACTTTACTATAGTAATAATAAAATTAAACAATTAGGTACCTACTACTATAATTTACAATAGTCTTACATAAATTCACTAGCATGTATGTTATAATCTAAGTATCCTTGTACAGTATAAAACGCTTTTTGTTTAAACCAGTTTTTTAATACTACAACAAATCTATTTTGTGGCAGTTCTTTTATTTCCAGAGGAAGCTTATTTAATAATTTTAACTGTTGTTAACAGTGGCTATTTATGGTCTTGCTCAATCGGTTGTGAGGTGGATCTAAATTATGTTTGCATCGAGTGTCATAACTGTGTACTGAGGAACGATTTATATATAAGTTTTAATTTTCTTTAATGTGTATGATATTGGTGTATATATACATTGACGGTAAAGTCATTATCTTATGGTCTATAAAGCTAGGCTTACATGTATCCTGTTGTCCTAATCCTAGAATTAGTCTGAGAGATTTCTTTTGCCATATGAATGCATTTTTTGAGGTAGCATAATTACCCCAAAGCCTAAGCCCATACAGTATATGTGGATGAAAGAAGGCATAGTAAGATGTTATTAACATATCTCAACTAACACATTTCTTTAGTTTCCCTAGAAGATACCAGATTCTAGCAAGCTTTTTACAAAGGTAAAGTATGTGTGTTTCCCATGTTAGTCTGTTGTCTAAATGTAATCCTAAGAGATTCACTGAATGGCCCCAGCACCGATCCTTGGGGTACTCCTGCTATCACTGGAGCTAGCTCCGAGATTTTGTTGTTCACAACTACCATCTGCTGTCTTTGGCCAAGATAGGATGCTAGTGCGGCCACGCCGTGGCTCAGTGGTTAGACCGCTTGGCTCTCACCAAGGCGGCCCGGGTTCGATCCCAGGCGACCGCAAAGTGAGATTTGTGGTGGACAACACGGCGTTGGGGCGGGTTTTCTCCGGGACCTCCGGTTTCCCCCGCCATCTCATTCCACCGTTGCTCCAACTTCATTTCATGCATCATCAGTGTCACCGCCTGCGGTGCTGTATGTAGTAAAAGCGAGCGTTAAACACTACACATTTCATTTTAGGATGCTAGCAAATTTAGTTCATGTCCATTTATTCCATAATAATTTATCTTACTAATCAAAATATTATGTGAAATACAATCAAAAGCTTTGGTTAAATCTATCAAGGTAGCACCAGTTGTCTCCTTTTTTTTTCAAAGTTATTTATAATTTCATTGATCACATATTCAACTGCTTTTTCAGTAGACAGTCCCTTTCTAAATCCGAATTGTTTGGAGTATAATAGGTTGTTGGCTGTAAAATAGTTATCAAGTTGGCTGAGAATACAGGATTCTACCACTTTGCTTATTATGGGTACTATTGTTATAGGACGATAGTTTGATGGTGACGTATTATCACCTTTCTTAAACACAGGTATAACTTTTGAGATCTTTAGGCTGGTAGGAAATACTCCCTGTATGAGCATCTAGTTAATTAAATAAGATAGGAACAATTCATTACAACACTCATTGTCCCTAGTAAACCAGGTATTACAAGTGCTATTCTTCAAAACACACAGAGCTGCTAAACTTGCTTTTGACAAATTTAATGCAGTTCTTGGTACAAATACAGTCTATAAAACAACTTATGAAACTGTAAAACATCTGGCCGGGGAAATGTATGAAGTATAAGAGGAACTCTCTAAAGAAGAGATTTGGAGTTTCTCTTATGCACTGGTGACATACTGAGAGGTAAAGAGACCTTTTTCACTCTACGAAACCTTCTTTAATTACAAAGTTTCACTGCAGAGAATCTCAGTATGACATTTCTTATCTATTGCAACAGCAGTATTGGACAATATGTACGGTGAGTCGCTAATGAAACATCTTTCATTCTTTGTTAAGTTTTAAACAGCACAATACAATTAAGAAATAAATGTAATAACTACAGTTATTATTAATATCCTAAAGAATTAATTAATTATTAACCAATACTTTAAACAATGATTAATTGGCAAATTTATGAGAACAGTTATTATGCATAGTGTTTTTATTCTGCATATCATTTATGCATATTTTATCAAGTTTTTAATTCATATTTGCATGCATATTTTGGCATTTGTTTTCACATATAAATCTGGGCTCTGTTTATGATGCTGGAACCCATCATTTAGGCAAAAAACATCTTGCTGGTGAATACATATTCTCTTGAGCTATCTTACAGATAATTATACCTTCACAACAAACCTAATTGTGCACAACCATAGTATAAGGCATGCAGGCAATTTGCATAGATGAGCAAATGACCTAAAACTGTTTTCAAAAAAGAAAGTTAATACTCTGCAATAAAAATATATCATAACCTTTTGTGTTACTTAAAGCTATTAGGCAATCCTATTCAACATAAAATCTTCATCCCTATATACTATGAAGGAATTCCTTAATATTTTGTTCAATAGATAAATATTCAATACATAGGACAGATTGCATGTAATGGTGATTTACACTTATATATTGTTGCTGACACACTATAATACATATTGTGAAGTTAACTCTTCAAATGCAGGTGGTTTACAACATTAATTCTCCCCCCGCCCCCCACGGTGCTAGTTGGAGGGGAAAAAGAGCATTCTTGGTGGTAGATATACTATTATAATCTTCGCAAAAGTTAAAGGCATATGGAAGCGGGCCGTACTGCGGACTCCAGTAAATCTTCAGCTTGCCCCTCTTACCAGCACTGCCGAATGTGGCATATGCATCCCATATGCCTGAACTGCGAACATTGTCTTCTTTAACTATGCTAGGATAAATATTTGAAAATGATAGATGCCAATCTTATAATAGGAAACAATTTTACCTTCTGATCATTACTGTACAAAAAGCCTGTCTCTACGATACTTAGAACACAAGCGATGCACATTATATCTTTGCATGGTTATAGTTACCCAACATCCATCCATTCAACACAGATAAGCCTGAAAAACACCATTCCTTCCTCACAACACTTATCTCAAGCATAAATAAACAGTGCTACTATCTATGAAAATGCAAATCAAGCAGTTTGAAACAAACTGAGTTAATGTTCAGTTCGTTTTCAGAGTAGTGGTGTGTTATTTTGTTAAAGTGAACGGCATCATTACATCATGTGTCGAACTCGAGCTGAAATATTGTTAGTATTACAGTCCGGTCATTGTATCTCCTGCTCTGACGCTTTGTGATTGCAAGAGGTGGAGGGGGAAAGTTAATAGTACCAACATACATTAATTAGCAATTGAAAACATATCCTGAAAATTATCTTTAGAATGAAAATATAGGACTATATTAGCTTTAAAACACTGAAATACAACTTACAATTTCATTATCATGCAAGATATTTATTACAACACCACTCTATTCGAATATTTCGTTCACACCTTTCACACACACTAACTGCATCTGTTGGGAGTACTGAGAGTCTCTACTTCCAGTGTTGTGGTCAGGAAGTTAAAACGGTCTGCTAGCGCCAAGCAGCATTGTCGCTGCTAGGCGTGGCTACCAAACCCAACACCGTGTTGCCAGCTTAAATTTGTTTTGAGCCACGTGGTTTTAGCTGCTTGCACTGGTGAACTTTCTTTTGTATATTTTGCATGCTTGAATTCCAATTTTTAGTGTTCTTAAGTCCTATTATTATTGCTATTATAATAATATGGCTACTGGTTCATGAAATATGCAAATACGTGAAATATTTAAAATACGCATTGTTCCTCTGCTTGAAATTACCGTTAAAGAACTGGCAACAGCCTGCTTCCCCCTCTGAAGAAATGTCAGAGCCGGAGATAGGGTGGTCGAACTGTACATTAAATCATCATCATCATCATCATCATAATCATCATCATCACCATACACATATCTTTTCCTCAGTGTTTGTGATCCGAGTGTATGAACATGTCTCTCAAAGCTGGGACAAGTGATTTTTCGATCAACAAATTAACTGTGTAAGCTTGTGATGTAGGTAGTGCACACACAGTGTCACGAATTTGTAGTCAAACAGCTTCATCCTTAGAAAAAGGGAGTGTACCTGTATTTCAATCTCCAGGAAAGACCCACGAACTTGGAAAGTGAGTTACTGGATTGAAACTGTGCTTGCTGTTCCAATGCTGTGATGTGTGTCAAGGTAATATTTTAATTGCAATTCCTTTCTTGGAAGTGTTGAAAACAGTGTTGTTATGACAAATTAACTTTAAAGATAGTCGATTAATGACACTAAACAACACTTACTTTTAAATTTTTCCGAAACATGTTTCTGAGGCTTTGCCTCTATCATCAGGTCGAGGGCCGGCTGATGATAGAGGCAAAGCCTCAGAAACATGTTCCGGAAAAATTTAAAAGTAAGTGTTGTTTAGTGTCATTAATCAACTCTCTTTAAAGTTAATATTTTAATGTTTCAGGAATATTTAAGTTATGCATGATTGGAGGAATTTAGGAAGTGACGTCAAAATTAATCTGAAAAAGTATGTAGTCGGTTTATTGACTTCGTCACTTACGTATGACAAAGTGTCAATAAACTGACTACAAATAGTTTTTGAGATTAATATTTAATGTGTTGTTTAGTTACGGGATAAATAGGCAGAACCTTTGCTGGATGTAAAACCTGTTGCCGATATACACACTACACTTGGCAACAGCACACCACTTCAGCATTGGCCAGCGTTCACATGTCTTTAACCTTTGCGAGCAGTATAGTAATGCTGCATGTCCCATAATTGTATGATGTGTTCAATGTTTCTGAGCTTTGCCCATAATGGGAACAAACAAAAATTGACTTAACTATTATTTATTCAATTAATCATTCTGTTTCATGTGCAACAGTTCCAGTTTGGATTTTTATAATAAAATGGTATAAATTCATGCCAGAATATACCAAATAATTTCCATTTCAAAGAAATAAGTAAAAATACTTACCACTGTCTAAAAATTCTACCTGCATACAGTATGATTCAGAACATTCATTTTTTGCAATTGGATTGAACTCAAACACAACTTTGTTTTCCGCAACTGATCTTACTGTAATACCTAAAAAAGAAAAAAAGAACCGAAAGATGTCATGCTATATAATGCAGCGAGAAAGTGGCTGTCACCAAGGAGGGAGGAGACTATGGCAGCACGTGGACTGGTGGAGAGAGGGGAAAGAAGTTGGACGCAAACCATTGGTAGTAGTGAAGAAGAAGAGGAGGGGCGGTAGGTGGTGAAGGCAGGAGGAGAGGTAAAGCAGAGGCGGGAGATATTATAACTTCGCCGCATGGAAGTATAATGGTGATAAACAAAGACAAACGATCCTCAGCTGTTGGAGGAATTCAGCTGAGAAGCAAAAAGACATTGGAAAAGTATGTATGGTCAAGGGGCAGAATGGGTTCACAATAGCAGTCAGTCAGGAAAATAGGATTTTGGAACTGTGAGGGAATAAAAAATAAAATTAATACGGGAATCTTACAGCACTTTTTGGGGACGCTGGATTATTTAGCAGTGGTTGAAAAATGGTTGAAAGATGAGGTCATTGACATAAGGGGTTTTAGTTACGTAGGAAGAAAGGGAGAAGCATATGCAAAGAGAGGGAGACTATCTGGAGGCCTAGGTTTCTTTATTAGGAAGTCTCTGTGTAAAACAATGAAAGAATCATGGTCCAGGCATAAAGAAGTGCTTTGGGTTGTAATAGAAGATAAGGAGCTAGATGACAGCATGATATGTTTAGGTATAGTGTATAACCCGCCAGCCTCGTCACAGTTTCATAATCCCGAAATATTTTATCTGTTAGACAAAGACATTGAGAGGTTAAGGGATAAATACATTAACATTGAGATTATAATAGTGGGAGATCTAAATATAAGAATTGGGGAAAGTGACGTAAATCTAACAGAAGATTGGGAAAATAATAACCTTACAGGGAAAAATGATGATATTAGACGTAGCAAGGACAAGATCGTCGAGAGGGGAAGTGAAAAACTCATTGAATTTTGTGAAATAAATGCACTTCACATTCTTAATGGAAAATACGGTGAAGATGAGCAGGGGGAATACACCTTCATAAATGCAAATGGCCAGAGTGTAATTGACTTTGTTTTCTGGTCCAATAATATTAGACATATAGTGAGTAAATCCTTTCATGGAAGTGTTGAAAACAGTGTTGTTGTATAAATTAAATTAATCGACTCCCAATTAATTTAATATAGTGAGTAATTTTAAAGTGTCCAACATAAGTACCAATAATGGTCATTTCCCATTACTAACATGTATTAAAATCAAATCTCAAAGTGTGGAAGCTGACAAAATAAGGGAGAGAATAACAGCTAAAAGAGAACATGTTAGATATAGGTGGAAGGAAGAGCACAAGGCAAACTTTGAAAATCTTTTAAATTCCGAGCGAGGGAAAATATGTCAGTATGGGGTACTATATAATTCGGAAACCTTTGAAATTGAAAAGGCGATGAATATCTTAAATTTCATATTGCAATGGGCAGGGGAACAGATGAAAGTTAGAAACAGGCAAATTATTGAAAGTGACACATGGTTTGATGAGGAGTGTAAAATAAATAAAGGTATTGTAAAAGCGGAGTTGGTAAAATGGAGAGAATCAGGGAATATCAAACTGAAAGAACAATATCTGCTAAGCAAATATTATAATAAGTTGCTGGAAAATAAAAAATCTCAATGGAGGAAAAGAAATGCCAGCAAACTAATCGGTACTATTACTGAAAATACTGTAAGTAAAATATGGAAAGGTATTAAGACATTATACAAAAAATATAGTCACCCGAATGTCGGAACACCCTATAGAGTGGGCAAGCAGGGGACGGTCGGCGTTCACCACGCCCCCCTCGTTTGTCTTGTGGCGGTGGCGAGGGGTGGCTGGGAGAAAAAACATCACTGCGCCGTCTCTTTCTGTTCCACCTGTGTTCTCGAACTTACAGGATATTTCATCTAATCTAGAACCTTCCAGATCGGCCAGCTGACCCTATATAAGCAACACGTCGGGCAAGAGGAGTGAGTCAGAGTCAGAGTTCTTGGCGAGCAGTGTGAGAGTGCAGTGTACGACGAGAAGACTGTGTACGTGCATCGGAGTATTGTATGTAATTATGAGTGCAAGTGAAATTGTAACGGACGAACCGGTGAATCGTAATTGTGTGCATTACGTAATTCTGTGTAATTGGCAAGTGTTTAACTGTAAGTCGGTGGAAATAAAGAACATTCTTGAGTGGCGCAATTGGACTTTTCATTTCACGAACCCACAAAGTCACAATATTGTCAAATCTAACATAACTCAAGAAGAATGGTTAGGGTATTTTGCAACTTTATATACATTTGAAAGCTTTAGTGTAGAGAGGGTAATCCCTGAAATAGAAAATAATTTCAATGAAATCTTGGACAGTGTCATAACAGATGAAGTAATGAATCAAATTAAAAAAATTAAAAGGTACAAAGCACCAGGTATAGATGGTATATCCGGAGAGTTCATTAGGGAATGGAGCAAAGACGTGAACCGAGTTAAAGTTCTAACATCATTGTTCAATTCAATGAAAACCAAAGGGTATATACCTAAGAGTTGGAAAAAAGCTATTATTCAGCCAATTTATAAAGGTAAAGGGGATATGGATATACCCAATAATTACCGAGGCATAGCACTGTTATCGAATGTGGGAAAAATTTATATGGGTATCTTGGCAGAAAGGCTGCAAGTCTGGGTAGAGGAACATAATATTCTTTCAGAATTCCAAATGGGCTTCAGAAAGGGGAGGTGGACAGTTGATAATGTATTCATCATAAAAACACTAGTAGATAAATACCTAAAAAATAAGAAAGGTAAATTATATATGGCTTTTATTGATTTGGAAAAAGCTTTCGACCGGGTAGAGCTGAAACTGTTGTGGTATAAGCTGTTAATAAAAGGAGTGAGTAATCAAATGGTAACTATACTAAAAGAATTGTATAATAAAAATACATTTTGCATAAAATATGGAGAAGGGGAATTAAAGAAATACAACTGGAGGGAAAAGGACTAAGACAAGGGTGCAAGCTAAGTCCAATTTTATTCAATTTATTTATTGATGATGTACTACAAAATATAAGTAAGAATAATAGTCTCATACCAGTAATAAACAACTTACAAGTCCCAGGTTTACTTTTTGCAGATGATTTGGCAATAATGTCCATTACCGTTAATGGGTTAAAAATATCTTTGCAAGAGGTGGAGAAATACTGTTCAGAGTGGGGCTTAAAGGTAAACAGCGAAAAAACTCAAATTGTAGTATTTAAAAAAGGAACTAAATTGAGTAAATATGAAAAGTGGAGGAAGGGAGAAGCTGAATACAAAGTAGTGCGTGACTGTACTTACTTAGGATTAAAATTAGATGCAGGAGGCAAATGGGAAAAACAAAAGAAATCAGCACTGGCAAAAGGGAAAGCAGCAATGATGGCTGTGAGAGGGTGTCTATATAAAATGCCGGAGATGGAGATGAAATGGTTGGAAAGAGTATATAGTTCTGTAGTCGAGGCCAGAATGCTATATGGCATTGAAATATGGGGGCTTGAGAATGGGTGGGAAGTTGTGGATCAGATACACTGGATGTTCTGTAAGGAAGTTTTGGGGCTGCCAATGGCAACAGCAAACGAAGTTGCTCAAATTGAAATGGGGAGAGTAACAAGGAAAGGGTTAATAATGGAAAGAGCCTTGAAATACTGGCAAAGGAACTTGAATTTAGATGAAGGCAGCTTATTGCAACAATGTTTAAAATATCAAGAAGGAAGTATGCAAAGCTCGAGCTGGGCAAGCACTCTACGAAACAATTTAGAAAATAATGGCTTAGGGGATATTTGGAGAAAAAGAGATAGAAATTATAAAGGTTTCTGGAGGGGTGTTAGAAAAAGATTTGAAGATATAGAGATTCAAAAACTGTTCAGCCAGTTAGGTGAAAAGAGGTCATTGGTATATTATGTTGTTAAAAAGTGGCTGGGGAAGGGAGCAGTATATAGATAAAACCATTAATGAAGAAAGGAAGGGGATAGCATGGCTGAGAGCAGGAGTGTGGAGGCTAAAAGGGCAGCGGAATGGGTTTGTGCAAGACAAGTGCCCATTGTGTGGGGGTAAGGAAGATGTGGAACATATCCTTTTTGAATGCAGGGAAACAGAGATTTGGCGAAAAGAATACATCTGGAGAAAAATTAAGCGAAGTCCTGATATATGTAAAATTATAGATAAAAATCTCAAGAATGTAGGACAGTTCTTAGATAAAGTGAAAAATAAATGGAAGTGGACTGTGGAAAAAGGAAATGAACAATAGTGTGTAAGCAATAGTAGTAATCGTAGTAATGTTAGTAGTAATAGAAATGTAAGTAGTGTACTACACATTTTGTAATTTAACGGGCTGCCCACCAATTAATGGCCTGGGCCAAATACTGGTGATCAGCTCAACAATTGTAATAGCTTAGTACACAAATAAATAAATAAAAAATAAAATAAATAAATAAATATAATGCAGCAATTACTTTCGTTTTGGATGATTAAATGGCATAAATACAAAATTTGTGTTTTGTGTAGCATGGAAATGGATGCTTTTACATCACAGTTTTCATTCTTTGAGAACAAGGAAAGGTAGAAAAACAATACTTTCATTTAAAATAAAAATTCAACAATTTGAACCTTTCATTTTAATATTAACTGAACACTGATTACGAAACATGACCTCATTTACTTTTGTAAAATCAGAACTTGTTTTGGGAACATTCGCTCTCATATTCAGCTGACAAGTGACTCAAAGTGTGATAAAACTCACTGTTGAAAAACTTCCAATATTATTGTACTTATTTTATATTTATGAAGCAAAATTCAATTCCTGTATGCTTCAAATGGAATTCTAAATACTGTAATTTACAGCATTCAGTGGAAACAGTTTTATTATTTTAAATGAGTTGGTCTTTTAAGTGGTACAGAAAATCTCACAACATATGGTTTGAATATCAGCTAAAATGAAAGAACTATTTTTGAATTTACTTATAGTGTTTTGTACATAAATTTTCAACAAATCTTAATCATTTACAGTTATAAAAGATGTAAACAGTCTTCAAATTGCATAAATTTATCAAATTTTGGCATAAATGACACAGAGAACCTCTGCAACATGATTTTATGACTCACAATGCTTTGGCACATGATAAATTTATCAGTTTGGCGAAGCTGAGGTCACTTCTGGTATCATACAAATAAAAATTAATCAAAACACTCACCATTGGCATGTTTTTTCACTTCCAGTTTCTGACTTACTTCTTTCCGAACTTTTATTATTTCTTGCAATTTGTTCTTATACATTTTTAATTGTTCTACATCATATTCCAACACGCCTATATCGTGTTCTAAGCGAGCTAGTGAACCTGAAACAAATACAATTAAACATATAGTATAAAAAACAGAAACATTTATGCTGTTCATAATATCAACAATACTTCACAGAAGTTCACAAACATGTTATCTATGTAACTTATTCACTTTCTTACTATGCTGTTTATATGGCAAGTTGTAACATCTGAACAAAAAACAGAGCAAACTCAAACTTAGAGTTTAAAGGTTCTAAGATGCAAAGCATAGTTGAAAGATTGACAGTATTAAGACACAAAGCGTAGCAAGAGATGTGTTTTAAATGCTAAAGAGTAAAGCACTTGCAGCCTAATTGCAAAATGATAGGGTATAGGCGTGTGATGCTAATCCTCAATGCTAAAACACTGCTGATTTCGCTATTACTTATGGTTTGTACTTTTCGTTGCGCATGTGCAACTGTAACAAAATACTCTGCTGACATTTAGCAATTTATTTAATGTGTAAGAAAATGTCTTATACTGGTTACACTCTCCTAATGATCACATTTACCTTTAATCTGTAAAATGTAGGTACTATATTCCTTCTTTTAAATTATCTTCATTGCACCTTTTTATGTGGGGACAAATATGAAACCTTTGCCCTAATACTTAACTATATGGAGCATAGAAAGAATTTGATTACCAATTTAGTCCGAATAGGTGGCTTATCTGGCCCACGGATCCCAAGGTCGCGGATTCCGACTCGGCCCAGAACAATGGTTTTAAAGTGTGCTTAAAAGCAAGCCGGAGCCCAATGTTAGTATGCTTATTGGCATGTAAAAAACTCCTGACACAAAATTCTGGCACATCGACGGCGCTAATATGATTCTGACAAATGGTGGCATCGTTAACTTCGTCATTCGTTCTCACTCTCTTGCCAATTTCTAGGGGATAAGAAGTTCCCTTCGTACGTACGATATCTTTCCAAAGAACACTCTTGTACACCACCGCCATTAAATAAAATATACTTTGCTTTTGATTTTTGCCGAGGAGTTACGGAAACAGTATTTATGTCTAGGTTAGCTCTCTCTATGCTCGGACTTGTCCTGAAGAAAAAAAACATGCTAGAAATAAACCCCTTTAAGAAAACTTAACCATATTTACAGTGTACACAGTTACGATCGTGATAAATAATTCCTGCTACCTTTTCTTATATTTTTAATTAGGGGCCTACCTATTGAGCTATGGCTTATGTTATCATCTTCCTTCTGTTCATCATTTCTCATATACAACCCTTGCTTCTTCTCCAAATTCATTCTAAAAATGTCACTAAACCTTTTATTTGTTTTTACATACGTTTGTAGAAATAAACTGCTGATTATTTTCAGTTTCTAGTTTCCCGGCTTGTTAGACTTTCGATTGTTTTTGATGCGGTTATTAACTGTGCATATGATGAAGAAATTTACCTGAACTTACCTTTCTGTAAAGAACCCTGAAAATATAAACAACTTTAAAACAATTATTTCATGTTTATTGAACATATTATACTGTAATTAAACAGACGCAAACATATCCTTAGCTGCACACTGAACTTTAAGAAACTTAAAAATTTGTAGCTAAGGTGGCTAGAGAAATTTGATATTTATTTCCCATCACTTTAAAGTTGTATGTTATTGATTACCTTGTTGCTTGTTGCAGAGCTGGATAAGATTGTGAATCACTAATACAACATAACTTAATAAAATAGCTTGTAAGAGCAAGTGTATATGATATTAGTCGTTTATTCATACTAACTTAGTACTACAGTCACGAAAAATTGTATGTTTGCAAAATGTGTGGTGGATTTACTTGTTCTAAAAATGCTCTTACAGCACTAAACATACTTTACATTGTAAGTATGAGGATATTTGTCGTGTAAGAGTTAAATATATAAATGTAAGCTTTTATTAATAAGAATGGAATATTTAATGTACATGTTGTCTTTAATGGAAATCATGTTTTCTCATTCGGGCTACGTTTGTCATGTAGGTGTAATTACGAACGAAATTAGAGATAACAGATGTATGTAAAGTACCAACATAAAACTAGTCAATATTATGTGGGACTTACTGTCATAGTTCAGCAGTTAAAAAGAAGCATATCAATGCGAAGTGTCAAATACTACTGTCAAAAACATGAACATACATAAACATAACACAAGAACAAAACAAAACAATTTCATTGATAGACTTAAGACGAACATTGTTACAAAAGTATAGAATATAGTACTAAAGATTTGTACAATCGCTGCCTAATCAAATAAAAGAGATAATTGTTTTTTTTTTTTTTTTTTTAGACAGGCCCCTCCCCGCCTGCCCGGTGGCGATCAACCGTCATTCTCCGGCAAGCATTCTACATCGCCTCCCGCATGCTGTTAATACTAACATGCAGGGGTGCGGGGTTACGTGAGAGATTAGTGGTGTTAGTTAGCAGATCCCGCAATAAGCACTCTGGGGAGTGTCGTGTATGATATGCTCAGCATGAGTCATGCTGGGCGGCGTGGTGTAAGAGGCCAGTGTGGCAAACATGGCTAGGTGCCCTGAGTGCCAGACTGGGGAGTCGCGTAGTGTAGTGTATGTTATTTGGGCATGCGTGTAGTGTCTTTTGCGGTGCATGCGTCCATGCTTAGTGGAGGGTTAGTGTTAGATTATGATCATGCGTGTTATTCATGGTATGTTAGTAGCTCTGAGGTGGTGTTAGTACACGGGATTAGTAGTACAAGGCATGCATATAATATTAGTTGTGGTTTGGAATGCTGAGGGAATTCTGTAGGCAGATGTGATGGTAGTCTTGAGGGCTGTGTTGGGTTCTAGACAGGGATGAGCTGATTTAGAAAGTCTTGAACGTCATGTTCGCTAACGTCGTTGTCTGAGTATCGGTGAAAGAGGTATAGGGGTCCTTTATGTTTATTGGTGAATGGGTCATAGCTACCAATGCTTTGGATGAGTGGGTTTGGATTTTGTTCTGCATTTTTGTAGAGGTCAAAGGCGAGCTTGCGGATAAATTCGTTAATAGTACGTATTCTTAGTTCCTTATGTAGAGGTGCTGCTGGGGTTGTACGCGGGAGTTTGCATATCAGCCGTAGGATTTTATTTTGGAAAGTTTGTAATCGTTTGATGTGCGTTTTGGCTGCATATCCCCAGACCGGGGCGGCGTAGGTAATTAGTGGTCTGAGGAGGGTTTTGTAGAGGACCAAGGCAGTTTCGATGGGGAGAAGGCTGGAGTGGTTTAATAGCGGATAGAGTTCCCTGAGTCGGCCGCATGCTTTGCCTCTGATTTGACTGATGTGTGTGCGCCATGTGAGGCCTCTATCCATGGTGACACCTAGGTATCAAAGCACACAACGCACGGCCCTTCAAAAAACATGTATCTTTAACTTTGAGAATCATTTGTGACATTGCTATTAGCAAGCTGAGATAATTGGTAAAAAAAGGAAAAACTTAAAGCAATAAAGAAGTACCTGACAGAAAATACTTGCTACTCTGTAGAACAGTACAAAAAATTAAATGCAAACAAATATTAAAATTGTAATGTCTTGTACTCCTTGTACATTTATATTAATGTACATACCTATGTGTATATTGAACTCATATTAATGTAGAAGACTAATACATACATTACTTTTACTCAGTAATGTCCATTATATCTGTAATTTGGCAATCCTTGTAAAATGTATTTCTAACTGGTGGATAAACAAAGAAATATTGGTAATACTAAATAAGAGGACAGAAGATAATTTGAAAGAAATAGATGCATCAGAGCTTAATGACTCCTGTATTCAGATTTGTAGACAAAAGCATAATATGTGGAGAAGGAAGAATGAAACAGAAAAAGATCTAATAGCTTGACCTCATTGGATTACAGTTTATACTTCAGAGTAGTCGCAAGTTACATGAGGCAGAGAAAATGTTAAATTAGACTGATTATTGTCATGCTTATATGTTAGTACTCTAATGTTCTATTTATTACAGTTACAAAATGTACAAACTATCAGGAGAAATATTAGGTATATATGAGTAAGCTCCATTCCATTTTATAGATGGTGATGATTTTACTTTTCATAATGATGAATCAAATTCTTAATTAATAAACCAACCAATCAGTGAAATTGTCAATGTTGCATAACTTATTCAGTAGTTCAGTAATATTAATTGCATATTCTATACAAAACTTTGTGTTTTTATTTGCATATTTGGCGGCTAAAGATTATGTTTAATTTATCATATGTTGACATACCATTTGCCTTACATTGACATTATTAGCAGTCAGACCATACTGCATGTATTGGACTTCAGTACTCTCTTCATATTTCAGTCTTAATATTAATTGTAAATCTTTATGGAAATTGTTGTGATAAGAATATATATGCTTACAATTAAATTAACTTTGGTATGCTTTTATTTCAGCTGGTTGCATTCATCTTGATTGGGGTAGCTGCTTATGGTAGAGCATCTGCAGTTGTCACCAACCTTCCAATTGTCGGTGGTATCTTATCTTGTGGTGTTTTCCTTATATTGGTGTCAATTTTGGGATTAATTGGTGCCATCAAACATCATCAAGTTCTTCTGTTCTTTGTATCCTTTTTTATTCTTAAGACATATGCACATTTTAGTATCATTGTGCGGCATATATGTGAGTTAACAATTTCACTTATATATTTTATTTATTTACTTATTTATTATTTATTTTGTATTACTGTGTTAAAATGTTTATTTTCAATTATTGATTTTAAAACCCTGATATGTTGCGGACACTCTTGATACTTGTGCAAACTATTCTTAGAGTTGGATAGAGTCAACATAAAAAATTCAATGGCATGGCCGGGATTTGAACCACAGATCTCCTGGTTTCCGTCCAGTCGCTCTAACTCATTGAGCTACCATGGTCAACGTGCCGTCCTGACATTAAATTCTCCATTTGACTCGTATATTTCCCTGGTAGACCACTAGGGCTCTCGCATCCGAGATACACTTTGTGGTAACTTACTATCGTAAGTACTTGAGTCCCAGGCTTCATCATTTAACTCTTATTATTTTAGTTAATTGATGGAAATTAATCATTTCTTCACACTAGCCGTATATAGGCTACCTTAGCCTAATGTGTGTAGTGTGTAACGCCCGCTTTTACTACATATGGCACCGCAGGTGATGACACTGATGATACATGAGATGAAGATGGAGCACCGGTGGAATGAAATGGCGGGGAAAACCAGAGATCCTGGAGAAAACCCGCCCCAGCACCGTATTGTCCACCACAAATCTCAATTTGCGGTCGCCTGGGATTGAACCCGGGCCGCCTTGGTGAGAGCCAAGCGGTCTAACCACTGAGCCACGGCGCAGCCTACCTTAGCCTATATACAGCTAGTGTGAAGAAATGATTAATGTCCATCAATTAACTAAAATACTCGTAGAGTGCTTATTTTTCTATTCATATAGTTTTCCCATAGGGGAGGGGATTCGTCCCTTTCAGCTGCCGTGGTGCGGGCACTGCGGACCCTTAGCACTCGTGGTACCTCTGACGTTACTAGAGGAACCTCGGGCCGAACATTCAATCCCCTCCCTCTGGGAGCTGTTCGGATTGGGTTGGTCTCGATTGGGGCAGTGTGTTCCCGCTACCCACGGGAAATTGGGTACCTCCAGCCGCCCGGAGGGGGTAGAGGGTTGCCTCATAAGTCCCGGGTACTAGCCTGCAGAGCTAGTAGCTGGTGTGCTAGTTCACCGGCAGCCCTACCAAGGTTATTTGGTAGCCGGTTCATTAAGGACCGGCGCATAAGTGGCATATCCACTTCCGTCCTGTCTGCCGTGTGCAGGGGGGGGGGGGGCAGTTTATAAAATAGGTACTGTCCTACGGTGAAAAACCCGAGAGGCCCGGGTTCTGGTCCTATGAGTCCAGGACTGATGGGAGTAGATCCTCGCACTTAATATCCATATAGTTTGTTAATCAAGTTAAACACTTGTGGAAAGTATCTTATAGCTATACTCTATCTCTACCTAGTTTAATCCTGCTGCACACATTTGGGTGGCAAGAGAGAGACATATTGGGATAGAAAATGGTTAAGCTATTGAATGGTTTAGTGAATTTAATGGGTGTTTTCTTTTATTTGCATGCGCACAATAAACTCCTCCTTTAAGTACAGTACTGAAAGTAGTTTTCTGATCACTGCTGTGCATGAGCTAATTTTGGAGAGAGAAAAGTATGCAATTGTTGCGATGCGTATAAACGCAATAGCCCCACATTTTATCTTTCTGCTTCACATACCACATAGATGTGTTCTGTATACTATATTGAGTCTTTGTGAGTTCATAAAATTAAAAGTCTAGTTGCAGAAACTCAAAATGCTCGTTATTTTCAAAGAAAGACAGTTTCTACACCCTTGAGCAGCAGAATTACGTAACATACACAAATACAACCTTCAAGGTTGTCTGCCACACAACCACAAACAAAAGAATTCACTTTCAGATCACAGCTGCACACACGATTATCGAGTCCAATTACGACTGTCCCTTGACAAACTAGCCGCAGCTGCTTTTATACCTGCACTCATAGTTCTAGAAATTAGTGAAATGTTCTGCAAACAGTCAAGACAGCACCAGAAAGACGAACCTTCCAGACATCTATTTCTTTCTCTGTTTAGGCAAACTTTTATCTCCACGCTGCACTATCTGTCTCTCTGTGCATGTCATAACAATGCCTCACGACACTGCTCCCTCCAGAAGGCTGGTCGACCCGAACAGCACCATCGTAGCGGGCCAGACGATTCAGGTCTATCACCAACAGTTTTCCTCGGGGTACTTCTGGATGTGGTAGACCACGTCGTTAATCCTCTTCACCACCCAGTACGGTCCTTGCCATGGTTGTTGAAGTTTCGGGGAGCGTCGCTTGATCCGGGTAGGGCGGTAAAAGTAGACCAGGTCCCCCAGGGACCTACTATGGTAGGCACGGGAATTGGCGATTCTGGGGTCCTGAGCCAAACTGGCATCCTCGACATGGGTTCCTCTTTGTGGTGAGGGGTCAGAAAAAACACCCACCGATGTGTAGGCCGTGCATGGAGACCCGTGTCGGTGGAAAGGTTTGTCCTGATGGTTGAGGGATACCTACCTGAGCTCGTACTAGTGTTCTTCTGATTTCGGGGAGGGTGCGCATTTCTGATACACTACTTTGGTTTCTGGTTCACCTAAACAGGAGGTTAGGGACTAACCCACCCCTAATCAATCAGCCAGGACTAGGTATTGTACCGAACTCCAGGTGAGTGGGATGGCGAGCTTGCTATATCCCCTGTGTAGCCCTTTCATCCCAGTGGGGTGACCCCTTGTGGGGCTCCGTGGTGGGTGGGGAGCACTGGGGGATGAAACACATACAATTTCTTATGACAAACCCTAAAATTAAATGTGGAAAAGAAATAGCTGAGTTTTGTGGTCCTCGATATTTAGTTATCTGTAGAACTGAGGAAGGGCGAAAGTTTACTACCGTGAACCTGTTCATTATTCAGAAGGGTTTAGATAATATTGCCGGCCCTGTAAAGGCATGTACTGGATCTCGTAATGGCAGCCTCCTAGTCGAAGCAGCTTCTCCGATGCAGGCTGCAAAAATCTTGAAAGCCAATATGCTTGCGAGCTATCCGGTGCGCGTTGAATTGCATAGGACCCTGAACTCCTCGTGTGGTATTGTAAATACCAGCGCATTGGACAGGAAAACTTGGCTGATCAAGGTGTGACAAGTGTATATTGAGTTCACCGCAAAGAACAAGGTGAACTAGAGCCCACTTGTACCCTGTTTCTTACCTTTGATCGGGTAGATCTCCCGAAAAGGATTAAGGCAGGATACGAAGCTATTGAAGTGAGGCAGTATATACCAAATCCACTGAGGTGTTATAAATGCCAGCACTTTGGCCACACGAGTGATTCATGTAATGGAGTTGCCACTTGCGTTGCCTGCAGGGAAGTCAAGCATGACAATGCATGCACTTCACCCGCAACGTGTGTTAATTGCAGTGGTAATCATTCATCAAACTCCAGAGAATGTCCCCGTTTTATGGAGGAGAAGGCGATCTAAGAGATCCGGGTAAGAGAGAGGGTGTCCTTCGTGGAAGCCCAGAAACTCTTGTGAATTCGTCAGCCTTCTGTACCTAGGACCGTTACTTATAGTGCAGTTGCAGCTAAGCCGGTACCTAGACGTGAAATCGCAACACAAACCAGCGAAATAAACGGGGAAGTAATATATGAAAGATCAATTACACCAAGATCACAGCCAAAGCAACAAACACGAGCACGAACAACAGTGAATGCCCTGACCAAGTCCAGTCCTAAGAAGAAGGATTCAGCTAAGTCACCGCCGAAAGCATCCACTTCAAGACAATGTGAACCGGTAGTATATAATGTATTGCCAAGGAAATTTAAGACCTCTTATGACAGAACGGACTTCAAGAAAAATAGTAAGACCAGTGAAAGAAGAGCTAGCCAGCACAAAAGTCCGCAAACATTTCCGTCAACAATATCTGAGGAAACACCTGGAGAGGACGCCGATCAGCGACTTTCATTGTCGCCGGTCGCAGTTTCCGATCCTGTCGAGAGACTGGATTCAAAGTTACCAGTATGGAAACTGTCCTCCTCCATTGAGGATGTGGCAGGTAGCTCTTGTCATGGCAAGTTGATATGCAAAAGTGGTATTTTTTATGCCTTTTGGAATTTTAATGGTACTTACAGTTTTTTAATTGTTGTTATCCATTTGTGCTTATTCATTATAATAGTCATTTTGTTTTGATATGTTTTTTAAATTTTGAATAATTTATATCTAGCTATTGCCATGAATTAGTTTTTGTAAGGGCACTGATGACCAAGCAGTTGAACGCCCTTATATCCAAATCATCATCACATCCAGACCAGGTCACCTTGCTGGAATCCTTGGCTGTTGGCTTGCCTGTCGTACTGAGTCTTCATGCAGTCGCTCGCCATCTGGATGTTCTGACGAGCCATTTCATGCATGTAGTGGAGATGATCCAGGAGGCTCTCCACATACTCTGCTGCTAGCTGTTTTACTTCTGGGAGGCTCCCAAAAGCCAGGTCACAAGGGAGGCGTAACTCTTGCCCAAACATTAAGCTGACTGATGTCATGCCAGTGGTGTTGTGTGTTGTTGACGAGCAGTAGGCCAAGAACAGTGGTATTTTGACGTCCCAGTCTCACTGCTGGCTGGCCACGACCTTCCTCAGATGTTCTTCTATGGTCTTGATGTACCTCTCGACCATGCCGTCTGACTGCGGGTGTAGAGGTGTTGTGCGGGTCTTGTTCACCCCAAGTCTTTGCAGTGCCTCCTTCATCAGGTTAGTGCCCTGATCACTGTGGAGCTCCAACAATACCCCAAAATGGTTTCTCCACGAGGCAGTCGGTGATCGTCTTTGCCTCCTGGTTTGGGATGGCATACACCTCCGGCGACTTCAGGTGTCCTCCTGAAGCACCAGCGTGCACTTCCTCCAAGACTTCTGGGAACTTACTCCAAAGAAGTACCAACTGCTCTCTCTGCTTCTTGCCATAGGTTATTCCCATATCCGAAACAGCACGCCCTTTTTGATCTTTAGTTAGTCCCATTGGGCCCAGTACGACTTAAATGCAGCTCTTCTAGGTGTGATGTGCTCCTAGGTCGGTCTTGTCCCTGTCTCCACTTCCCTCAAGAGTGGTCCCAAATCGGCATCCGCCAGCTGCTGCCTTCTCAGGCCTGCGCTATCCCAACCGTCCGCAGGCATTGCTGTGACCACTCTGACAGCTGCAGCACGTTTCTTCTCTTCCACTCTTGTGCATTGGCCACATTCTTCTGGGCAGGGTCTTCGGGACATGACGTCTGCGTTGCCGTGGCTCTTTCCTATACAAAGTGAGGTGAAGTCGTACTCCTGCAGCCTCTGGACCCAGCGGGCTGTCTGGCCTTCCAGGTTCCTGAAGCTGAATAGCCAAGTTAGGGTGGAGTGGCCGCCTGCAGTCTGTGTAACACCTTGCTAAGGTTGTCAAGATGGTCTTAAAAGGTCTTGCCGACTATAATGTCCAGATAAAGCAAGCAGGCGTCATAAGTCAATCCTCTCATCACTGACTCCATGAGGCGCTGGAAGGTAGCTGGGATGCTGCAGAAACCAAAGAGCATAACTGTGAATTGCCAAAGCCCTTGGCCTATTGAGAATGCGGTCTTCTCCTTGTTTCTCGGGTCTAGAGCCACCTGATAGTAACCCGACTTCAGGTCCAAGGTCGAGAACCACTGCGCACCAACAAACATGTCCAGGATGTCGTTAATCCGGGGTAAGGGGAAGCAGTCCTTTCTGGTGACAACGTTCAGCTTCCTGTAGTTCATGCAGAAGCGTAGCTCACCGTTCTTCATCACCAAGACTACAGGAGAACACCAAGGGCTGTAAGACTGTTTGATTACTCCCTCAGGATCCCATGTCCTCCAGCATATCCCGTACCGCCGCTTGCTTAGCCAGCGGAACGCGTCTAGGTGGTTACCGAATAGGCCTCTCCGATCGATGCGGTGAGGCACTCGGTCCGTGCGACCGTAATCCTTCATACCTTGGTTGAAGATGTGCTGGTATCGTCCCAAAAGTTGTTGAACCTTCTCCAGCTGTTCTGCGGTCAGTTGGTCGGCCGCCCTCTCCAATAAGCCTTCCAGCTGGGGCCCCAGGTGTTGCGTCGGCACCGACTCCTAGATCTGGTCGATTGGCGTTACACTGACAACGGGCTCGCACATTCCCAACTCTATCCCGGCCTGGACGTCGTGATCGTAATCGTTGGATTAAGCAGCCTCACCGGCACCTCTTCTCGGCACGGCAACAATGACCTGGCTACACAAAGTCCGTGCACAGGCGTCTTCCGGCCCAGTATCATGTTCTTCGCCTGCTGCCCTCCCAGTCACGCCGTCACCACCACCTCGCTTCTCGCGAGGACAACCACATCTTCCCTCAGGATGACCCTGCAGACTCCAAGGCGTTGTTCGGGGTGCCGGAGTATCACCTCTTCTTCATTATTTCGACCGTCGCCTGGTGGCTCCTGAGGGCATCTAATTCAGTATCACCCCCTCAGCCACCTCCGCGACAAACACCCACAGACATAGGGCACTCCTCCCTAAGATCAACTGCAGCAGGACCTCCCTCTCCACGGGAAGTTGTTGCGCGATGCCGTCACTAGCTGGTATGGTCGGCTCGGTTTTCTCTACGGCAAACCCCTGTCTGTGTCAGGTCTGATGATAGGCTGCTCCGGTGTCCACAAGCATGCGGTACGGCCTCCCCTTCACCCAGCCTCCGTGATGAGACCGTCATCCATACATCGGCTGATTGTGTGCAGTGTCACTCGAAGAGATGGTGGTGATGGCGCCGATGCTCCCTCGCCACGCCTAAACTTACTCGTCTTCCGGCTGCTCTCCCTGGTGTGTGCAGTCACTCTCCATGTGTTCCGGATGGCCACACCCCCAACACATGCCACTAGGTCCCTCGGCTGGTCTCCAGTGTAGCGGATACTCGTCTTCAAGGTCGGGGTGGCCGTCACCTTGGCCGCCTCCATCCTCAATGCGGCTGTTAGCGCCTCGTGGATGGTCTTGTAGTCACTGGTCATTAGTCGCTGACGTATCTTGTCTCGTACCCTGTCAACGAATGTGTAGGCGGCCTCTCGCCATAAGGATTCGAGTGGGAGGTTGACCAATGCATTGCTGGCCAGCTGTTCAATTGCCAGGGCGAGCTCCTGCAGCGTCTTCCCTGGCTGCTGCATCCTAGACTTCCGTTGGCTGCGGTAGGCTGCGGCCAAGCGATGATTTCCGAAGCGGCTTTCCGGTGTCTGCATCATCAGTCAACCACAGAACTGACGATAAGGGAGAAGTCCCCAGAAACTAGTTTTCATAAAAAACTTGTAAGTGGAGAAAAGTATATACAAGGTTGACTCACTTGCCTGATTTTAGTAAGCTGTGGCTAGTTTATCGGACAGTTGTAAAGACAAGTCGTAAACAGGAATTGTAACAACAGAGTTTTAAACTGTCGTAACGAGAAGCTGGTGTGATGAAAGTGAGCGCTTTTAATTATGGTCAACGACCTTGGTAGATTATAATTGTGTATGTGACTAATACTGCTACTGTGAGTGTATTTCTACTCAAATAAAGAACAATTTGAATTTCTGTAACTCGGACTTTTAATTCTACGAACCCACAAAGTCACAATATGTACCTCTTCCGAAAGTCTTCAAGGAACACATTACTTTGGCTCCACAAAACAAAGTCAGTGTACAACGCTTTTGAAATTGGATAATACAAACAAGAAATCCACAGACAAAAGTTCAGATGTGTACTAGATAAATTGCAAGGGCTGTGACAACTTTTACATTGGTAAAACAAAAAGGAATTTGAACATTAGGTTTAAAGAGCATTTTAGGAACTGCAAGAACAAAGAAATAGACAAATCATCAGTAGTGTAGCATATTTGGAATGAGAATTGCAATATAGAACAAGAAATCCATGTATTAAAAAGTGTTCAGTGCCAATGCATTAACCATGGGAAAAGATATTCATAAAGAAATATGAAGGAAAACACTTCAATTTCAATACCACCTTTGAAGAGAAACCAAAATTCAAGTTCACCAAGACACCAACAGAAATGCCACTGTCGCTTCCAAGGAATTCACCAAGTCAAAGTTCAACAGTCGACATTAGCTGAGGAAGTTAGGAAAGTCCTAACGAAATGCATTCTGGGTAACCACTAGCAATTTATGAAGCTCAGAGTACCTACTAGTTTGACTCAAAATTATATTAAATGATACTTGTATGTTGGTGGTAGATTTTGAAAGGTGATGTTAGCCCAAAATTTTCAGTAGTGAAAGTTTGCAAAATGTGGTGCACATAGTACCAATGAGGTAAATTCTATAAAAATAATTGAAAATAAGGAGGTTGATAAAAGTTAAAATATGCAGAATTTTGTCCAGATTTTTAAATTTATTTATAATTGTATTTAAGAGGTAAGAATTGCATGGAGTAGATAGTGATATTGAAAAATTCAATGCCATGGCTGGGATTTGAACCAGAGATCTCCTGGTTTCCATCCAGTGCTCTTATCCGTGGAGCTACCATGGCCAACGTACTGTCGCGGCAATGGGCATAAAAGTTTCGGCGCAAATAGATAACAGACGGATAATGTTTCACGGAGATAAAGGGCTTGGGTAAGAGTGAGTGGATGGAAACCAGGAGATCCAAGGTTCAAATCCCGGCCATGGTGTTGAATTTTTCAGTTTGACTATTTGTCCAAAACGTAGCTTATACATAGCTAGTGTGAAGGAACGATTAATTTCCATCAATTAATTTAAATTGCATTGAGTAGTTTTTAATAGTCTCGCTTACTTGGTTTTCAAATGTAATTTAGTTTTTATCTGAATTTGTGTGTACACTGAGGAAAATTAAAAGATAGTGTTTCTGAAATTAGTTAAATTATGACCTTGACTGTTCAGTACATGTTGATTTTGTTCCTGCTGTTTTTGGTGCAGTTCAGCATTGCCTGTGCTTGTTTGGCTTTCAATTCAGAACAGAAGCAGCAGCTTGCAGAACAGGTATGTATAGTATTTATCTAAGGCATTAATATTTACAGAATAGTTACATTTTAACCAGTCCTTTCTGGAGAATTCTTTCAGATCTTTAACCAAAATTAACCCTCAAGTACCATGCTCGGCCCACCTTTGTAGTGTAGATGGTAGTGTGACTGCCTCACGTTCAAGAGGTCCCAAGTTTGAATCTTAGTCAGGGTGAGTTACCTGAATAAGGCTTTTTCTGGGGTTTTCCCATATCCTGAGAGACGAATGTCAGTAACTCTGAGCTCTATGGTCCCTGGGCTCATTTGAGCATTATTTCACCCATTTCATTCATTGCCTAATATGACCTAACTTATGTAAAGATTGACAGTGTTATATTATCTAAAACTGATAAACTTGTTTCTTTTGATGTAACTGCCTTATTTCCTAGTATTCCTAGAGAAAAACTTTTAATTTTTTTTTACTAATTCAAAAGAATTTTAATTAACTTATTTATTTATTTAAAAAAAATGGTTGAATTCAATAAATGTACATGAGAACTTAATAGTTGATTTCATTAAACTTACTGAATTTTATTTAGATCAAAATTTTTTCACTTTTAATGGTGAATTTTTTCAACAAACTTCTGGCTTAGCAATGGGTAAACCTCTTTCACCTTTTCTTGCTGATCCTTTTATGAGCTTTTTTTTGAAATACAAGTCATTAAAACATTCCCTTTAATTTGAGTAGTTATAAATAAAAGCATTGTTAACAGTGAAGCTAATTTCATGTTTTAACCCTTTTTCACCTAAATTTGTTGTTTTCAATAGTTTGATTTATAGATTAATAAATATACCCCTGAATAAAGAGGAATTTAATAAAGAATATAAACACAGTAATACTGCATTAATTAATTGTTTCAATAACGACTTTATACATAAAAAAATTGAAAAACCTAAATACCAAAAAACTGTTAATGATATTCCTACCCTTAAAAAAATAAAAAATGATTATAATTTAAAAAAATGTACTTACCATCCTTGGGTTAATAAACAGTTTCATAACATTTTTAAAGAGTTTGGTATAATTACACAAATAAAAATATTTGCTACTATTACCAACATCTGAAAGCGAAACAAACCTAAAAATAGAATCAACTGCTGGTATTTCAAAATTCATTACGCATGTATATTTTTTAAAATAAATATCTTTTCCCACACTATTAAATCTAGAATTGATGCCCTTCCTAAAATTCATAAACCTGGAAATAAAATGAGACCTATTGTTAATTGTATAAACTCACCAACTTACAACTTAGCTAAATGGTTACATAAAAAATTTAGTAATTTTGATAAATTTGAAAGTTTAAGTATTAAAAATTCTTTTGCACTAATAAAAAAGATTGACAGTGTTGTATTATCTAAAACTGATAAACTTATTTCTTTTGATGCAACTGCCTTATTTCCTAGTATTGTTAGAGAAAAACTTTTAATTTATTTGAAAAAGTGGTTGAATTCAATAAATTTACATGAGGACTTCATAGTTGATTTTGTTAAACTTACTGATTTTTGTTTGGATCAAAATTTCTTCACTTTTAATGGTGAATTTTTTCAACAAACTTCTGGCTTAGCAATGGGTAATCCACTTTCACTTTTTCTTGTGGATCTTTTTATGAGTTTTTTCGAAATTCAACTCACTAAAGCTTTTCCTTTGATTTTTAAAACATGGTATAAATATTAAATTTAAGGGAGTCGATTAATGACACTAAACAACACTTACTTTTAAATGTTTCCGGAACATGTTTCAGAGACTTTGCCTCCATTCTCAACCGGACATCGACTGGTTCTCATTGGTGTAGTTGACGATATTTTGTCATAGGTCTCCTCTGGTGTCAGTTCAAGGAAAACTTGCTGAACAAATCTTTCTGGGGGATGTCAAAATTGAATACTTTGTTCCTATTTTTTGAAATGAAGATTTGTTCCCATGTGGATAGTACTTGTTTTCCTGATGTATGTTTTAGTAGTTTGGTTCTGGATTTATGTTGTGGTTTTTTCCCCAAAAAATGTGTGGCAACTGCTGATTTTTCTAATCGTTTATATTTTGTTTTTAAGGTGTTCCTTTGCTCTTGTTTCTAAATTTCTTTTGGTTTTTCCAATATAAATTTGACTACAGTCACTGCATTCAATTTGATATATACCAGATTTTTTGTTAGATGGAATGGCATCTTTGATGTTTGAGCAAATTAGGCTTTTTAAGGAGTAACGGTTGACTGGTGCTAGTTTATTGTTTTGTTTTTTGAAAACTTTTTTGAATTTATCAAAGGCCCATGCGTGGTAAGCGAATTTTTTGAAAATCACATTAGTTTCTGTAGCTGAGAGGGTTGTGGTTACCTTTAATAGCTTCTTCTTTTTTGTAAAGTTCACCTTTTGTCTACTAATGATTTAGGAAAGTCATTTTGTTTGTGCTATTTCAATAATTGTTTTGTATTCCGTTTTGTATTCTTCTGCTGTGAGAGTGACGTTGACCAGTCTGTGTGCAAAACTATTGAAGATTGCCTGTTTGTGGGATCTTGGGTTGTAGCCATTAGCATTTATGTAGTTGTCTGTCTGTGATGGTTTTCTGTAAATGCCAAAGTTTAGTTTGTTTTTATTTCTCATTATTTTTAGATCAAAAAATGGTAAATACTCGTCTTTGTCTATTTCTACAGTGAACTGGATGCTTTTTTCTTGGATATTTAAAAGTTTTAGTGCATCACTGATGTGTTTTTATGGTACTATTGCAAAGATGTCATCTACATATCGTTGCCAGAGTTTGAACATCCAAGGGAAACCTTTGGTGATCCTTATTTCTAATGCACTCATGTACAGATCGACCAGGAAGGGTGATAGGGGGTTGCCCATTGCTAAACCTGTAGTTTGGTAGAGATATTTTGTTTGAAACTGGAATAAATTTTGTTCTGTGCATAATTTGGTTAGTTCAATGTAATCTGAAATTTCAGGTGATGACATTCCAAGTGATTTGAGCTCTTTTTCTATCAACGGTGGGAGTTGATTTACTGGTATGCTGGGAAACAGTGATTTAACATCAAACAAGACTAGTGTGTCCTCTTCTTTTAGTTCAGTATCCTTAATGTGTTCTATAAGTTCAAAGGTGTTTTTGATGCTTAGGCTGTCGAATTTTGGAAATGAGTTGAATTTGTTTGTTAGCCACTTTGCAAGTTTGTATGTTGGTGAATTTATACTGCTAACTATAGGTCTCATTGTTATGGATGGTTTGTGTATTTTGGGTAAGCCATAAAGTCTAGGTAAGGTTGGGTTATCCGGTTTAACTGTATATCTGTTTGGTATTATGCTTGATTTTGTTATTGTTTTTTCAAATGATTGTATGCAAGTTGTTAAGAGGATTTGTGTTAATGATTTCATATTCATTGTCAGTTAACATTTCTTCCATTTTTTCAATATGATTTATCCATTATGACTATCTTGTTACTTTTGTCTGCCTTTGTGCATATAACCTTTTTCTGCTTCAAAGAATGGATAGTATTATGTTTTCTCTTCTGAAAGGATCTGTTTTTTATTTCCTCCAAAATATTTTCACATTGGCTTTTTACTGAATTTTGTTTGGATACTGGTAGAACCTGTCTCGAAATGTTGATATCTGCAATGTAGTCTTCAATTTTGTTTGAGAAACAGACGCATGTTTTTAATCCATTATTTAAAAGACCTAATTCTTTTTTGGAGAAATTTTGACTGGATAGGTTACAATGTTTTCAAAGATTTGCATGCTCGTTCAGTTTCTCAAACAAAATTGAAGACTACATTGCAGATATCAACATTTCGAGACAGGTTCTACCAGTATCCAAACAAAATTCAGTAAAAAGCCAATGTGAAAATATTTTGGAGGAAATAAAAAACAGATCCTTTCAGAAGAGAAAACATAATACTATCCATTCTTTGAAGCAGAAAAGCGTTATATACACAAAGGCAGACAAAGGTAAGAAGATAGTCATAATGGATAAATCATATTGAAAAAATGGAAGAAATGTTAACCGACAATGAATATGAAATCATTAACAAAAATCCTCTAACAACTTGCATACAATCATTTGAAAAAACAATAGCAAAATCAAGCATAATACCAAACAAATATACAGTTAAACCAGCAAACCCAACCTTACCTAGACTTTATGGCTTACCCAAAATACACAAACCATCCATGACAATGAGACCTATAGTTAGCAGTATAAATTCACCAACACACAAACTTGCGAAGTGGCTAAAACAAATTCAACTCATTTTCAAAATTCGACAGCCTAAGCATCAAAAACACCTATGAACTTATTGAACACATTAAGGATACTGAACTAAAAGAAGAGGACACACTAGTCTCATTTGATGTTAAATCACTGTTTCCCAGCATACCAGTAAATCAACTCCCACCGTTGATAGAAAAAGGGCTCAAATCACTTGGAATGTCATCACCTGAAATTTCAGATTACATCGAACTAACCAAATTATGCATAGAACAAAATTTCTTCAATTTTTAAACAAAATATCTCTACCAAACTACAGGTTTAGCAATGGGTAACCCCCTATCACCCTTCCTGGTCGATCTGTACATGACTGCATTAGAAATAAGGATCACCAAAGGTTTCCCTTGGATGTTCAAACTCTGGCAACGATATGTAGATGACATCTTTGCAATAGTACCATAAAAACACATCAGTGATGCACTAAAACTTTTAAATATCCAAGAAAAAAGCATCCAGTTCACTGTAGAAATAGAAAAAGACGAGTATTTACCATTTTTTGATCTAAAAATAATGAGAAATAAAAACAAACTAAACTTTGGCATTTACAGAAAACCAGCACAGACAGACAACTACATAAAAGCTAATGGCTACAACCCAAGATCCCACTAACAGGCAATCTTCAATAGTTTAGCACACAGACTGGTCAACATCCCTCTCACAGCAGAAGAACACAAAACAGAATACAACAAAATTATGGAAATAGCACAGACAAAATGACTTTCCCAAATCATTAGTAGACAAAAAAGTGAACTTTGCAAAAAAGAAGAAGCTATTAAAGGAAACCACAACCCTCTCAGCTACAGAAACTAATGTGATTTTCAAAAAATTCACTTACTATGCATGGGCCTTTGATAAATTCAAAAAAGTTTTCAAAAAATAAAACGTTAAACTAGCACCAGTCAACCATTTCTCTTTAAAAAACCTAATTTGCTCAAACATCAAAGATGCCATTCCATCTAACAAAAAATATGGTATATATCAAATTGAATGCAGTGACTGTAGTCAAATTTATATTGGAAAAAGCAAAAGAAATTTAGAAACAAGAGTAAAGGAACACTTTAGAAACATAAAATATAAACAATTAGAAAAATCAACAGTTGCCACGCATTTTTGGGAGAAAAAAAAAACACAACATAAATCCAGAACCAAAACTACTAAAACATACATCAGGAAAACAAGTACTATCCACATGGGAACAAATCTTCATTTCAAAAAATAGGAACAAAGTATTCAATTTCGACATCCCCCAGAAAGATTTGTTCAGCAAGTTCCTTGAACCGCCACCAGAGGAGACCTATGACAAAATATCATCAACTACACCAATGAGAACCAGTCGATGGCCAGTTGATGATGGAGGCAAAGTCTCTGAAACATGTTCCGGAAACATTTAAAAGTAAGTGTTGTTCAGTGTCATTAATCGACTCCCTTTAAATTTAATTTATTATAGCAACACTGTTTTCAACACTTCCAAGAAAGGAATGATATAGATATTTTGATGATATTTTTGCTATTGTTCCTGAAAAACAAATTAATGATGCTTTAAAATTACTAAATTTGCAAGATAAAGCTATAAAATTCACATTAGAAACTGAAATTAATGAATTTCTTCCTTTTCTAGATTTGAAGATAATAAGAAATGACAAATTAGGTTTTGGTATTTATAGGAAATCTACTCATATTGATAATTACATAAAAAATAAAAGTTTTAACCCTTTTTCACATAAATTTGCTGTTTTTAATAGTTTGATTTATAGATTAATAAATATACCCCTGAATAAAGAATATAAACATATTATCAATACTGCTTTAATTAATGGTTTTAATAAAGATTTTATACAAAAGAAGATTGAAAAATTTAAATATCAAAAAACTGCTAGTGATATTTCTACCATTAAAAAAAATAAGACGATTATAATTTTAAAAAATGTACTTACCATCCTGTGGTTAATAAACATTTTCAGAACATGTTTAAAGAAGTTGGTATAACTTTAGTTCCTCAAAATATAGTATTAAAAATTTTCTACATTTCTCTAAAATAGATAAAATTCCTAATAATAAAAAATCTGCTATTTATCAATTTAATTGTTTAGATTGTGATCGGGTTTATATTGGAAAGACAAAACTTAATTTGGAAATCAGAATGAAAGAACATTTTCGTAACATTAAGTACAAACAGACTGATAAATCGGCTGTAGCGGATCTTTTTTGATCATTTAACCGTGGAATAAATCCAGAAGTTAAATTATTAAAACAATTAAATGGTCCGATAGATTTAATGGTTTGGGAATAGATATTTATTTTAAAAAATAAACATTGCATAATGAATTTTGAAATACCGATTTACAGATACAGATTTTCGTAGTGCTAACAAGAACATTGTGACATCTAGCATTTATAATGTTGACGACAAGTTTGTTTGTGATTCTGCCTGACAATGTGGAAGAATTTTCAAGAAATCGCGATCCTGTTCAATTTATAAGAAAAGTTTCATTTGTTATAAGATAAGTGAAGTTTTAAGTTACAAATTGTTATATTTGTATATATTTGTTTGTTTCACTGTTAATAGCTTCATATGTTACGTATTTAATACAATGTGTCTATAAAAATATGCATAGTATTCCCTTTGCTTTGACTTTTTCACCATATAGTCATAACAAAACATATAGTGGCACAAAATTTAATAAACTATGTTAAACCATTGTTAATATATCAGTTTTTTATTCATAATTAATCACTTTGACATGGTAGTATAAAATATTCTTTGGACCTGATAGTTTATAGCTGCCAAATTTAACATTTGGACTTGGTATACAAACACAGGAATTGTTGTGCAAGTATATCTTAATTTTAGTTGAAGAGAAAAACAAATGTTTGTAAACATATTATAACATTTTTCAACTATTTCAATGTGAGTTATGGAATATATATGCCTTATAACAGCAGTTGGAGGTACGTATTCCAGCTCTCACCATCTGTGACATGTGATAAATGATAAAGCTTTAAATGCACAAACATAGTGCTGATTGAAATTCATTGTCTGTGAACTATAAGCATCATGAGCAAGAGACTGTGCATTGCTGGTGCAAAGACTTTGCAGCAAGTTATCAAAATGTTTATGATGAGTACTGTGGTAGGCCATCCATTTATTTCAGCCAACCTTATGGAGCTTGTGTGGGAATGCATTGTGGAAAATCGTTGCTTCACAGAGCACTTGTTCCAAAATTTCTGCAGCAGGTAAGTGCCAAAGCAACTGATTTCAGAACGCCAAGCATGTGCAAGAAGCTTTGACATTTCTACAATGCTACAATGATAATGGTAACAAGCTTTTAAATCAGATCATTGAAGGTGATAAAATATGGGTTGTTCACAATACCCAGGAAACCAAGTAGCCGTCAATGCATTGGTGTGTACACTGTAGCTCTTCCTGCAACATGAAATTTTAGTAGACTGTATTAGTGCAGAAAGTGCTGTGTTCAATGTTCTGTGACAGACGGAAAGTTCTCCTCATTGAATTTCTGACCAGAAGTGAAGCAAAGAATACCGGAGCTTTACTGTAAGATAATGCGGAAATTATAATGAGCTGGCCATTCAGTTGCAAGGAAGCTCAGTGCCTACATTGTCCTACTGCATGATAATACTCAGCCTCATATAGCTTGTTGGATAAAGAACTGCTGCAAACACCATTCACCCTACAACTTGGACCTAGCTCCCAGTGATTTCCATCTGTTCTGGAACCTCGAGAAATTCTTGTCCAGTTAGAATTGGCTCTTTCAGCCAGACAGACAGGTGAAGATGGTTTTCTGTGGTCCAAGGAATATTATGAATTGTGAAAAAGCTGAGAAAAAGGAATTGGGGCAAAAGAAATATTTAACTTCAATGGAAACAAAAGAAGAAACAAAAAGTCAAACCATATTTTTGGCCACATTTTACAGATATATTACCTCAAATGTATATCATTCCATTTTAGTTTGCACATCTCTCATTACATAGGTGTTCTGAAAAGTTTACGACCTAATAAAGATACAAGACATTTTTTCAGAATTTTTTTTTTAATTTTGCAACATAGTCTCATTGTAACTCTACACACTTCTCCCAGCAATTCTCCTATTTCTGTAACCTGTCCAAATAGTACTTTGCATTTTTCTCTGCAAAATAATTGTTCACAAAGTTGATTTCCTCTTCATTTGACAAAACTCTCTGTCCTCCTAGCGCAATTTTCAGATGAGGAAACAAAAAGAACTTGCTTGGGGCTAGATCTGGTGAGTAAGGTGGATGGTCAAGCAGTTCAAACTGTAATTCACACTGCTGAGGTGTGAGATGGTGCATTGTCTTTGTGAAACAGGATTTTTTTTTTTTTGCTGCAAATGTGGCCGTTTTTCTGCAAGTTCTGTCTTCAGCTTGTCAAGTTAAGTTATGACGTATGCTCCTGTAATGGTTTTTTCTTTTTGACTGTCTCAAAAATCAATCGCCATCACTTTCCCAGCCGAAAAAACAGTTTTTGCTTTTTTGGGAACCAGTTGCCCCTTTGCAGTCCACTGTTTGGGCTCTATTTTTGTTTTGGGTGTATAATGGTGTATCCAAGTTTCATCTACAGTAATTAATCGGTGCCAAAACTCAGATTTATTGTGCGTAAACTGTACTAACAGAGCGTTGGAAATGTTCATTCAAACACGTTTTTGATCTAACGTGAGCAAACATGACACCCAACACCCTGTCAGCTTTCTCATGTCTAAATGTTGATTTAATATGTGACAAACACATTCTTTTGACATGTCCATAGCCTCTGCTATCTCTCTCACTTTAATACAGTGGTCATCTACCATATGTAGAAGTTTGGCAATGTTTTTGTCGGTAGTTGCAGTTTTTGGACGTCCTGAACTTTCATCGTCTCCCAAGCTCTTACAACCACGTTAAAATTCAGCTGCCCAAAATTTCACTGTGGTAAATGATGGTGCAGAGTTCCCATACACTGAATCCAACTCATCTTTGATTTGCATAGGTGTATTGCCTTTCGAAAACAAATATTTAATGACAGCTCGGTACTCAATTTTGTCCATTTTCATAAAAGCACTCACATCAACTCACTCAAATGACTGTTACATAACAACTGAGCTTCCAAAATGGCTGAAACTTTGGTGACTAACTGTCAACTGTCAACGGATGTCCACTAGCTTTTATTTACAAGTGCTGCCATCTTCATGTTGAGGTCAGAAGCTTTTAAAATCACCCTCGTAATGTTAAGGTAACCTCCTTATAAACAAGACATAAAAGTTAATATAAAATGTTTCCTATCATTATAACCAATAACTAGCTGTTTCCCTAATAAACTGTAGGAGGCTTGAAATTCTTATTAAAAGCCACTGCCACTAGATCACATGCCCATTCAAGGTCAATTGAATTTTGCTCAAATAACATCACTAAGCACTACTTATCAATGATATTGTAAAGATTTTTTACAAGTGTTTTCATCTAAAATGTCTCTGCTACAAATCCCATGAAAATAGTAGTAGTTGTTGTTCACCAATGGCACTGGGGATTAGTTGGTCTGATCTGCTCATTTTCCCCCTGGCTTCCCAATATAACGTCTGTAGGTTGTCACTTTTTAAGTCCTTTACATTTGTTTAGATGGTGTTTGTTCAGAATGTCATATTTGCAGATAATGCACTTGGGTGTAGGCAGGCAGTGTATCTTGTGAAGGTGTTCTGCGAGGCAATTATGGCCAGTTTCCATCATAAATAGGGCCACAGCAGTTTTCCTTGGCATTTTGTATATGTTAACTTTATCTCTAATGTTCTTATAATCCTTATCTTTTAATTTATTCTCTTCATCAAATCTCTGCTGTCTTTTAAAATGGTTTAGGTTTTATTAATTTCAGTTTGTCCTGCAGGTTTTATTTTTTGAATTGCATCTTTCTTTGCTAATTGATCTGCACGTTCATTGCCCAAAAGTCCAACAGAAGCTGGGATCCATTGCAGAGTGACATGATTGTTATTTCAACTGCTTTAATTAGACTTCTTATTTCTTTGTTATTTCTTGTTGTTTCGCTATCCCATTGATGGCTGATTTTGAACCTGAGAAGATGACTATGTTTTGTTTTGTGTATGGTCTGTATAGGATGTCTTGCAGTGTGCTGCTTTTATGGCTGATAGTTCTTCGTCATAATGGTTTGAAGTTTTTTGTAGTGTTAAGACACTGTGGAAAGTGTTTACAGTATGCTCCTGCACAAGCATCTTGTTTATTAATTAATGATCCATCTGTGTATTTGGAGCCATTCTTTTTCTGGATATCTCTCTTTTTCTGTGGCTATTGCTATGGCTCTCATTTCATCTCGTAAATTGTTTTGTTTGTGTATTGTATACATCAGTCTTATTTATTATATATCCTATATTGTATGTCAATATATTCTGTTGGACTCATTACCTCTGTTGCTGTTGTATTTGTTGTTACTATGTTCTTGTATTTTGAGTTATTGGTGTATGTTCTGAAACTTGTTTGGGTTTTCAGATTACTTATAGTATCTGCTGTGTTTTTTTGTAATTTTACGTCCTCCAACGTTAAGTCATATCGGACAGATCTGCTGTGTGATAGCACTTGTGTCTATGTTTATTAACTTGCAGCTTTTATGCTTAAGTAATAGCCTTCAGTTCATGTTCCAATTTTATGGCCATATTTTTTTGTGAAGCTTTGTAGTACCGCAGTTGGTAGTGTTTTTCCAGCTCCTGTTATTATTCTTAGTGAATAGTTTTGTGAAGTTTCTAGTTTGCTTTTGAGTTCCTTGTTTACTGTTTCTAACAGTTCTCCTCCACATAGTAGGTTAAGTTTTGTGTATGCTTTATGCTTGTTATTAAGGAGGTCCATATTTAATCCCATGAAAGTTAACAGGATATATCTGCATCTACCTTTTAGTTCGCTAATGCCATTATGTATTTGTAATATGAAAAATGGGACAGGGCAAAAGATTGTGTTGCAGAAGTTGAATTAATTATTAATGAATAATTTGTTACTGTTTTAGGGCTGGAAACATGTGTCATATGATGTACAGGATGAGGTACAAAGACTGTTCAAGTGCTGCGGGTTTGATCACAACAATGGCACACTTGCAGCTTCTACTGGCTTCAGTGGTGTTAACCCTTCTTCAACAAATTCACCATTTCCTCCACGGGTATGCCTTATGATATATTTGTTTGGTGGCTTACACATTACATGAATAATTATAATGTGAACAAATTATCCCATAGTTTTTTGTTGTTGTTTTTGTTTTTTGCTGTACCAGTACATTTACTTTAAAGATATAGTAGTTACATAAATTAAAAAGGTTTGAGTTGACGACATATACTAATAAGCATATAAATTAAAAATAACACAACTTTACTAGCTTATTAAAGAAACATTCCAGAAAATGTTCCATTTTAATTCATCTATATGTTCAGAATATAAAGGATACATCACAAATTTCAAAAGTACATTTGACAAGTCATTAGTAGAGAATGTTAGGAAGGTCCTAACGAAATGCGTTCTAGGTAAACTCTAGCTTGAGTTACTAAAATTAGGCAAGTGAGTCAACCTTGTATATACTTTTCTCCACTTACAAGTTTTTTATGAAGACTAGTTTTGGGGACTTCTCCCCTATCGTCAGTTCTGTCACCACAGAGTCAACCACAGAACTGACGTTAGGGGAGAAGTCCCCAGAAACTAGTCTTCATAAAAAACTTGTAAGTGGAGAAAAGTATATACAAGGTTGACTCACTTGCCTAATTTTAGTAACAATGGCACTCCACTTTCTGAAATACTTCTTTTTATTCTATCTAGCTTGAGTACTATTATGTGTTTCAAATGGGAAGGTTGTTTGGCCTTGAGCGCTACTAGGGGAGCAATCAATCGGAGTCCTGCAGTGTTGTCGTATTGCATTCGCGCTAAGCCAAAAATTCAGATTTTGGCAAAACTGATCCTTGTGGAGAGTAATGTATCTAATATAACCATGAAAACCCCATATTTTTAGCTCAAATAGTTTTCCTAATGCAAATAATTAAAGTAGATGCCATTGCATTATAACAATGCATTGGGACGTAAGCACTGTAATGAATATCATTATTGGTTGGCAATATAATTTTCTTCAAACTTAAATTGAGAGATTCATACCTGAATCTTTAATTCTTGATCATCTTTGTAGTGGAATGTATCTACACATTTTACAGGATGCAGATTAGTCCCATTGCAGTCTTCAGGATTTGTGCATTTGGGTGGATGTTGTAAAATGTAATACTGCTCATAATCTGCCTGGAAATAGAGTTTTGGTTTTTTAAACAAAGATCAGATTAGTGCTGAATGATTCTAAATAAAAGTATTTATTTACATAATTCTGCAATCAGCACTGAATGAGCACTTGCTTCAAAGGTTAAACTGCAGCAAGTAAAATGACACAATAGAGAGAAGCACTTTGTAATACACAGTACCAAAGATAAGCTAGAAGTATTGCTTATCATTAATACCTATACTGAGCAATAGATTTGTGTGTTTCACTTATAAATACACTATATATTTTCACTCCTGCTAATTTCTTATATCATCTGTGTGCTATGCTCATTCTTTGGTTGTAGCCCATTTAATACATTAACCCATTTATCTAATTGTACATTTATATACGTTGTGAACATTAAACCTAAAGTTTGATTTTCAATAAGTTTTAGAATTTGCATATACAATTGCACATAGATAAATCTAACCTTAAAAGTTTGTCTAATGGCTGAAAATATTGCTATTATTGTGTTATTTTTTACTTTATTGAATTTGGTAATCCACAAATTTGAGAAGTTGACAAGTTTCAATATAAACAAGGTGTGATAAAAAATAACAGGTATTCCTTAATTTTGTGGGCCTTATATACCTGATTTTTTTTATCTTGTTGGTACACATGTTCCTGATGTATGTTTGCATTTTCAGTTGTTCTGAAGGTTTAGTTTATTGTAGGCAAATGGTTGTACATGTTTTTGAGGCCTCAGCAAATTTTTACTTTAAAAAAAATGCATCAAAGAATATGCATTGCATTTTGCTTGAGAAATGGAATAAAGTGGAATATGGCATTTGAAATACTGAATAAGGTTTCTGCCAAATCTATTATGAATAAGACAAGAGTTTATAAGTGGTATTATTGCTTGAAAGAGGGTCAAGAAGACAATGAGAGCTCTGGACCCTCTCGTAAATCTATTACTGATGACAATTTGGAAGACGTAAAGAAAATGGTTCTAAAAATTGCTGATGATGTTGGCATATCCTTTGGCTCATGCAAAGCAATTTTTTTTGGATGTTTTGAGCATGAAACAAGTAGCAGCTAAGTTACATCCAAAATGTTGAAGTTCAATCAAAAACAGCTTTGAGTAGACATCACGCAGGAATGCTTACTGAAGTCGACTACAATACTGAACTTCTAAAAAAGATTACAGTAGTTGACAAAAAATGGGTATATGGGTATGACATCTAAACCAAGATCCAATCATCCCAATGCAAGCTACCTGAACAGCCAAGACCAAAAATTTGACAAGTTTAATCACATATGAAGGTTCTTCTGTTTTCTTCATTTACAATGGGATAGACATAATGAATTCTGGCGTTATTGTCATGCCATTAATAAGGAATATTGCCTGGATGTTATGCACTGTATGCATGAAACAATCTGAAGAAAACAGCCAGAATTGTAGACGAAACACTCTGACCCCTCTGAAAATTGTATCAGAATAATGCTGCTGCACATACCTCCATTCTTGTTCATGATTTTTTTTTGGCAAAAACAAAACCATTGTTTTCTCAGCCACTGTATTTGCCAGACATGGCCCCCTGCAACTACTTTCTATTCCTGAAGCTGAAGAGAACCATGTTAGGACATCATTTTACCACCATTGATGAGATAAAAACAGAATCGCTGAAGCAGCTGAACACCATAACGAAAAGTGATTCCCAGAAGTGCTTCCAGGATTGGAAAAAGTACTGGAACAAGCGTGTTATTACTGAGGTGAATTACTTCGAAGGGAACAAAGTAGATGTTGATGAATAAACAAAGATTCTTTAACACACACAAAAAATATCCTGTTATTTGTCTTATCACACCTGGTATATTTAAATTACAAATACTAGTGTGCCAAACAGATTCCAGCATTACTTGCACTGAACTATCCAAATCAATACAAAATGCTTGTAAGAGACTTACTATGCATACCACCGTTATTATGGTAATGCATAATTCAGTATTGTTCCCTCATTTATAGCTTCTGATCTTTATTCACATTGCTCTGTACTGTATTTTATCATGTATAATTCACACAAATATAAGTGAATTAAGATAACTTACATTTTCAAACATTTCTATGCATTTATGGCAACAGAGTTTGACAAATTTCACTTTTGGAACATTGCCTTCAGGTGCAGCTATAATTGGAGGCAAGTACAGAGAAAGCCAGACCATCTCAATTACAGTTTGGCAGGTATAGGTACAGACACCCCTCTTAACCTTGTTATACTTTAAAATACTGTCGCCGAGGCATTGTTCAATAGCTGCGAGACAGAGAACTACGTGTCGGCAGGAAAGTGAGAGACGGATAGAGCGGCCAGCACGTTGGCGTGGAGCGGGACGCTTGCACAGAGAGAGAGAGAGAGACAGTCTGAACTTTCCCGCTGCATCGTGGTTGTTACAGAGAGTTGCACTAATTTCCAGAACAATGACTGGGAGGTATAAATAGCACCATGGATTGAACAGCGTTTTGCCACATCGGAAGCGACCTCAGGGCAGCTGCCGGCAATTGCGCTACTGGAACTTCGGTTCAACAAGCGACGGACCTCGGAGAAAACATCGGCCATATGTCCATAGACCTATCCCAATCCCTCTCCTACAAACCTTAGAGGCCACGACAGTATGCGTGGACCTAGATGGTTTGGAGGATTTGATAGTCTCGGTATATCGCCCTTCCCCAGGTTTGTTCGTGCCTAACGATTACCTCACCATCCTATCCCTTCATCCCTGCGTCATAATGGCAGGTGACTTCAGTGCCAAGCACCAGTGTTGGCATTGTGATCGCCGGGCTGACGCCAGAGGTAATCAAATTTTCTCTTAATAGATGCGGACCCACAACAAGAAGTACAGGGTCCCTGGCAACCCATACATCATCTGCGTGTAGGATTATCATCTGTCATCGACTTCGCAATCACAAAGCATTTTCCATTCCATCTAACACTTACAACCATCAACGCGCTACACTCTGATGATAATCCCGAGTTTACAGAAGTCAACACTAGGTTTGCAAGTCACGTCACCTCGCATCACTAGCGGGAGATTGAATGGGAGGGTGTACGGAATTGCCTCCGCACTTCCATCCCACCAAACCCAAAAATCACCAAAATTCCCTTTCTACAGGCAGCTGTACACTCTGATGTTTAAAAGAAGACAAGTGAAGCTCATTAAGCAGGGGACGCGAAGGGTAAGAGGAGAAGGTCGTTGCTGTGGAAACGAAGGTTGCCAAATTGGTTACACTGGTGAATGACCAAAATATGGCCAAAATATATATTCTGTATGCAAAACTTGTAGAAGTGTTGTAGAAGAGTTTTAATACATCTGTGTAGTAAGATTTTCTCTATCTCCTACAATTTACCAGTTACACCAAATTAGACCAAACACATTCAGAATAAAGACAAACCTCACAAATTGTTTGTAAAAAGCATCACATATACATTTTTATTCTTAAGTAAGAGCATTAATCATGTTACAGATTAATAATAATGTAACAAGTGCGTTTACAGAAATGAAAAATCAAACATTTTCCATTAAAGTTTAATTTAGCAGCAGAGGTTTTGAACATTCTCCAGTAGCATCCTTGGAAAAACCTCAATTTAAATGGCAAATATAACCGATGTTTTACGGAGATTTTCCTCTGATGTAAATAAGCTACAGTGCATACACCTACCTTGCTTACAGCCCGCCTCGGTAGCGTAGATGGTAGCATGTCTGCCTCACGTTCAGGAGGTCCCGAGTTCAAATCCCGGTCAGGGTGAGTTACCTGCATAAGGTTTTTTCCTGGGTTTTCCCTTATTCTTACATACTAATGTCGGGTAGCTAGTTCTAAGCTCCATGGACCCTGACCACATTTGAGAATCATTTCACCCATTTCATTCACTGTCCGATTTGACTTAATGTTCAAGGATGTAAAAGTACACAAAAAAAAAAAAAAATGAAGAAACTACCTTCCTTATTACCATCTTTGTTTTATTTCATAATCCCTTTATACAGCAAAACTTCAATATGAATATTTTAGCCGTAATTTAACACTTCACGGAGAAATCTGACTTTCTCTCCCCCACACTTCTACTCAGAATCTCTATATGCACTGACAACTGGACATCAACCCTATTGTGTTTGAATGAAGAGCAAACGCTTGCAAACCCAAACAGCACATACGGAACTAAACCACCCACTTTAAGCATTCGTTCTTCGGGGAATTCACCGCTTCTTTTCGAAATATGCCGTACTTATTTTTTGAAAGTGACAAGTGCTTATAGTTAAGGTATAAGGATTTCATAAAAAATGGGATGGACATGTCCGTGATTCGCGAAACCATCATGGAGTGTATAAATTATAATTGATATTTTGATTGATTTCAATATTGTCTTAAACCTGGATTATGTTCATTAGTATTGAGCTCTTTTATCTTACTTATATTCTATCGGTATGTATCCTTATCAACCGATAAATAAATCAGAGAAAGTATTAAAATGCACAGTTACATATAAAAATGTGTACTGAGCTTCACTTGTTGTTTAAACTTTTAAAGTTTTATTGATTTCTTAAGATTAACCAACAACGTTACCATTAAATCCTGGAAGAGAACATAAAACTAATTTTGTTTTTTATCTGAATATCTTTTCCTCAGAATATGTATTCAATTGAAATCTTGATATCAAACTTATATGTGCCTAAATCCATCTTCATCCAGATTCCAACACTTTTTGTAGTTTCTTTTTTTTTTTTCTTTCAAAATTTGGTTCGCTGGCATTTACTCTGCTTTCAGTTCCAGTAGTACGAAAATACACTTTCTGATGTGCTCCCAAGCGGCACCCGAAAACTTCCCCGTACTTGGAGACTGACATTATTACCTCTTTGTGTATTCTGTTACCCTGTTTGCTACGAAGGGAGCACTTCACCTTTACGATATATATTTTCATATAATATGAAAGAGACTCCTGTACTTTACGAAACCACTACGGCATCTGTAATGTATAATTAATATAAATTTAATTATTGATTACCCTCGTTTCCATTCTGCATTTTATCTTCTTATTTATCTTCTATAGACAAGGCATGTTAATCACTTCATAAGTAAGAGAGAGGATGTGCAGGAGTGTGTAACAGCAGTGATGACAACTAGAGAAGAGCCTAATGCATCAAAAAGGGACAGAAGACCACCACAAAAGCTAAGTATTGATTTTTTATAGACAATCTTCCTCCTAAAGTAAATGATTTCAATGGTAAAAACATGGTCAATGCTTTTAAGGCCCCTTGTATCAGTGCTAGTTGTTTAAGAAATAAAACTCATGAGTTAGAATTAGCTTTGCATGAAAGGAGCCAGGCTGATTGTTTAAAAGATTTTAAGGTGGGGGATTATAAAGTAAAAGATTCAGACAAAAATTATATGGTATCTGTAATACAAAATAATGAAAACAGTTACTTAAGCGTGCTGCATCAAAATGTGCAGTATTTAGCCAACAAAATTGAGCAATTTAATATACTTATAAATAAAGTAGGCCCTATATTTGTAGTTATTACAGAACATGGACTAAAGAAAACCAAATTGAGCATTATAAATTAGACAATTTTGTTTTACAAAATAGTTTTAGTAGAAGTAAATTTAAAGGTGGGGGTGCTGCAATATATGCTCATGAAAACTACAAAGAAATTGTTCAAATATACAACTTAAATAAATATTGCATAGAAAAGGATTTTCAAATTGCTGGGGTTAAAATTAATACTGAAGAGGGTAATATATTACTTTTTGGAGTATACAGATCGCCAAGTGGTGAAATTTCAAATTTTTTCAAAGGATTAGAAACTGTGTTGACAAAATACTCAGTATATAGTAACAAAATTGTAATAATAGGTGATATAAATATAAACTCTATCAATGGAAATACCATGTATACAAAACTTACAGAGTTATTAAATATGTTTAATATTAAAATGCATATTAAAATACCGACTAGGGTTACTTTGACATCAGCTACCGCTATAGATGAAATTGCCACAAATATAGATAGTAAAAGAATAAAAGTAGAAGCATTTGACAGCTTTATTTCTGATCATAAGGCATAGATAATGAAAATCAAAAAATTATTGTTAGAAGTGATAATATTTTAAAATCAAGAACAAGGAAACCCAATTCATATAATACAAATGTGTTCAAAAAGTTGCTAAAACATGAATCATGGGATGAAGTACATGATACTGACTGTGCCAATGAAAAATGGGATAAGTTTTACCTCATATTTAATAAACACTTCGATACTTCGTGTCCAAAACGGGTTATGAATAAATGCAAAAAAGAAAGGAATAAATTAATCCTTCTCCCCAGTGTAATTAAGATTAGAGAATCAATGAAGGACATGTATATATTTTATAAGCAGTATGGTAATAGATTGTATTATGATAGATATCAACATTACAAAAAAGAGTATGAAGCTGCTCTCAAAAGTTTAAGGTCGGAAAATATTAAATATAAGGTAGCTACTACAAAAAAGACAAGTAAGGCTATATGGGATATAGTGAATGCTAGTAAGAAAAACTGTAAAAATTCAGAGAACATTGTAATTAATCATCAGAACAAAAGGGTTGATAATCCAGTAAGCATTGGTAATATATTTAACGAATACTTCATAAATGTAGCGGTGCCTAAGGGAAATAAAACTGTTAAAATGGATAGGAATGAGGGAATAAAGCATATTGGTAGCACAGTATTCCTAAATCCTGTTACTGAGACAGAATTAATCAAAATTATTACTCAATTAAAATCTAAAAACTCGAGCGGGTGGGATGAAGTTTCATCAAAAATTCTGCAAGAATGCAAGGAAGAATTAGTTAACATCCTAGTACATCTAATAAATGCCTCTATAGGGGAAGGAATTTTTCCCAACTGTTTAAAAAAGGGGGTTGTAAAACCATTACACAAAAAGGGTGATGTTACTAATGTGAGTAATTATAGACCAATTACTTTAATATCTACTTTTGCTAAACTACTGGAAAAAGTTATTCTAAAGAGGATTTTAAGTTTTTTGGACAAACGCAACATTTTATCTAATTCCCAGCATGGTTTTCGAAAAGGTTGTTCTACAATTACTGCTGTGGTAGAATTTATAGATGAATTAATTAACAAAATGGAAAATGACAATCAAGTAATGGGGATTTTTTTTGATTTATCAAAGGCCTTCGATAGTGTTGATCACCAAGTCTTATTAATACTTACATGGCCGGGTACAAAGTACAGAAATAATATGTAAACTAAACCAAATAGAAACAAAATATGAGTGTTCATTAGCAACCGTTATATGGAGTCTCACAGGGATCTGTGCTCAGGTCTTTACTATTTACATTATACACTAACAATTTACCGTGATTAATAATGTTAAAACTGTATCATATGCTGATGACACATCTATAATTTGTTGGGGAAAAGATCAAGACAACTTAATTAATAATATACACTCAGGTACAGATGTAATACTTAAATTTCTTGTTAATAACAACCTAGTTAATAATTTAAACAAGACAAGCATAATATATTTTAAAATTAGTAATTGCATGTACAACAATATGAAAATTAAAATTGGAAATGAAGAAATAGATACAACAGATGATCACTTATTTCTAGGATTGAATATTGACAAAAACTTATCATGGACAAAATATGTAAATTATATATGCAATAAAATAAGTAAGGGTATCTATCTATTAAATTACGTGGCACACTATTTGGACAAACCTAATTTAAAATTGATTTATTATGGGATAATTCATCCTCATTTGAATTATGGTATTGAATTATGGGGTACAACGTCTAAAGAAAATTTGAAACGATTACTGGTATTACAGAAGAGGTGTATAAGGATGGTTTGTTCATTAAAATCAAGGGATTCATGTAGAGAAATTTTTAAAGAAGAAAGAATTCTTACAGTGGTTGCATTGTATATCTTTAGAGTTATTTTACTAGTTAGGATAACTACAAATATAAGGAGTAATAGCAATATACATAAATATGACACAAGAACTAAAATTAGGCAAGTGAGTCAACCTTGTATATACTTTTCTCCACTTACAAGTTTTTTATGAAGACTTAGTTTCTGGGGACTTCTCCCCTATCGTCAGTTCTGTGGTTGACTGATGATGCATCCGGTGTCTGCATCTGGCTTGGTGTTGTGCTGCCATCTAACATCCTGGTAAGTTTGATGACGTCATATACCGCGGGAATTTAAAAATTCATCAAGAGGTCCTATTTTTTCGTAATAAATATGTTTTCCCAAATCTGTAGTTCTAGAGGTTTCTTTGCCTGTTTGATCAGTTCTATTTCTTGTTTTATGTTGTGATTCTCAGACCAAAAGTGATGTGCTACGGCCGACTTGTCCATTTGTTTGAATTTAATATTTCTGAAGTGTTCTGTAAATGCCTGATAATTGAGTTTTCGGTGTGCTATTTTTTAGAGGGTGGTTTAGTAAGTTGCGGATGTTGTGTTTATTTTGAGGGGCTAATTTTATGTTGAAGCTCTTAAATATCTTTTCAAATTTTTTGAAGTATTTTGAATGAAATGTAAATTTTCCATATCTGGTGTTTGGGTTTTCTAGTTTTTTTAACGTAGTAATGTCCCTTAAGTTTTTGTTTCTTTTGTGTCTGTAGATCAGTTTTTTGATGAAATTTGTGTTATAGTTCAATTCGGCAACCTGGTGTATGTGAGCGTATTCCTGTTCATATTCTGTTTTTGTTAGCGGAATGTTGATTAATCTGTGAACTAAACTATGGAATACTGCATATTGATGTTGTACTGGGTTGAATGGGTTGCATTTAATGTAATTGTCAACATGTGTTGCTTTTCGGTATATTCCAAATTGTAATCCTGTTGGTGTTCTAATGATTTTCAAATCTAGAAAAGGTAGCCATTCATCCTGCTCTACTTCAATGGTGAAAACTATGGATTTTTCTTGTAGGTTTAGCAACTTTATAGCATCCTCGGTTAGTCTTCTAGGGACTATCGCAAACACATCGTTGACATATCTATGCCAACATTTGAAAATATGTGGAAAGGCTTTAGTAATGTGTGTTTCCAAATTACTCATGAACAGATTAGCTAGTAATGGTGAAAGAGGGCTACCCATGGCCAAGCCTGCTGTTTGTTGGAAGATCTTGCTGGAGAACGTGAAGCTGTTTTGTTCAATACATAGGGTGGTTAATTTGATGTATTCCTCTATTTTATCATCCGCAATGTTGCTTTTGGATAACCAGCCTTTCATCAATTTTGGAATTTTTTCTACTGAGACCAAAAGGAATCTAGGAACAAGAATGAAAGAACACTTCAGAAATATAAATTCAAACAAATGGACAAGTCGGCCGTAGTACAACACTTTTGGTCTGAGAATCACAACATAAAACAAGAAATAGAACTGATCAAACAGGCAAAGAAACTTCTGGAACTACAGATTTGGGAAAACATATTTATTACGAAAAAACAGGACCTCTTGATGAATTTTGAAATTCCGGCGGTAGATGACGTCATCAAACCTACCAGGACATTAGATGGCAGCACAACATCAAGCCAGATGCAGACACCAGATGCATCATCAGTCAACCACAGAACTGACGATAGGGGAGAAGTCCCCAGAAACTAGTCTTCATAAAAAACTTGTAAGTGGAGAAAAGTATATACAAGGTTGACTCACTTGCCTAATTTTAGTAACAATGGCACTCCACTTTCTGAAATACTTCTTTTTATTCTATATAATGACACAAGAACTAAAGAGAATATGTATAGGGAAGCGAAGAGTAAGAAATTTTTTGATAAAAATCCATTTGTAATTGGAAAAACTTTATACAATAAGCTGCCAGCCACAATTAAACAATCAACTGGTTCCAAGTTTAATAAATGTTTAAAAAATTAATTAATTGAGAGGGCCTTTTATGACATAGATGAATATCTGCAATTGTGATTTGAAAAGTTTTTTTTTTTTTTTTTCCCCCTGACGCATGTAATTTGTAAATATTTCAATGAGGGTATAAATGGGAGATCAAACTGTGAATGCTGTGTAATACATTTATCTCAATCTGTCTAGTAATTTCAACAAGTGAGTATAATCTTTAAAATATATTTCTGAAATCAGTAAATAAGTACATATTTATGAATTATTATTCTTATTATTACTATTATTATTTATGTTCAATCATTATAAAACAAATATGAAAATACTAATACAGTTTATTACATCTTCTGTTTCATTTTACTGAGATCTTCACCTTATGACCAATGGACAGGGAGAACCACGAGACCCTCCTCAAAGAAAGGGAAAACCTAAGATTGTTTTTTCTACCATGAAGACAGTTACATTATTTATTAATCTCTGTATATGCTCTGTAAAATTTGTAAATCTTAATGTATGTAACTAATCATTTACAATATTGTAATATGTATACTTTTTGGACGAAACTTGAAACATGTATCTCATGTCTATAAGTGAATAAACCATTATCATTACCATTATCATTAATAGCAGTGAAACATTGATATTGCATTTTTGGGTGGAATACAATACTTCCCCTACTTACTATATGTGGCACAGAAAGTAATTAAAGCCCATCTAAGAGCAATAACTAATCACCAGTTAAGTGCTAAGAAATGTATCGCTTGTATAATGTGCAAGCAGTACCTAATTAAAAATGTCTCAGAGCTTGTTAATTACACATCAAATGCGATAGTGTTAAGCCATATTGCTTTAGTTTTTGTCACTTAAGTTAATCTATTTTCATTGAAATAATTGCTTTCTGTTTTTGCTTATATTTTATCATTATATTCCAGTACATTTGCTAATTTCTTATATAGTGTTTTACATGAAAGTAAATGCTGACATTCTCCGTACATGGAGGATATCAATTTTGTTATAATTTGTCTATTACTTTATTATACATATCAGTGACAACAGCCTTTGATTTAATTAATGGCAAACTGGTGTACATAAAAAATTGCATTGTATAAAATCAAACCACAGGCTTACTTATTTTCCCACTGTATTGCAAATAAATAAAATCTTATACAATTTAAGACAAAAATAATAATACTGTTTGGTATTCTTAAATAAGATAAACTGAAAGGAGTGGGCATGGTGATGTCACCTCTGTGTTTAATGTCTTTCTCTGCAGATAGGAAAGACCATTAAAACGCTGTTAATATTTAAACATTGCACATCTTTCGATTTCTTGTACTGCATTTTAAAAGTGTTGGGTATGGGAGGTGCGCTCGGTTGATGGTACAGAAAGCTCCATTTCCGACTGATCGCGACTGACATTGTAGTTCCACAAATTACCACCACTTATTGAATACTTGTGGAAAAACAATTGGTGGTGATTTGGTGTTCGTAAACGAAACTGTTGCATAGGAGTCCTTAGACGATTGTGTCAGTGGTGCAAGTTTTGTTTATTCCTCTGTATTTAAGAGTTTTAAAGTGTATATTATCTGTTGTTCTTGTGCTACGAGTGAGATTAGAAGAAGTTTTGAAGGATTTCTCCATACCCTGTTCGTGTTTTTACTGGGGCCGCCAAACGATCAGGCCATTGTAATTGAAGCACATGTTGGTATCCCTCTTAACGAATCTATTTATGCTTGGCGAACTCGCTGATCCTTCTCTAACTCAATTTGTATCCAGAATTTCAAATAAGAGAATTTTAATTAACTTAGCGAGTAAACAACTGGCTGAAAATCTGTGTATCCAACATCCTAAAATTAAAGTTAGCAACGTTACATTGACGTTGTGGCCACTTCTAACTAAACGTAAGATCATACTGTAAAACGTACGTCCAGTTATCCGCAACTCTGTTCTTGAACGTGCTTTAAGCAACTTTGAAATTCACACCACCTCTGCAATAATGCATATTCGAGCAGGATTTAACATCCCAGGTTGCTCTCAAATACGGAGCTTTCGACGTCAACTCCATGTTCAACCTGAGGATTTTGAAAAGCTTCCAGATACCTTTGAGGTGCATCATGAGGGCACTACATACTGGATATATGTATCTTCAGATGCCTTGACGTACTTTGTGTGCAAGATGGAGGGCCATTTGGCTAAACAGTGCACTCAACAAATTACTGAACTGCCAACACCTATCACTATCATCTCTAACACTGTAAACTTTCCTCCTCTCTCACCAAGACTGGTGCCCCCCAGTGAGACTTCCTTGTCTAAAGAGGGGACCAATGTTGAACCAAGTCCATTAGAAAATGAGTCAGTAGAACCTGTTTGTATAGAAGAAAATGGTACCTTCCTGTTTGAACAACCTCTTTCGGCAACATTGCACAACTTAACACAGCAATGGAATTCCCTCCTTTAGGGCATAAGCATAAGACAGGGTCCAAGAATAATATCCTTAAACGACCTATATCAACATCCAGTAAACCATAAACCATACTAAATCTGTAAACGATGACAATGAAAAGCTATCTGACTCATCTCTAGTGACTTTAGAGGAGACATTCTCTCGCTCATAAATGATCAGATATATGTAATACAAAGTGCTATGGAAGAGAGACCCAATGACTATGTTTTAAATTACCTCCAGTTCAAAAGCTTTTTTGAAAATACAGTTGGAGCATCTGATATAGTATCAGTTGCACTTAGCTACCCTGATGATTTGGAAGGACTCCTGGATACAATCAGAAAGCTTCATCCTTTGTTTACCAATAAAACAATGAAAAATCAAAGCACCTGTATAGGAAATAAATAGAAAAAACACAGTTTCTTAAACATTTTGATGGTTACATAGTAGAAGTTTTTGCTAATGTCATCTTACTGTAGTTCTATACATAGTTAAAATACTTTAAAATATAAAAACCACAGCACATAATGGAACACAACATATTCAATGGCACATAAATGATTTCATTCTCAACTGGAGCACCTTCAACTCTTACTTAATAAACATAACCCAGTAGTTGTTTGTGCACAAGAAACAAATTTTAAGCATGATTATGTTGCTCCATTACGAGGCTACAATGCCTATAATAAAAATCGAAAAGAATGTACACATGCTAGCGGAGGGGTGGTCAGCTATGTTAAAGAAACACTGCCGCGATGTGCTGTCTCATTCAATACTATAGAGGCTACTGCAGTTTCTGTTCTTCTGACAATAGAGCTATGTATATGTAATATATATCTCCCCAACAGTCACAGTTTAGATCTTGTGAAACTAAATGAGCTGGAGCAACAATTACCTCGTCCTTACCTTATTCTCGGAGGTTTCAACAGACATAACACATTATAGGGATGCAGCTCGACTAATTCACAAGGAAAACTCATTGAACAGTTTATAAATGATTTAGACCTAATTCTGCTTAATTCACTGGAACCTACTCACTTCAGTCTAGCATATGGAACACTCAGCTCCATAGATTTAAGCTTGTGCTTACCAAACATATCAGACTTGTTTGAATACTTGATTTGTAAGGAACGTCAAGGAAATAGTGAGCACTTTCCTATTATTCTTACTCATCTGATTGACAGTCCACAGATACCCACAGGCAAAAAATCAGGAGTGTACCGGATAAATTGCAAGGACTGTGACAAATTCTACATTGGAAAAACAAAAAGGAACGTGAACATTAGGCTTAAAGAGCACTTTAGGAACATCAGGAATAAAGAAATAGATAAATCGGCGGTAGCGTACCATTTTTGGAAGGAAAATCATGACATAGAACGAGAAATTCACTTACAAAAAAGTGTCCAAGGTCCAGCTGCATTAACCACGTGGGAAAAAATCTTTATAAAGAAATATGAAAGTAAATTGTTCAATTTCGATACTACCTTTGAAGACAACCCAAGTTTCAAGTTCATCAAGATACCGACAGAGACGCACCTATCACCTCCGAGGAGTTTACTGAACCGGCATCCTTTAGTCGACAACAGCTGATGATGTTAGGAAGATCCTAACGAAACGCGTTCTAGGTAAATACTAGCAATAAATGGAGAATTGAGTATTATTAAATTTTAGATGAGTCGCGTTTTTTACGCGAGTATTAGTTCGACTCAAAATTGTATTAATGATTCACTTACCTTACAAGCCTGAAAATGACAATACCGAAAACTTTGATGAGACCACCAAATATGAATATGAAAATGCCCTCGCATGACGCAAAAGCTCCAGTCTTGGACCAGATAATATCCATTATGATATGCTGAAACAACTACCCATTGAAGGACATATATATGTCTATTAAATCATATCTGGTCTTATAGGCAATTTCCCGAACTTTGGATTTCTGCAGTAGTGATACCCATACCGAAACCTAACAAAGACCTCACTCTACCAAACAACTACAGGCCACTATCTCTCATGTGTACAATGTGCAAGGTTCTAGAATAAATGAGGAATAAAAGACTACATTGGTTTATCGAAAACAGGAAACTTCTCTCCGAATTACAATATGGTTTCAGACAATTCCGTTCCACTGCGGACTGTCTAATCACAATTGAGTCTGAAATAAAACACGCCCTTCTCCATAATCAACACCTCATACTAGTTAGTCTGGATATACAAAAGGCATATGACATGACATGGAAAACATGTATACTTAAAATACTACAACAAAATAAAATATCAGGAAATATTAAATTAATTAGGAGTCGATTAATGACACAAAACAACACTTTTAAATTTTCCCGGAACCAGTTTCTGAGGCCTTCCCTCTATCTTCAGCCGGACATCGACTTGTTCTCATTGGTGTAGCTGGCAATATTTTGTCATCGGTCTCCTCTGGTGGCGGTTCGAGGAACTTGCTGAACAAATCTTTCTGGGGGATGTCGAAATTGAATACTTTGTTCCTATTTTTTGAAATAAAGATTTGTTCCCATGTGGACAGTTCTTCTTTTCCTGTTGTATGTTTTAGTAATTTTGGTTCTGGATTTATGTTGTGGTTTTTTCCCCAAAAATGCGTGGCAACTGCTGATTTTTCTAATTGTTTGTATTTTATGTTCCTAAAGTGTTCCTTTGCTCTTGTTTCTAAATTTCTTTTGGTTTTTCCAGTATAAATTTTACTACAGTCGCAGCATTCAATTTGATATATACCAGATTTATAATTTAATTTATACAACAACACTGTTTTCAACACTTCCATGAAAGGATTTATCAGGACATATGTTTTATTTCATTCAGAATTTCCTCCAGCATCGCACCATTAGAGTACATACAAATGACACAATTTCCAAGGAAGTTAAGTTAGACAATGGAGTACCCCAAGGCTCCGTGATTGGTGTTACACTTTTCCTGCTGGCATTAAACGACATACTGAACACTATCTACTCCTGTAAAAGCCTGTCTATTTGCTGATGTTCTGAACTTTTTCTGTAAAGGCAACAACATCTCAACCACCCAAGCTTTACTACAAGACACTATAACAAGCATACAAATTTGGGCATCACAAACAGGTTTCAGTTTCTCACAGCAGAAGTCGAAGTGTATTTTCTTTACCAAAGGTTCAATGCACCCTCCAAACCCTACCATCTACCTATATGAAAAACCCATTGAAACAACAAAACAATTGAAACCATTGGGAGTTATCTGACCGCAATCTATCATGGAAAACACATTTCATACTTAAAGGAAGACTGTTCAAGGCGCCTAAACATCCTAAAAGCCTTATCATATCGTAATTGGGGTGCTGATCAACATGTTCTACAACTGACTTACCAAGCTTTAATCCTAAGCATACTTGACTATGGAGCTATTGTGTACAACTCTGCAACACCAGCATTACTTAAGAAGTTGGAAATGATTCAGAATTCAGCTATGAGGATTATTGTACCAGTCCGGTCTCTAGCCTACTGATAAAAACCAATCAACCACCGTTACACATCACAAGAATAAAACTAAGCATAAAATACGGAATCGAAATAGCAGCAAGACCTCATTCAAGTATCCATTCATATGTTTTCCCCACTATAGAAAGCAACAAGACCTGCCATGCAAACATTTGTCACCTTTCCATCAATGATTAGTTAACTATTTAAATACTAATAGTATAAAGATCCCTACCATGATGACCAGAAACTTATGAAGGACCCGACTGGAAACTCAAAGTTCCCAAGATATATACCGACCTAACATTTCAACAGAAATGGAACACCGCTACAAATGTTTACCGAACACTTTTTTATGAAATGTGCAAGAATTTCCCCATTTATCAGTTTATTTACACTGATGGATCAAAAACGGATCATGGGACTGGATGTGAAATAGTAACTCCTGATAAAATTCTACAGCACTGGCTACCTGACTATTATTCCACCCACAGTTCTGAGCTATATGCCATTTATCAAGTACTTACTTACATTGTGACAGTTCACCACAACTGCTATGCAATATGTTCTGACTCATTGAGTACCTTGCAGAGAAAGAAGAACAATACTACAGACAACAAATTAGTACAGGACACACAGACACTGATCAGTAACATCACTGATGCTGGTAAAGATGTGGTTTTCATTTGTATTCCTTCCCATCAAGGAATAACAGCGAATGAAAGGGCTGACCAAGCTGCTTAAGATGCCACTCACTACACCAACAAAGGAACGTTCAAATTCCGTGCTCAGAAGGTATAAATTATTTCTCCAAAATACCAGTACAAAAATGGAAATCTGAATGGAATCTACAACACCCAGGAAAATTACATCAAGTACTAAAAGGATCCACTGCTCTCCACCCAACCAAGTCTCTCGCTAGAAAGTAACAAGTAATCCTCACCTGTCATTCTCTTAAAATGAAAGGGAGAACTTGAGTTGTGTAACCATATGAAAGTGTCTAGAAGGTAGAAACTTGTTACTCACATTATTGTTCTTGTATATTTCTTCTCATGAGTGCTGTAAAACTTGGTGATTAAACAGCTCTGGTTGTTTCTTGTACTTTTTAAAAGGAGAACCCATAAGTTTCAAATTGGTTTATTTTGGTGAAATCTCAACAACAGCATCCAATTTTGTGATGCAGAACTTAGCCAGACAATCTTAGCAGCATTCTCAAAGATGGCAGTTGCATTGTTTTACTGAAAGTGATATGTTTAATTTGGCAAAAAGGAAAAAAAGATATGTTTAATCGTTATACTCATCAAGTCCCTTTTAACTTAGTTTAATCGAGTACTTTCACTTTAAGAAACAATTGTGTTGTTACTAGAGCCTGAGTCCGTATGCATAATCCAATAAAATCTACATAAAGGAGTCCATAAATAATTATATAAATATGCACCAATATATCCAAAAACAAATGAACAAAAGTAAACTATTTTTGGTAGATAAGCTTACTTTATTCATGGCTGTTGCAGTATAAGAAAAGTTTCCCTGAGTTTTTCTTGTATGAAGTGTTTATATCTGTCAGAGAAGGTTTTATATGGTGAAAATATCCTTTCTATATTGAATGTTACAGATGCCTGTGAAGAGCACCATAACCCTTCTTCAGAAAATTCTAGTTCTGTAACGGAAGATTATAGAGCTGTATTGCAGAGAGCTGTGCAGTCCTTCTGGCAGAATGAGTGGTCTGTTCTCCGCAACAAAGAACTTGTCATTCCCCGGGTTACCTCCTGTCATTCACCTCGTCGTGTGGAGGTGAGTTTGGCTAGGTTGCGCACTGGGCACTGCTTTTTTATGCATAATTTTCAGTTTAGAAAGGAGCCTGCTCCACTGTGTCTGTTTTGCAACTAAGCATTATCTGTCTGACACTGCTGCTAGAGTGATTTTGCCTATCACACCTTAGGATATCTCTGCAGCTGATCGCCAGCTTTGCAGAAACACTAGCAGATGATAACAAAGCAATGGTGCAGATGACAGGCATATTAAATGGGTAGCATGTAAGCTGTTTGGTTGCAGTTACTTATATAAACAATTCATCCAAAAATAAACATTAAGAATTCTTTCATTTGACCAATATTTTCATCTGTAAGACTTGAAGCTTTTGCGGCGAGCATAATTGATTAAGGCTTCACAGGTGATCAGTCATGTCAAATTTAAGAAGATTGAGCTTTCGGCCATTTTACACTCTAGGGCCTTCAAACATATTTCCTTCACTGGAAGCATACATATTTGTAACATAATCATATTTATAACAGTTCCTGATGATAGCCATAGAGTGTAAAATGAGCGAAAGCTCGATCTTCTTAAATTTGACGTGGCTGATCGCCCGTGAAGACTTACTCAATATTTTCATTTATCAAAACAAAATTCTAAGGTTTCATCAAACATATTTTCTGTCATCTGAAGTCTCTGTTACCAGATAATTGTTTTCCTTAATGTACAGTGGAACCTAAGGATAAAAAAGTGAATCAAGAAGATATTGAAACATTGAACTGAAGAATCTTTACACAATCATGAGAATTTCTGGAAACCTGTGAATCTAATTGCAATCTCCTCATTAATAAATACAGATTAAATTGCTTCTAGCTCATGTAACTTAAAATTAACAATCCAGAATATCCATTTACCGGGTATTTATATGACATTGCACTAGGGGCTGCTCCAGTCAAAAGTCTAATTATCAGGAATATTGTGTAAGTTATTAGGAGAATTACTGTACCTGATGAAGACACATTTTTACTGAAACACATTCGCAGGTTCTATACTTAAAAAAATGCAGGCGCTAACATTGTGCTTGTAGTGTATCTCAGTTATTGTTGTATTACTTCAGTTCATTGAATGAGTTTATAGTTCTGGGAATTTTTGTGTTAGTTCCTCTCTTTCTGGATCTGGACTGTATCAGACATTAGCTCCCTCTTCTTGGAGTAGCATGTATTAGAGTTTGTAAGACCATTATGGTAGTCTAGCAATGGGAATAAGTAATGTTTTCATATAAGTATTTCCTCTGTGTGTGTCTGTGTACATGCAAAAATTAGAAAGAGAAGTGGGGGAGGGAGATATGTTAAGCCCTGCAATTATGGTTACCATCTTATGTGCCATGTCTATATGAATATACTGACTTCTACAAAATACAGTTTGCAGATCTTTCTGTAGTGCTAGTGCTTTTGCATTCCCTACGTCTCACCAAATAGAGTATGTTTGAAAATATGTTGTATGTTAGTTAATTGATGGAAATTTATCATTTCTCCACACTAGCCGTATATAGGCTAAGGTTTTTTTAAATAGAGTCAACATGAAAAATTCAAATTCAAAAGTTCCCGGCCATGGCATTGAATTTTTCATGTTGACTCTATCTTTATATATGTTGTATGTGTTTTAAGTTTTGTTTGTTAACAATGTTTTAAGTGTCCATGATCATATGAGTGCAGCCAGTGTGTTAGCATTTCAAACAGCTGGAGTTCCTCTATATGCCAGTAAACCTATTATAGCGCATCTCACGCTTAGAAGACAGTATAGATCTTATGGAGTGCTCTGTTGCCACATGTACTATACGTACAATCCTAACTTTGGCCAGGGCAGCGACCGGTCTGCCAGTTTTATATCGTATTGTAAATGATACATCAGTAATACAGAACTATGTTTACTGCTATTAAATTCTATTTTAAGAGATTCAGTTTTTGAGTGCATGCATTTTAATGTTTACTCCTCCTTTTACATGTTACTTTAGTAGTTCAAAACTCAATTTTGCAGACAAAAATATATATTACAACAAACCAAATGGAGGCCTGCAATAATAAAAGCTTTAAATATACTTGAAATATGTTGGTTACTTTTATTCTTCTGTTGTGTCATCTGATAAGGGTGCAGTCCTTCCATTTCATCGTCCATTAGCCTCGACAACAAATATGATATCTTCTCTTTCTATTAGTTTACTCTTGTTACCCCTTCTTTCATATTCAATCCACAAATTGTGTAGGAACCAATTCAAAGTGGCCCTTGAGAAACTAGGTAGGGTGCAGTTATCACTGTTTACCCTTGCCAAAACTAGATTCAGCATGGATGGAATGTTTTCAAGCATCAAAATATGAACAATATGACACACTCCATTTTGCACTATTCCATCATATTGCGTTAACCCAGCGTCCTGTTGTCCCCCCCTCTTTTTTTTTTTATGAAGTTCATAGGGAACCTTTCATTCGTTCCTGTTTTGTTCTATATACTACTGTTTCTCAACACCCGGTAGCCTTAGCTGTTTCTTTCATTGCCTTACTGATACTAATTTTACTTGAAAAATAACATAAGACATTCAATACTAACATGCAGTCCTTACTTCTTAGTTTACCAATATTTCGTTTCTTCTTAGCTTCCCCTTCTATAACTATAAGTATTTACAAAACTGTTAAATAGCTTCACGTAACACTTCATGATTCTTTAACACGCTATAAACATAGTTATACCAGCTCTTCTTGCAAACTTGTTCACTTTTATTGCATCACATTAGTTGGGTGGTACCTGCCTTGCCTCTTGCATGTCGCCGTTTTTTTTGCCTTTTGTTTATTTGGCACATACATCGAATGGGAAAAGTTAGAGGATTGCGGATTCTTTTAAAAGTTACCTTCAACTATTCTTTACATTTCTCTCGGTTTGTCCCCCGATGTAATTCCCATAGCAAAAAAGTTTCTCGCTAGCTACATTTTCTAATGTGTATATATAAAATTTTCCGAAATTACTTAATGTAAAAAATTATAGCACTAGTCTGATTTAAGATGGAGAATTTAAACTTATCAGGTAGGAGCACTGCAGTCTTCTCCACCTAAGAAAAGTTGCTGTAGTATTATAGTGGTAAGCTTTATAGCTACCACATGATTACCATGCAAATAGCAAATATTGGACTTTTACCAAAAAGCAAGCATTTGCGAAAAATTTGGGCCCATAGAAACTCAAAATGACTGCAAAAATGACATAATCTGATAGAGAAAATATTCTGCATAAGACAGTGTGTTCAAAGCTGCAAATTATTACAGTTAATTATTTATACCATGTAATTAGCAAGTGGTAACAACACGAGGGTAAAAAAGGACGAAGCTAATGAGAAATCCCTTGTGTTAGACAAAGAGATATATCCCATTTACTTCCATACTTCTTTTAAGGGGGGTGTGAGTGTGTGGTGTTTTAGGGCCCGTCGACAACAAGGTCATTTGGGCCCGTTCTTTTAAGGTTAAGACAAGCTAAACTATGGGACTAAGGCTTTTAAGTGCACTTAAAAACAGTCAGTCTGGGTCAGGTTTGGACCTGTGACCTTTGGATCAGTAGGCCAAGGCGTAAATAATGAAATCATCAGACCAACATGTGAGGAGAATGAAAGAGCAGATAAATGCCAAACTCAGTATTTAAGTTGAGTATCTTCCAAAGTAGTATTCTGCTTTATCCATGGGTATGTTGACTAGTCTGTGTGTAAGATTGTTTATTATTGCATGTTTATCTTTAATGGGATTATAGCTATGATTTTTTAGATAATTTTCTGACTATCTTGGTTACCTGTAATTCCCAATATTATTTTTTTGTCATACCTGATGATATTTGAGTCCAAGAGAAAAGTTGTCCATTGACTTGCTTTTCTACCTTGATATGAGAGAGCAGGTTGTTGAGATCACTTTCACAGAAAGAGGCCAAAAAGAAATAAAAAACGTGTTATCACAAAAAAGACCAGTAGTATCAGGGGTTCCGCAAGGATCTATTCTGGGCCCCCTATTATTTTTACTGTATATAAATGACCTCCCATTATGTCTAATGAACAACTTAGATGCTAAAATCACACTGTTTGCAGATGATACAAGTATCTTCATTGCAGGAAAGGATGATGATAGCCTTCAGCAAAATATAACACCAGCTATAGTAAATGTTTTAAATTGGTTTAAAGTCAATAAGTTGCTTGTAAATGAAGGAAAAACAATAGCACTAAATTTTCAGCATAAGGCTTGTAGGAAAATGGAAAACCCTTGCATCAGAATTGGCTCCAGATTGATACATTTTGAACAGCAAACTAAATTCTTAGGACTATGGGTAGACAAAAATTTAAGTTGATACAAACATATAGAAAAGTTAGCAGAGAAGCTGAGCCGTGTTTGTTTTGTTTTACATTAGCTGAAGCCTCGAGTAGAATTTACTACACTCAGAACCTGTTACTTTGCTTACTTTCATTCACTAATATCATATGGACTACCATTGTGAGGAAATACTACAAATAGTAAGTTGATATTTAAGCTACAAAAGAAAGCATTACGAATTATGATTGGTATTCCAAAAATGGAAATGAGCAGAAATCACTTCAGAGATTTGAATATCTTGACCCTACCAAGTTTATATATGAAACAGTTACTGATCTACATGAAGACTAATACTGCGAACTATGTCACAAATGCTAAAATACACACCCATAACACACGTAATAAAAACAAATTACACACCTATATTCATAAAACAAAACTATTTGAGACTTCCGTCAAATACATGGGTTCAAAGCTATACAACCACTTGCCAAATCAATTAAAAAGCATAACCTCTATAAAAAAGTTTAAGACAGAGCTTCACAATTTCTTTAAAAAAAATCAGTTTTACTCAGTAAATGAATACCTAGAATACAAATCAGGTAAAGCATAAATTAATCAGTTTCTTGTGCATAATTATACTAATGTATTCTATTTCTATTCTTGTTTCATGTGTCCGAGATTGTAAGACTCACCAATGAAGAATTTTAGCCGGCCAAAGCATTAAAATTAAGTGTAGTTGTGTAAATTATTTGAAACTTAAGATTGTAAATACCTCATTGATGAACTGTAAATGTTGTTAAATACTGTAACTATATTGACAATGCCTATAATTCTGTATGAATTCCTGTGGCTAATAAACATTGTATTGTATTGTATCTGTTGTGAATTTGATAGCTTTCTCTTGTCGACTAAGTACTTTTAATTCATCATCCAGATGTCTATTTGGAACTATTGTAAAGCTTTGAAAGTAATGAGTCGGTATTCAAACACAAACATCACTTAAATTATCCTTACTTGGACATGTTTCGGAGAACGGTTTGTCCCCATCGTCAGCAGTTATTCGACTTTTGCTTCAACTAATATCTGGATAAGATTTTTCCTGGAGTTTTCCCCTTATCCTGATAGACGAATGTCAGGTAACTCTAAGCTCCATGGACTCTGGACTCATTTGAGCATCATTTCACCCATTTCATTCACAGTCTGATATGACTTAACGTGGGAGAATGTAAATTAAATAATCGGCAATGTATTTGAAATAAACTTGATGGTATGGGCTAAACTATATGAAAGAATCAAAACCTCAATTTGATTATGGAGAAGATTTTATCTCCTTCTTAATATATCCAGAATATAAGTTACCTGTCAAACATTAACATAAAATGCACTAAGATGAACTGCACTTACTTTGGATCACTTCATAAATTCTAATAGTACAATAAGTTTAACATTCATAATTTTCTGGCAGCAGAATAAAGAGCTAAGTGGATGCACTAAAGGAACAGAAAGGTATGCTAAATATCAAATACACTTTAATGTATCAATACTGGACCACAGAAGAATAATGCTTTGTGTTTTGTACGCTTTTATAAGTTGCAAAGCTGTAATGTAAATAGCCTGATATGGAAGTAACATTTTCTAATTAATCATACACTTATGGTGACATGCTTACCAATCTTACTGACTAGTTATCCAAAAGTAAAAAAATGTAGAAATAGAAGTATGCTAGTGTATTTCCTATTTATTAAGTGAAATTCTCAACTTCATGGAAGTGAATAGCATTGCATTTCTGGAATGGTTGAAAAATAGGAGCAGCATTTTTAAATCATGAAGTTTCAGAGGACTGTCAATATGCAAGAAATCAAACGAAGATAAACTGAGAGTTTTGCTTGGCAACAACTTTTATATCAGAGAAAGCACTCAGTGAAAAGCTTCAAGGTTTTGATAGGGTCATCTTTATTATTTTACATTCTGAGATAATGCCAGTCTTATTGCTGAAATATTCACACACAAAGTTACAAAGTTCTGTTTCACAATGCTTTGTGGAAAGAAGTATATTATTATTTGGCATATTCTTTGTCTTTTTATGAAACTTTCCTTTGCAGATATAAAAGATACACGTAAAGTTTTATATCAGCAGAAACATATATTAGCATCATTAACAAGAGGTCTCAAGCACAAATTAGTATCAAATTCTCAAGTAAATTTTGTGGGTAGTTGCTGCATAGGGTGCTTTTTCATGTTTTGAGTGGCACTTAACAGAAAAACCACTTCAATAAGTAATGCAGATAACTGCATTATCAACTGATCACACCTGGTGCATGCACTACTGCTGGCGCTACCCACTGCTTTTGAAAACTAGAGAAGCAAACGAAAGGAATGCAAGTTCTAAATAAAATAACCAGCAGGGTAGCTGCTGCATAGGGTTCTTTTTCATGTTTTTAGTGGCAGTTAACAGAAAAACTACTTCGGTAGGTAATGCAGATAACTGCATTATCAACTGATCACAGTTGGTGCATGCATTACTGCTGGCCCTACCCACTGATTTTGAAAACTAGGGAAGCAAACGAAAGGAGAGCAAGTTCTAAATAAAATAACCAGCATTTTAATAATCTTTTCATCCTAGAAAGAAGGCCATTAAACACATAGATAACTTTATTCAAAACCTGCACTCCTATAAGTTTGTCTTATTTATCTGTTACAATATTGAGATTATTATATTTAATGTTCTAAAATAAATTTTATACATTTGCAATAAGGTGGGAAATTAGGAAAGGCTGCGGTTTGGTATTATGCAATGCTATGATCTGTATACAGCAGTTTATCATTTATTAAAGTATAAACTTGGAAGAAGCGTAGGGACAGTGAAGCACAAATTAGTACAAAAGTGAATCGAGAAGATATCTTCTCGATTCACTTTTGTACTATCATTTATTAATTTGAAAGCTGTTAACCCACAATACAATACAATGTTTATTAGCCACAGGAATTCATACAGAATTATAGGAATTGTCAATACAGTTAAGAGTATTTTACAATATTTGCAATTCATCTATGAGGTATTTACAACCTAAAGTTTACAGATAATTTATGCAAATTACTATTCACACTTGGAAGCATTTAGACACTTGAGTACAATAATACATCAACTCAGTTATGAATGTTTATGCAGACACTAACACTAGTATTACACTTAATTTTAATGCTTTGGACAGTTAAAGTCCTTCATTGATGAGTCTTCCAATCTCGGACACATGAAACAAGAATAGAAATCGAGTACATGAGTATAATTAGGTACATACAACAAACTGATTAATTTGAATTTTACCTCAATTGTATTCTAAGTATTCATTTACTGAGTAAAACTGATTTCTTTTATGAATATAGGTGTGTAATTTATCTTTATTATGTGTGTTATGGGTGTATATTTCAGCATTTGTGACATAGTTCGCAGTATTAGTCTTCATGTAAATTAATAACTGTTTCATATATAAACTTGGTAGGGTCAGGATATTCATATCTCTGAAATGATTTCTGCAGCTTTCCATTTTTGGAACACCAACCATAGCACAGGGCAACGATGAAAATGTTTCGGGCTTAAAAATAGTGAATTTACATGTACAGACATGTGCAAATTGTTAGACTCATTCATGTTTTATGTTTACTTTGCTTCAGTTTAACATTCAAAATAGTTATTTACCACCGTAATCTATTTCAGTTTGTTGTAATTCTTTTCCTTGCTATAATATGAAGAATATTCAATGAAATTTCTCTCTTAATAATAGCTAGGGGATTGTTTTTTACTTATTGTAATATGGTGATAGCTCTGAATTAAAAGCAGCCATTTTCTTCATGTCTGTTTATCCAACTGTTTGGTGATATTGCTTTCATTTGGTGAATGTAGTAACTAAAGATTGTTAATATTTGTCTTTATTGTGTTTTATGCCTAATATATCCTCAATATTTATTACTATATTTATAAAGTCAAGATGCGGCTGTTCAAGTGAACTCGTGTAATGACTCCGTAATTTTTTTGGAAATTTGTGTATCAGCGCTTAATTATCATCAAAAGGCAGTAATCAATGAAGAAAAGGAAAAAAATGGAACAAATAAACAACATGAACTTCCTGAGAAACTAACTTTTTGCCAAGTATTATCAAAAAACGGCATACCCTAAGACTTGTGTGCTCAGGGGGATCGAGATAGAATAGAGTCACTACAAATGATAATTGAGGTGATGAAGAAAGGACTGAAAGAAGCTAGAATGGAAATTGAAAAACTGAAACACGAAATAACCAATAAACCGGGATGAACGAAGAGTAACAAAAGTATACTGAGCGAACAACCGGAAAACAGCTGGGTTACAACTGTAACCAAACAAAACTGACGCGCGACAAATAAGCAACAACCACCAGCGTCTTTCTGCAGCTACAACAAATTTGCAGTTTTAGACAGTGCAAGCCACGAGGACCCTTTTAACAAAAGTACCTGTGCAATAAGTCCTGTGGCCAGCAAGAAGAGAAGAGGTCGTCGAGTGCTTATACTGGCCGACAGTCACGGAAGAAATCTAGTACAGCAAATGAACAGCTCTGATAGTAACAACATACAGGCCTGTGGTGTAGTAAAACCAGGTGCAAAAGCCAAGGAAGTGATTAATAACATTAGTGAAATGTACCTAAGCTATACAAAAGCTGATAATGGCGGGTAGTAACGATGTAGGGAGTGATGCAAATAACGTGTGTAATCATGAAAATGCTATAAAAGAACTCAAGCATACCAATGTAGTTATAGTGAAACTTCCTCAGAGACATGACTTAGGTCTGCATTCTTGGGTAAACCGACAAATAATTCAAGTGAACAATGACATAACCTATATGTGCAGAAAATATTCACATGTAAAACTAATTAACACTTTTAATGCCCGACGAGAACTCTATACTAGACATGGCTTGCATTTCAACAAGCGTGGGAAAGAAGTGTTGTGCATGAGTATATGTAGGGCCATCTTGGATTTCTCTAGTCCAGTAAGTAATGATGTAGATGCATGTTTAACTGACAAGTGTCAATTGGACCATAGAGAAAAGTCAAATAATATGTTAATTAAGAGGCAAAATCCATTTGAATGTTGCAGTAAAAAGGTTAATTTAGCAATAAGTAAAATCAATGACTTCATATTAACAGATGTATATTATAGAGAAGCTGGGGCATGGGGGGTCATGTATATATGTTAAATCACATTTGAAAACTAGAAATATAACTAAATTTAATAACTTAAAAGAAGAAAAAGAATTTGAGATGTCTATAATAGAAATCAGTAATCATAATATAGTTATTGTTTGTATTTATAGATCCCCTGATAGTCATTTTGAAACATTTTTATCTAAGTTGGACACAATGCTTAATAGTTTAATACAGAAAACCAGAACTGTAATATTATGTGGAATATAAATTTCATGTGTGAACTGCTAAACTAACTAAGCTTAAAGATTTGCTCGCTAGTTATAACTTGACTAACACAGTAAACTCGACCACTAGATCAACCTCGTTACTGGACGTAATAATTATTAACAAAACAAAATTTGAACAGCAAGCTACTGTCACAGATCTAGGTTTTTCTGATCACTGGGCACAAATACTACAAATTAAGACTCTAGTATCTAAAAGAATAGATAGACCCATTACTATTTCTAAAAGAAACTTTAGTAAAAATAGTATTGTACTGTTTAATACGATATTGGAAAAGGAAACATGGGATAATGTCTTTGATGAAATTGATGTTAACTTAAAATGTGAGAACTTCCTAAACACATTTCTGTATTGGTTTGATATAGCTTTTCCTTTAGAAAAGAAATGCTTTAAATCACAAAAAAAGAAAGGGTGGATAACAAAGGGAATAATTACATCCAGCAATAGGCTACGGTTTTTGTCCAGGCTAGAAAAACGTGGACAAGTAAATAATGAGACCAAAGAGTATGTCAAAATGTTATTAATATCAAGATTTTATTTTATTAGCAGATGATACCAACATCCTAATAAAAGGAAACAATCAAGAAAGCATACAGACCAAACTCAATAATACTCTATGTAAACTGCACACATGGTTTCAGACGAATGAACTAATTATAAATAAGGATAAGACTATTGCCATTTCATTCCATACTTGCCAAAATAGAAATGTGGTCAAACCTCCAATAGTATTTGATACAACGGCCATTAGCTACAATAATGAAACATTTTTGGGATTACATATGAATGAGAACATGAAATGGACCACACATATTCAACATTTAATAAATAAACTGAGTTTCATTTGTTATTTGCTTAAACATTTAAACAGCTTAATAAATTTAGCAGCATTGAGAAATATATATTATGGTTACTTTCACAGTCAGTTACAATATGGGATAGTGTTCTGGTGAGAAAAGGCAGATAGAGTCTTTAAACTTCAAAAAAGAGCAATAAGGATACTAAGTGGGGTGGATAACAGAACATCTTGCAGGCCATTATTAAAAAAACATCAAATATTACCTCTAGCATGTATGTATATTTTGGAATTAGTGATCCATGTAAATCAAAATAAACTACAAATACAAAATTACAAAAATGCCGATATTCACAAATACAATACACGTCAGAAAGATGACTTTCACTTTCAAAGTTGTAGAACGGAAATCTTCAGGTCTAGTGCTATCAATAAAGGTATAAGATTATACAACAGGCTACCAGAAAATATTAAACAAATGAAGAGCCTTATACATTTTAAAAAGGGAGTAAAACTCTTTTTACTGCAACATTCATTTTATTCTGTAAATGAGTTTTTAAATGTTAATTAGTTTTAAGTGATTGTAAACAATGACAATAGCCATTACTGTAATGTTTATACTATGACGTGTCTGATATCAATTGAAAGGACAAAATAAATTGAATTGAACTGAATTAAATCATGAAGTAGAGTAAACTCCACATTTGTGAATAATTACTTTTATATAGCAATTCTCTGTGGTCTTTATATAGTTTATATTTATCGAGATTTAACTGTATTGGAACACCACAGTGAAGCGAAAAATTATTAAATTTTAGATGAGTCGTATTTTTTACACATCTGCTTCACTTTCGTAGTTTATATTTATTTGCTTTTTCTACTTTAGACTTTTGTTGGATCGTGTATCTGTTACAGTTTTTAGTCTTATGTAACTTTTTATATTTATCTGTGTATATTGAACTGACGTGTCCTATAACATATGTATTATATTCCAAAGGATGAAGTCAGTACAATACTAATTGATCTCAAGCCAGGTGACATCGTGTATCTTATCTGTAGCATTCACATTGATTCAAAAGTGAGGTTATGGATAAAACTGCTGACTTATCTCCAAGGAAAGTAGCTGTAACTGAGAGTCTTTTGAAAGAAACTCTTTATTCACAACGTGAAATAGTTAAGAAACTGTGTATTTCACAAAAATCTGTTAGTCGCATTAATCAAACTTAAACATTCGGTGAGACGTTGACCTCACTAGGGATGGAAAATGCGGGAGGAAAAGAAAGCTATCCCCAAGGATGCAAAGAAAACTTGTGCAGGTGGCAAAACAAAATAGAAGAGAAGCCAGCATTGACCTCAGTAATGAACTAAAGCAGTACGGTACAGAACTACCAGCCTCAGTAGTTCGTAGATTATGTGATTCTCTCAATCCGTTAATATGTAATACTTCCACCTTGTGTATATCATAGAAACTAGAGCTAATAAAAATGTTTCATTGTCATATTTGTTTTTCTCAACCCAAAATTAGTAGGAATTGCCTCATGAAGTGCTATAAACATTCAAAAATTATTTTGTTGCCCAGTGTAATTCGTAATGCTTTCTTTTGTATTTTAAATGTCATCTTACTATTTGTAAGTATGACAGTTCTATTACTGATCTGCATTCTACAATGTACAATTAATGTAAGCATTCAGTCTTATGAAAATACAGTATAATAAATTAACACATGTATTAAAAAATAAATTAAGTACATTGCAAAACATAACAAAATTAGTCCAATAAAAAGCAATTTAAGTAAGCCATGAACTTAAGTGTTACAAACTTGAGCAAAATATGTCATGTCATGGTCAGTTGATGTAGAGTTATCAAAGGATACACATATTTAGTTGCTGGTTGTACATTATCCAAGTCATAAATTCCTTAGCAATTAATTTGGATTAGTTTTTGGTGTTTTTATTTGGTATATAATGGCAGTTGGCTATCACCACAAATAAAATAAACACTGAAGCATAATTGATGCTTCATAAAGCATCTTAAAAATAAACCAACTACAAATAAGCTTTTCAATTAATTTTGAGGTCACTGTTATTAAATTCCTCCAATCACACATAACTGAAGCATAAGCTTAAAATGTATTCAAACCAAATAAGTGCTTTTAGTAATTGTAAACATGAACACAATCTATTCTGAGTACAATATTAGACAGGGACTTTTCTTTTTTCTTTGCTATGTTAAATTTTTAATGGTTAACAGCAGCAGATTACAATATGTTACTACTGTACAGCAAAAGAATACTAAACAGTGAAATTAAAGTTTAAGTACTTGTCTTACATTAAGACTTCTCAACCTCATTTATTAATTAAGTAAATTGATGGAAATTAATTGTTCCTTCACACTAGCCATGTATAGGCTAACGTTTTGGATAGATAGAGTCAAACTGAAAAATTCAGTGTAATGGCTGGGATTTTAACCTTATATCTCCTGGTTTCCGACCAGTCGCTCTTTCCAATTGAACTACCATTTCCAACATGCCATCCTGACATTGCATTCTCCAATTGACTCATGTATATATATGTATATATCTATATATATTGGTGACCGGCATTTAGCGCATCAGGACAGCTCGACTCTCTCGCAGTGACAAGCATGAGACCGCTACGTAACCGGATGACATCATAATTCACGGGGCCCCCGCTCGGTCTTGAGAAGACCGAGTCACTTATAGCAGTGAGTGAGTGACTCGGGTTTACCCGCACCCACAGATGCTCCGGCTTCTCTTTTCTTGCCCCCTCTCTCTCTCTCTCTCTCTCTCTCTCTCTCTCTCTCTCTCTCTCTCTCTCTCTCTCTCTCTCTCTCTCTCTCTCTCTCTCTCTCTGCCATTAAAGAATCAGTAGGTTCATAGAGGAGTTTGAGTATCATACAGTAGGTACGTAAAATAAGAAGCTATTAACAGTGAAGCAAACAAATATATACAAATATAATAATTTGTAATTTAAAAAACCTCACTTCACTTATACGATGACCGTATTTCTTACAAACTGAATAGGATTTATTTTATATATATATATACAAAACAGAATACAACAAAATTATTGAAATAGCACGAAAGAATGACTTTCCCAAATCATTAGTAGACAAAAAAGTGAACTTAGCAAAAAAGAAGAAGCTAATAAAGGAAACCACAACCCTCTCAGCTACAGAAACTAATATGATTTTCAAAAAATTCACTTACCATACATGGGCCTTTGAGGAATTCAAAAAAGTCTTCAAAAAAAACAACATTAAACTAGCACCAGTCAACCATTTCTCCTTAAAAAACCTAATTTGCTCAAACATCAAAGATGCCATTCCATCTAACAAAAAATCTGGTATATATCAAATTGAATGCAGTGACTGTAGTCAAATTTATATTGGAAAAACCAAAAGAAATTTAGAAACAAGAGCAAAGGAACACTTTAGAAACATAAAATAAACAATTAGAAAAATCAGCAGTTGCTATGCATTTTTGGGAAAAAAAAACACAATATAAATCCAGAACCAAAGCTACTAAAACATACATCAGGAAAACAAAAACTGTTCACATGGGAAAAAATCTTCATTTCAAAAAATAGCAACAGAGTATTCAATTTCGACATCCCCCTGAAAGATTTGTTCAGCAAGTTCCTTGAACCGCCTCCAGAGGAGACCTATGACAAAATATCGTCAACTACACCAATGAGAACCAGTCGATGGCCAGTTGAGGATGGAGGCAAAGTCTCTGAAACATGTTCTGGAAAAATTTAAAAGTAAGTGTTATTTAGTGTCGTTAATCGACTCCCTTAAACATTTTCCTGCTGCCTTGAGAACACAAGGAAGTGTGTCTTGTTGTACTTGGTCAGCAATTTCATGTACATTAATGGGACACAGTGCATGGATCTGGTAGTACTTTATCAATGTCTATGTTTCTGTATTTAGCCCCAATTTGTACAAGATTCTGTGCCATACTATGAAACCCTTTACCAGCAACAGTTTCGAATGGATGAATGTCACTCGCGCACTTGAGTACACAGCTCCTTGTGATAGTCTCCCAGTCTTGTTTACTAACACTGACTGTAGCAGAAATAGAACGGGGAACCAAACACTTGTGTCTAAACAGGCTTGATGTTCCTGAGTTGTGAGGGAGCACTTTATTGCATGTTTTGCACTGTGCAAATCTAAGTTTAATTTTTCCATCCGCTGTGTAAATTTCTTTAAAAGTGTCGCATGCTGAACTCGTACTCGACCTTTCTCTGGTAATATATACTCCACTGCTCACTTTGTGTTTAACACTATCAGCAGACTCCATTTCCATTTTCAACTTCCGCAATGCAACAGACAACTAAATAGTCGATCAAGTCACGGTCAGGCTTGGCTCGGCTCGGGTCACTCTAGGATCGCTGTATAGTAAACAGCTAGGTAAGCAATGAACCTGCTATATATATATATATATTTTTTTTTCCAGTAAACCATTAGGGCCTCTCGTATTCGAGATACACCGTTTGTGGCGACTTACTATTGTAAGTACAAAACCTTAACCTACACACGGCTAGTGTGAAGGAACTACTAATTTCCATCAATTAACTTAAATAATAAGAGTTTAATGATGAAGCCTGGGACTCAAGTACTTACAATAATAAGTCGCCATAAACAGTGTATTTCGAATACTGGAGTCCCTAGTGATTTACAGGGAACATATATGAGTCATTTTAGTTAATTGATGGAAATTAATCATTTCTTCATACTGGCCTTATATAGGCTAAGGCTTTCAATAGATAGAGTCAACATGAAAAATTCAATGCCACGGCCTGGATTTGAACCACATCTCCTGGTTTCCGTCCAGTCGCTCTAACCCTTTGAGCTACCATGGCCAACGTGTCATCTTGACATTAAATTCTCCAATTGACTCATATATTTCCCCGGTAGACCACTAGGGGCTCTCGCATTAGAGATGCACCGTTTGTGGCGACTTACTATCGTAAATACTTGAGTCCCAGGCTTCATCATTTAACTCTTATTATTTTAGTTAATTGATGGAAATTAATCATTTCTTCATATGATGATATCACTTGTTTCTTAATTATATAATAAGTTCCTGCACCATGGCATAACGGGCTAAGACATCATGTCTTGGTACCCAACCATGGAATAGGCCTGGGTTTGATACCAACCCTGGGGAGTGCAGATTTTAAGTTCCAGGTATAGGAGTGGTGCCCACTCACATCTTGAGGAAAGTGAGGAGATACACTAGGTAGCAGCCCTAGTTGCATAAGCCAACTTTCCAGCTGGGGGTGCCAAGATGCTGACCACATCTCCCTGTATTGGCTAAATTATTGCCTACCTCTAACTTGCATAGTGGGTGTGAGGCCGGCTTTTGGGTTGGCAGACCTTGGTCCATGGGTTGGTTTGATTTTTATATATAAGTAAGGGCGGTATTGCATTCCACCCAAGAATTTGATTTCAAGATTTCACGGAAAATAGGTTGTGCATTTGTGTGTGTGTGTAAGTAGTATAATTAAAAAACATAAAGGTAATTAAATACTAAACTTGGTATAACAGTTCAGTATGTTTCACGCTGTATGCATAAAGAATTTCCAGATTGCCCATCAATCACTGACTGCTTTTATATGGAACCTATTTCTAAATCTTTGTTTTCTCAAAACTGGCACTAATAATTTTAATTCAAATACCGTGTTTTAGATCATTTCATAAGAAATGAAGTGTATATCTTGAATATTTTGGAAATGTCCTCAGAAGGCCTCTGCCTTATGGATGACTTTAGCAAAAACTGGTAAACCTTAACAGTTAGACAAAATCTTACTACAAAAAATATGTAGTTCTTGTCAAAACACATAGTTTATTTTAACTATATTTGTATTAAGCTGTGATCTATTTTGGGAATGAATTTAGAAATGAAGATAAACTAGGAGTTTCACTTGGCAACAACCTTTATATCAGGTTAAGCAATATAATTTAACACTCCTGTGAAAAGTTTCAAGGTTTTGATGGGGTCATCTTTATTATTTTACATTCTGAGGTTATGCCAATCGTATTGCTGAAATGTTTACACATAAAGTTACAAAGTTCTGTTTCACAATGGATTGTGGAAAGAAGTGTATTATTATTTGGCATGTTCTTTGTCTTTTTATGAAAGCTTCCTTTGCAGATATAAAAAATACACGTAAAGTTTTATATCAGCAAAAGCATATTAGCATCATGAACAAGAGGTCTCAAGCACGAATTAGCATCAAATTCTCAAGTAAATTTTGGGGGTACTTGCAGCATAGGATGCTTTTTCATGTTTTTAGTGGCAGTTAACAGAAAAACCACTTCAGTAAGTAATGCAGATAACTACATTATCAACTGATCACACCTGGTGCATGCACTACTGCTGGTCCTACCCACTGCTTTTGAAAACTAGAGAAACAAACGAAAGGAGTGAAAGTTCTAAATAAAATAACCAGCAGGATAGTTGCTGCATAGAGCGCTTTTTCATGTTTTTAGTGGCAGTTAACATAAAAAACCACTTCCGTAGGTAATGCAGATAACTGCATTATCAACTAAGACTTAAGTTACTGATAGTGTTTCTACTAAAGTAAAAAGGGTAAAGGGTAGACACTGGAAGGATACCTCTCACGCACTGTGGCCCACACACAGTTCTACTGTGAATAGCACCCTACAGGAGGAAGCAGTGAAGTGAGAAAACCACAGGAGCCCACAGGGTCACAGGCTGACAGATGAGATATCTACAGAAGTTCTTAACAAGTCTGAGATTTCCTTATCTCTGCACCAGGAGCTGCTGTGCAGCCACCAACACTCCCAGTACAGTATCGAAAAGCATATCCGCACATGGAAACAGTGACCACTTAATGCTACCCAGTGCTAAAAACAGCATTTATAATGCACAAACATGTACACTGTCTGTACGGAACTGCCATACAACACAAGCCTGAAAGCACACCTGAAAGCTGTTAAGGAAATGAGGCAAAGGAAATTGTGGTGAAATTCTTGTGATAGAGTCAGCTTATCTTCTGATGACTGCACCTAGTTGATGAGCTATCAAATGCATTTGTTTTGTGCTCGCTTTCTGTTCATCTTATACTTATTGCTGGTCAGTCAACTCAGCAGCTTTCACTTCCTGTTATTCAAAGCTGAACCCCCTTGGAAGCTGAAATGGGCCTGGCAGCTGCTTTTTTGTTGTAATTTACGTCCTCCAATTTTTAGTCATATCGGACGATGAATGAAATGGGTGAAATGATGCTCAATGCGCCCGGGGTCCATGGAGCTTAGAGTTACCTGACATTCGTCTTTCAGGATGAGGGAATACCCCGGAAAAAGCTTATCCAGGTAACCTGGCAGCTGCGGCTGGCTCCTTTTACTATGTAGGATATGTTCTTGTATGTTTAGATTTTTCTTCCATATTAAAAAGTATTTTGTAATAAGTTGTAATACTTATTACTTTCATTATTGGGTGAGAATTAGGAATTTAGATGAGCAGAATATTCCACCTCAGTGCTTGATAATACAGGAAAGACTAAATCAGAAAAATTCATGGCTAAATAAGATAATGGGAATTATATTAAAAATAGGGTTTGGTGTCATGTGGGAAAACTGGGAATTATTGCAAAATGGATTTTGGAAAGAACTTGGGTTAAGAATGGATGATATTGAAAGGCAAGAAATGTTAGGAAGCTTCAATTTGAAAAACTCACTGGAAATTTATAGAGATCAAAGTGAACTGGAATGGGGAAAAGATACATTGATATTTGTTATAAAGCAGCAAGAGAAGACTGTGCATGGGCCAAAACAGGGGTGGTGAAACTGAAGGGTCTGGGAAGAGGAAGGGATCTGGAGAAATGCCCATTATGTCACGAAAGGTATAAAGAATGGCATTTACTTTTAGAATGTGAAGAAACTAAGTTGCTCAAGAAGATGATAGGTAAAAAAGAATTGGCAAGGCTACCGAAAGCAATTTAAGGAATGAAGTTAATGAGTGTAAAGACTAGGATAAATGTTATTGAAATTGGGAACTTTTTGGGCAGAGTAAGAGCCAAATGGTTGAGGAAGATAAATAAATATGAAGCGAAAATGAAGATGAAGTCATTTTAGATAAGATGCAAATCAGGACCCATTAGCTTGACAATTAGCTCAAATTTGACTCTTATTGGGCCCAAGGGTAACCAATAACTCAGTGTAGTAATAAGTATCTAAATGTATAATAATTTGTAATTGAAATAGAAATAAAGATTACTTACTTACTATTACTTTCATTACAAAATGAACAATACAGTACAGGTGGAAGCCAGTGTCAAAACTGCATCCTACATGTAGCTGCAACTGCATTGCCAATCATAGGAGAATTATGTTAACCATAGTGAAATTTTAAGCTTTGGGGGAAGTTGTGGGAAAAATGAAGAAGTAGTTAAATGTAGTAATTTTTAGCAATTTTAATTATAAAAAATAATTTATAATTACTGCTAAAATAAACTTAAAAGATTGTTAATACTCTTTTTCAAGAAGTGTAGCGATGGCAACAGAATCTTCTGACAGTGATAACTTAAAAAACCTTAAATAGCCTCTGTAGTTACCCTTTCGGTGATTTGTGGTAATGGTTATTTATATTCTTTTTTTTTTAGTTATTTAATTTATTTTTAAGATTGGCAACTTTGAGTTGTAATCTCAATGCATTCAGTGCTGAATACCATGCCACAGAGAATCCACGCTTGCATTGACATGAGCAAACAGTTACTTGTGCTCTCCCTCTCTACCACGTACATTGGTATTATAAAGAACTACACAGTTCCCTCAACTTGTTAAGCAGTGTTGACTTCCTCTACAATAAATCTTGATAACCACTGTGGAACTAACATTATTATGTGTGTTTTGGTATTAATGCTTCTCTTCTCTAGTAACATCCCCTTTCAATAGGTTCACTACCATGTTTTCTCTAACATTCTACGAGAATATTTGTATGCTTTACTTCAGTCATGTTTAAGTTGGCAGTAGTGACTTATTTTTGTTTGCCATGTCTGCATCACACACTGTTCACTTTTTAGAATCTCATACAGCCCAGTTGATCTGTACAAATTGTTGCCTATATTTGCAGAAATATATTACTCAGGACAGTAGGATAGCATTTATTTGTTTACTGCCAATGGAGGAACTATGTATGAGGTGCCTAATCAGTGTACAGAGTGTGTAAGTAAACACACTAATAGGATGACCAAGCACATTGCTAAATGTCCTGAGTAATAGAAGCAAGAGCTAATGTATTATGGGATTATAAGCAGTGTAATAAATTCTTTACACCAAGAAACTTAGTTTTAGATTGTGTCAAACAGCAAAGTAACTCTTTATTGATATTGTTTGTATTCAAACATAGTTACAGCTAATTATTACTGGTAATGCAAGTCTGAATGGATTAACAATGAAAAATAACTTGATCATTACAATAAACATTAACATACTAACTATGAGTTATAATTGTTGCCCAAAAATAACTCACTTCTCTAGTTGGAAATAGCCTCTGCATATGTGCAGTATTAAGAAATGGAGTAATTTGATATATTGCAGTGATTTTGCTATTTAACAAAGTATCGTAAAATGGACAGGAGGGTTAAAGCATTCTTAAGTGTTCGCATCTCCTTTAGAGCCATTGTAATAGACATTTTCTGTCTCTTAGTAGTACTTTTTTTTTCTTGTTACCAAATTAACCAGAAGATAAGTACGGAGATTGTAACCTGTGTCTTTTTATTTGTAGAATAGGATGGACCGGTAATATTTTGATCTAAAAATTTGCTAACAATCTTCTTTTTTTGTGGCAATACACACATTCTGTACTTTACATTAAACCAAATAAAGCACAGCCATCCTTCAGTATCAAATATTTTTTTAACTTTCTTTAGGACCTCATTCCACTTGCATATGTTTGGAAATAACTTAACTTCCTGTGAAAAAGATGATCTGAAGATTGTTCACTAGCTGGTTACGGGATACCAGCTGTGCCTGTTTTCTAGAGAAAAGATGGACCACATTCATCTGAGAATGCTAACATCTTTTGTACAGGTATATATTGTTTTATCTATTTCATTCCAGGGTTTAATATGTAGCAAAAATGTGATTGTTTCATTTGTACTATCCCAGTTAAAGGGAAATTAACCATCTTACACTGCCAATGTTAAATTTCCCTTATTTAGAGACCAGCTTAGAGCTGTCACTTGAACTACCAAGATATCATTTTTACATTTTTGCAGGATAAAGGCACGAAGTTTAAGTAATACATTTATGAAGAATGGATATCATAAAAAGTGTAAGGTTTTTCAAAATAAATTTTATATTTAAATTTATTTTTTGTTATGCATTTAAAATGCCATGTTCTTATTAGTTAATGCTCCTGGGAAACTGGGTATTTATTATATTTATTTATTCTCCATTTAAAGGGAAAAATGTAAAACAACTTTTATTGCATATTACATAAGAATTAAAATCCTCTTTTGCAAATAACAACCTCCATCATATCCTCATGCTCCAGTCTAGCTCTCCTTTTGTATCTGTCTGCTTCGGCATACTTTGCATTACAATTTCTGCCTTATTAATTCTTAGGCACCCAAGTCACTTAATATGAATATGATGTTATTTTCTAATCTCCTTACCTACAGCTTCCAATACATTAACATTGTCATATTAAAAGTAATAAGAGCATCTTGATTCTAAGTTCATGAAGCTTAAATTAAGCTAAAAGAAGATAAATACCCACTTTCTGGTGCCAACAGTTTCAAATTTATACATTATTTTCTGAATTGTGCATAAAGCTCACTCATGCTTATTTTTAAATGCCTAATGTACGATAACAACAGTCCTTCACTGTGGGGTATTGGGCTAATACTTGGTTCACTGGCACGGAATACTCCTAGGATCGATCCCATCCCGTACTTTTTGTTTTGTATGCCATGGTTGTTACCAACATAAAAGAGAAAGGGGAAAGACAAAAGGGTAGTTCAGTAATTATTTGGTTTGAATATATTTTCAGGTCAAAATGTTTGAGCATTTTGCATGATAGTATATTAAGCATGTATTATTTTGATCAAAATCATTATTGCCATTTTTAAAAAATCAAAATTTGCAAAAGCTGTTGCATATATAGTGTAGTTTGGGCTGTTAGTATTTTGTCAAAAATTTGTATGGTATCCTTGGAAGATCCTGAATTTAAACACCAAGTCCTTAATATAATTTTGAGTCGAACTAATACTCAATGCTTCACTTATTGCAAGTATTTACCTATATGCGTTTCGTTAGGATCTTCTAACATCAACAGCTGATGATGTTAGGAAGATCGTAACGATATGCATTCTAGGTAAATACTAGCAATAAGTGGGGAATTGAGTATTAGTTCGACTCAAAATTGTATTAATTTTGTGCTTCATTGTATCATAGTCCTTACACATTGGAACCAAGTTCCTTATTTAACTGACCTTCGATTTTGAGTTATGCTGTATGCACACAGACGCACAGACCTTATTCTAAATATGCCAAGTTAGATTCATAGGCCTCAGGATTGTATTTGCAGTAAAATATTGATATTGCATTTTTGGGTGGAATACAATAACTCCCCTACTTACTGTATGTGGCAGAGAAAGTAATTAAAGTCCAAGAAAGAGCAGTAACTAATCACATGTTAATTGCTAATAAATTATGACCTGTATAACATGCAAGCAGTACTAATTAAAAATGTATTAAGAATTTGTTAAATGACATAAAAAGGCAATAGTATAATAGGTTTTGCTTAAGTTTTTTTCACTTAAGTTAATGTATTTTTATAGAAATAATTGCTTTTTCTTTTCTTTAAATATTTTAAAATTATTTTCCAATTCATCTGTTAATTTCTTATATGGTGTTTTACACAGAAGTAAATGCTGACATTCTCTGTACATGGCAGGTAATCACTGTTGTTCTAATTTGTATATTACTGAAGTGTGCATATCAATGACAACAACCTTTAATTTAATTAATGGTCAACTTTTGTACATAAAGAATTATATAATATAGTACCAAACCAGCTTTCCTATTTTCCAACCTTATTACAAATAATTAAAATCATTGTCAATTTAAGATAATTAAAAATAATAGGTAATCACAGTAGGTATTCTGAAATAAGATAAATTGAAAGCAATGGATATTATAATGTCACCTGAATGTTTAATTCCTTTGTCTCTAGTTAGAAAAGAGCATTAAAAGTTCTGGTATTGTTATTTAAACCTTGCAAGCCTTTTGGTTTCATACATTCTATTTTAAAAGTCCAGTGCAGGTGAGGCTATAACAGGTCACACAGATGTAAGAGTTATACATAACTTGTGAAAATAACTGGCAAAAAACTGTAGCCATGTGGGTATTTTTTTTAATGCTTCAGCTTTATTTTTCTGCAAATATTTTTTCTAAATTCTGATGGGGTAAGTATGTTTTTCCATGCGCAAACTGGTTAGAATTGATGTGATCATTGTATTTTCTAGAATATAATAGGACAAACATGCCCATAATCCTCAGTGTTTTGAAAGAAGTGTCGCAAATTCCTTTTGTTGAACTAAGAAAACGCCATTAATATGTACAGGTTGTTACCAGAAACAAAATATAAATTGTACAGTGTCTTTCACTTCATGCTGCCAGATTAAACAACTCATTTGTATATATACATGTATTTTTATATATGTGTATACAAATATATGTGCACTCATGTGTCTTTCTGTAACCTTATACAAATGTTTTTTACAATGTTTTATCCTCTATCTGTTGATACCGAAATTAAGGTTTGCCATAAGTAAAGAATCATGATGGATGTCAAAGGAATGTTGGTTCTTTGTTACAAACTCGTGCAAGGCCAATTGGGTCGAATAGCAGTTGTGGGGGAAAGTTGTTATAACAAAAGCAATGTAAGAAACAGTGTCCTTAGCAGTTTTCTAAAGGGGCTCACTTGACTTGTATGAATAGGGTATTCTTTGAACCATTCAGAATGGCATGACAAAACAGCCACGAAGAGATTTTTGGTTGAAAAGAGGGCGCATCTGTGGTAATTCAAGAGTCTTCGGCATGAGGCCGATTAGAGCAGTCCGAGGCGTGAAGCCTATTAGGGCGGTCAACTTGTTCTGTCTTGGATAGTTGTCGGTTCATATACGTGAGGAAGGAATAAAGTTTATCGAGTAATAAACATTCTGCCGTCAGTAACTCTAAACAGAGATTGGTAACCCTTGGTCGGCAACTTTCATTTCGATGTTCTAAAAAAGAAGCAGTGAATAAATAAGTTGGAAGCTGGCATTCCAGTGTTATTAAAATATCCTTCTCACACACATCCATGCATACCCTGTGAGAAACCTCATTGTTTTACCCTGAGCCACATATATTGTTGCTTCAAATTGGCGTCCACAACGTGGAATTGTGTGCACACATAAACATTTTTTTTGTACCACTGTTATCAAGTGGGAATGTTTAGCCCATGGTGTGTGTGGCCTGCATTCCAGATGTCATTGGTTCCGTTTCCGTGGCCGACGTTATTCACCCATAAGTTTTTCAAAGGTTGATTGGCAAATGCTTGGGTGGATAATTACATCACCTACTTTAATATCCCTCCATTTCATCTCACTTCCCATGTTACTTCATCTTTCATCGTGGTTGGCTATTTCAGGCTATTTGTAAAGTACAGAGACTCTCAGTTGACTCATAGAATAATTTTAATCTATTAACCTTGTAATAGTTGCTCTAAGAAGTAAGATGTTACAGCAACTATAAATAACTACAAAACAAAGACAATTAAGAATGAAATTATTAATTTTTAGATGAGTCGTATTTTTTACACATCTGCTTCACTTTCGTACCTATTTTGAGGACATGTTTCGCAAATCATCGTTTGCATCTACGGCTCTTATGCGACTAAAGCTTGATCCAGCAGTGTGGGTAATTCTGGGGTTGTTGCTGCCATCTGTTGATTTAGTGATGAACTTAAATGTGGGATTCTCTTCTGGCGGGATTTCAAAGTTCATTAGTTGGTTTTTATGTTTTTCTATGTATATCCTCTCCCATATGACGAGTTCAGTATGTTTTTGTACGTATTTTAGTAATTCTGTGCTATCTTCAATTTCATGATTTTCAGACCAGAAATGAGCTGCTATTGCGGACTTATCAATATTTTTGTATCTTAAGTGCCTGAAGTGTTCTTTCTTTCTAGTGCCTATGTTTCTTTTTGTCCTCCCTATGTAAATTTTTTCACAGTCTTTACACTTAATCTTGTAAATGCCTGACTTTTCCTCTGGTTTTATCTGATCAGTATTATTTGCGAAACATGTCCTCAAAATAGGTACGAAAGTGAAGCAGATGTGTAAAAAATACGACTCATCTAAAAATTAATAATTTTTCGCTTCACTGTGGTGTTCCAATACAGTTAAATCTCGATATAAGAATGAAATTGTTTATTATATTGTTTCAGTACTCTGTGTGGGATATGTGTGAGAAAGCCAAATAAGACATTTGGTTTCGCAGAATGCCAAAACTGAGGCAAGCCTACAAAAGGGGGATATTCTTCCAGAAGCTGAATGAAATATATCCAAAGGTGGTTAAGGGATATGAAGAAATTAATGGTGATATAACTGCCAATATTTAGGTACAAAATGTTAGCTCTTAGCAATAGCAATCATGGAGAATAAAGACTCTTTTTAAGTAACGTGTTAATTTCTTGTAAAGCACTACCAGACACTATCTTTCACTAAAACCCCTTAATTATGAAGTTTGAATTTAGTGTATGAAAATGGAGTTGTCGAAATCTCTGAACTACACTAGTAATAACTTCCGTCCAGTGTTGGAATATTAATTTTTTCAGTGTCAGGACACTGCTAACCATGGTTGCCTTATTAAAAAGTCTAAAGTGATGCCTACTTAAAGATTGAATAACAGATTCACTTTATTATATCTCTGTTTTTTATAGGATCTAAAAAGCAAGAAAGCAAAGATTCTTTTTCCCTGTATCCCAGGATGGTTTTACCATAAAAAAGAAAAAGGGAAATGGAAGACTGTCAGTGTGTGTTCTATATTAATGATTGTTTCTTTATGAAATATTCATGGATTAAGTTACGCTACACCAGAATATTTTTTCTTAACCTATCAGCTTTTCCTGCACTTTTTTTAAGATACACACAACGTTTAGGTGCCTTACAGTCAGTGGCAGCCAGACGAGTTCCTTATGGTTCTGCAACAAGGTGGAATTTTAGAATGTTAATATGGTTTCTGAAAATCAAGTTGAACTGTTGCAGTGTTTAGTGGAACTGGAAAATGGTACCAACGATAAGACTTGTCTAATCTCTGTTTCATATAACCTTGCCCGGCTGAAATGTATCACTCCGCGTTCAACTACCCTCCCCCTCGCCCTAATTGGCTAATACTTTCGCATCATAGGCCATAGGCGGCGCCTTCCCGTCACATTTAGACCTGCAGTAAATGTAATAATTGCCGGGAAGATAAATATAATCATACAAATAAGGATATGAAAGCATGCAAAAATACAGGTTTATAATGAACTGAGCAAATAGAAACAGAATGACTGAGCAATGAAACTGAAAGAGTTTATAATGAAAGGCCTTTGGCCTTTTCCACTGTGATTTTTTAAACCAGCACACATACCTTTCAAAAATGCTTGTCTTTCAGTCTTAAAAGTCATGTCACACCATACTTTACTTTTCGTGTGTTCTTCGTGTATATTTTGCGATTTGTATCTCGGTGCAGTGTGGTTGTCCTTAAGTAACGTCTTCAACACACAGCAATATCGCCTCTGTCTTTTAGCACATTTTTCTTGCCTCTTTTTTCATTCACAAATCCCAGCTGTATAAGCAATCTGCTGAAATTTGGTAAATCTGCATCCTCAATTACAGCAGACAAAATGTTACTTTTGTTAGGGAGTTCGTTTCTAAAGAAAAACTACACACATGACGACGCACAACACTTTTCACGTATTTTCTCCGAGCACGCACTTTTGTTTATTCTTGCTTTTGCCTGGAGTGGTAAGTTTTCCTGTTTCCTCAATTTCATGTCGCGATGTTTCTACGGATCTAACACTCACACCTGTAACTTCAGAGCACAGCTGTTCGACTTCTCTCACTGACAAAGACGGATTCTTCTCTGTGAGTGCATTAAACACATGCAACACAATTCTTTTTTTGCCTGTTTGTAAATAATTATCCTTGCGATACTTCAGCAAAAAACTGGCGGTAGACTCTGCCATTATACATATAAGTACATGCGCAATAAACAATCAATAAAATAATTTAGCTCCCGCACTCTCGAATGGCGATGCATGACTAATCCAGTTCAAAACAAGGTCAGTGATAAAAGTCATATAAACAAATGTCACCACTACCGCTAAATCACGTGCTATCGTGCCATGTGCTTGAGAACAAAGGAACCTCCTCTTTACTTCGTTTAAGAATTAACATGCATTTCAGATAAATCAACTGTGTTGCGTAATATATTTAATTAAAACAGTTACGAAAATATAAATTTGACAATTCTCTTCCAACATATAATGATATATCACCATGTTAAATAACGAACTAATTTTTACCGCACGACAGTCATTACCACAACAGCAACCAATGAGAGGTGATTAGGTCACGTGACCGTTAAGAGATACTGGGCAAGCTTACGTGAAACAAGGTATAGAAGCAAACAGACTTTGGCGCTATTTAGAAGATACATATTTCTTTGCTTGGTTGAGGTTCTTCCATAAATTAATGCTACATGTTGATATACTTTATAATCAACTACAGTCGAGATAAACTGATGCAATTAAAGTGACTTGTCGAAAGATGTGTCTTCTTTTATTCTGTGCATTTCTGATATTCGACAGGCAGTTGATAGTATGGATTTTGTTTCCTGTAAATTGACAAGTTAGCGTCAAAAAGTTGAGCCTCTGAAAGTTGAAGCTAAAGAAGTTTGTGATCGCATCATTGAGGAAGCTTTACGTCAATATCAATCACTAAGTCATCTCAATACATCTCAACCATTAAACTGTAAATTATTTGGCAATTTTCTACATCAGTTTCCTGAACACGAAGTTCAAACTGCTCTTGGTACATATACAGTACTGAACAAGAAAATGTTGAAGATACAGCTCAGCATTCTGTATGGAAGGCCTGATTTTAGAAATATTGATGGAGTTGTACAACTATTGCAGCTTGCAAGATTCATTTTCTGAAGTGAACACTTTACTGAAAATTTTAGTTACAACATCAATGTCCACTGCAGAGCCAGAAAGATGTTTTTCATGCTTAAAGCACATGAAACATTTCTGAAAAACACCATGTCTCAAGAATGCCTTACTGCCCTAGCAATGTTGTCATTGGAGAAGAGCATTGCCTCTAAGATGGAAGATTTTAACACCAGAGTCATTGATAATTCTGCAATAGAAAGGAGCGCGCATGGACTTCATACTTGGACATTAAGTAAGACTCTAAGTATCGAAAGTATCAAAATTTAACTGTATTGGAACACCACAGTGAAGCGAAATAATTATTAAATTATAGATGAGTCGCATTTATTACACATCAGCTTCACTTATGTACCTATATTGAGGACATGTGTAGCGAACCATCGTTCACATCATCGGCTCTAATGTGACTAAAGCTTGATCCAGTGGTGTGGGTAGTTCTAAAGTTGCTGCTGCCATCTGTTGATATTGTGATGAATTTAAATGTGGGGTTGTCATCTGGCAGGATTTCAAATTAATAAAATGGTTTTTATGTTTTTCTATGTATATTCTCTCCCATATGACGAGTTCACTATGTTTTTTACGTATTTTAGTAATTTGGTGCTATCTTCAATTTCATGATTTTCAGACCAGAAATGAGCTGCTATTGCAGACTTATCAATGTTTTTGTATCTTAAGTGCCTAAAATGTTCTTTCTTTCTAGTGCCTATATTTCTTTTCTGTCCTCGCTATGTAAATTTTTTCACAGTCTCTACACTTAATCTTGTAAATGCCTGACTTTTCTTCTGATTTTATCTTATCAGTATTATTACTGTTAAGTAGGTTTTTACTGTTGTAATTGTTTTTTGGTGCCAATGTTATATTGTATTTCTTGAATATTTTTTGGAACTCTTTTGTGGCCCAGGGGTGATAAGTAAATTAAGCAAATCTACTGATTACGTAGAAAATGAAGCTAGTTACAATGAGCAATAAATATTACAGGAATATAAGTATTTGTTACTAAATCTCCACTTAATTTAAATTATGTTGTTTTCAAATGCTAGGCTTTGGCAATGAAGCCATTAGCTCTCTTGCTCTCCAATATTTCTGTGTAGTGGGTCCGGCAGGTAGGGCTTCACAGGTTAAAAGATGTAGCATAAATGTAACCGTTTTTTAAGTGGACACCAATTTTTTTGCCTGTAATGGTGGTTACATCATCCACTCACTTTAACCCCCAGTATGTCTGGAGGGCCACACCTGTCTTTGGTTAATGGGTCCATCGGACCTGGCCGAGAGGAGTTTTAAAGTTCATCGGCTTTTCCCACAAGCACCAATGGTGGAAAATTTGTACGCCGTGACAGGCCAGCGTAAGAGGTGAAATAGGATTTCCTCTATTTCTAATGTAAATATGCCGCTAATGCTCGGTCCCCAGAACCTCATTGGTGAAAGCAGGTTGCACCACGGGCAGGTTGAGGTTGGGAAATAAAATAATTAAATATATTAAAATAATTAAATGGTCCCATAGATTTAATAGTTTTGGAAAAGATATTTATTTTAAAAAATAAACATTGCATAATGAAAAATAAGACCCGAAGCTTTGATATTAATGGCATAATGAATTTTGACATATCAGCAGTTGATTCTGTTTCTAGGTTTGTTTCATCTTCAGATGTTGGTAATGCTGAAAACATAACATAACAAAATAAAAAACATGGTAACCCAGTATAAAAATTATTTGTGGTTGGTTTATTGACACTCGTCACTTACTTTTTCATATATTTATGAGAGACTAGTTTCAAAGGCCCTGGCCTCCATTTTCAATCTCTTCCCAACTGGGAAGAGATTGAAAATGGAGGCCAGGGCCTTTGAAACTAGTCTCTCATAAATATATGAAAAAGTAAGTGACGAGTGTCAATAAACCAACCACAAATAATTTTTATATTAATTTTGACGTCACTGTTACTAAATTCCTCCAAACACACATGGTAACCCAGATTTCCCTGACAACGGAGTTTGTTCTGAACTGAGAACAAATGCGATTTGCCTTCAAAATCGATCTTCATTAGAAAGAAGAAAGAAATATTAACATCAATTTCGTAAGTTAAGTGGAGATCTACTAACAGATATTTATATTTGTGTAATATTAGCAAATCTAATTTCTTGTCCTCCCTATAGGTACCTAAGTAAAATTGATGTGTAATAAATACGACTCATCTATAATTTAATAAGACTAAATAGTTTTTTAGCAATAGGTAGCTTTGTAGCACACTCCTAATTTTATCCACCAGCCGTCATTGCTGAATCCTCTCATAATGATAATGAGAATGCTCACATACTGTGTATTGTTTCATAGGTTTTAATGCATAGTCACTTAGGGAATCCTTTCTTTTTTCACACACTGTAATGTGTACGAAAAATTGAGTCTCATAATTGAGTCTCAGTTACTAAACATACACTGATAGCCAAGCGGTTAGAGACAAGTATGTACGAGCTTGACATACAAATGTTCGAATCCCAGATATCATTTTGATTTCTTTTATTGTAGAAATTCAAAATGAGTATTATGCATATTGTAATATAACTTCCAATTGCTAAGTTTACTTGATTTTATGGCATTTATGCTCACACATGAAAACTGAAACACTTGACTCTGTTTTTAAACTGAAATAAATGTTTTATTCCTATATGTAAAATCAAATAAAAATGGAAATTAACTTAGTATCGAGTGTGCAAACACTCTGCTTCTATTACTGCCCTCATTCTGCGGAGCATGGATGAGAACAATTACCTAGTGAAATTTTCACAAGAGGATGCTTTACATTATATACCAGCACCATTGCGAAGCACTATGGTACAAATTGAACGAAAAAGGAATGAGTAGCAGATTTATTCAGAGGGTACAAAGTATATATTCAGACAATGAGTTTTGTATAAAGATGGCAAATGATAAAGTAACAAGATTCATTCAGAATAATATAGGATTGAGGCAAGGCTGTAAGTTGAGCCCCATACTGTTTAATCTGTTTATAGATGATATTTTAGATGCAATTAGAATGGAAAATAGGTATGTACCAATAATTAATAACAGGGAAATAACTGGGTTGCTATTTGCAGATGATTTAGTAGCAGGAGCTATTTCCACAGTGGGAATAGATGGAGCAATAGATAAATTTTGTAAGGAATGGAGCCTTAGAATTAATGTAAGCAAACCCAAAATTATGGTATTTAAAAAAGGCAACAAGTTAAGAAAAGAGGAGAAATGGTACTGGCAAGGAAGAGAAATTGAGGTGGTCAATACATTTAATTATCTAGGACTACTATTAAGCAGTAACAGAGGTTGGAAAGAGCAGAAGAGAATGACAATGGCAAAAGGTAAAATTGCATTAAAAGCTATTAAAGAATGCCTGGATAAATTACCAGGAATGCAAATAAAACAGCAGGAGAGAATTTACACAGCCATAGTAGAAGCAAAAATGCTTTATGGGGTAGAGATATGGAGTTTGGAGGACGGGGTGTAAATATGAATGTGATACATAGAAATTTTTGCAAACAAGTTTTGGGCTTACCATGAGCTTCACCAAATGTAGTGGTGCAAGCACAATTGGGAAGACTGGGAACTAGAGGGATAATAGTGGAAAGCGTGTTAAAATATTGGGCGAGAATTAGGAGTTTAGATGAGCAGAATATTCTGTGTCAGTGCTTGATAGTACAGAAAAGACTAAATCAGAAAGATTCATGGCTAAATAAGATAATGGAAATGATGTTAAAAATAGTGTTAGGTATCATGTGGGAAAACTGGGAATTATTGTAAAGTGGATGTTGTAAAGAACTTAGGTTAAGAACGGAAGATATTGAACGGCAAGAAATGTTAGGAGGCTTCAACTTGAAATGCTCACTGGAAATTAATAGAAAGATGACAGTAATGCGGAAAGGGAAAAATACATTGATATTTGTAATAAAGCAGCAAGAGAAGGCTTTGCATGGGTCAGAACAGGGGTGGGGGGAAGAGGGAGGGATCTGGAGAAATGCCCATTGTGTCACCAAAGGGATAAAGAATGGCATTTGCTTTTAGAATGTGCAGAAACTAGGTTGCTTAGGGAGAAGATGGGTAAAACAGAATGGGCAAGGCTACCAAAAGAAATTCAAGCAATGAAGTTAATGAATGTAAAAACTAGGAAAAATTTAATTCAAATTGGGAACTTTTTGGGCAAAGTAAGAGCCAAATGGTTGAGGAAGATAAGTAAATATGATGAAAATGATTAAGTATTTTAGATAAGTTGCCAATAGGGACCCATTAGCTTGACAACCTCAGAGTTTGAGTCTATTAGGCCCAAGGGTAACCAGCAACTCAGTGTAGTAATAAGTATGTAAATGTGTAATAATTTGTAATTGAAATGGAAATAAAGATTACTGACTTACTTATTTACCAGCACCATTCATAATAGAGCCCAAGTATTTATATAGCCCGTATTAAGGTAATTTTCTAATAATATTACATTTATTTTGAAAATGCAAGAATATGTTATTTGTATTTTTGTAAATGAATCCACTTAAAATATTATTATTTATCTTCTGCAAGAAAAACACAAGGCATTTCATTAAAGAAACAATAATAAAAAGAAACATGCACCTCAAAGATTGGACCTCATGTTGGTCCATTTACATGACGTGTGTGTTTTACCGCTTGGCTACCATGCATACGGCCAAGCTGCAAAGCATCTCCCTATGTATCAAATAGCTTTGAAATGAAGCCAGTGTGGTATCAAAGCGTATATTGGAAAACTTATTTGTTCTTTCACACTAGCCATTTGTAGGCCAAAGTATGGAAAGGTAGAGTCAGACTGAAAATTTCAATCTAATAGCTGGGATTCAAATCCTGGCTATGGCATTGAATTTTTCAGTGTAACTCTACATTTCCAAAGTGTATCTTGTGAATGCAGTGTCATTGAATGCTTCTGATGTTTTCCAAATTAAACTTTGTTTCTGGTAGCTCCTCCTCCTCCTCCTCCTCCTCCTCCTCCTCCTCCTCCTCCTCCTCCTCCTCCTCCTCCTCCTCCTCCTCCTCCTCCTCCTCCTCCTCCTCCTCCTCCTCCTCCTCCTCCTCCTCCTCTTCCTCTTCCTTTCTAAGACTGTGTGAAGAAGCCACATTTAAGATATGAACATAGCAGAGGGGGCTCATTTAGACTGTAAGTAAACATGATTTTGAACAAAAACTTGCAACTTTTAAAGTAGAAACCATGTATTATTTTTAACAGTATTAATAATGTAAGACTTGAAGGTTTGACAGCGAGCATTACTGATGAAGGCTTCGCGGGTGATCAGCCGTGTCAGGTTAATAAAGGTCAAGCTTTTATAGTTGCTACAATAAAGGTCGAGCTTTATTAACTTGACATGGCTGATCACCCACTTAGCCTTGTTTAGTATTAATAATATTAAGGTGCAAATTTAATTCAGAACAAAAGTAAAAAATTATCCTTTACATCCATAGAAAGATTAATCAAAAGCAAATATAAGAACAAACAAAACCAATCAATATCTAACAAAGCCAAAGATAAAATATGGAACATTTTAATTAAAAATCCAGAAATTATTCCAGAAATCCTACGCAAAGCTGCAGTAGCAAATTTTAGATTACTTATGGAACATGATTATTTGGCCAAACACTTACACAAAATTGGAATTTATACAAGTCCAAATTGTCCTCTGTGCAACAAAGAAGAGGAAATCACTGAATAGCATCTTTTAACCTGTGAAGCCCTACCTGCCGGACCCACTACACAGAAATATTGGAGAGCAAGAGAGCTAATGGCTTCATTTCCAAAGCATAGCATTTGAAAACAACAACAACATATTAAATATGGTATTATGTTTCTATATAATTATTGCAAACAGTGATATATTGATACTTTATAAAGATTAATTGACATTTGAAACAGCAAACATTACCAAGTAAGGAATACTTCTACATGCTTCTTACCCCGTCATCAGCAGGCATCCAACTGGTTTCTGGAGCTAGTGGCAAAGTTAGCTGTAGGATATCAATATCTGTAGTTGTGACATGTGTAGGTGGAAAGTATGAACTTGAAAGTGGTGTGTGGACGGAGAAAATCAGAATTCCGGAAGTAGCCTTTGTATTTTAAAACATTAGTTCCTAACAGGTGCAGTTTGTATTAATAAAGAAACAGGGATTGGCAGAACTTCTGAATGGGGGGTCCTATTCTAAAACTTAGTAAGAAGCACAAAAGTGTGAATAAAACTTGCAAAAATGGCTTAAGACCTGATTTTATAGTTGATGGGACAATAGGAAAATTATGGCTACCTAATGTAAACAAAATACACCATCTTGCTACTATAGGTTGGTCTGGGTGACACAATTGGTTAGGCACATGCGCGTGCTGATCACAAGGTTATGAGTTAAAACCTAGCCCAGATTGTTGGTTTTTATGTGTGCTTAAAAAAGATGGCCCCATGTCAGCAAATATACTGACATGTGAAAGAACTTCAGCAGGACAAATTGCTGGTACACTGGCAGAGCTAATATGATCCTGGCAATTCAAGAAGCTGTTAACAAACAAAATAATTTTAATTTGTGCAGCTATAAGACATGAGCCTTTCCAGCTGGTGGTGCCGAAATGCTGACCACATCTCCTTTTATTGGTAGGATGATCACCCACATCTACCTTGCATATGTGGATGTGAGGCCAGCAGTCGGGTTGGCAGTTCCTGGCCCTCTATGGGCTGTAGCGCCATGGTTTATTATTATAAGACATGAGCAGAGGTGAGTGTCATTGTGATGCATTGAAAACCTGCTAGATTGCTGATGGTTGTGGAATATTAGGCTTTTACTGTACTTCGCTGACATTCTACAGTTGCTACCTAAAATATTCCTTGGCTATGCTTTTCAGTTTATTCTGCTATACTTGGCAGATTTGTTAGCCATGTGTTTTTAGTTCTGAACTGAAACAAAATGGGCATGGTTGTTTTACTGCCGTTATTTTCCTGTTAAAGCATTATAAGAAAGTTCGGTGGGTAGATCACATTCTCTAAAAGCAACTGCTATGGTCTTCTAGTAGTATTATTCACATTATAATTCATTGGGTTTTAAAACAGAACCTGACACTCAGGTGTTTCCCCAGGTCTTGGCAAGCCATGTCTTTAAAGGAACTCTGTTAGTGGTAATGTAATTCAAAAATACCTGGCTACATAGTCACTAGTTATCACAAGCATGAAATTTGATAACCTCTTTATTTTTATTTTGTTTGGCATCAGCTATCAACTCTCTAAGGAAATGTTGATGGTGAGCATGATATGGTGTGCAGTGAATGCTATAAAACTATATATATAGGTATCTTGGGGTGCGGGTATGTTGTTGAACAGATATATGGCATTCTTGAAAAATGTTGAACTTAAATACCAAGTTCAATATTTAACTGACCTTTGTTTTTTTAGTTATACTGTATGCACAGACCTCATTCTAAAAATACCAAGGTACAATCATAGATGTCGGAACGTATATTTGCAGTAAAATATTGATATTGCATTTTTGGGTGGAATACAATACTTCCCCTACTTACTATATGTGGCACAGAAAATAATTAAAGGCCAACTAAGTGCAATAACTTATCAAAAGTTAAGGGCTAAGAAATGTATGACTTGTATAGTGTGCAAGCAGTACCTAATTAAACATGTCTCAGAATTTGTTAATTACACATCAAATGCAATAGTGTTTGCGCCATGATAGTCATTTGTTTGTCGGGCGCATGAATATTTTACTTGTGCCGGTTATGCAGCAAACTGGTCATGTGACTCGCCAGCGTGCAAGAAAGTAGTCTTTTTCCGGTTAGTTAGTCAGACATATTTGAGACAAGAACATTGATGTGATGTGTTTCGTGGTGTGGCTGAGTGCAACGTTGTTGCAATGCAAAGACGTTTTGTAGTTTATCTAAATGTTAATGTATTGTCTTCTTTATGATTATTCATACAAGAAATGTAGCGTGTGCAATAAATTTATCCAGAGATATGAATACAGGTCTATCGAGTACAGTCCACAAAATCAGTTTCCTTGATTTCTGCTAAAATCAAGTGGTCCTCCGAATTAAATTAATCATGACACGAACATTGGTCCTTCATGGGCGGGTATTATTGTGCATCGCAACAGTTTCTTCTGCATGGATTCAGTGGGCCCCAGGACGCCAGGCATCGGGATCTACACAGCAGATTATCAGTATTTCATTCGCAACGACGCAGTAGCCTGCATCGCAACACATTTCAGGTCAGAACATTCCTTTTCTTTCTTTCTCTCCTTTAAGCAAGTCTCATAACCATTCAATATGGAGCAGGATTTGAAAGCTCTTGTCAAAAGATGGGGTATAATTAAAAGAAAATTTACCTTTGTTCGCAAATTTCTTGATGAATTACAGAACAGGTCAACATTTTCATATTGAGAGCTAATTTCGATAACTTAAGTGAAATTTGGGACAAATATGAAGCTATTCAGACCCAAATTGAATCTCTTGTGGAAGCGGAAACTGAATTAGATATGCATGCAGAACACGAGGAGGAAACAAGAAACAGTTACCTCGAATTGAAAGCTAGGTTAGCTGAATTAATGCAGGATCATGAACAGCAAGAAAATGGTTCTGGACATTCGCAGCACACAGTGCAGTCGCAATCGTCACAAGCAGCTAAAGCTATCAAACTGCCTGTGATACAATTACCTAAATTTGAGGGTGATGTTACTCATTTCAAACATTTCTATGACACATTTACAAGCTTAGTGGTAAACAACCAAGCTTTAGATGCTATTCAGAAATATCACTACTTACTTTCCTCTCTCAAGGGACAAGCTCATTCACTAATACAGAACATACCTGTCACTAGTGAAAATTTTGATGTAGCATGGGAGCTCAGATGCTCACGCTATAACAATACAAGATTAATAGCTACAGCTCATATAAAAAATTTATTAGCACTACCAGTAATGCATAAGGAAGCAGTAAATGAACTACGTACCTTGCTCAACCATTTTCAAAATAACCTGAATGCCATTGAAGCATTAAAACTTGAAGTGCCTTTGCATGAAATCATTTTAATGCAACTTCTCCTATAACATTTGTCTGACTCCACACGCAGAGAATGGGAGAGTAAAATAGATTCTCGAAACTTCCCTTCTTTGAAGGATCTTATGCAATTTTTAGACGCAAGAGCACACTCTTTTGAATTGCTTGCTAACACTGCATGTAACAAGACGGTAGTTAAGCCTAAGACTGACTTGCACTTTGCTAAGCACAACAGCAGAGACAGTAAACACTCTTACCTATCCACGAGTGATCGTGTATGTCCATTTTGTCAGTGCAATCACATGCTACATAATTGTGATGACTTCAAAATCCTTAATGTACATAAGCGTTGGACTTTCATTAAATCCAAGCGCCTTTGTGCCAATTGCTTTGCTCCTAATCACATATCAAGTAGATGTAATCGTGCCTCATACTGCAATTGTGGCTCATCCACTCACAGCAAGTTGCTTCATGATAGTAACAGAGAAAATGCTTCACGTGCAACTTCATCTAGTCCTGTGAATGATTCTACTAGAACAATTGACGCGCCATCTAGCTACTGTTCTTTTAAATCAAAACCCACACAGCTGGTTTTGCTTGCCACCGCACTAGTGCAAGTGGAAGACAGATATGGCAATCTCATACAATGTAGAGCACTCCTCGACTCTGCCAGTCAATCCAATTTCATAACTGCAGATCTTGCGAAGCACTTACAGCTTAATAAGGTGACAGCTGATACGCCTATCAATGGTATAAATGGCACCATTTCTACGGCCACACACCATGTTCAGGTCAATCTGAAATCTATGGTACATGATTTTAAGACTAAAATTGAATGTCTAGTACTTCCTCGTATAACAGGAAAATTACCTTCCACACATATCAATTTGTGCAACTGGAATATTCCTTCAAGCAGTCCATTAGCAGATCCTAGGTTAAACATTCCTGATGAAGATGAAATCCTAATTGGAAGTTCCTTATTCTTCGAGTTATTGCATGGGAAAACCTTAAAGAGACAAGGACATCCTATATTAGCCAGCACAGCCCTCGGTTGGATAATATCAGGCCCTATTCCAAGGTCATCATACAAGTACGAGGCTAAGTCTTCGCCTCAGCATAATTTCTTCATCAGCACTGATAACCTTGACACACAGTTAAGACGTTTCTGGGATTTGGAAGAATTTCCTCAGCATGTTCTTACTAAGGAGGAAAAGGAGTGTGAAGAATATTATGTAAAAACAACCACTCGTAATGTCGATGGTAGCTTTACAGTTTGTCTACCCGTCAAGGAGGACAAAAATTGCTTAGGTGAATCTAGACAGCAAGCCATCAATCGCTTTATGCACTTAGAACGACGTCTTCAAAACGACATCACACTTAAAGAAGATTACACTCAATTTCTCTCTGAATATGAATCCATGGGGCACATGAAGCAAGTGTCACCAACAAAGGAAGGCGAACCTTGTTACTATCTTCTGCATCATGCAGTTTTCAAACCTTTGTCTACTACTACTCGCACCAGAGTTGTATTTGATGCATCTGTGCAGTCATCTTCAGGGCTATCCTTGAAAGATGTGCTGAAGTTAGGTCCTATTATTCAGGATGACCTTATCTCCATAATTTTACGATTCAGAACTTATCGCTATGCATTCTCAGCTGTCATTTCTAAGATGTACAGGCAAGTGAAAATGCATCCTGATGATCAAGATCTTCAAAGAATAGTATGGCGAGAAAACAAAGATGAACCTATCAAGGTCTACGCTCTTACTACAGTCACATATGGTACCAAACCTGCATCCTTTTTGGCCATAAGGACTTTGCATCAACTAGCTTCAGAGGAAGAGGCTAAATATCCACTAGCTTCTCAAGCTATCCGTGAATCCTTCTACGTAGATGATTGCTTATGTGGTCATAATGATCTACAGCAAGCTTTACATATTCAGTGGCAGCTACTTCAGATGTTAGACAGTGGTGGACTCCCACTTAGGAAATGGTGTTCTAATCATGAAGATATTTTAAAATCCATTCCACCGGAACACAGAGACACAACTTCCACTTTCATTGGATAGCAGTGAAAATGTGCATGCTCTTGGTCTCCTCTGGCATCCTGGAACAGATCAATTCCAGATACAAGACAATCCATCTCTTCAGGATAATCTAAATTCTAGCTACACCAAACGAAGCATACTTTCTGTCATATCATCTATTTTTGATCCTTTAGGCCTAGTGAGTCCTATTGTCATAAATGCCAAGATGTTTCTACAATCTCTTTGGTTGGAAAAACTCGGTTGGGATGAATTGATACCATCTCACCTCATCCAACAATGGCTAAATTTCTGCGAGACATTGTCCATCATTCATGCTATACGTATTCCAAGACACGTCCTAATCACAGGTACATTAAGGGACATACAAATACATGGGTTTTGCGATGCCTCAGAAAAGGCTTATGGTGCCTGTATTTATCTTCGTTCTATGAAGAGCTGCAATGAGGTGAAAACCAGACTTCTTTGCTCCAAATCCAAGGTTGCACCATTAGAGAAACAAACCATTCCTCGGCTCGAACTTTGTGGTGCTTTACTACTCGCTAAACTTTACAAGGTTGTAGCTAACCTTAAGCTGCAGACTTCACAGAACTATCTATGGACGGACTCTATGATTGTTCTAGCATGGATTAAATCCAACCCACACAAATGGAAGACTTTTGTAGCCAACAGAGTTTCACAAATACAAGAGTTATCAGAAGCTGCTGCTTGGCGATATGTAGCTACTCAAAATAATCCAGCAGATCTCATTTCAAGAGGAATTTCAACTGAACCTCTTGCCTCAAATGACTTGTGGTGGAAAGGTCCTGATTGGATCTCACAACCCTTTGCATCTTGGCCAGAACAACCCAAATGATTAGATATTCAAGATGCCACTGAGCAACGCACTACAGCATGCTTGATGGTCACTACAGAAAATGATGATATCATTTCTCGTTTTTCAAAATTGTTACGCCTGCAGAGAGTGACAGCATACATGCTGAGATTTGCATTCAACTGTAGAAACAGCAACAACGAGACGGCAAGGTCCTCTCTCACACTTGAGCTTCAACAGTCATTGCACTGCTGCATTAAACTTGCTCAACAATCAGCTTATATCACAGAGTTAACAGAACTTAATGATAAAGGACACGTTCCTACTAAAAGCTCATTGAAATCTTTGCATCCATTTGTCGACAATGAAGGTTTAGTCCGAGTAGGGGGAAGAATTGACAAGGCTGAAACTCCCTTCCAGTCAAGACATCAGCTCATCTACCTCCTAAGCATCATCTTACCAAACTAATTATTGAAAGTAAACATGTTAAACTTTTGCATGCTTCCAATCAGCTACTTACCTCTTCTCTTCGACAACGGTATTGGATACCGAGAATAAGGGAAACTCTTAAGTCAGTCCTACACAAGTGCTTGCCGTGCTTCAAACTCAAGGCCAAGGGAGCTCAACAATTAATGGGCAATCTACCTAGCTACAGAGTGACTCCAGCGAGACCCTTCCTATGAGTTGCAGTTGATTACGCTGGTCCATTCTTCCTACGTTATGGCTCGCCTCGCAGCAAGAGTCAGGTGAAGGCCTACATAGCTATCTTTGTCTGTTTATCCACAAAGGCAATACACATTGAGTTGGTTTCAGACATGACTTCTGATGCTTTTGTTGCTGCCTTACGAAGGTTTACAGCTAGACGAGGATTGTGTAAAGAGATCCTAAGTGACAATGGCACAAATTTTGTAGGTGCTAACAACAAACTTAGAGAACTTAGACTACTTTTGCAATCTCGCAAGCACCAAGAGATTGTACAAGACTACGCTTCATCTAATGAATGCACATGGCATTTTATACCACCCAGCTCACCCCACTTTGGAGGATTACATGAGGCTGCAGTGAAATCTATGAAATATCATCTTCATAGAGTAATGGGTACACAAGTACTGACCTATGAACAATTAACCACATTACTAATTCAAATTGAGGCATGCTTGAACTCCCGTCCATTGCTACGCCATACTGATGATCCTTTTGATACTTCCTACCTTTCTCCAGGTCATTTCCTCATTGGAGAACCATTAACTTCCATACCATCACCTTGTTCTGACAATCTGAATCAGTTACAGAAATGGCAACAACTCCAAGATCGTCTACAACATCTGTGGCGGCGGTGGTCAACCGACTATCTACATTCACTCCAGCAGAGGCAGGAGTGGTCCAGTTCCAGTGAAAATTTTAAGGCAGACACCATGGTCCTGCTAATGGAAGACAATTCATCTCCTCTTCATTGGGAACTTGGAATCATCACTGAGACTCATCCTGGTGATGGTTTAGTGCGGGTAGCTACAGTGCGAACTTCTAAGGGTGAATATAGGCGTCCCATTGTGAAACTGTGTCCTCTGCCAGTTCAAGAACAACAGTGATATTTTTCAAAGTGTGCCTATGTTAAATTAAAAAACTGTTCAGTTTTTGGGCCCCAGTATGTTTGCGCCATGATAGTCATTTGTTTGTCGGGCGCATGAATATTTTACTTGGCGCCGGTTATGCGGCAAACTGGTCATGTGACTCGCCAGCGTGCAAGAAAGTAGTCTTTTTCCGGTTAGTTAGTCAGACATGTTTGAGACAAGAACATTGATGTGATGTGTTTCGTGGTGTGGCTGAGTGCAACGTTGTTGCAATGCAAAGACGTTTTTTAGTTTATCTAAATGTTAATGTATTGTCTTCTTTATGATTATTCATACAAGAAATGTAGCGTGTGCAATAAATTTATCCAGAGATATGAATACAGCTCTATCGAGTACAGTCCACAAAATCAGTTTCCTTGATTTCTGCTAAAATCAAGTGGTCCTCCGAATTAAATTAATCATGACACGAACAAATAGTGTTAAGCCATATTGCTGTAGTTTTTGTCACTTAAGTTAACGTATTTTCATTGAAATAATTGCTCTCTGTTTTTGCTTATATTTTATCATATTCCAGTTAATTTGTTAATGTCTTATATAGTGTTTTACATGAAAGTAAATGCTGACATTCTCCGTACATGGAGGAAATCACTTTTGTTATAATTTGTCTTAACTTTATTGTACATATCAGTGACGAGAGTCTTTGATTAAATTAATGGCAAACTGGTGTACATAAAGGATTGCATTATATAAATCTAAACCACAGGCTTACTTATTTTCCCACTGTATTGCAAATAAATAAAATCATGTACAATTTGAGACAAAAATAGTAATCTTGGTTGGTATTCTAAAATAAGATAAACTGAAAGGAGTGGGCATGGTGATAACGCCACCTCTGTGTTTAATGCCTTTCTCCACAAATAGGAATATAATATATTTAATGTTAATATATAATATATATGTTAATATATTTAATGTTAATATTTAAACATTGCACATCTTTCAATTACTGGTACTGCAGTTTAGAAGTGTTGGGTATGGGAGGTTATAGCAGAACACACTGCAGGTGCGATCGGTTAATAGTACAGATAGCTCCATAACCGACTGACCACCACAGACGTTATAGTTCCACAAGTTACCACAACTTATTCAAAACTTGTGGTGTTTGTAAACAAAAGAGTTGCGCAGGAGACAGACGATTGTTTGAATGGTATTCCTCCGTATATAAGAGTTTTAAAGTGTATATTATCTGTTGTTCCAAATCACAGGCTGTGACATTCACATGACGTACGCTACAAGACGTACCAAACCTCCGCATGGCAGGATCAGAAATACATTGGTCCACGGAGGCCAATTACTTAGGAGTCACACTGGACTGGCTTTTGACATGGAAGAACCATATTGACAATTTAGCCAATCCGGTGTCCAGGAGAATGGCAATGCTCTACCCTCTATATAACATAAAAAATCTCCCATGACTCTCAGCAATAAGTTACTCATTTATAAACAAATCCTTTCAGCAATAAGTTACTCATTTATAAACAAATCCTTCGTCCCGCCCTGACGTATGCTTGCTCAGTATGGGGAGCTGCAGCAAAAACACATCTCCACAAGCTACAAGTCTTGCAGAACAGATACCTCCCAACAGCAACCGCAGCCGACTGGTACATACCTAACGACAATATTCACAATGACTTATCTTTCCCCAAAATCACTGAATACATTCTACAAATTTCCCATAATTTCTACAACAACCTTCCAAACAGCTTTAAATAAAACACCACCACCAAACAGCTTTAATGAACTGATCAGAGGCCTCGGGGAATACGATATTGACCCTGGGGAAGCTTACAAAGGACCAAGGCTAGTACTAGCAGCACCATAACTCAAAAACCATTAAGACTATCAGCATTATTAATACTCAGATAATCTCAATGACTAAATCCATTGACTAATCATTACCTATTACATATTAATCATTACTTACTTATCACCACCATCTACCCACCGTCATTTCTTCAAAACTCACCACCAAGCCAGTAAGGGACAAGCTCCCGATATGGCAAGAAGTCGAGGGTCCCTCTTCTGAGGAGGAGGTTCGACCCTCAACGACACCACTGTGCTTGCTTGCTTGCTTGCTATCTGTTCTTGTGCTACGAGTGAGATTAGAAGTTTTGAAGGATTTCTCCATACCTGGTACGGGTTCGACTCGGACCGCTTGGATTTCAACAAAAAATTTGCAACAACCTAAGGTAACCTAAAATGTATTCTCAAACTATTAACTCAACTCAAAGTTATCCCTAAATTGCAAAGAGTAAACCCACTAAAGATCAGGCAATTGTAATTGAAGCACATGATGGAATCCCTCTTAAAGAATCTATACTATTGGCGAACTCACTGATCCTCTAAATCGATTTGTAGCCAGTATTTCAAATATGAGAATTTGCATTAACTTAGCAAGTAAACAACTGCCTGAAACTCTGTGTAACCAACATCCTAAAATTAAAGCTAGCAACGTTACATTGACGTTACGGCCACTTCTAACTTAACGTAGGATCATACTGTCAAACGTATGTCCTGTTATACGAAACTCTGTTCTTGAACGTGCTTTAAGCAACTTTGGAATTAACACCACCTCTGCAATAATGCATATTCGAGCAGGATTTAACATCCCAGGTTACTCCCAAATACGGAGCTTTGGAAGTCAACTCTATGTTCAACCTGAGGATTTTAAAAAGCTTCCAGATAACTTTGAGTTGTATCATGAGGGCACTGTATACTGGATATATGTATCTTCAGATGCCGTAACGTGCTTTGTGTGCAAGATGGAGGGCCATTTGACTAAACAATGCACTCAACAAATTACTGAACTGCTAACACCTGCAACTATCATCTCTAACACTGTAAACTTTCCTTCTCTCTCACCGAGACTGGTGACCCGCAGTGAGACTTCCGTGTCCAAAGAGGGGACCAATGTCAAAACAAGTTCAGCAGAAAATGAGTCAGTAGAATCTGTTTGTATAGAAGAAAATGGCACCTTCCTGTTTGAACCTCTTTCGGCAACATTACTACAACTTAACACAGAAATGGAATTCCCTCCTTTAGGGCCTAAGCATAAGACAGAGTCCAAGAATAATATCCTTAAGCGACTTATATCAACATCCAGTAAACCATAAACCATACTAAATCTGCAACCGATGAAAAACCAAACATATACATGAAAAACCAAAAAAGACTGACATTCTCTCGCTCATAAATGATCAGATATATGTAATACAAAGTGCTATGGAAGAGAGACCCAATGATTATGTTTTAAATTACCTACATTTCAAAAGTTTTTTTGAAAATACAGTTAGAGCATCTGATATAGTATTAGTTGCACTTAGCAACCCTGATGATTTGGAAGGACTCCTGGATACAATCAGAAAGCTACATCCTTTGTTCACCAATGAAACAATGAAACATAAAAGCACCTGTATAGGAAAGAAACTGCTTTCCGAAATAAATAGTAAAACCACAATTTCTTAAACATTTTGATGGTTACATAGTAGAAGTTTTCGCTATTGTCATCTAACTGTGGTTCTATACATAGTTAAAATACTTTAAAAAATAAAAACCACAGAACATAATGGAACACAACATATTGCAATGGCACATAAATGGATTTCATTCTCAACTGGAGCACCTTCAACTCTTACTTAATTAACATAACCCAGTAGTTATTTGTGTACAAGAAACAAATTTTAAGCATGATTATGTTGCTCCATTACGAGGCTACAATGCCTATAATAAAAATCGAGAAGAATATCATTTGAAGCAAAAGGTAAGAAACAGTGATGTATTTAACACTTGAAAGTAATGAGTCGGCAATTCAAAAACAAACATCACTTAAATTATCCTTACTTGGACATGTTTCAGAGAACGTTTTGTCCCCATCGTCAGCAGTTATTCGACTGGTTGGATCCGTGGTTTCTTGAAGTGAGTTGGTTGTCTGTGGCGGCATCTGTTGTCTGTGAGATGAACTTCCAAAGAGAGTTTTCAGGCGGCAATTTGAAATTTAAAGTATACTGTTTGTTTTTTATAATTAGCAACTTTTCCCAAACATCAAGTTCGGCTGCATTACTGGCTGATTTTAATAGTTTTATATTTGGTACAATTTCATGATTGGTAGACCAGAAATGGTGAGCTATTGCTGATTTTTCTATTTGTTTGTATTTCATGCATCTCATATATTCCTGTAACCTAATCTGTAAACTTCTTTTGGTTTTTCCTATGTAGAACTTATTGCAATCTGAGCAGTTGATTTTGTATATACCTGATTTCTTGTTTTCAGTTATTGGGTCTTTCAGGTTGTTGCATAATAAGTTTTTTAAACTGAATTTATTTATTGGGGCTAGGGTGCTGTTGTACTTCTTGAATATCTTGTTGAATTTATGATGCATTCTGGGATGATATGTGAATTTCCTGAACTGTATCTTGGTTTTTGATTCTGTTAATTTTGTAGTATCCAATATGTGCTTCTGTTTCTTGAATTTCCAAATTTTCTTATCTATTGTTTACTATATCCATTAATTGCAGCTATGTTAATCATGTGGTTATATTCTTTGTTGTATTCATTCTTTTTCAATGGGATGTTGACTAGTCTATATGCTAAACTGTCCAAAACTGCATGTTTGTGTTGTGTAGGGTTGTAGCTATCATTCTTGATGTAATTATCTGTTTGTGTTGGCTTCCTGTAGATGCCAAAAGATATGTTATTTAATTCATGGATTAACTTCAAATCTAAGAAAGGTAAGTAGCCATCTTTTTCAGTCTCTATTGTGAATGTACACATGCTAGTGTTGGGGTGGTCACCTATGTTAAAGAAACAATGCCGCAACGTGCTGGGTGATATGCATAAAACTCAGCAATTGCTTTTGCTTGCACTCTAGCAAATGATCGAAGCAAAAGCAATTGCAATAAATTGTATGCATAAAGCACATGCTTTTGCTTGAAAGCATTTACTACCCATACCTAGCAATTGCTTCCTGCCTAGCAGACCACTGCAAGTAATAAATCTCTTAGCGAGCATGCGCATGTTTCGCTACGTCATGAAAGCAGACGAACTGTATGTATTTTTTATCAGTTTGTATACACGTATTGTGCCTATTGGTGTGTGCTTTTGAATCAGTTACTTGTTTTGTTAAAATCTGCAATATGTCCTCAGATAGTTCTGATACGGAAGCAGACAATGAGTTTAATGTCGTGTTTGTTAGCGTAATTAAAAACAAGACAGTGTTATTGAACAAATCTCAAGTTCCCAAAATAAAACAAGAAAAGGAGATAGTGATTGGACAGGCAATTACGGAAATTGAGCAACTTTGTGGTAAAAGAATGGAGTCAAAAAAAATCACAAAGAAAATCAGTAATATGAAAGCTGTAGGGGAAAAAAAAGAAAAAGAAAAAGAAAGAAAAAACCGGCCGCAAAGGCAACAGGAAACAAAAAGATTAAACTGAATCATTGGCAGCAACAACTATTTTCGCTGATGTCATCAGATAATAATCCAACCTTAAACAACATTCCAGGTGATATTTTGAAATAAATAATTTTCCTCATATAATAAATGCATTTCTATTTCATTATATGTTGCGTACTGTATAAAATTTCAAAGGTAAGGAAGGACATTTTGCAGTATTTTATTCTTTTTTGTGGTACAGGTGCATGTGAGGGAGGTGTGCCAGGGAAAGAGGGTCCTTCTTTAACACCAGTAGTATCACAAAGCAGGCCCGAGAGATCTACAAAACGTCAGCGCATGTGTGATTTTGAATCTGAGGAAAGTAGAGGTCTGTCTACCCCTGAATACCAGAGGCTACTGATCAGTGAACAGCTAAAGTTAACAAGATTACAAATTGTCTATTTTTCAAAAAAACTAGAACTTCCGAAAAACAAGAATAACTAGCCATTAAAGGTGCCATATTGTTACACTTTATTTAAATATATACATGTACAACATTTTCAGATATTGGAATTAAAGTCTTTCTGTTTTAAGTGAATAATTGATTTACAAATCATATATAATTTCAGCAATTTCATTTCGTTTTCTCAACCCTTCTCTATGTATTGCAGCATCGTCACCAACATTTTCAACGCTATTTACATTTTCAAAATCACCTGCATCACCATTAGGGTCGTCGAAATCATAATCATCAAGCAAGTACTTAGCCACGTTATGTAGGATGAAACAACTTTGTATAAGTGTTGGTGTGTGTACTAAATCGAGTCTTACCCCGTAATGAAGAATTGGAAATCTTTTCTTTAACTGTCCAAAACAGCGCTCGATTATACCGCATTCTACCTTTAAGAGTTTATTAAATGCAATTTCTTGTGGTGTAACAGGATTGCTATATGGAACCATTAACCAAGGTGCCACTGCGTAACCCTCACCTGCTATCAACAAGGAGTTTATGCTTGTCTTCATTACTGCACACGGTGCACTGTTACGCGATATGCATGAGTCATGCACTGACCCAGGCCACTGAATGTCAACGCTGGTGAAACATTCCTCGGTATTACATGTAGCTTGCACATTTATGGAAGCATAACCTTTGCGGTTAATGTATTCAACTTCATGATGATTTGGTTTTGGAATTTTCACATGTGTACAGTCGAGAACACCAACTGCAAATGGGAAATGGTACTTCCTCTGCCACTGAAGTTTAGCATCGTGCATACTCTGTTGATCCAAAGGAAACGACATCCAAAAATGAGTTTTTTCAACTATTTTGCTTGCTACGTATGTGACAGTTCTTGACACTGTACTCTGGTGTATACCCATGTCTTCTCCAACTCCAACCTGGAAACCCGGGTCTCCAACGTATCTTAAAAAAGTCCTCATTTTCTGCTGACCACTCAAAGCTCCGCCGCGCGTTTCGTGATTTTCTCCCATAAAATAATCACTTAACCACATAACATTTTCACTGCTAAATCTATATAACTTTTTGAAATCCCGTTCTTCGGGGTTCCTCCTTTGTCTGTAGACCTCTCTTTCCCGAATATTCATAAACACAGCCATTTCTGCTTCCGATAAACCTTTTGCTAAGCTAGCAAAGTCAGCATTGAGGCACACTTCAGTTTTTCATAGCAATTGCTATGAAGCAAAAGCAATTCCTAGGTGTTATGCATACAATTTCTAGCAATTGCTACTCATCATAGCTTTTGCGCCTACGTGACCTAGCTTTTGCTAAAGCAAAAGCAATTGCTAGATATTATTATGCATATATATCGAAGCATTAGCTAGATTTTTCTACAGATTTGAAGGAAAAGCAATTGCTTAGTTTTTATGCATACCACCCGTTGTCTCACTCAATACTACTCTAGAGGCTACTGCAGTTTCTGTTCTTCTGACAATAGAGCTATGTATATGTAATATATATCTCCCCAACAGCCACAGTTTAGATCTTGTGAAACTAAATGAGCTGGAGCAACAATTACCTCGTCCTTACCGTATTCTCAGAGATTTCAAGAGCCATGGGGATGCAGCTCCGCTAATTCATGAGGAAAACGATTTGAACAGTTTATAAATGATTTTGACCTAATTCTGCTTAATTCACTGGAACCTACTCACTGCAGTCTAGTGTATGGAACACTCAGCTGCATAGATTTAAGCTTGTGCTCATCAAACATATCAATCTTGTTTGAATACTTGATTTGTAAGGAAGCTCAAGGAAATAGTGACCACTTTGCTATTATAATTACTCATCTGAGTGACAGTCCACAGAAAATCATATTCATGTCAAAATTTAACTTTAAAAAGGCTAATTGGGATACATTTAAGAGTTTTATAACTAATGAAATACCCCAGCTCTCACCTTCCTCTGAATTTATTCACAATAATATTAATGAAATAATTAAAAACTTCAATGAACTTATCCTAAAATGTGCAAATATTTCTATACCTAAAGTAGCCCCTTATAGGAACTCAGTTTCTTGGTGGAACAGTGAATGCCAAAAAACTAATAATTTTAAGAATAAAGCATATTACAAATATAGACGCTATCCTACTGAAGAAAATAAGCTTAAACTATAACTATAACTATTATAACTAATGAAATACTCCAGCTCTCACCTTCCTCTGAATTTATTCACAATAATATTAATGAAATAATTAAAAACTTCAATGAACTTATCCTAAAATGTGCAAATGTACCCAATTATCTGAAGCAAATACCTGCACTACATCGATTTAGAATTTGTCTCAAAAAACTTCTTTCACTCCATTGTTTTTATAGCATAAAAGAATATTATGATTACTTTGACAATGATTTTGTTAATGTTAATGATGTTAATGTGTTATAGTATAGGTGAATTGTTTGAATATGTTAACTACAAGTGAACTGTTATTATTATTATTATTATTACTATTACTATTATTATTATTATTACTATTATTATTATTATTATTATTATTATTATTATTATTATTATTATTATTATTATTATTATTATTATTATTATTATTGTTATTATTACTATTATTACTATTATTATTATTACTATCATCATTATCATTATACTGTACATATAGTTGAATTTTCATTCCAAACTTGTGTTATATATATGTATATTGTATAATTTTTAGTTATAAGTACTTGACGTGTCCTATATCATGTAATATGATCAAAAGGATGAATAAAAACTAACTAACTAACTAACTAAATATTTCTATACCTAAAGTAGCCCCTTATAGGAACTCAGTTTCTGGTGGAACAGTGAATGCCAAAAAACTAATAATTTTAAGAATAAAGCATATTACAAATATAGACGCTATCCTACTGAAGAAAATAAGCTTAAATATCTCCAAGCTAGAGCTAAAGCAAGAAAAACTGTTAAAGTAAAAATGAATCACGGCTGAGTTATGTTGCATCCTTAAATTATCAAACCCCTCAGAAAACAGTATGGGGAAATATTCAGAAAATTAGAGGCAGGTTTAAATATAACTCAGAAATAATTTTGCAAGATCCTGACTCAAAAACAATTACCACCAATCCTCATTCAGTAGCTAACACCTTAGCAGATGCATTTGCATCTACATCATCTGATGCTAATTATGAGGTATAAGTAGTTATTGCCAAAAATGGGGGTTGAGAGTTAACAAAAAGGAAACAAAGATCATGGTTGTTAAGAAAGGTTATAGATTGCATAAAGATGAGAAATGGGAGATAAATGGAAGAGAAATAGAGGTTGTTAAGAGATTTTATTATTTGGGCATAAGACTGAGCTGTGATGTTAAATGGATTGAAAATTGGTTCTAGCAAAAGTTAAAATGGCCATGAGTATTGTAAGAGCATGTCAATTACTTGACATTAATGTCAAATGGCTGGAAAGGATCTATACTGCCATAGTACAAAATAAAATGTTGCATGGGGCAGAGATATGGGGAGTGGATGAAGCATGGGAAGTAGTGGTAGTGGTAGTGTTTATTCATCCTTTTGATCATAGTACATGATATAGGACACCTCAAGTACTTATAACTAAAATTTATACAATAAAAATATACGCAACACAAGTTTAGAAATGAAAATTCAGAAACTGTACACACAGTATAATAATAATTTATCTGTAGTTGACATATTAAAAAATTTCCAGTTTTCCCAAATGACACCAAATCCTATTTGAAATATCATTTCCTTTATTTTATTTAGCCATGAATCGTTCTGATTTAGTCTTTCCTGTACTATCAAGTATTAATGTAGAATAGTCTGCTCATCTAAATTCCTAATTCTCGCCCAATAATGAAAGTAATAAGTATTACAAGGTATTACAAAATACTTTTTAAAATGGGAGAAAAATCTAAGCATACAAGAACATGTCCTACATAATAATAGGAGTCAGAAGCAGCTGCCAGGGCCATTTCAGCATCCAAAGGGATACACCTTTGAAAAATAGGGAGTGAAAACTGCTAAATTAACTGACTGCATTAAGTATATAAGACAAACATATAGTGAGCACAAAACAAATTGCATTTGATAGCTCTTTGATTATGAACAGTTATCAGAAGATGAGTTGACATTATCACAAGAATTTCACTGCAGCAAAGTCTTAGGCATACAAACCGGTTGATTCCCATTTTCAGTTTCTCAGCAATTTGGATACATTTATTAATGAGGAGATATTGCAGTAGCTCCAAACTTAGTAGAGACACAGAGAGCAAGGTGACTCAGCAGTAACCATGTTGTTGTACTCAGGAGGTTGCAGTTTCGGTCCCCTCTGACCGTTCACTCTGACTTGGGTTTTTTGTGCCTTCCCCTTTTCATTTTAGCAAATGCAGAGGTGCCTGCTTTCATACCACAATTTCCTTTGCCTCATTTCCTTAACATCTTTCAGGTGTGCTTTCAGGCTTGTGTTGCATGGCAGTTCTGCACTTAATATGGAGTACAGTTCACAAACGAGGTACGAATATTTCAGGCAGCAGACTTCGTAGATCAATTTATAGAGGTTCTTTCGTGCCTATGCTCCCTCTTGGGGGAGGGATTATAGCCGAAAATAGGAGACATGAAAGTCGAGAGCAGGATTCTTAAAAGTTTACAATTAAACTCAACCTTAAAAAAAACAGTCTATCAAGAAGGTCGGTCACGGGAAACAAACCAGTGACATCCGGAATACAGGCCACAGACACCACAGCGTGAATATTCCCACTCGATAAGACAGCGGATTAAGCGTCATAAAAACCGTTTGTATAACAGTAGAGGGCCCACTCAGAATGAAAAAATAAATCGAGCTCTTGACACTTCTTTCGACACATCACCTATAAATAAAGAGGATTATGCATATGCTTGTCCTATTACATTCTGCACAATACATCGCTCACATTAATTCTAACCAGCTTCCGCATGTGCAACAGTTTATTTTTTTAATAAATTTATTTAAGGTCACATCAACTTCCTAGGTCTTCTCACGACCATCTTAACAATATAGTATAATTAGTAACATTTATAAAAGTTTACATTAAATACACAGGTTTACAATCAAACATACGTAATTACACATTAATTATATTAATTAGGAAAAACAATTTACGTTAAATACAGATTTCTAAAAACAAGATGATAACATACTCATAGACTAACAACAGTATTTTGGAAGAAGAATTGCCATTACTTTTAGACCATTGTGTTGATTGTGGGTGACAATTGAATAGAGTATAGTGTTTATATATTTATATTAATTTCCAAATGTCAATATCCTTTAGGTAAATAAAAAGCTTCCAGCATACTTTGAAGCTGTTTAGCAGTGTGGAGATGTCCTGTAGGATTCCATCTTGTTTTCTGTTTATTTCGTATTTATTACATTCTATGAGAAGGTGGTAGATGATGAAGTCTTTATGACGTGCATTATATGTAGGCTGCAGCTGTCCTGAGAGGAGATATGAATGAGTGAAGCTGGAGTGAGTTCCTTTCTAGCAAGAGGCTTGATTTGGTAGAGAGCGGTGGATCCTTTTCGTCATTAATATTTGCAGGTTGTTACCAGAAACAAAATATAAATTTTACAGCTTCTTTCACTTAATTCTGCCAGAATAAACAAATCATTTGTATATATATATATATATATATATATATACAAGTATATGTGCAGCCATGTGTCTTTCTGTAGGCTTATGCAAATGTTTTTTACAGTGTTTTATCCTCTATCTGTTATCAAGTGGGAATGTTCAGCCCATGGTGTGTGTCGCCTGCATTCCGGATGTCATTGGTTCGATTTCCGTGGCCGACATTTTTCACCCACAAGTTTTTCAAAGGTTGAATGGCAAATGCTTGGGTGGTTAATTACATCACCAACTTTAATATCCCTCCATTTCAGGCTATTTGTGAAGTACAGTGTCTCTCAGTCGACTCATAGAATAATTTTAATCTATTAACCTTGTAATAGTTGCTCTAAGAAGTAAGATGCTACAGCAACTATTAATAACTACAATACAAAGACAATTAACAATGAAATTGTTTTTTATATTGTTTCAGTACTCTGTGTGGGATGTGTTTGAGAAAGCCAAATAAGAAATTTGGTTTCGCAGAATGCCAAAACTGGGGCAAGCCTACAAAAGGGGGATATTCTTCCAGAAGCCAAATGAAATATATCCAAAGGTGGTTTAGGGAAATGAAGAATTTCATGGTACTATAACTTCCAATATTTAGGTATAAAATGTTAGCTCTTAGCAATAGTAATCATGGACAATAAAGGCTCTTTCTTAGTAACGTGTTGATTTCTTGTAAAGCACTACCAGATACTTTCTTTCATTAAACCCCTTTATTTATGAAGTTTGCATTTATAATATTCGCAGAAGTTAAAGGTATATGGAGGCGGGCTGTACTGCACACTCCAGCAAATCCTAAACTTGGTCCTCCTGCCAACATTGCCAAATGTGGTACATGCATCTAGTGCACCTGAACTGAGAACATTATAGTAATTAATTTCGCTTGGATAAATGTTTGGAAAATGGCAGATGCCAATCTTATAATAAGAAAGAATTTTATTTTATGATCAAGACCGTACAAAAATCCTGTCTCTAGGATACTTAGAAGATGAACGATGCACAATTTATCTTCACATCTGTATGGTTAAATGTCATGGATAAATATTTGAATGTTACAGATGCCAATCTTATAATAAGAAAGAATTTTATTTTCTGATAACGACCGTTCAAAAATCCTATCTCTATGATATTTAGAAGATGAGCAATGCATGTTTTATCTTTCACATGGTTATGGTTAAATGCTACAGATAAATATTTGAATATTACCAATGCCAGTCTTATAATAAGAAAGAATTTTATTTTCCTATCATGGCCATACAAAAATCCTGTGTCTACTAAACTTAGACCTTGAGTGATGCACATTTTATATTCGCAAGTCTATGGTTAAATGCTACTGATAAATATTTGAAAATTACAGATGCCAATCCTATAATAAGAAAGAGTTTTATTTTCTGATTATGATCATGCAAACATCCTATCTGTATGATACTTATAACGCAAGCGATGCACTTTTTATCTTTACATGGTTATGGTTATCCAATATCCATCCATTCAACACAGATAAGCCTGAAAATAGCCACCATTCTATCCTTACAATATCTCAAGCATAAATAAATAATGCACCTACTATGAAAACAGAAGTCAAGCAGTTTGAAACAGAGTTAATTTTCAGTTCGGTTTCAGAGTAGAGATGTTGTTTTGTTAAAATGAATGGCATCGTTAAGTCCTGTGTTGAACTTGAGCTGAAATATTGTTTATATTACATTAAATTACTATTCTACACATATCCTTTTTCCAGTATTTGTGATCCGAGTGCATGAACATGTCCCCGAAGCTGGGACAAGTAATTTTTCAATCAGCAAATGTGAAGAGATTCATTCTCGGGGCAGAAAGATTATATTTAATATGAATAAGTTTTTACGAAAGCTCCCCAATCGAGGATATAGGGCAACTGATGATTTTTCAAAATCCCAGCAATTACTCTGTAACCTTGTGCGTATGTAGTGTGCATATAGTTTCACGAATTTGTAGTGAAGCAGCTTCATCCTTAGAAGAAAGGAGCTAGCCTGTGTTTTTTCAATGTTCGGGAAAGATTCATGAAGTCGGAAAGCTAGTTGCTGGATTGGAAATCATGCTTGCTGTTCCACTGCTGTGACATGTGTCAAGGTAAGATCTTAATGTTTTAGGAATATTTAATGTGTTGTTTAATTACAGGAAGAATAGCCAAAATCTTTGCTTATGGGTAAAACTACTTTTATGTACAGAACCTCTGCTGGTACACGTACTTGCTTGGCAACAGCACACCACTTGAACATGGCCAGCATTCATATGCCTTTAACTTTTGCGAGCAGTATACTGTATGAAAATGGAATTGTTGAAATCTCTGAACCATATAATGAATAACTTCTGTTCCAAGGTCATGAATTGGAATCCAATGTAAGAATATGGATTTTTTCAGTGTTGGGACACTGGGACCCATGGTCGCCTTATTAAACAGTCTAAAGCAATGCCTACTTAAAGATTGAATAGCAGTTTCACTTTATTATATGAGGGGTAATCAAATATAAACAAGCCTTTCGTTCCAGAAAATTTATTCATGAAGAATAATTGAAATTAACATTTTTCTTACTCTTCTACATATTGACCCATCTTTTCTATGCATTTATTCCAACAGACAGGCAGTTTTTTAATGCCTGTTTCAAAAGAAGTAAGAGGACGAGTGCAGAGCCAGTTGTGCAAGAAACCTTTCATCTCATTGGTTGTGAAACAATGTCCTCAAAAAGTTTCTTTAAGTGGAACAAACATGAAGAAGTCAGATGGTGAGAGGTCTGGTCTGTAGGGTGGATGTGGAAGGGCAGTACAGTGCATTTCAGCCAATTTTTGCTATTGTGCTGCTCCGGTGTGTGGTCTGTCATTATCCTGCAGAATCAACTCATTTCCGATTGGGCTACTGCGACATTTTGACTGGAAAGCAACTCGAACTTGACTGAGAAGGTCACAGTAGTCGGCAGCATTAATGATCCGTTCGTCGTCCCTGTTTGATAAAATCAATGAGGACACCTTTTGAGTCCCAGAACACTGTGGCCAAAACTTTCCCTGCTGACAGTTGTGACCTGGCTTTCACCGGTGGTTGCTCTCCACTACTCCTCCAATCCAGGCTGGTCCTCTTTGATATGGGTGTGTAATGATGCACCCATGTCTCATCACAAGGATGATTCTGTCCAGAGAAGCATCACCTTCTTCTTGGTAGTGCATGAGAAGCATGCGACACATTTGAACTCGCTCTGCTTTCTGTTCTGCAGTGAGATACCGCGGAATCCAGTGAGCTGACACTTTTCTCAATTTCAGCTCCCTTCGAATGGTTGACATTCCCATAGCTTATAAGAAATTGTCGACAAATCATAAGCACTGATGTGGCGATCCCTTTCAATGATGTCTTGAACATCTTGGATGTTTTCTGAATTGAGGCTGGTGCAAGGAGAGCAAGGGTGGGCCAGGTTTTCAGCACATTCATGTCCTCCATTAAACTCATGGCACCAGGTTTAACTCTGGACCATGAAAGGGTTCTTTCCCCAAACTGTGCGAGTAACCAACGGCAAATTTCAGCTGCACAGACATTTTCATTGACAAGAAACTTGATTATTACTTGTTGCACAACAGCTGGATGCCACTCTCTCTTAGACATCTCGGCAGTAACTGAGGGACATAACCAAACGAGTTCCCAAGGCCACTGTCCCCTTCCAGGGACCTCACTGCATGTTCTGTAAAAGCCTTGAACCCATATGACACTTTATGCTTTCGCAGTAAACAAAGGCTTGTTAATATTTGATTTCCCCTCGTATCTCTGTTTTTATAGGATCTAAAAAGTAAGTAAGAAGGCAAAATTTTTTTTTCCTGTATCCCAAGATGGTTAATGCAATAAAAAAGAAAAGGGAAATGGAAGACTTTCGGTGTGTGTTCTATATTAATGATTGTTTCTTTATGAAATGTTCATGGATTAAGTTACACTACATCTTCCTCCCATTGTAGCAGTAATGGTCTCTGCTGAAAATGTAGGGAAGTTAACCTTGCATCCTGCGCTGGTGAATTTCTGTCCAGTTGCATGAGCATGACTTTCCTGTTCGGTGTTAGTAATGGTTGGCAGATGATCTTTGAATAGAATGGCTGATTACAGGTGGTCTATTGAGATCAGTTCATAAAAATACTGCTTTCTCTCTTTTTTCTTTACGTACTTGCTGTTAAATTCCATTATCTTTTGTACGAATGATTGCTTTATATGTAATAGTGTACATAACTTACTGTTGCAGAAGAAAGAGTTTCCAGAAAACTTGTTTCTCCCTTCCTTAGCTGGACAATATCCCATAGAAAGAGAAGCACTTGTAATGATTCCATTAAGGGCCATACTGTTACTTGTATTTACGAGGTTCTTGGTTCAAATTTCGAAAACACAAAGTGCCTGAACCCTTTTCATGATTCTCATTATTGCTTAGCTGTTTTTCTCAAGTTTTCACTGTTCTTATCCACCCTTTAACATTTGTAGGTTATGTAAAGTGTAATAACAAAATCTATATTCTATTTTCACGTGCCTTTCTTTACACATTCTGTTATTGTTTTCAAATGCTAGGCTTTGGCAATGGAGCCATTAGCTCTCTTGCTCTCCAATATTTCTGTGTAGTGGGTCCGGCAGGTAGGGCTTCACAGGTTAAAAGATGTTCTTCAGTGATTTCCTCTTCTTTGTTGCACAGAGGACAATTTGGACTTGTATAAATTCCTATTCTGTGCAAGTGTTTGGCCAAATAATCATATTCCGTAAGTAATCTAAAATTTGCTACTGCAGCTTTACGTGGAATTTCTGGAATAATTTCTGGAATTTTTATTAAAATGTTCCATTTTTTATCTTTGGCTTTGTTACATATTGATTGGTTTTGTTTGTTTTTATATTTGCTTTTGATTAATATTTTTATGGATGTAAAGGGTAAGTTTTTACTTTTGTTCTGAATTAAATTTGCACCTTTTTTGGCAAGGAAATCAGCTGATTCATTTCCTGTAATGCCACAATGTGCAGGTATCCACTGTAATATAATTCTTTTCTGTAGTTTTTGAAGTTGTTGGATCATTTTGTGACATTCTTTAATTTGGATTGACCTCATTTTATATGAGCTTATTGCACATAGTGCTGCTTTAGAATCAGAAAGTATGACAGCATTTTTGAATTTATCTATTCTGTGTAGAAGGTGTTGGAGTGAAATATGAATAGCCGTTACTTCTGCATCAAAATTTGTTGTGTGGTATCCTGCTGGCTGATAGAATGAGAACAGTGCACACTTAATACCTCCTCCTGAGTTGTTGTCCAAGTTAGATCCATCTTTGTAGATATGTAACCGTTCTTCAGGTAGGTATCTATTGTTCACAGTTTCTAATGCTAGTGCTTTTAGTACAGGTTTGGAAGTTTCAGATTTTTTAACTATTTGTTCTGAATCTAATTGAATATTAATTGGTTCAAAAGTCAGTGGGTGTTCTTTGATTAAAATGTTTTCTTTAGAATTAGGAAGATTCAGATCTGTTTTTAATTCCATAACTTTGTGTAGGAAACTTGTTTGTGTTTTCATCTTGATTGGTTGTAGTAATCTTTTCTCCCATTTTGTTGTTTTTAACCGCAACATTTTTTCATGTTGTATTAGTGCCTGCTCCTCTAAAGTTAGATGTATTGGATAGTTCCGAGTGAAGGCTTGCATTGCTGTGGTTGGAGTTGATTTTGCTGCACCTGTTATTAGTCGCAGGCCCTGATTTTGGCATACTTCTGGACACTTTTTAAATTTTTCTTAGATCTTTTTTAATCTGCCTTTGTTTTCTTTTTGCTTCAGAGGAATGTTTATGCTGAGAGCTGTAGTACTTATTAATGGCTTCAGAAATAGAGTAATTTGAAGTAAGTGTTTTCCCATTTAGTTTGAGTGGTTCTTTCCTTGTTTCTTTCTTACAATTAATTTTGCTTATATATCTGTATACTTTTCTTGCATCTTTTCTATAATCAGCTTTTTCAATAAATTCATTGAAAGATTTTTTTTTTTTTTTTTGGCAATATGAATTTCTTTTTTACATTTTGCTGCCTTTCTTCGCCATTCCTGTGTTATTGGACAATTCTGCTTTTTTCCTTGCTATGTCCCTATCTACTTTTAATTTTGATAGTTCTGTATTCTAAAAGGGTTTGTAATTTTTAGTTTTTCCTCTTGGGATCCCTTTTTTTGCTGCTTCAAGAATTATATTTGTTATTGTTTTATTGAGTTTATCTACATATGTTTCATGTTGAGCGGAGTAAAGATTCTGTTCAGTTTCCTCAGTAAATTTTGTCCATTTTGCTTTTCTAAAATTCCAAGAGTATTTCAACTTTGGCCTGCTAATATTTTATCATGAAGTATTATGGATGCAATAACTGCTCTATGATCAGATCCTATGTCTTCAATGATTTCAGGTGTTGTCTTATCTCTAAAATCTGAAGATACTAATAATAGGTCTAGGTTAGTGCACTGGCCATTATACTGTAGGTATGTGGGGCAATCCCCATTCTTCTAGATAAGATCCAAAGTGTTAAAATTTAATAATTCTTCAATAGTTTTGCCACAGGCATTGTAGTCTTTGTATCCCCATTTTGGTGAATGACCATTGAAATCACCAATCAAAATTGTTTTATGGTGTATATTTATTATATTCAGACAAGGATTGTTATTTGATGGATTGTATATACCATATATGGTGTAACGTGAATTTCCTTTCCAGATTTCAATTTGGATAATTTCTATTTTATCTTCTTGCTGCTCCCGGTCATGGCATTGAATTTTTCATGTTGCCTCTATCAAAAACCGTAGCCTATAAATGGCTAGTGTGGAGAGATGATTAATTTCCATCAATTAACTAAAATAAGAGTTAAATGATGAAGCCTGGGATTCAAGTACTTACTATAGTTAGTCGTCACAAACAGCGTATCTCGGATGCGAGAGTCCCTAGAGGTTTACTGGGAAAATATATGACTCAAATGGAGAATTTAATGTCAGGACGGCACGTTGGCCATGGTAGCTCAATGGGTTAGAGCGACTGGATGGAAACCAGGAGATCCATGGTTCAAATCCCGGCCATGGAATTGAATTTTTCATGGTGACTCTATCAAAAACGTTAGCCTATAAACGGCTAGTGTGGAGAAATGATTAATTTCCATCAATTAACTAAAACCAAATTTGGTATTTGATCAACTTTCTGATTTGAGTTATACAGTTCACACACACATACACACACAGACTTTTCTCCTAAAAATGTTAAATGTAATGGGAAGATACAAAAATAAGCAAGTCCCAGAGGGAATTTAATCATTCTTCCACACTAGTCATTTGTAGGCTAAGATTTGAATAGGTAGTCGGACTGAAAAATTCAATGCCATGCTCAGTATTTGAAACACGGATCTCCCTTTCTCCTTCTGGTTGCTCTTAGCCATTGAGCTAACATGGCCAACGTGCTGTCATGAGATTAATTTCTCCAACTGACTCATATGTTTCCTGGTAAACCACTAGGGGCTATCATATACAATGAGATACGCACCTTTTGTGGCGAGTTACTAACTCTTTGAATACTAAGACCCAGGCTTTTGTGTTACCACTATTAGGTTCTTTATTGGAAATTTAATAATTGATCCATACTAGCCGTGTCTAGGCTAAGATTTAAATAGATAGGGACAGACTGAAAAATTGAATGCCATGGCCAGGATTTGAACTATGAATTTCTCAGTCTCCATCTGGTTGCTCTTAACCATTGAGCTATCATGGCCAACGTGCCATCATGACATTAAATTTTCCAAATGGCTGCTATGTTTCCCGGTAAACCACTAGGGACTCTCATATACATGACAGCATGTTAGCTCTATCTGTTCAACAGAGGGACTAAGAAGAAGGTATTTTGATTCAACCAGCAAGGGATCCTATGCATGCATAGATCACAGAGAATTGGATGGGCGCCTCAGCACATCAAGAGCAGATCATTTGTAAGGAATTTCACATTTTTCTGGTCCTATATGACAGCATCAAGTCCAGGAGAGTTAATTTAAGTGCTACAGAGAATAAGGAGTGCAGTCTATGTAGATATTCTTGAAAACATGTTGCTGCCACCCCTTAGTCCTAAGTTGCCAAAAAAGGAAGAGTATGTATTAATGTACAAAAACAATGGTGTGCGAATCTTAATGTCACCCAGAATTGTCTAGTAAGGCATTCAGAAATAATTTATATGGACTGGCCTTCAGGGTTGATTTGATACCATTGACTGTATATGGGCATTGATGGTAGAGGAATAGGAAGAACACTCACCAGACCAGACAGAATGCAAGAGAATCCAGTTGGTCATGAGATGGAGCTATAGCAACATAATCAGTAGAACCTAAACTGGTGTTCTGCACAGGTTGCAAACATTCACAAAGTAATAATTTACATTATCGTAGAGGGGGGTTATTACACCAAATTATAAAATAAATTGGAAATGTTTCACAATTTAATTCATTTCTTAGTATATGACGTGGCTTCATTATGACATAACAGATTTTTAATTTGCTCTCTAAGGACCATTATCCTTGGCTATGTCACCACTTTTTCCGGCAACGTTGTGCAATTTTGAAGCAATGTGCTGTCTAGGCTCAGTTTTGAGCAAGAATCTTATCCTAGAGTGGTTTTTTTTTTGTGTGTGTGTGTTTTACGCCCTCTAACGTTAAGTCATATCGGACGATGAATGGAATGGGTGAAATGATGCTCAAATGAGCCCAAGGTCCATAGAGCTTAGAGTTACCAGACATTCGTCTTATAGGATATGGGAAAACCCCAGAAAAGAACCTTATCCGGATAACTCACCCTGACCGGAATTCGAACTCGGGACCTCTTGAACGTGAGACACACACGCTACCACCATGCTACCGAGGCGGGCTATCCTAGAGTGTGTGTGGTTATATAGGAGTAATGATGAGACTGGAATCCAAGTTTAAGACTTGTTTAATTACTGTTTCTTTTTAAAGTATTCACAGGAATTGCGAAGTAGCCGACCAATGTACACCAATCTATATTAATGTCCACATGATTCCTTATGTATCGCAAGAAAAAGATACTTCCTCCAGCCACGTCCTTCTGTGTCCGAGATTCTCCTCATGAAAGTGTGTTATTCACGCCAAGATTTCTCTAAACATGTGGTGCTTTTGTTGCATTTGTTCCGGTGACCAGCTACTAAGGAAAGGTCCAAGAAAGCCTCCTGTCAAGTGTCGACCATATGGACCCCCGTAGAAGCTGGCTACCTCAACAACATCCTGTTATATTTAACGAATAGATCAAATGTTTGTCTCTAATCTATTACAATTCTTTATTTATTGAATCTCTAATTTTGGTATCAGCTATCATCTTCTTTTTGCAATTTCTAATAAATGTAGTGAGTATATTATAACCAGCAGTTGTGCAGAATATACCTTTTCAGTTTTATACTTTATATTCCATTGGATTATACATGATTATATTGCAGCTGTAAGTTTACATTTCTCAAGATAAAAGCCCTCCAGCTTCTTGTTACTTTAGGTATTTTACGCTAGTGATCAGATGGATTGTATAGAGCGCATAGGGTTAGCTTCATTAAAATAATCATTTAACCTCCTGGGAGTCTTCAAAATCATATAGTATATAACTTAGCAGCAAAAGAAAAACTATAATTTGACTCTGTACCATATCTTGAAAAGTAAACCCATTGAAATAAAAAGTATAACTATATACTGGCGTTTCAACTATGAATCCTCGACATATTTGACACTTGTGTTTTACCAATGAGCTATTACAGATGTAGAACTTAGATTATATACAACACTAGCTGACCCAACAGACGTTCTGTCAAAAGCCATTGCACTGTGGCAGTCCCACAAACATATTCTTTTGTCAAGTTCTGTTGATTGCGTCACTTATAAAGAATCATATAATACATATAGTGATGACAACCTAAGCTTTTATTAATGGTCACCAGAACAGGTAATATACAGTCACAAATATGCATTTTAAACAAAAAGTTGAATATAAATGTGTTTCAGAGTGACCACTTTGTTTGTTGACTATCAAATAATTACTGTGATATCAACAACACATCTAATATTTATGCTTTAAGGTACACAACATTGGTTGTTTGATTACCTGGCATGTAAACAAAAAATTCTAATGGTTTTCCATCATGGGAACAGGCAACATACAATTAACCATGCCAGAAACATGGATTTGTAAGATTAATCCCGCAAACACTCAATGACAGCCCTGGGATTTATTCAGGGTCATAGCGAAAGCAAGCTTCACTGGAAACTGCAGTCATTTAAATTCAAATGGTATGTCAGTCAGAATCATTGGAATTTGTGGTATCAAAAGTCTTCTCCTTTATAAGTTTTGCAAATACAAAGATTTACAAATTCATTTTTATTATATAGATATGGTTAGTGAAATAGCTTTGAAGACTTTGGAAGGAGTGGAATATCCTTCTAGGTAATGTTTTTGTTTAAACCATTTGTCAAACTGATGCGAGCTGATGATGGGGACGCATGGTCCTTGAAACATGTCCTAATTTTAAATATAAGTGGAGCTTAAGTGTTTTTAAAGTTTGACAAGTGGTTTAAAAAGATTTTATTGATAATGCTCCACTGTTTACAAATACTTCTATTTTATAATTTTAATATTTTTGGTTGTTGAAAATGAAAGGTGTATGTATTCTGTAAGGGTTTGCGTGTGTACCTTTATATGCAGTCAATGACCCAGTGTGTTATCACTTCACGTTTTATTCTCACCTTTTAAACCTTCCTTGGATTTATAGAAGCATTTCAAAACCAAAGTCAAGTAAATTGGTTCAGCTGTTCTCGAGTTTTTTAAGACTAACAAACATCAACTCATGTATATGGAAGGACGGACGGATGGACGGACGGACGGACGGACGGACGGGCAGGCGGGGGCGGGCATACGGACAGACGGACGGACAGGCTAAAATGACAACATCTACAACCATGGCCAATTTAGTTTTCATATCCTCAACTCACGGAATGTCTGATTGATACTTACCTGCAAAAAGTTTACATTTACTTTTTTTAAAGATAATACAATCACATCGTGGATAAGCTGTATACTGTTACTGCTAACTACTGTTACGAAGTATTGATGGGGCCATTAAGGAAGAAAATTGCCAACAAAAGAGCATTCCTTTCTCAAATGAGATGGATTTCTCAACAGAATAATCTACTTGCCGCTCATGCCATGAAGACTTAAGAAGCAATCCTAGAATCAGGTACAGAGATGAGTGGCATATCCACCTTATTCACCGGACATAGCGCTGTGTGATTTCTACTTATTTCCTACAGTGAAAAAAGAGCTTTGGGATCATTTGCATTGTGATCATGGGTTAAAGCGTACACTTCAGGAATACTTAACAGGCTATCCAAAAGGGCTTAAGAAAGTTAATGGAATACTGGAACCACTGTATTGTGTCCAGGGGAGAATACCTCAAAGTTTTGTAAAAGAATTTAATTAAAGGAAACAGTATAAAAATTATTTGTGGTTGGTTTATTGACACTCGTCACTTACTTTTTCATATATTTATGAGAGACTAGTTTCAAAGGCCCTGGCCTCCATTTTCAATCACAAATGGAGGCCAGGGCCAGGGCCTTTGAAACTAGTCTCTCATAAATATATGAAAAAGTAAGTGACGAGTGTCAATAAACCAACCACAAATAATTTTTATATTAATTTTGACGTCACTGTTACTAAATTCCTCCAAACACACATAAAGGAAACAGTATTTTCCAGTATAATAACTCCAGTTATTTTTCATATAATCTTATTTTCAACCTTACAGAAAAGTAATTTATAATTATTAATTTATAATTTATTCTCAATAATGTTTGCATAACTTGTAAATCGTAGCAGATATACAAAATCTTACCGCATAAAATGCAGAGCTTGTTACAACATACAATTTAAGTTAAAAGCATTTGCTTTGTTGAGTGATCTTTTTCAGAGACATTCCTTGTTATTTGCCTGAGTCTTCCAATACTTATACTTTTCTCAAATGGGAAGTCCTTATTAATTTTATTTATCTCTTGCGCATACAAGCAAAATTAAATTTCAAAGCCATCACATAGCGACCAGCTCTTAAAATATCTTAATTTATGTTTCAGCTATACCTATCTATGACTAATGTATCTTGAATTTTTTATGAGCAGATATCCTCTATGAAATTCTATTCATTTGTATTGAATGATGCATCATTTTGAATGAGTAAGGAATGATAAGAGATGGATCTATTTCACGAAAAATGTAGAGCTCATTAAAGCACAATTATTTGTGTCAGATACTTGTTTTACATAGGTTAGCAGTTTTTGAAATATTTCATCACAAGTTTCAACTTAAGTGCGACATCTGTTGGTTGGTGAGATGCTGAAAGTTTACTTCCCCCATCCTCTGATAGAGGTCATGACAGGTCATAACTGAATTATTAACTGAATTTATTCCTCCGTACTTCTGATAATCATTGGAAGGCTGTTATCACATATTGTATAAAACTATTTCTTAATAGGAAATTATTTCTGGAAAAAATACCAGGAATAATTTAAATTGGGGACAAGATCATTTGTTTACAAATGTTATAATATAGTACACCCTATGACAGGATGGCTCAGGCAGTTTCGTCTGTGGCCCACATTCGGGAGGCCCGGGTTCGATACCCATGACCGACCTACCTGACCCATGGTTTTTCGGGGGTGTTCCCGGGTCGCTAGGTGAATGCTGGGTAGGTTAATTACATCATCCAAATTTCCTGTCCCTCCATTTCATCTCCATTATCATTTCACATAATCTCTCCTCTGGTGGTCTCTTTCAGGGCAAAAGTGTCAGTGGGTGTCTCGGTGTTGCATGGCAGGATGATATGCTCTCAGGTAAACTACTTCCTCCTCCGGTAGGTCGGTTGCCGGTCTCCGCTCCTCTGCTGGGACCATTTGGTGACCTTTGGGGCTCGGATCACCTGCCTTGGGACCATTAGGGCTCGGCTGCTGGGCTCGTTGCCGTCCTGCTGTAGGGGAGCGAGTTCGTTGACCTGCCCTGTCGGGGGAAGTCTATCAAAGTGAACTGTAGGGACCCTGCCCTCTGTTCTGTCGTGGCTCCATGGATCGGCAGCCCTCTGTCTCCTTCGCCTCATCTTTGCTTCCGGGGGTGCCCCCATTTGGGGGTATAGGAATAATGGACCCAACATGGTGGCCTATGTACCGAATCCCCTCCGTAATGTAATCCCAATCGCACAACCTAAGCCAGCAAATTTCAAATGAAAAGAAAAAATCGTGTGGCATGTAACTTTTAAACAAATGCCTGTCGTCATAGACATCGTCTGTTCGCTACAAAATATCATAAGATGTGTGAAACCTCTTGAACTAGCCTTTACTGATCAACGTGAAGTAGGCGAAAAGAGCCCGCCTTGGTAGCGTGGAGGTAGCATGTCTGCCTCACGTTCAAGAGGTCCCCAGTTCGAATCTCGATCAGGGTGAGTTACCTGGATAAGGTTTTTGCGGGGTTTTCCCTTATCCTGAAAGACGAATGTCGGCTAACTAAGCTCTATGGACCCTAGGCTCATTTGAGCATCATTTCATCAATTCCATTCATCGTCCAATATGACTTAACGTTGGAGGACGTAAATTAAATATAGGCAAAAAAAGAAAATAATACAAAATATGAATAAGTAATAAAAGTGTTATGATAATTAATGGGTAGAAAAAGTGAGTCCAACACATTAAACGTAATTATAATTCCTACGACAGCTTTTACAGTTTTATGAGGTTAAATACGTAAGCCAGAGATAACTAGTAATTTCAGTTAAATTTTAAATTTATTAAGCAATTTATTTCCAAATTAATATTCAACCATGCATGGCAGCGTTCACAAATGCTTCTTGCATCGAGAAGGAAGCTGTTCTAACTTAGCAAACGTGTCTAAAGCGATTATTTTACAGAATTTCTTTCTTAAGCCTCCCTTTTAACAGCGTATCTCAAGAATGTTGGGGATACTAACTTTTTATTTAAGTCATGATTCTAGACTGAAACATTGTACGTGATGGAGTTGGTGGTTCATTGATTCCTCCTTTGAAGACACCAAGCCGAATTTTAGTGGCTAAGACCGTTCTGCTTTCCACATTTTTGTTTTTTCAATTCCGATTGACAAACGCAGCATTATATCACGTTAAGGTTATTGCGATACTGTTATATCGGTAAAATACTTCGCTTTGGGTAACATTTCAGTGCTTCCACCAGCGCGAATGCTCCCGATCCACTTTTTTTTAACGGGTATTGATTTTATGTGTAAATCATTTTGAAATGCCAATAAAACGCGCCGAGCAGGAACGGAAATGTGCTGCAATATTATATTTTGTGCTGCTCAATTTTCTGCTTCTATCGGGTGTTGCACTGCGTGTTTCCTAATTTGTTATAGGGCTTAAGACATCGCAGCTGATGTTACGTATTGTCCCTATAGAAAATATATGTGCTGTTAAAAAGGCGACGCACATTGGTACTCTGCAGTAATTTCTTGTCTGCTGGTTACACCAAAATAAGGCATTGAAGTCAGCGTACGAAGCTTATAATTGACTGTATAAGTTTTGTTGTCTCACTGTTTCTTTAATATTATGTTTTCGCTTCAGCCCAATTTTATTTCATTTGCCACTCATTTCAGTGAATCTGACACACAGTTTCTCTCACACTACACAGTAACACTGTTTATTTCTGAGATTTTGCGATATTCTCCCATAACACGAAGCGTGATGTACACTGCTGACGCTGCTATTTACGTCCTTCGGAGTTAAAAATTAAACGAATACTTTGTACTAGAGTAGCGAAGAACTCGCGAAAGCTATACATTTTAGTTTATTTTTCGTAGGTTTCCACACTGTTTATTTCCCTCGCTTTTGTTTAATTTAAAATAGAAACTTGTAGACATGTGTTTATTAGAGAAAATATTTTAACCATTGTATCACTATATGTATATAAAAACATTCTTTTAACTGTAAACAGTGCAAATGGTATGCTAATAAATAGTGAAATACATACACATAATACCAGACAAAATATGGATTTTCATAGAATAACAGTGAATAAAAAGAAAATCAATACTGATCCATATATTGTAGGCAGTTTACTGTACAATAAACTACCAGCTAAAATTAAGTCCTGTGCAAAAAATTGTTTTAAAAGTAAGCTAAAGATGTATCTCATTCATAAATGTTTGTATAAACTGGAGGAATTTTAATTTGATTTGTTATAAACTATGTATATTTGGTGATTTTATTATTATTATTGCATAATTTTTGTATAAAATGATTGATTTTTTATAAACTTTGTAAATATTGTAAATAGCCTCTGACAATGTCAGACACTCTGTATGAGTCTATTGACAGTAATAAACTACTACTACTACTACTACTACTACTACTACTACGATCGAGCTCCATAACAACCAGAAATCAATCAGGTTTTACATTACAAAATTTTCTGTTCAAGAAGAAAAGGTTTGGAAAATAAGTCTTCAAAATTCACGTATTTAAATAACTAAATGGGACGGCCAAAGATTAGTGAAGAATTTCCGCAGAGAAGTAGAAGAGCTACACGCAGAAAGAAAGAGAAGACTCTGATAAATGCAATTGAAAATTTGACTGATGTTCTTACAAAGAAAAACGCTGATGATCCCTTAATAGACTTAGATGACAGGGAGCGAATGAAGCTCCTGAGAGCATTAAAAGATTTGCGTCCTCTTAAAATTGTAAATTCTGCATGTCGGAGAAGAAGACCAAAAAGAATCTATAGATGTTCAACGCGGCGGAGAACAAGCTTCTCAAGAAGGAGAAGGAGGAGAAGCTGCTCTAGGAGGAGGAGAAAACGGAGCTGTTCAAGTCGAAAGAAAAGGAGTTGTTCCAGACGGAGAAGGAGAAGGAGAAGGAGTTGTTCAAGAAAACGGCGTCGTAATCTAAATACCGAAGACAACGAGAATTGGTAAAGGTAAGAAAACCCACATGATCGAAACCAAAACCAATAACACTAGTCATGAACTAAGCTATACAAAATATTGTACGCAATCATTAAAATAATAATAATAATAATAATAATAATAATAATAATAATAATAATAATGATGATGATGATGATGATGATGATGATGATGATGATGATGATCGATGATCGATGATGATGATAATAATAATAATAATCGCCATCGTCACCATCACCATCACCACCACCACCACCACCACCACCACCACCATCATCATCATCATCATCATCATCATCATCATCATCATCATAACTAATAATGCATATGTAATAATCTCATAATAAACCAGCCTACTTAAATTCTCTTCTCTCACTTGAAAACCAATTCAATCCATCTCTCCTTTTCGGTAAATTCATCTGTCACTAATCGTACAATTCCTCTTTATTTTCCAATGATTTCAGTTTTAGCAGTTTTTTCTCTATAGCCAGCACAGACAAATTTGCGAGTCTTTGCTGCCCTTGGGTGTTTCTGCAGTAAGTATAAATTCGACAAAGCAACGAAAAAGAGCATTGGGACTCGTGTTGGTCACTGGGATTATGGAAATCAGTGCGCACAACTTGAAGGACAGCGGACGATGACACACCACTACATTTCATATAAATCACTAGTTTTTGAACTCCCATCGACAGACACTCATTTGAGGAATAAACTACACTGAGCTTACCTTTAAGGCGAGCAAAGCCAAAATATTGATCAAAACTTTCCTTCAGCGAACAGAATGCTTCTTCAGGAAATTGATTTATAATATTATTTTGGTCAATTAATTGTAAAAATTAAAAATTTTCTAAACCTTCAAACCTAATTTGAATTTGATTTTGTGTATTATCAAATATTTCATAATACAGTCAGCGGTAGCTATCTTTGTTAACAAAGTCATTGTTTTGCTATTGTCATTTCTTTGGCAGTTCATAATTCTCATTACATTTATGCCATACATTCGTTTCTCTTTTCTTGTAGAGTGGCTTTTGTTTCCCTTACTTTAGGAGTGCAATAATTTATATCCAATATTTTTGTTTGCAGAATTTCAAAAAGGGCATTGCTTAAGAAAAATATTTCACAGAAAATTATGAGAAGAAAGTTAAATTTGAAATCAGAAAGAACACTGCTAACAACTCAAGGTTCATAATTAGTTTTTTGTAATTTATGTCCTCCAACTGTAAGTCATATCGGACGATGAATGGAATGGGTGAAAATGATGCTCAAATGAGCCAGGGTCCATAGAGCTTAGAGTTACCTGACATTCGTCTTTGGGAATAAGGGAAAACCCCGGCAAAAACCTTATCCAGGTAATTCACCCTGACCGAGGTTCGAACTCTAGACCTCTTGAACGTGAGGCAGACACTCTACCACCACACTACCGAGGCGGGCATATGATAAGGTTCACTATCCCATTGGTTTGGATTATCGAGTATGTTCTCGAGCAACTGAACCAATTCTTTTTTATGTTCCCGAACAGTTTCAACCAGCCTTCCATTATAATTCCATCGAGTTGGAAATACTTTGGGAAACCTTCTTTTTGGTAAGTGTTCCATACGCATTTAATTCCCTATATTCAGAGGCAAGATTTTGTGGTGACAATTATTTATAAAATTTGCATTAATAATTTTAATTGGTGGTGTTTTGTGTTTTTTTTACCATAAATTTGCATTAATTTTGCACAAATTTTCGGGAAGAATTAATGAGTAGTGACATGGCTGAAATGAAAAGTAACATGTAACTAGAGTAACATAACTTTTAAAACCCATTTTTTCCTAATTAAAATATTTTATTTGAAATCAGCAGACAGTAACATGAATAAAATCAAATATCACACAACAGGCATCGCCAAAATGCAGCATACAACAGGTTGTGATAGTTTTGCTATTCATATTTCTTTTGTCTGTCACAACTAAGTTATATGTAGAGAAAAATCTCTCAATGTCAGCGTTTGACATCAGCAACCAAAGACATAGAAGGGACTTTTCGCAGAAATTGCTGTAAGAATCAGCTTTTGCCTTCAGTGTCAAGAGTGCTGTTACTGCATCTAATCTGTTATCGTTACCACCGTGGCTTTGCTATTCAATGATGTCACAAAGCTCTTTGCAACAAAGAAGGAAATCAGAATCACAAGTAATAGCACTGGTTTTAACTGCATTTAGTTGTTTAAATCCTGTCATTACTTGATTTAAATCATATATGCTTGATTTAGTAACTAGCCTAGAATGCTCGAACAAGTGATCTAAAGCTTTTATGGTTATTGCATCATCAGTTTCTTTTGCCGTAAAGGAGTTCAATTTAGACAAGGCAAACTTATAGATTCTATTCTACTGCTTCTCTGATTCTGGGATCCATGATATGATCCACAAGCACACTTACTGTGTTTCCAAAGTGACCACTCTCTAATATTTCACATTTGGCTCTCAGCGAGTTAATTTGGTATAAAACAGAATGAGCCACTGGATTTTGTTTAGATTTAAATTGATCCAACCTTCCAGGGAAGACATCATTGGCTGCTTCATGAGCTGGAGGAGTGCTGCTCATGGACACTCAGTTCCTCGAGCATCATCTTAACAGGTCAACTTCTTATAAAAATGCCAATATTCTTTTTAGTTTTAATGCCAGTGCACTTCATGGCTGCTGTAACCAATCGACGGGGAGAACAACGAGATACAAATTTAGTATATCACACGAGAGTAATATTTTGTAGTACATTAAGTATATACAACTGCCTTTAAAAAGCACTTTAAGTTTAATGCAAGCCTAAAAGACAGAAGAGTTGAGCATGGTCCTTAGGGAGCACTAGTATTCAGGTTTATAGTTTTAATCAATTTCTCTTTCTAGTAGAGTTTAGTTCAGTCCGATTTTACATTAAGAACAGTAGAACATATATTTGCATTACTTTTTTATCCCCATTAAGTCTATTTATAGCTAAGTCTGCTACAAATAACCCTGGTAGTGTAACTGTAACTGTTTCTGCAGGTCCTTAGGAGCGATGTTACCTCACACTGTTCCCAGAGTTTCTTGGGAATTTGACACGGCTGATCACCCGCGAAGCCTTAATTAGTAATGCTCGCCGTAAAGGCTTCAAGTCTTACATTTATACTTTTCTCAAATGGAAAGTTGTTATTCATATTTATCTCTTGCCCATATTAAGAGAATGCAATTTCAAAGGCATCAAATCCCGCGATCCTGAGCCAAATCTCTCGATTGGCTGCCTCTGTGTGGTGAGAGAGGTAATGCCAAACGACCAAACTAAGTCCACATCCGTGTTTGACCCTAATCTAAGTTAAAAAAGAGTACATTAAACTAAAGTCGGAGTAAAGCCAAAGCAAATCCAGAAAGAAGCTTGAGTGGAGCCAGAGCAAAGTGAGGGCAAAGCCAGAGCGAAGCCGGATCCAAGACAGAACCAAGCCAAATTTAAGGTGCAGAACAAAGTTAGTGTGAGGCCGGAGCGGGACAGGAGTGGGGCCAGTACCTAGCAAGAGCCAAGCCAGAATGAAAATAGATCCAAGCAAGGGTATAGTTAAGGAACGTTAGAGTGAAGCCAGAGCGAAACCAGAGCCTAGCCAGTGCAGGACCGTAGAGGGGACCCGAGCCTAGCCAGAGCAAAGCCAGAGCGAAACCAGAGCCAAACTAGTGCGGGACCGTAGAGGGGATCGGAGCCTATCTATAGTGGAGCCAGAGCATAGCCAGAGCGAAACTTGAGTGGAGCGAGAGCAGGACCGGCGTGGTGACCGGGGCCTAGCCAGAGCGAAGGCAGAGGGAAGCCAGTGTTAAGGTGCAGAATGAAGTTAGTGTGAGGCCAAAGCAAAGCCAGAGCGCAGCCAAAGCAGGACCGGAGGCGGGCCGGAACCTAGCCAGAGCCAAGCTAGAGCGAAGCCAGAGCCAAGCCAGGCTTCATCATTTAACTCAAAATGCTGCCCTATTGGACACCCCCATATCGTGTTGCTGAGTCAACTTGGTTCGCAGGGCCAATGCCAGTTGATAGTGGGAGAATCAACGTGTATGCATACCGGGTCTGATTGTAGTAAACAGTTTTAGATTTTCTATGGCAGTTTTCCAGTTTTCATTTGACTCACCCTCATGGTGAGCCACATTGTGTTCCATGCATATTTATATTCTGAAAACATTAAGAAGTTTGTGTTGAATGATGCTTCTGTAATATTATGTTTGTTTATTGTTGCAGCTGTTGTTCAAGGTGACATTCCTGAGGATGTCTACATGAAGGTTAAGGAAGTTATTCAGGAACAAGCTGGACCAACCATCTGGGTACCTCCGTAAGACCAGCTGTGACGGGGTGCCTCGTCCTCCCCTTGGACCCTGCCTGCTCGCTACATTCACTAAGAGAAGATGTATGTAGCACCACACTAAGCAACTACATCTACACAGAGATGACTTTCCCTGACTGCATGGTTCTGCTGTCACAAAAGAGTGCCAAATACGAATTGTGCCAAGTTGGCATAATGATGACAATGATAAAGGTTTAAGAAAGTTTCTTGTTCTCCACTGAATGTATCATTTTGAAGCAGTTGCTTCATTGGATTGTGATATCAGATAAAGTGTGTTCAAATTGTTAGCTGGAATAGAAAATACTACATGTCCTTCATATAAAGTTACAGTATTGGCCCATTGTTTGTGTGAATAGGTTTGTTTTGTTTGCTTGGATTAAATTTCACTGCAACACATACATAACTTTGATGCACTTTTACACTCTCTGTATGTGCATGCACATGTGTGTCAATACATCTTACCGGCAGCATTTACAAGAAAACTAAAATGTTTTCCAAACTGTTTTGATTTTAAATTATTTTATGTCTATTATCATTCTTATTACAGCTCAATTAAAAGTCTCATATTTTGTACGCCTTTTGCCTCCATAATAAAGTAAATGGGTTTTTGGCATATGTAACATGCTGTCAGAAAAATTTACTTATTGTATTCTTTTCCAGATAAATAATTACCCACCTATAATGTTATATTCTTAGAGAATAGGTATAAAACATTGGTGGCTTCTACAGTTATAATAATTATAATAATAATTAAGATCACAAAAAGAGAATAATTAACTATTAAAGTGTGTGCTTTCTCACAGCAAACTGACTTATTGACACTCAATGACTGCAGCTGTATAAAACTGTTGTTGAATAATGTAAACAAGAAGATAATTGCCAGCTTCAAAGAAAATGTAAATAAAGTTAATCCCCTTGAATATGGAGACAAGAATTGTTGTTTTCTTCTCTTTAGAGGATATATTTTGTTGACTATATAACCCTATTATTCACTAATGCCTTAGCAAAAATGTCATGTTTACCATTAAAACAATTTCATAAGGATGATTTATGATGCACTATGTTATCCATTTTGCAGAATGTTTAAATGTTTATTTCCTTTTGTTTGTAAATGTGTGACAATTTAATGAGATGGACACAGGTTTGGGAATCTCTAAAGAAATTTGATGGTATACTTAAAAGCTTCTAATCCTGTATATAATGGATATATGTTTCTCAATACCATCAGCTTTCATGTTTATAAGATGCTACAATCAGAATTTGGCAGTTTCTATGGTTATGCAAGTTTGTATTCTCAAAAGTATCTTCAAAATTACATGTGTCTTCATTTCATGTTTAGTATGCATTTCATTTAGGTTTATCCTAGCCCTACACATACATACCACATACCTACACATACATACATACCATAAGTCAGAAGATTGTAAAATGTTGACTAATATTTCATTTGTATGTTAGTTAATGCCTTATGTTCTCTAATTTAAAATATTATGTTTTGTTTTGCCAAATTTAAGGTGCATTCTGCGGAGTATGGATGAGAACAATTACCTAGTGAAAATTTCACAAGAGGATACTTTACATTATATACCAGCACCATCGCGAAGCACTATGGTACAAATTGAGTGAAAAAGGAATGAGTAGCAGATTTATTCAGAGGGTACAAAGTATATATTCAGACAATGAGTTTTGTATAAAGATGGCAAATGATAAAGTAACAAGATTCATTCAGAATAATATAGGATTGAGGCAAGGCTGTAAGTTGAGCCCCATACTGTTTAATCTGTTTATAGATGATATTTTAGATGCAATTAGAATGGAAAATAGGTATGTACCAATAATTAATAACAGGGAAATAACTGGGTTGCTATTTGCAGATGATTTAGTAGCAGGAGCTATTTCCACAGTGGGAATAGATGGAGCAATAGATAAATTTTGTAAGGAATGGAGCCTTAGAATTAATGTAAGCAAACCCAAAATTATGGTATTTAAAAAAGGCAACAAGTTAAGAAAAGAGGAGAAATGGTCCTGGCAAGGAAGAGAAATTGAGTTGGTCAATACATTTAATTATCTAGGACTACTATTAAGCAGTAACAGAGGTTGTAAAGAGCAGAAGAGAATGACAATGGCAAAAGGTAAAGTTGCATTAAAAGCTATTAAAGCATGCCTGGATAAATTACCAGGAATGCAAATAAAACAGCTGGAGAGAATTTACACAGCCATAGTAGAAGCAAAAATGCTTTATGGGGTAAAGATATGGAGTTTGGAGGACGGGGTGTAAATATGAATGTGATACATAGAAATTTTTGCAAACAAGTTTTGGGCTTACCATGAGCTTCACCAAATGTAGTGGTGCAAGCACAATTGGGAAGACTGGGAACTAGAGGGATAATAGTGGAAAGGGTGTTAAAATATTGGGCGAGAATTAGGAGTTTAGATGAGCAAAATATTCTGTGTCAGTGCTTGATAGTACAGAAAAGACTAAATCAGAAAGATTCATGGCTAAATAAGATAATGGAAATGATGTTAAAAATAGTGTTAGGTGTCATGTGGGAAAACTGGGAATTATTGTAAAGTGGATGTTGTAAAGAACTTAGGTTAAGAACGGAAGATATTGAACGGCAAGAAATGTTAGGAAGCTTCAACTTGAAAAGCTCACTGGAAATTAATAGAAAGATGACAGTAATGTGGAAAGGGAAAAATACATTGATATTTGTAATAAAGCAGCAAGAGAAGGCTTTGCATGGGCCAGAACAGGGGTGGGGGGAAGAGGGAGGGATCTGGAGAAATGCCCATTGTGTCACCAAAGGGATAAAGAATGGCATTTGCTTTTAGAATGTGAAGAAACTAGGTTGCTTAGGGAGAAGATGGGTAAAACAGAATGGGCAAGGCTACCAAAAGAAATTCAAGCAATGAAGTTAATGAATGTGAAAACTAGGAAAAATTTAATTCAAATTGGGAACTTTTTTGGCAAAGTAAGAGCCAAATGGTTGAGGAAGATAAGTAAATATGATGAAAATGATTAAGTATTTTAGATAAGTTGCCAATAGGGACCCATTAGCTTGACAACCTCAGAGTTTGAGTCTATTAGGCCCAAGGGTAACCAGCAACTCAGTGTAGTAATAAGTATGTAAATGTGTAATAATTTGTAATTGAAATGGAAATAAAGATTACTGACTTACTTATTTACCAGCACCATTCATAATAGAGCCCAAGTATTTATATAGCCCGTATTAAGGTAATTTTCTAATAATATTACATTTATTTTGAAAATGCAAGAATATGTTATTTGTATTTTTGTAAATGAATCCACTTAAAATATTATTATTTATCTTCTGCAAGAAAAACACAAGGCATTTCATTAAAGAAACAATAATAAAAAGAAACATGCACCTCAAAGATTGGACCTCATGTTGGTCCATTTACATGACGTGTGTGTTTTACCGCTTGGCTACCATGCATACGGCCAAGCTGCAAAGCATCTCCCTATGTATCAAATAGCTTTGAAATGAAGCCAGTGTGGTATCAAAGAGTATATTGGAAAACTTATTTGTTCTTTCACACTAGCCATTTGTAGGCCAAAGTATGGAAAGGTAGAGTCAGACTGAAAATTTCAATCTAATAGCTGGGATTCAAATCCTGGCTATGGCATTGAATTTTTCAGTGTAACTCTACATTTCCAAAGTGTATCTTGTGAATGCAGTGTCATTGAATGCTTCTGATGTTTTCCAAATCAAATTTTTTTTCTGGTAGCTCCTCCTCCTCCTCCTCCTCCTCCTCCTCCTCCTCCTCCTCCTCCTCCTCCTCCTCCTCCTCCTCCTCCTCCTCCTCCTCCTCCTCTTCCTTACTAAGAGTGTGTGAAGAAGCCACATTTAAGATATGAACATAGCAGAGGGGGCTCATTAAGAATGTAAGTAAACATGATTTTGAACAAAAACTTGCAACTTTTAAAGTAGAAACCATGTATTATTTTTTAATGTAAATTTATATTGAGGAATTAATCCTTAAAGAATTAATCCTTTTAAATACATTACTCCGATATATGGGTGATTTTTGATTAATTAGAGCCTACTGAAAAATTCAATGCCATGGCCGGGATTTGAACCACGGATCTACTGGTAATGTCAGGAAGGCATGTTGACCATGGTAGCTCAAGGGTCAGAGCGACTGGACGGAACCAGTAGATCCGTGGTTCAAATCCCGGCCATGGCATTGAATTTTTCAGTTGGCTCTAATTTAACCATGTATTATTTTTAACAGTATTAATAATGTAAGACTTGAAGGTTTGACAGCAAGCATTACTGATCAAGGCTTCGCGGGTGATCAGCCGTGTCAGGTTAATAAAGGTCAAGCTTTTATAGTTGCTACAATAAAGGTCGAGCTTTATTAACTTGACATGGCTGATCACCCACTTAGCCTTGTTTAGTATTAATAATATTAAGGTGCAAATTTAATTCAGAACAAAAGTAAAAAATTATCCTTTACATCCATAGAAAGATTAATCAAAAGCAAATATAAGAACAAACAAAACCAATCAATATCTAACAAAGCCAAAGATAAAATATGGAACATTTTATTTAAAAATCCAGAAATTATTCCAGTAATCCTACGCAAAGCTGCAGTAGCAAATTTTAGATTACTTATGGAACATGATTATTTGGCCAAACACTTACACAAAATTGGAATTTATACAAGTCCAAATTGTCCTCTGTGCAACAAAGAAGAGGAAATCACTGAATAGCATCTTTTAACCTGTGAAGCCCTACCTGCCGGACCCACTACACAGAAATATTGGAGAGCAAGAGAGCTAAAGGCTTCATTGCCAAAGCATAGCATTTGAAAGCAACAACAACAACATATTAAATATGGTATTATGTTTCTATATAATTATTGCAAACAGTGATATATTGATACTTTATAAAGATTAATTGACATTTGAAACAGCAAACATTACCAAGTAAGGAATACTTCTACATGCTTCTTACCCCGTCATCAGCAGGCATCCAACTGGTTTCTGGAGCTAGTGGCAAAGTTAGCTGTAGGATATCAATATCTGTAGTTGTGACATGTGTAGGTGGAAAGTATGAACTTGAAAGTGGTGTGTGGACGGAGAAAATCAGAATTCCGGAAGTAGCCTTTGTATTTTAAAACATTAGTTCCTAACAGGTGCAGTTTGTATTAATAAAGAAACAGGGATTGGCAGAACTTCTGAATGGGGGGTCCTATTCTAAAACTTAGTAAGAAGCACAAAAGTGTGAATAAAACTTGCAAAAATGGCTTAAGACCTGATTTTATAGTTGATGGGACAATAGGAAAATTATGGCTACCTAATGTAAACAAAATACACCATCTTGCTACTATAGGTTGGTCTGGGTGACACAATTGGTTAGGCACATGCGCGTGCTGATCACAAGGTTATGAGTTAAAACCTAGCCCAGATTGTTGGTTTTTATGTGTGCTTAAAAAAGATGGCCCCATGTCAGCAAATATACTGACATGTGAAAGAACTTCAGCAGGACAAATTGCTGGTACACTGGCAGAGCTAATATGATCCTGGCAATTCAAGAAGCTGTTAACAAACAAAATAATTTTAATTTGTGCAGCTATAAGACATGAGCCTTTCCAGCTGGTGGTGCCGAAATGCTGACCACATCTCCTTTTATTGGTAGGATGATCACCCACATCTACCTTGCATATGTGGATGTGAGGCCAGCAGTCGGGTTGGCAGTTCCTGGCCCTCTATGGGCTGTAGCGCCATGGTTTATTATTATAAGACATGAGCAGAGGTGAGTGTCATTGTGATGCATTGAAAACCTGCTAGATTGCTGATGGTTGTGGAATATTAGGCTTTTACTGTACTTCGCTGACATTCTACAGTTGCTACCTAAAATATTCCTTGGCTATGCTTTTCAGTTTATTCTGCTATACTTGGCAGATTTGTTAGCCATGTGTTTTTAGTTCTGAACTGAAACAAAATGGGCATGGTTGTTTTACTGCCGTTATTTTCCTGTTAAAGCATTATAAGAAAGTTCGGTGGGTAGATCACATTCTCTAAAAGCAACTGCTATGGTCTTCTAGTAGTATTATTCACATTATAATTCATTGGGTTTTAAAACAGAACCTGACACTCAGGTGTTTCCCCAGGTCTTGGCAAGCCATGTCTTTAAAGGAACTCTGTTAGTGGTAATGTAATTCAAAAATACCTGGCTACATAGTCACTAGTTATCACAAGCATGAAATTTGATAACCTCTTTATTTTTATTTTGTTTGCCATCAGCTATCAACTCTCTAAGGAAATGTTTATGGTGAGGAGTGAATGCTATAAAACTATATATATAGGTATCTTGGGGTGCGGGTATGTTGTTGAACAGATATATGGCATCCTTGAAAGATGTTGAACTTAAATACCAAGTTCAATATTTAACTGACCTTGGTTTTTTAGTTATACTGTATGCACAGACCTCATTCTAAAAATGCCAAGGTACAATCATAGATGTCGGAACATATATTTGCAGTAAAATATTGATATTGCATTTTTGGGTGGAATACAATACTTCCCCTACTTACTATATGTGGCACAGAAAATAATTAAAGGCCAACTAAGTGCAATAACTTATCAAAAGTTAAGGGCTAAGAAATGTATGACTTGTATAGTGTGCAAGCAGTACCTAATTAAACATGTCTCAGAATTTGTTAATTACACATCAAATGCAATAGTGTTTGCGCCATGATAGTCATTTGTTTGTCGGGCGCATGAATATTTTACTTGGCGCCGGTTATGCGGCAAACTGGTCATGTGACTCGCCAGCGTGCAAGAAAGTAGTCTTTTTCCAGTTAGTTAGTCAGACATGTTTGAGACAAGAACATTGATGTGATGTATTTCGTGGTGTGGCTGAGTGCAACGTTGTTGCAATGCAAAGACGTTTTTTAGTTTATCTAAATGTTAATGTATTGTCTTCTTTATGATTATTCATACAAGAAATGTAGCGTGTGCAATAAATTTATCCAGAGATATGAATACAGCTCTATCGAGTACAGTCCACAAAATCAGTTTCCTTGATTTCTGCTAAAATCAAGTGGTCCTCCGAATTAAATTAATCATGACACGAACATTGGTCCTTCACGGGCGGATATTATTGTGCATCGCAACAGTTTCTTCTGCATGGATTCAGTGCGCCCCAGGACGCCAGGCATCGGGATCTACACAGCAGACTATCAGTATTTCATTCGCAACGACGCAGTAGCCTGCATCGCAACACATTTCAGGTCAGAACATTCCTTTTCTTTCTTTCTCTCCTTTAAGCAAGTCTCATAACCATTCAATATGGAGCAGGATTTGAAAGCTCTTGTCAAAAGATGGGGTATAATTAAAAGAAAATTTACCTTTGTTCGAAAATTTCTTGATGAATTACAGAACAGGTCAACATTTTCATATTGAGAGCTAATTTCGATAACTTAAGTGAAATTTGGGACAAATTTGAAGCTATTCAGACCCAAATTGAATCTCTTGTGGAAGCGGAAACTGAATTAGATATGCATGCAGAACACGAGGAGGAAACAAGAAACAGTTACCTCGAATTGAAAGCTAGGTTAGCTGAATTAATGCAGGATCATAAACAGCAAGAAAATGGTTCTGGACATTCGCAGCACATAGTGCAGTCACATTCGTCACAAGCAGCTAAAGCTATCAAACTGCCTGTGATACAATTACCTAAATTTGAGGGTGATGTTACTCATTTCAAACATTTCTATGACACATTTACAAGCTTAGTGGTGAACAACCAAGCTTTAGATGCTATTCAGAAATATCACTACTTACTTTCCTCTCTCAAGGGACAAGCTCATTCACTAATACAGAACATACCTGTCACTAGTGAAAATTTTGATGTAGCATGGGAGCTCATATGCTCACACTATAACAATACAAGATTAATAGCTACAGCTCATATAAAAAATTTATTAGCACTACCAGTAATGCATAAGGAAACAGTAAATGAACTACGTACCTTGCTCAACCATTTTCAAAATAACCTGAATGCCATTGAAGCATTAAAACTTGAAGTGCCTTTGCATGAAATCATTTTAATGCAACTTCTCCTAGAACATTTGTCTGACACCACACGCAGAGAATGGGAGAGTAAAATAGATTCTCGAAACTTCCCTTCTTTGAAGGACCTTATGCAATTTTTAGAAGCAAGAGCACACTCTTTTGAATTGCTTGCTAACACTGCATGTAACAAGACGGTAGTTAAGCCTAAGACTGACTTGCACTTTGCTAAGCCCAACAGCAGAGACAGTAAACACTCTTAGCTATCCACGAGTGATCATGTATGTCCATTTTGTCAGTGCAATCACATGCTACATAATTGTGATGACTTCAAAAACCTTAATGTACATAAGCGTTGGACTTTCATTAAATCCAAGCGCCTTTGTGCCAAGTGCTTTGCTCCTAATCACATATCAAGTGGATGTAATCGTGCCTCATACTGCAATTGTGGCTCATCCACTCACAGCAAGCTGTTTCATGATAGTAACAGAGAAAATGCTTCACGTGCAACTTCATCTAGTCCTGTGAATGATTCTGCTAGAACAATTGACGCGCCATCTAGCTACTGTTCTTTTAAATCAAAACCCACACAGCAGGTTTTGCTTGCCACCGCACTAGTGCAAGTGGAAGACAGATATGGCAATCTCATACAATGTAGAGCACTCCTCGACTCTGCCAGTCAATCCAATTTCATAACTGCAGAACTTGCGAAGCGCTTACAGCTTAATAAGGTGACAGCTGTTACGCCTATCAATGGTATAAATGGCACCATTTCTACGGCCACACACCATGTTCAGGTCAATCTGAAATCTATGGTACATGATTTTAAGACTAAAATTGAATGTCTAGTACTTCCTCGTATAACAGGAAAACTACCTTCCACACATATCAATTTGTGCAACTGGAATATTCCTTCAAGCATTCCATTAGCAGATCCTAGGTTCAACATTCCTGATGAAGTTGAAATCCTAATTGGAAGTTCCTTATTCTTCGAGTTATTGCATGGGAAAACCTTAAAGAGACAAGGACATCCTATACTAGCCAGCACAGCCCTCGGTTGGATAATATCAGGCCCTATTCCAAGGTCATCATACAAGTACAAGGCTAAGTCTTCGCCTTAGCATAATTTCTTCATCAGCACTGATAACCTTGACACACAGTTAAGACGTTTCTGGGATTTGGAAGAATTTCCTCAGCATGTTCTTACTAAGGAGGAAAAGGAGTGTGAAGAATATTATGTAAAAACAACCACTCGTAATGTCGATGGTAGCTTTACAGTTCGTCTACCCATCAAGGAGGACAAAAATTGCTTAGGTGAATCTAGACAGCAAGCCATCAATCGCTTTATGCACTTAGAACGACGTCTTCAAAACGACATCACACTTAAAGAAGATTACACTCAATTTCTCTCTGAATATGAATCCATGGGGCACATGAAGCAAGTGTCACCACCAAAGGAAGGCGAACCTTGTTACTATCTTCCGCATCATGCAGTTTTCAAACCTTTGTCTACTACTACTCGCACCAGAGTTGTATTTGATGCATCTGCGCAGTCATCTTCAGGACTATCCTTGAATGATGTGCTGAAGTTAGGTCCTATTATTCAGAATGACCTTATCTCCATAATTTTACGATTCAGAACTTATCGCTATGCATTCTCAGCTGACATTTCTACGATGTACAGGCGAGTGAAAATGCATCCTGATGGTCAAGATCTTCAAAGAATAGTATGGCGAGAAAACAAAGATGAACCTATCAAGGACTACGCTCTTACTACAGTCACATATGGTACCAAACCTGCATCCTTTTTGGCCATAAGGACTTTGCATCCACTAGCTTCAGAGGAAGAGGCTAAATATCCACTAGCTTCTCAAGCTATCCGTGAATCCTTCTACGTAGATGATTGCTTATGTGGTCATAATGATCTACAGCAAGCTTTACATATTCAGTGGCAGCTACTTCAGATGTTAGACAGTGGTGGACTCCCACTTAGGAAATGGTGTTCTAATCATGAAGATATTTTAAAATCCATTCCACCGGAACGCAGAGAGACACAACTTCCACTTTCATTGGATAGCAGTGAAAATGTGCATGCTCTTGGTCTCCTCTGGCATCCTGGAACAGATCAATTCCAGATACAAGACAATCCATCTCTTCATGATAATCTAAATTCTAGCTACACCAAACGAAGCATACTTTCTGTCATATCATCTATTTTTGATCCTTTAGGCCTAGTGAGTCCTATTGTCATAAATGCCAAGATGTTTCTACAATCTCTTTGGTTGGAAAAACTCGGTTGGGATGAATTGATACCATCTCACCTCATCCAACAATGGCTAAATTTCTGCGAGACATTGTCCATCATTCATGCTATACGTATTCCAAGACACGTCCTAATCACAGGTACATTAAGGGACATACAAATACATGGGTTTTGCGATGCCTCAGAAAAGGCTTATGGTGCCTGTATTTATCTTCGTTCTATGAAGAGCTGCAATGAGGTGAAACAGACTTCTTTGCTCCAAATCCAAGGTTGCACCATTAAAGAAACAAACCATTCCTCGGCTTGAACTTTGTGGTGCTTTACTACTCGCTAAACTTTACAAGGTTGTAGCTAACCTTAAGCTGCAGACTTCACAGAACTATCTATGGACGGACTTTATGATTGTTCTAGCATGGATTAAATCCAACCCACACAAATTGAAGACTTTTGTAGCCAACAGAGTTTCACAAATACAAGAGTTATCAGAAACTGCTGCTTGGCGATATGTAGCTACTCAAAATAATCCAGCAGATCTCATTTCAAGAGGAGTTTCAACTGAACCTCTTGCCTCAAATGACTTGTGGTGGAAAGGTCCTGATTGGATCTCACAACCCTTTGCATCTTGGCCAGAACAACCCAAACGATTAGATATTCAAGATGCCACTGAGCAACGCACTACTGCATGCTTGATGGTCACTACAGAAAGTGATGATATCATTTCTCGTTTTTCAAAATTGTTACGCCTGCAGAGAGTGACAGCATACATGCTGAGATTTGCATTCAACTGTAGAAACAGCAACACGAGACGGCAAGGTCCTCTCTCAGCACTTGAGCTTCAACAGTCATTGCACTGCTGCATTAAACTTGCTCAACATTCAGCTTATATCACAGAGTTAACAGAACTTAATGATAAAGGACACGTTCCTACTAAAAGCTCATTGAAATCTTTGCATCCATTTGTTGACAATGATGGTTTAGTCCGAGTAGGGGGAAGAATTGACAAGGCTGAAACTCCCTTCCAGTCAAGACATCAGCTCATCTACCTCCTAAGCATCATCTTACCAAACTAATTATTGAAAGTGAACATGTTAAACTTTTGCATGCTTCCAATCAGCTACTTACCTCTTCTCTTCGACAACAGTATTGGATACCGAGAATAAGGGAAACTCTTAAGTCAGTCCTACACAAGTGCTTGCCGTGCTTCAAACTCAAGGCCAAGGGAGCTCAACAATTAATGGGCAATCTACCTAGCTACAGAGTGACTCCAGCGACACCCTTCCTACAAGTTGCAGTTGATTACGCTGGTTCATTCTTCCTACGTTATGGCTCGCCTCGCAGCAAGAGTCAGGTGAAGGCCTACATAGCTATCTTTGTCTGTTTATCCACAAAGGCAATTCACATTGAGTTGGTTTCGGACATGACTTCTTAGGCTTTTGTTGCTGCCTTACAAAGGTTTACAGCTAGACGAGGATTGTGTAAAGAGATCCTAAGTGACAATGGCACAAATTTTGTAGGTGCTAACAACAAACTTAGAGAACTTAGACTACTTTTGCAATCTCGCAAGCACCAAGAGATTGTACAAGACTACGCTTCATCTAATGAATGCACATGGCATTTTATACCACCCAGCTCACCCCACTTTGGAGGATTACATGAGGCTGCAGTGAAATCTATGAAATATCATCTTTGTAGAGTAATGGGTACACAAGTACTGACCTATGAACTATTAACCACATTACTAATTCAAATTGAGGCTTGCTTGAACTCCCGTCCATTGCTACGCCATACTGATGATCCTTTTGATACTTCCTACCTTTCTCCAGGTCATTTCCTCATTGGAGAACCATTAACTTCCATACCATCACCTTGTTCTGACAATCTGAATCAGTTACAGAAATGGCAACAACTCCAAGATCGTCTACAACATCTGTGGCGGCGGTGGTCAACCGACTATCTACATTCACTCCAGCAGAGGCAAAAGTGGTCCAGTTCCAGTGAAAATTTTAAGGCAGATACCATGGTCCTGCTAATGCAAGACAATTCATCTCCTCTGCATTGGGAACTTGGAATCATCACTGAGACTCATCCTGGTGGTAATGGTTTAGTGCGGGTAGCTACAGTGCGAACTTCTAAGGGTGAATATAGGCGTCCCATTGTGAAACTGTGTCCTCTGCCAGTTCAAGAACAACAGTGATATTTTTCAAAGTGTGCCTATGTTAAATTAAAAAACTGTTCAGTTTTTGGGCCCCAGTATGTTTGCGCCATGATAGTCATTTGTTTGTCGGGCGCATGAATATTTTACTTGGCGCCAGTTATGCGGCAAACTGGTCATGTGACTCGCCAGCGTGCAAGAAAGTAGTCTTTTTCCGGTTAGTTAGTCAGACATGTTTGAGACAAGAACATTGATGTGATGTGTTTCGTGGTGTGGCTGAGTGCAACGTTGTTGCAATGCAAAGACGTTTTTTAGTTTATCTAAATGTTAATGTATTGTCTTCTTTATGATTATTCATACAAGAAATGTAGCGTGTGCAATAAATTTATCCAGAGATATGAATATAGCTCTATCGAGTACAGTCCACAAAATCAGTTTCCTTGATTTCTGCTAAAATCAAGTGGTCCTCCGAATTAAATTAATCATGACACGAACAAATAGTGTTAAGCCATATTGCTGTAGTTTTTGTCACTTAAGTTAATGTATTTTCATTGAAATAATTGCTCTCTGTTTTTGCTTATATTTTATCATATTCCAGTTAATTTGTTAATTTCTTATATAGTGTTTTACATGAAAGTAAATGCTGACATTCTCCGTACATGGAGGAAATCACTTTTGTTATAATTTGTCTTAACTTTATTGTACATATCAGTGATGAGAGTCTTTGATTAAATTAATGGCAAACTGGTGTACATAAAGAATTGCATTATATAAAACTAAACCACAGGCTTACTTATTTTCCCACTGTATTGCAAATAAATAAAATCATATACAATTTAAGACAAAAATAGTAATCTTGGTTGGTATTCTAAAATAAGATAAACTGAAAGGAGTGGGCATGGTGATAACGCCACCTCTGTGTTTAATGCCTTTCTCCGCAGATAGGAATATAATATATTTAATGTTAAGATATAATATATATATATATATATATATATATATATGTTAATATATTTAATGTTAATATTTAAACATTGCACATCTTTCAATTACTGGTACTGCAGTTTAGAAGTGTTGGGTATGGGAGGTTATAGCAGAACACACTGCAGGTGCGATCGGTTAATAGTACAGATAGCTACATAACCGACTGACCACCACAGACGTTATAGTTCCACAAATTACCACAACTTATTCAAAACTTGTGGTGTTTGTAAACAAAAGAGTTGCGCAGGAGACAGACGATTGTTTGAGTGCTATTCCTCCGTATATAAGAGTTTTAAAGTGTATATTATCTGTTGTTCCAAATCACAGGCTGTGACATTCACATGACGTACGCTACAAGACGTACCAAACCTCCGCATGGCAGGATCAGAAATACATTGGTCCACGGAGGCCAATTACTTAGGAGTCACACTGGACTGGCGTTTGACATGGAAGAACCATATTGACAATTTAGCCAATCGGGTGTCCAGGAGAATGGCAATGCTCTACCCTCTATATAACATAAAAAATCTCCCATGACTCTCAGCAATAAGTTACTCATTTATAAACAAATCCTTTGCCCCACCCTGACGTATGCTTGCTCAGTATGGGGAGCTGCAGCAAAAACACATCTCCACAAGCTACAAGTCTTGCAGAACAGATACCTCCGAACAGCAACCGCAGCCGACTGGTACATACCTAACATACCTAAGTCATTCACAATGACTTATCTTTCCCCAAAATCACTGAATACATTCTACAAATTTCCCATAATTTCTACAACAACCTTCCAAACAGCTTTAAATAAAACACCACCACCTAACAGCTTTAATGAACTGATCAGAGGCCTCGGGGAATACGATATTGACCCTGGGGAAGCGTACAAAGGACCAAGGCTAGTACTAGCAGCACCATAACTCAAAAACCATTAAGACTATCAGCATTATTAATACTCAGACAATCCCAATGACTAAATCCATTGACTAATCATTACCTATTACATATTAATCATTACTTACTTATCACCACCATCTACCCACCGTCATTTCTTCAAAACTCACCACCAAGCCAGTAAGGGACAAGCTCCCGATATGGCAAGAAGTCGAGGGTCCCTCTTCTGAGGAGCAGGTTCAACCCTCAATGACACCACTGTGCTTGCTTGCTTGCTTGCTATCTGTTCTTGTGCTACGAGTGAGATTAGAAGTTTTGAAGGATTTCCCCATACCTGGTACGGGTTCGACTCGGACCGCTTGGATTTCAACAAAAAATTTGCAACAACCTAAGGTAACCTAAAATGTATTCTCAAACTATTAACTCAACTCAAAGTTATCCCTAAATTGCAAAGAGTAAACCCACTAAAGATCAGGCAATTGTAATTGAAGCACATGATGGTATCCATCTTAAAGAATCTATACTATTGGCGAACTCACTGATCCTCTAAATCGATTTGTAGCCAGTATTTCAAATATAAGAATTTGCATTAACTTAGCGAGTAAACAACTGCCTGAAACTCTGTGTAACCAACATCCTAAAATTAAAGTTAGCAACGTTACATTGACGTTACGGCCACTTCTAACTTAACGTAGGATCATACTGTCAAACGTATGTCCAGTTATACGAAACTCTGTTCTTGAACGTGCTTTAAGCAACTTTGGAATTAACACCACCTCTGCAATAATGCATATTCGAGCAGGATTTAACATCCCAGGTTACTCCCAAATACGCTCCGTTGGAAGTCAACTCTATGTTCAACCTGAGGATTTTAAAAAGCTTACAGATAACTTTGAGTTGTATCATGAGGGCACTGTATACTGGATATATGTATCTTCAGATGCCCTAACGTGCTTTGTGTGCAAGATAGAGGGCCATTTGGCTAAACAATGCACTCAACAAATTACTGAACTGCTAACACCTGCAACTATCATCTCTAACACTGTAAACTTTCCTTCTCTCTCACCGAGACTGGTGATCCGCAGTGAGACTTCCGTGTCCAAAGAGGGGACCAATGTCAAAACAAGTTCAGCAGAAAATGAGTCAGTAGAACCTGTTTGTATAGAAGAAAATGGCACCTTCCTGTTTGAACCTCTTTCGAAACATTACTACAACTTAACACAGAAATGGAATTCCTTCCTTTAGGGCCTAAGCATAAGACAGAGTCCAAGAATAATATCCTTAAGCGACCTATATCAACATCCAGTAATTCATAAACCATACTAAATCTGCAACCGATGACGAAAACCTATCTGACTCCTCTCTAGTGACTTTAGAGGAGACAGAAAAAACCAAACATATACATGAAAAACCAAAAAAGACTGACATTCTCTCGCTCATAAATGATCAGATATATGTAATACAAAGTGCTATGGAAGAGAGACCCAATGATTATGTTTTAAATTACCTACATTTCAAAAGTTTTTTTGAAAATACAGTTAGAGCATCTGATATAGTATCAGTTGCACTTAGCTACCCTGATGATTTGGAAGGACTCCTGGATACAATCAGAAAGCTACATCCTTTGTTCACCAATGAAACAATGAAACATAAAAGCACCTGTATAGGAAAGAAACTGCTTTCCGAAATAAATAGTAAAACCACAATTTCTTAAACATTTTGATGGTTACATAGTAGAAGTTTTCGCTATTGTCATCTAACTGTGGTTCTATACGTAGTTAAAATACTTTAAAAAATAAAAACCACAGAACATAATGGAACACAACATATTGCAATGGCACATAAATGGATTTCATTCTCAACTGGAGCACCTTCAACTCTTACTTAATTAACATAACCCAGTAGTTATTTATGTACAAGAAACAAATTTTAAGCATGATTATGTTGCTCCATTACGAGGCTACAATGTCTATAATAAAAATCAAGAAGAATATTATTTGAAGCAAAAGGTTAGAAACAGTGATGTATTTAACACTTGAAAGTAATGAGTCGGCAATTCAAAAACAAACATCACTTAAATTATCCTTATTTGGACATGTTTCAGAGAACGTTTTGTCCCCATCGTCAGCAGTTATCCGACTGGTTGTATCCGTGGTTTCTTGAAGTGAGCTGGTTGTCTGTGGCGGCATCTGTTGTCTGTGAGATGAACTTCCAAAGAGAGTTTTCAGGCGGCAATTTGAAATTTAAAGTATACTGTTTGTTTTTTATAATTAACAACTTTTCCCAAACATCAAGTTCGGCTGCATTACTGGCTGATTTTAATAGTTTTATATTTGGTACAATTTCATGATTGGTAGACCAGAAATGGTGAGCAATTGCTGATTTTTCTATTTGTTTGTATTTCATGCATCTCATATATTCCTGTAACCTAATATGTAAACTTCTTTTGGTTTTTCCTATGTAGAACTTATTGCAACTTGAGCAGTTGATTTTGTATATACCTGATTTCTTGTTTTCAGTTATTGGGTCTTTCAGGTTGTTGCATAATAAGTTTTTTAAACTGAATTTATTTATTGGGGCTAGGGTGATGTTGTACTTCTTGAATATCTTGTTGAATTTATGATGCATTCTGGGATGATATGTGAATTTCCTGAACTGTATCTTGGTTTTTGATTCTGTTAATTTTGTAGTATCCAATATGTGCTTCTGTTTCTTGAATTTCCAAATTTTCTTATCTATTGTTTACTATATCCATTAATTGCAGCTATGTTAATCATGTGGTTATATTCTTTGTTGTATTCATTCTTTTTCAATGGGATGTTGACTAGTCTATATGCTAAGCTGTCCAAAACTGCATGTTTGTGTTGTGTAGGGTTGTAGCTATCATTCTTGATGCAATTATCTGTTTGTGTTGGCTTCCTGTAGATGCCAAAAGATATGTTATTTAATTCATGGATTATCTTCAAATCTAAGAAAGGCAAGTAGCCATCTTTTTCAGTGTCTATTGTGAATGTACACATGCTAGTGTTGGGGTGGTCACCTATGTTAAAGAAACAATGCCGCAACGTGCTGGGTGATATGCATAAAACTCAGCAATTGCTTTTTCTTGCACTCTAGCAAATGATAAAAGCAAAAGAAATTGCAATAAATTGTATGCATAAAGCACGTGCTTTTGCTTGAAAGCATTTACTACCCATACCTAGCAATTGCTTCCTGCCTAGCAGACCACTGCAAGTAATAAATCTCTTAGCGAGCATGCGCATGTTTCGCTACGTCATGAAAGCAGACGAACTGTATGTATTTTTTATCAGTTTGTATACACGTATTGTGCCTATTGGTGTGTGCGTTTGAATCAGTTACTTGTTTTGTTAAAATCTGCAATATGTCCTCAGATAGTTCTGATACGGAAGCAGACAACGAGTTTAATGTTGTGTTTGTTAGCGTAATTAAAAACAAGACAGTGTTATTGAACAAATCTCAAGTTCCCAAAATAAAACAAGAAAAGGAGATAGTGATTGGACAGGCAATTACGGAAATTGAGCAACTTTGTGGTAAAAGAATGGAGTCAAAAAAAATCACAAAGAAAATCAGTAATATGAAAGCTGTAGGGGAAAAAAAAGAAAAAGAAAAAGAAAGAAAAAAACGGCCGCAAAGGCAACAGGAAACAAAAAGATTAAACTGAATCATTGGCAGCAACAACTATTTTCGCTGATGTCATCAGATAATAATCCAACCTTAAACAACATTCCAGGTGATATTTTGAAATAAATAATTTTCCTCATATAATAAATGCATTTCTATTTCATTATATGTTGCGTACTGTATAAAATTTCAAAGGTAAGGAAGGACATTTTGCAGTATTTTATTCTTTTTTGTGGTACAGGTGCATGTGAGGGAGGTGTGCCAGGGAAAGAGGGTCCTTCTTTAACACCAGTAGTATCACAAAGCAGGCCCGAGAGATCTACAAAACGTCAGCGCATGTGTGATTTTGAATCTGAGGAAAGTAGAGGTCTGTCTACCCCTGAATACCAGAGGCTACTGATCAGTGAACAGCTAAAGTTAACAAGATTACAAATTGTCTATTTTTCAAAAAAACTAGAACTTCCGAAAAACAAGAATAACTAGCCATTAAAGGTGCCATATTGTTACACTTTATTTAAATATATACATGTACAACATTTTCAGATATTGGAATTAAAGTCTTTCTGTTTTAACTGAATAATTGATTTACAAATCATATATAATTTCAGCAATTTCATTTCGTTTTCTCAACCCTTCTCGATGTATTGCAGCATCGTCACCAACATTTTCAATGCTATTTACATTTTCAAAATCACCTGCATCACCATTAGGGTCGTCGAAATCATAATCATCAAGCAAGTACTTAGCCACGTTATGTAGGATGAAACAACTTTGTATAAGTGTTGGTGTGTGTACTAAATCGAGTCTTACCCCGTAATGAAGAATTGGAAATCTTTTCTTTAACTGTCCAAAACAGTGCTCGATTATACCGCGTTCTACCTTTAAGAGTTTATTAAATGCAATTTCTTGTGGTGTAACAGGATTGCGATATGGAACCATTAACCAAGGTGCCACTGCGTAACCCTCACCTGCTATCAACAAGGAGTTTATGCTTGTCTTCATTACTGCACACGGTGCACTGTTACGCGATATGCATGAGTCATGCACTGACCCAGGCCACTGAATGTCAACGCTCGTGAAACATTCCTCGGCATTACATGTAGCTTGCACATTTATGGAAGCATAACCTTTGCGGTTAATGTATTCATCTCCATGATGATTTGGTTTTGGAATTTTCACATGTGTACAGTCGAGAACACCAACTGCAGATGGGAAATGGTACTTCCTCTGCCACTGAAGTTTAGCATCGTGCATACTCTGTTGATCCAAAGGAAACGACATCCAAAAATGAGTTTTTTCAACTATTTTGCTTGCTACGTATGTGACAGTTCTTGACACTGTACTCTGGTGTATACCCATGTCTTCTCCAACTCCAACCTGGAAACCCGGGTCTCCAACGTATCTTAAAAAAGTCCTCATTTTCTGCTGACCACTCAAAGCTCCGCCGCGCGTTTCGTGATTTTCTCCCACAAAATAATCACTTAACCACGTAACATTTTCACTGCTAAATCTATATAACTTTTTGAAATCCCGTTCTTCGGGGTTCCTCCTTTGTCTGTAGACCTTTCTTTCCCGAATATTCATAAACGCAGCCATTTCTGCTTCCGATAAACCTTTTGCTAAGCTAGAGAAGTCAGCATTGAGGCACACTTCAGTTTTTCATAGCAATTGCTATGAAGCAAAAGCAATTCCTAGGTGTTATGCATACAATTTCTAGCAATTGCTACTCATCATAGCTTTTGCGCCTACGTGACCAAGCTTTTGCTAAAGCAAAAGCAATTGCTAGATATTATTATGCATATATATCGAAGCATTAGCTAGATTTTTCTACAGATTTGAAGGAAAAGCAATTGCTTAGTTTTTATGCATACCACCCGCTGTCTCACTCAATACTACTGTAGAGGCTACTGCAGTTTCTGTTCTTCTGACAATAGAGCTATGTATATGTAATATATATCTCCCCAACAGCCACAGTTTAGATCTTGTGAAACTAAATGAGCTGGAGCAACAATTACCTCGTCCTTACCTTATTCTCAGAGATTTCAAGAGCCATGGGGATACAGCTCCGCTAATTCATGAGGAAAACGATTTGAACAGTTTATAAATGATTTAGACCTAATTCTGCTTAATTCCTGGAACCTACTCACTGCAGTCTAGTATATGGAACACTCAGCTGCATAGATTTAAGCTTGTGCTCATCAAACATATCAATCTTGTTTGAATACTTGATTTGTAAGGAAGCTCAAGGAAATAGTGACCACTTTGCTATTATAATTACTCATCTGAGTGACAGTCCACAGAAAATCACATTCATGTCAAAATTTAACTTTAAAAATGCTAATTGGGATACATTTAAGAGTTTTATAACTAATGAAATACCCCAGCTCTCACCTTCCTCTGAATTTATTCACAATAATATTAATGAAATAATTAAAAACTTCAATGAACTTATCCTAAAATGTGCAAATATTTCTATACCTAAAGTAGCCCCTTATAGGAACTCAGTTTCTTGGTGGAACAGTGAATGCCAAAAAACTAATAATTTTAAGAATAAAGCATATTACAAATACAGACGCTATCCTACTGAAGAAAATAAGCTTAAATATCTCCAAGCTAGAGCTAAAGCAAGAAAAACTGTTAAAGTAAAAATGAATCACGGCTGAGTTATGTTGCATCCTTAAATTATCAAACCCCTCAGAAAACAGTATGGGGAAATATTCAGAAAATTAGAGGCAGGTTTAAATATAACTCAGAAATAATTTTGCAAGATCCTGACTCAAAAACAATTACCACCAATCCTCATTCAGTAGCTAACACTTTAGCAGATGCATTTGCATCTACATCATCTGATGCTAATTATGAGGTATAAGTAGTTATTGCCAAAAATGGGGGTTGAGAGTTAACAAAAAGGAAACAAAGATCATGGTTGTTAAGAAAGGTTATAGATTGCATAAAGATGAGAAATGGGAGATAAATGGAAGAGAAATAGAGGTTGTTAAGAGATTTTATTATTTGGGGATAAGACTGAGCTGTGATGTTAAATGGACTGAACAGAAAAAATTGGTTCTAGCAAAAGTTAAAATGGCCATGAGTATTGTAAGAGCATGTCAATTACCTGACATTAATGTCAAATGGCTGGAAAGGATCTATACTGCCATAGTAGAAAATAAAATGTTGCATGGGGCAGATATATGGGGAGTGGATGAAGCATGGGAAGTAGTGGTAGTGGTAGTGTTTATTCATCCTTTTGATCATAGTACATGATATAGGACACCTCAAGTACTTATAACTAAAATTTATACAATAAAAATATACACAACACAAGTTTAGAAATGAAAATTCAGAAACTGTACACACAGTATAATAATAATTTATCTGTAGTTGACATATTAAAAAATTTCCAGTTTTCCCAAATGACACCAAATCCTATTTGAAATATCATTTCCTTTATTTTATTTAGCCATGAATCGTTCTGATTTAGTCTTTCCTGTACTATCAAGCATTAATGTAGAATAGTCTGCTCATCTAAATTCCTAATTCTCGCCCAATAATGAAAGTAATAAGTATTACAAGGTATTACAAAATACTTTTTAAAATGGGAGAAAAATCTAAGCATACAAGAACATGTCCTACATAATAATAGGACTCAGAAGCAGCTGCCAGGGCCATTTCAGCATCCAAAGGGATACACCTTTGAAAAATAGGGAGTGAAAACTGCTAAGTTAACTGACTGCATTAAGTATATAAGACAAACATATAGCGAGCACAAAACAAATTGCATTTGTGGAAATTAATTATTCTTTCACACTGGCCGTGTGTAGGCTAAATTGTGGAAACGTATAGTCAGACTGAAAAATTCAATGCCATAGCCGGGATTTGAACCACGAGTCAGTTGGAGAATTTAATGTCATATCGGCACGTTGGCCATAGTAGCACAATGGTAGTGCGGCTGGACGGAAACCAGAAGATCCGTGGTTCAAATCCCGGCTATGGCATTGAATTTTTTAGTCTGACTATACGTTTCCACAATTTAGCCTACACACGGCTAGTGTGAAAGAATAATTAATTTCCATTAATTAACCTAGTAGTGGTTAACTATAAAGCCCGGGCCTTGAAGTACTTACATGTAGTAAGTCGCCATTAATGTAGTTGTCTCATGTGTTTATGAGAACTCCTAAGTGGTTTACCGGGAAAATACAAGTCAGTTGGAGAATTTAATGTCATATCGGCACGTTGGCCATAGTAGCACAATGGTAGTGCGGCTGGACGGAAACCAGAAGATCCGTGGTTCAAATCCCGGCTATGGCATTGATTTTTTCAGTCTGACTATATGTTTCCACAAATTGCATTTGATAGCTCTTTGATTATGAACTGTTATTAGAAGATGAGTTGACATTATCACAAGAATTTCACTGCAGCAAAGGCTTAGGCATACAAACCGGTTGATTCCCATTTTCAGTTTCTCAGCAATTTGGATACATTTATTAATGAGGAGATATTCCAGAAGCTCCAAACTTAGTAGAGACACAGAGAGCAAGGTGACTCTGCAGTAACCATGTTGTTGTACTCAGGAGGTTGCAGTTTCGGTCCCCTCTGACCGTTCACTCTGACTTGGGTTTTTTGTGCCTTCCCCTTTTCATTTTAGCAAATGCAGAGGTGCCTGCTTTCATACCACAATTTCCTTTGCCTCATTTCCTTAACATCTTTCAGGTGTGCTTTCAGGCTTGTGTTGTATGGCAGTTCTGCACTTAATATGGAGTACAATTCACAAACGAGGTACGAATATTTCAGGCAGCAGACTTCGTAGATCAATTTATAGAGGTTCTTTCGTGCCTATGCTCCCTCTTGGGGGAGGGATTATAGCCGAAAATAGGAGACATGAAAGTCGAGAGCAGGATTCTTAAAAGTTTACAATTAAACTCAACCTTAAAAAAAACAGTCTATCAAGAAGGTCGGTCACGGGAAACAAACCAGTGACATCCGGAATACAGGCCACAGACACCACAGCGTGAATATTCCCACTCGATAAGACAGCGGATTAAGCCTCATAAAAACCGTTTGTATAACAGTAGAGGGCCCACTCAGAATAAAAAAATAAATCGAGCTCTTGACACTTCTTTCGACACATCACCTATAAATAAAGAGGATTATGCATATGCTTGTCCTATTACATTCTGCAGAATACATCGCTCACATTAATTCTAACCAGCTTCCGCATGTGCAACAGTTTATTTTTTTAATAAATTTATTTAAGGTCACTTCAACTTCCTAGGTCTTCTCACGACCATCTTAACAATATAGTATAATTAGTAACATTTATAAAAGTTTACATTAAATACACAGGTTTACAATCAAACATACGTAATTACACATTAATTATATTAATTAAGAAAAACAATTTACGTTAAATACAGATTACTAAAAACAAGATGATAACATACTCATAGATTAACAACAGTACTTTGGAAGAAGAATTGCCATTACTTTTAGACCATTGTGTTGATTGTGGGTGACAATTGAATAGAGTATAGTGTTTATATATTTATATTAATTTCCAAATGTCAATATCCTTTAGGTAAATAAAAGGCTTCCAGCATACTTTGAAGCTGTTTAGCAGTGTGGAGATGTCCTGTAGGATTCCATGTTGTTTTCTGTTTCTTTCGTATTTATTACATTCTATGAGAAGGTGGTAGATGATGAAGTCTTTATGACGTGCATTATATGTAGGCTGCAGCTGTCCTGAGAGGAGATATGAATGAGTGAAGCTGGAGTGAGTTCCTTTCTAGCAAGTGGCTTGATTTGGTAGAGAGCGGTGGATCCTTTTCGTCATTAATATTTTCAGGTTGTTACCAGAAACAAAATATAAATTTTACAGCTTCTTTCACTTAATTCTGCCAGAATAAACAAATCATTTGTATATATATATATATACAAGTATATGTGCAGCCATGTGTCTTTCTGTAGGCTTATGCAAATGTTTTTTACAGTGTTTTATCCTCTATCTGTTATCAAGTGGGAATGTTCAGCCCATGGTGTGTGTGGCCTGCATTCCGGATGTCATTGGTTCGATTTCCGTGGCCGACATTTTTCACCCACAAGTTTTTCAAAGGTTGAATGGCAAATGCTTGGGTGGTTAATTACATCACCAACTTTAATATCCCTCCATTTCATCTCACTTCCCATGTTACTTCATCTTTCATCGTGGTTGGATATTTCAGGCTATTTGTGAAGTACAGTGTGTCTCAGTCGACTCATAGAATAATTTTAATCTATTAACCTTGTAATAGTTGCTCTAAGAAGTAAGATGCTACAGCAACTATTAATAACTACAATACAAAGACAATTAACAATGAAATTGTTTTTTATATTGTTTCAGTACTCTGTGTGGGATGTGTTTGAGAAAGCCAAATAAGAAATTTGGTTTCGCAGAATGCCAAAACTGGGGCAAGCCTACAAAAGGGGGATATTCTTCCAGAAGCCAAATGAAATATATCCAAAGGTGGTTTAGGGAAATGAAGAATTTCATGGTGCTATAACTTCCAATATTTAGGTATAAAATGTTAGCTCTTAGCAATAGTAATCATGGACAATAAAGGTTCTTTCTTAGTAACGTGTTGATTTCTTGTAAAGCACTACCAGATACTTTCTTTCATTAAACCCCTTTAGTTATGAAGTTTGCATTTATAATATTCGCAGAAGTTAAAGGTATATGGAGGCGGGCTGTACTGCACACTCCAGCAAATCCTAAACTTGGCCCTCCTGCCAACATTGCCAAATGTGGTACATGCATCTAGTGCGCCTGAACTGAGAACATTATAGTAATTAATTTCGCTCGGATAAATGTTTGGAAAATGGCAGATGCCAATCTTATAATAAGGAATAATTTTATTTTATGATCACGACCGTACAAAAATCCTGTCTCTAGGATACTTAGAAGATGAAGGATGCACAATTTATCTTCACATCTGTATGGTTAAATGTCATGGATAAATATTTGAATGTTACAGATGCCAATCTTATAATAAAAAGGAATTTTATTTTCTGATAACGACCGTTCAAAAATCCTATCTCTATGATATTTAGAACATGAGCAATGCACGTTTTATCTTTCACATGGTTATGGTTAAATGCTACAGATAAATATTTGAATATTACCAATGCCAGTCTTATAATAAGAAAGAATTTTATTTTCTGATCATGACCATACAAAAATCCTGTGTCTACTAAACTTAGACCTTGAGTGATGCACATTTTATCTTCGCAAGTCTATGGTTAAATGCTACTGATAAATATTTGAAAATTACAGATGCCAATCCTATAATAAGAAAGAGTTTTATTTTCTGATTATGATCATGCAAACATCCTATCTGTATGATACTTATAACGCAAGCGATGCACTTTTTATCTTTACATGGTTATGGTTATCCAATATCCATCCATTCAACACAGATAAGCCTGAAAAGAACCACCATTCTATCCTTACAATATCTCAAGCATAAATAAATAATGCACCTACTATGAAAACAGAAGTCATGCAGTTTGAAACAGAGTTAATTTTCAGTTCGGTTTCAGAGTAGAGATGTTGTTTTGTTAAAATGAATGGCATCGTTAAGTCCTGTGTTGAACTTGAGCTGAAATATTGTTTATATTACATTAAATTACTATTCTACACATATCTTTTTTCCAGTATTTGTGATCCGAGTGCATGAACATGTCCCCGAAGCTGGGACAAGTAATTTTTCAATCAGCAAATGTGAAGAGATTCATTCTCGGGGCAGAAAGATTATATTTAATATGAACAAGTTTTTACGAAAGATCCCCAATCAAGGATATAGGGCAACTGTTGATTTTTCAAAATCCCAGCAATTACTCTGTAACTTTGTGGGTATGTAGTGTGCATATAGTTTCACGAATTTGTAGTGAAGCAGCTTCATCCTTAGAAGAAAGGAGCTAACCTGTGTTTTTTCAATGTTCGGGAAAGATTCATGAAGTCGGAAAGCTAGTTGCTGGATTGGAAATCATGCTTGCTGTTCCACTGCTGTGACATGTGTCAAGGTAAGATCTTAATGTTTTAGGAATATTTAATGTATTGTTTAATTACAGGAAGAATAGCCAAAATCTTTGCTTATGGGTAAAACTACTTTTATGTACAGAACCTCTGCTGGTACGTGTACTTGCTCGGCAACAGCACACCACTTGAACATGGCCAGCATTCATATGCCTTTAACTTTTGCGAGCAGTATACTGTATGAAAGTGGAATTGTTGAAATCTCTGAACCATACTATGAATAACTTCTGTTCCAAGGTAATGAATTGGAATCCAATGTTGGAATATGGATTTTTCCAGTGTTGGGACACTGGGACCCATGGTCGCCTTATTAAACAGTCTAAAGCAATGCCTACTTAAATATTGAATAGCAGTTTCACTTTATTATATGAGGGGTAATCAAATATAAACAGGCCTTTCGTTCCAGAAAATTTAATCATGAAGAATAATTGAAATTAACATTTTTCTTACTCTTCTACATATTGACCCATCTTTTCTATGCATATTCCAACAGACAGGCAGTTTTTTAATGCCTGTTTCAAAAAAAGTAAGAGGACGAGTGCAGAGCCAGTTGTGCAAGAAGCCTTTCATCTCATTGGTTGTGAAACAATGTCCTCGAAGAGTTTCTTTGAGTGGAACAAACATGAAGAAGTCAGATGGTGAGAGGTCTGGTCTGTAGGGTGGATGTGGAAGGGCAGTACAGTGCATTTCGGCCAATTTTTGCTGTTGTGCTGCTCCGGTGTGTGGTCTGGCATTATCCTGCAGAATCAACTCATTTCCGATTGGGCTACTGCGACATTTTGACCGGAAAGCAACTCGAACTTGACTGAGAAGGTCACAGTAGTCGGCAGCATTAATGATCCGTCGTCGTCCCTGTTTGATGAAATCAATGAGGACACCTTTTGAGTCCCAGAACACTGTGGCCAAAACTTTCCCTGCTGACAGTTGTGACCTGGCTTTCACCGGTGGTTGCTCTCCACTACTCCTCCAATCCAGGCTGGTCCTCTTTGATATGGGTGTGTAATGATGCACCCATGTCTCATCACAAGGATGATTCTGTCCAGAGAAGCATCACCTTCTTCTTGGTAGTGCATGAGAAGCATGCGACACATTTGAACTCGCTCTGCTTTCTGTTCTGCAGTGAGATACCGCGGAATCCAGTGAGCTGACACTTTTCTCAATTTCAGCTCCCTTCGAATGGTTGACATTCCCATAGCTTAAAAGAAATTGTTGACAAATCTCAAGCACTGATGTGGCGATCCCTTTCAATGATGTCTTGAACATCTTGGATGTTTTCTGGATTGAGGCTGGTGCATGGAGGGCAAGGGTGGATCAGGTTTTCAGCACATTCACGTCCTCCATTAAACTCATGGTACCAGGTTTAACTCTGGTCCATGAAAGGGTTCTTTCCCCAAACTGTGCGAGTAACCAACGGCAAATTTCAGCTGCACAGACATTTTCATTGACAAGAAACTTGATTATTACTCGTTGCACAACAGCTGGATGCCACTCTCTCTCAGTCATCTCGGCAGTAACTGAGGGACATAGCCAAACGAGTTCCCAAGGCCACTGTCCCCTTCCAGGGACCTCACTGCATGTTCTGTAAAAGCCTTGAACCCATATGACACTTTATGCTTTCGCAGTAAACAAAGGCTTGTTAATATTTTATTTCCCCTCGTATCTCTGTTTTTATAGGATCTAAAAAGTAAGAAAGCAAAATTTTTTTTTTCCTGTATCCCAAGATGGTTAATGCAATAAAAAAGAAAAGGGAAATGGAAGACTTTCGGTGTGTGTTCTATATTAATGATTGTTTCTTTATGAAATGTTCATGGATTAAGTTACACTACATCTTCCTCCCATTGTAGCAGTAATGGTCTCTGCTGAAAATGTAGGGAAGTTAACCTTGCATCCTGCGCTGGTGAATTTCTGTCCAGTTGCATGAGCATGACTTTCCTGTTTGGTGTTAGTAATGGTTGGCAGATGATCTTTCAATAGAATGGCTGATTACAGGTGGTCTATTGAGATCAGTCCATAAAAATACTGCTTTCTCTCTTTTTTCTTTTACGTACTTGCTGTTAAATTCCATTATCTTTTGTACGAATGATTGCTTTATATGTAATAGTGTACATAACTTACTGTTGCAGAAGAAAGAGTTTCCAGAAAACTTGTTTCTCCCTTCCTTAGCTGGACAATATCCCATAGAAAGAGAAGCACTTGTAATGATTCCATTAAGGGCCATACTGTTACTTGTATTTACGAGGTTCTTGGTTCAAATTTCGAAAACACAAAGTGCCTGAACCTTTTTCATGATTCTCATTATTGCTTAGCTGTTTTTCTCAAGTTTTCACTGTTCTTATCCACCCTTTAACATTTGTAGGTTATGTAAAGTGTAATAACAAAATCTACATTCTATTTTCACGTGCCTTTCTTTACACATTCTGTTATTGTTTTCAAATGCTAGGCTTTGGCAATGGAGCCATTAGCTCTCTTGCTCTCCAATATTTCTGTGTAGTGGGTCCTGCAGGTAGGGCTTCACAGGTTAAAAGATGTTCTTCAGTGATTTCCTCTTCTTTGTTGCACAGAGGACAATTTGGACTTGTATAAATTCCTATTCTGTGTAAGTGTTTGGCCAAATAATCATATTCCGTAAGTAATCTAAAATTTGCTACTGCAGCTTTACGTGGAATTTCTGGAATAATTTCTGGATTTTTTATTAAAATGTTCCATTTTTTATCTTTGACTTTGTTAGATATTGATTGGTTTTGTTTGTTTTTATATTTGCTTTTGATTAATATTTTTATGGATGTAAAGGGTAAGTTTTTACTTTTGTTCTGAATTAAATTTGCACCTTTTTTGGCAAGGAAATCAGCTGATTCATTTCCTGTAATTCCACAATGTGCAGGTATCCACTGTAATATAATTCTTTTCTGTAGTTTTCGAAGTTGATGGATCATTTTGTGACATTCTTTAATATGGATTGACCTCATTTTATATGAGCTTATTGCACATAGTGCTGCTTTAGAATCAGAAAGTATGACAGCATTTTTGAATTTATCTATTCTGTGTAGAAGGTGTTGGAGTGAAATATGAATAGCCGTTACTTCTGCATCAAAATTTGTTGTGTGGTATCCTGCTGGTTGATAGAATGAGAACAGTGCACACTCCATAAACAGAAACACTAAACAGCCTTTGTTAAAACAATATAGTAGAAATATAAATAAGCATAGCTTAGCAGATCTAAAGGCCAGACTTGAAACAGAAGATTGGAGCCCTATATATGCAACAAATGATATCAATGTTATGTATGAATCATTCATAAATAGATTGAAATACCACATGGATATAGTAATGCCAATGAAACTGCGAAAGCTAGGGGAACATAAAAAGAACTGGGTAACAAAGTGTATTTTGAAATCTGGGACAAGGTTAAGATTTTTGAATTCTTTAAGGAAAAGGTATACTGATCCGGGCTTAGAACAATACTTTAAGAAATATAAAGAGATATATAATAAAGTTTTAATACAAGCAAAAAAGCAGTATAATAGTGAATTTATCAATAATGCTGAGAATAAACAAAAAGCCATGTGGAGTATAACTAAAAAGCATTTAAAGCAAAGTAATGGGATTAAGAACATATCTATTAGATTACCAAATGGTTCACTGCCTGAAGATCCTCAAGTAATAGCCAACGTATTTCAAACTTACTATAGCGAGATGGTGGAGAGATTAGTTGGGAATCAGCCTTGTAATTTAAATATTGAGCACATAAACTCAGTTGGAATGTGTATGTTTCTAACACCGGTGACAGAGGCAGAAATTAATACAACACTGAAATCTCTAAAAAATAAACCAAGTGAAGGACATGATCAGGTACCTATAACAGTGTTCAAATACTGCAGTAGTGTTTTGGATAAAGTACTAAGTTATTTAATTAATAAATCTTTTGAAGCCGGACAATTTCCAGATATACTTAAAATTGCCAAAGTAAAACCAGTTTTCAAAAAAGGTGATAGAGAAAAAGTCGAAAACTACAGGCCTATATCGATTTTACCAGCCTTATCCAAAATTGTAGAAAAAGCTATGCTAGTAAGATTTAGTTCGTTTTTGGAGAAGCATAATGTAGTTAACCCTGCACAAAATGGGTTCTGTAAAGGAAAATCCACAACATCAGCAATTTTTGAGTTTACAGATCATATATTGGAGGCTATTGACAATGATAATAACTGTACAGGCTTACTAATAGATCTAACCAAGGCATTTGACATGATTCATCATGAAATTCTGTTACAGAAGCTGTACTATTATGGGATAAGGGGAATAGTATGGGATTGGTTCCAATCATATTTAAAAAATCGGAAACAAATGGTGGAAATCACAAATGTCGATGAGCGGAATGTCGTACGTAATCACTATTCAAAAATGGAAAAAATTAAATATGGAGTTCCCCAGGGATCCATACTAGGACCCGTCCTCTTTTTAATATTCATAAACGACTTCCCAAATTATTTAAATCCAACTCGAGTAACTATGTTTGCTGACGACACAAATGTTATAATAAAGGGAAATGAAAATGCAAAACACATAACCAGTAAAATTGAAACTTGGTTTGCTGAAAACAAATTGATTATTAATACAAACAAATCTTCAGCAATATCATTTCGTCACAAACAAAATAAAAATGTTGACAAACCTGACATCAAGTTGTATGGTGCATGTGTTTCTTATAAGACAGAAGCAAATTTTCTGGGAGTATGGATAGATCAGCATTTAGACTGGGAAGCACACATAACATATCTAGTAATAAAGTTAAATAAATTCTACTTCTCATTAAGAGTAATAAAAAATGAGTTGTATGCAAGTGACATGAGAACCTTATATTTTGCATATGCAGAAAGTCTAATGAGGTATGGCATTATGTTTTGGGGGGATAGTAAAGACAGTCACTTGGTTTTTAAAGTACAAAAAAGGATTGTTAGATGCCTAATGTCAGGAAAAAAATATGACTCCTGCAGGAACTTCTTTAAGGAGTTGAAAATCTTGACTCTGCCCAGTCTGTATATATACTGTTTGCTATGTTATACAAAACAAAACCTTGAAAATTTCACCACAAATAATCAAATACATCATCATAACACCAGAGGTAAAACAGACTTAAGAACAATAACACATAGAACTACACTTTATTCCAAAGGAGTTAGATATTCAGCAGTCACTCTGTATAATAAACTACCGGCCAATCTGAAAAACATAAAATCCATGAGGTGTTTCAAACTATCGTTGAAAGAAATTTTATTAAGTGATTCATATTATGATATAGGTGAATTTCTAGATACACTGTAGCTGGCCATATAATTGTATATATTTGTGATGCATTTTAAATGCTGTGCAGTTGTAGAGCCATGCAACTATATATATTTATGAGTTCATGCTTAGATCTTATTAATTACACTTGATGCAACTTATTTTTTTTTTATTTTTATACTTATATTATTTGTATTGTTCTAAATATTTGTATTGACGTATCCAATGTCATTGTATTGACTTAACGGATGAATAAAACTACTACTACTACTACTACTACTACTACTACTACTACTACTACAACTACTACTACTACTACTACTACTACTACTACTACTACTACTACTACTACTACTACTACTACTACTACTACTACTACTACTACTACTACTACTACTACTACTACTAATAATACCTGCTCCTGAGTTGTTGTCCAAGTTAGATCCATCTTTGTAGATATGTAACCGTTCTTCAGGTAGGTATCTATTGTTCACAGTTTCTAATGCTAGTGCTTTTAGTACAGGTTTGGAAGTTTCAGATTTTTTAACTATTTGTTCTGAATCTAATTGAATATTAATTGGTTCAAAAGTCAGTGGGTGTTCTTTGATTAAAATGTTTTCTTTAGAATTTGGAAGATTTAGATCTGTTTTTAATTCCATAACTTTGTGTAGGAAACTTGTTTGTGTTTTCATCTTGATTGGTTGTAGTAATCTTTTCTCCCATTTTGTTGTTTTTAACCGCAACATTTTTTCATGTTGTATTAGTGCCTGCTCCTCTAAAGTTAGATGTATTGGATAGTTCCGAGTGAAGGCTTGCATTGCTGTGGTTGGAGTTGATTTTGCTGCACCTGTTATTAGTCGCAGGCCCTGATTTTGGCATACTTCTGGACACTTTTTAAATTTTTCTTAGATCTTTTTTAATCTGCCTTTGTTTTCTTTTTGCTTCAGAGGAATGCTTATGCTGAGAGCTGTAATACTTATTAAAGGCTTCAGAAATAGAGTAATTTGAAGTAAGTGTTTTCCCATTTAGTTTGAGTGGTTCTTTCCTTGTTTCTTTCTGACAATTAATTTTGCTTATATATCTGTATACTTTTTTTGCATCTTTTCTATAATCAGCTTTTTCAATAAATTCACTGAAAGTTTTTTTTTGGCAATATGATTTTTTTTTTTTACATTTTGCTGCCTTTCTTCGCCATTCCTGTGTTATTGGACAATTCTGCTTTTCTTCAATGATTTCAGGTGTTGTCTTATCTCTAAAATCTGAAGATACTAATAATAGGTCTAGGTTAGTGCACTGGCCATTATACTGTAGGTATGTGGGGCAATCCCCATTCTTCTAGATAAGATCCAAAGTGTTAAAATTTAATAAATCTTCAATAGTTTTGCCACAGGCATTGTAGTCTTTGTATCCCCATTTTGGTGAATGACCATTGAAATCACCAATCAAAATTGTTTTACAGTGTATATTTATTATATTCAGACAAGGATTGTTATTTGATGGATTGTATATACCATATATGGTGTAACGTGAATTTCCTTTCCAGATTTCAATTTGGATAATTTCTATTTTATCTTCTTGCTGCTCCCGGTCATGACATTGAATTTTTCATGTTGCCTCTATCAAAAACCTTAGCCTATAAATGGCTAGTGTGGAGAGATGATTAATTTCCATAAATTAACTAAAATAGGAGTTAAATGATGAAGCCTGGGACTCAAGTACTTACGATAGTAAGTCGTCACAAACGGCGTATCTCGGATGCGAGAGTCCCTAGAGGTTTACCGGGAAAATATATGAGTCAAATGGAAAATTTAGTGTCAGGACGGCACGTTGGCCATGGTAGCTCAATGGGTTAGAGCGACTGGATAGAAAACCAGGAGATCCATGGTTCAAATCCCGGCCATGGAATTGAATTTTTCTTGGTGACTCTATCAAAAGCCTTAGCCTATAAACGGCTAGTGTGGAGAAATGATTAATTTCCATCAATTAACTAAAACCAAATTTGATATTTGATCAACTTTTTGATTTGAGTTATACAGTTCACACACACATACACACACAGACTTTTCTCCTAAAAATGTTAAATGTAATGGGAAGATACAAAAATAAGCAAGTCCCAGAGGGAATTTAATCATTCTTCCACACTAGCCATTTGTAGGCTAAGATTTGAATAGGTAGTCGGACTGAAAAATTCAATGCCATGGTCAGTATTTGAACCACGGATCTCCCTTTCTCCTTCTGGTTGCTCTTAGCCATTGAGCTAACATGGCCAACGTGCTGTCATGAGATTAAATTCTCCAACTGACTCATATGTTTCCTGGTAAACCACTAGGGGCTATCATATACAATGAGATACGCACCTTTTGTGGCGAGTTACTAACTCTTTGAGTACTAAGACCCAGGCTTTTGTGTTACCACTATTAGGTTCTTTATTGGAAATTTAATAATTGATCCATACTAGCCGTGTCTAGGCTAAGATTTAAATAGATAGGGACAGACTGAAAAATTGAATGCCATGGCCAGGATTTGAACTACGAATTTCTCAGTCTCCATCTGGTTGCTCTTAACCATTGAGCTATCATGGCCAACGTGCCATCATGACATTAAATTTTCCAAATGGCTGCTATGTTTCCCGGTAAACCACTAGGGACTCTCATATACATGACAGCATGTTAGCTCTATCTGTTCAACAGAGGGACTAAGAAGAAGGTATTTTGATTCAACCAGCAAGGGATCCTATGCATGCATAGATCACAGAGAATTGGATGGGCGCCTCAGCACATCAAGAGCAGATCATTTGTAAGGAATTTCACATTTTTCTGGTCCTATGTGACAGCATCAAGTCCAGGAGAGTTAATTTAAGTGCTACAGAGAATAAGGAGTGCAGTCTATGTAGATATTCTTGAAAACATGTTGCTGCCACCCCTTAGTCCTAAGTTGCCAAAAAAGGAAGAGTATGTATTAATGTACAAAAACAATGGTGTGCATATCTTAATGTCACCCAGAATTGTCTAGTAAGGCATTCAGAAATAATTTATATGGACTGGCCTTCAGGGTTGATTTGATACCATTGACTGTATATGGGCATTCATGGTAGAGGAATAGGAAGAACACTCACCAGACCAGACAGAATGCATGAGAATCCAGTTGGTCATGAGATGGAGCTATAGCAACATAATCAGTAGAACCTAAACTAGTGTTCTGCACAGGTTGCAAACATTCACAAAGTAATAATTTACATTATCGTAGAGGGGGGTTATTACACCAAATTATAAAATAAATTGGAAATGTTTCACAATTTAATTCATTTCTTAGTATATGACGTGGCTTCATTATGACATAACAGACTTTTAATTTGCTCTCCAAGGACCATTATCCTTGGCTATGTCACCACTTTTTCCAGCAACGTTGTGCAACTTTGAAGCAATGTGCTGTCTAGCCTCAGTTTTGAGCAAGAATCTTATCCTAGAGTGTTTTTTTTTTTTTGTTGTGTTTTACGTCCTCCAACGTTAAGTCATATCGGACGATGAATGGAATGGGTGAAATGATGCTCAAATGAGCCCAAGGTCCATAGAGCTTAGAGTTACCAGACATTCGTCTTATAGGATATGGGAAAACCCCAGAAAAGAACCTTATCCGGATAACTCACCCTGACCGGAATTCGAACTCGGGACCTCTTGAACGTGAGACACACACGCTACCACCACGCTACCGAGGCGGGCTATCCTAGAGTGTGTGTGGTTATATAGGAGTAATGATGAGACTGGAATCCAAGTTTAAGACTTGTTTAATTACTGTTTCTTTTTAAAGTATTCACAGGAATTGCGAAGTAGCCGACCAATGTACACCAATCTATATTAATGTCCACATGATTCCTTATGTATCGCAAGAAAAAGGTACTTCCTCCAGCCACGTCCTTCTGTGTCCGAGATTCTCCTCATGAAAGTGTGTTATTCACGCCAAGATTTCTCTAAACATGTGGTGCTTTTGTTGCATTTGTTCCGGTGACCAGCTACTAAGGAAAGGTCCAGGAAAGCCTCCTGTCAAGTGTCGACCATATGGACCCCCGTAGAAGCTAGCTACCTCAACAACATCCTGTTATATTTAACGAATAGATCAAATGTTTGTCTCTAATCTATTACAATTCTTTATTTATTGAATCTCTAATTTTGGTATCAGCTATCATCTTCTTTTTGCAATTTCTAATAAATGTAGTGAGTATATTATAATTAGCAGTTGTGCAGAATATACCTTTTCAGTTTTATACTTTATATTCCATTGGATTATACATGATTATATTGCAGCTGTAAGTTTACATTTCTCAAGATAAAAGCCCTCCAGCTTCTTGTTACTTTAGGTATTTTACGCTTGTGATCAGATGGATTGTATAGAGCGCATAGGGTTAGCTTCATTAAAATAATCATTTAACCTCCTGAGAGTCTTCAAAATCATTTAGTATATAACTTAGCAGCAAAAGAGAAACTATAATTTGACTCTGTACCATATCTTGAAAAGTAAACCCATTGAAATAAAAAGTATAACTACATACTGGCGTTTCAACTATGAATCCTCGACATATTTGACACTTGTGTTTTACCAATGAGCTATTACAGATGTAGAACTTAGATTATATACAACACTAGCTGACCCAACAGACGGTCTGTCAAAAGCCATTGCACTGTGGCAGTCCCACAAACATATTCTTTTGTCAAGTTCTGTTGATTGTGTCACTTATAAAGAATCATATAATACATATAGTGATGACAACCTAAGCTTTTATTAATGGTCACCAGAACAGGTAATATACAGTCACAAATATGCATTTTAAACAAAAAGTTGAATATAAATGTGTTTCAGAATGACCACTTTGTTTGTTGACTATCAAATAATTACTGTGATATCAACAACACATCTAATATTTATGCTTTAAGGTACACAGCATTGTTTGTTTGATTACCTGGCATGTAAACAAAAAATTCTAATGGTTTTCCATCATGGGAACAGGCAACATATAGTTAACCATGCCAGAAACATGGGTTTGTAAGATTAATCCTGCAAACACTCAATGACAGCCCTGGGATATATTCAGGGTCATAGTGAAAGCAAGCTTCACTGGAAACTGCAGTCGTTTAAATTCAAATGGTATGTCAGTCAGAATCATTGGAATTTGTGGTATCAAAAGTCTTCTCCTTTATGAGTTTTGCAAATACAAAGATTTACAAATTCATTTTTATTTTATAGATATGGTTAGTGAAATAGCTTTGAAGACTTTGGAAGGAGTGGAATATCCTTCTAGGTAATGTTTTTGTTTAAACCATTTGTCAAACTGATGCGAGCTGATGATGGGGACGCGTGGTCCTTGAAACATGTCCTAATTTTAAATATAAGTGGAGCTTAAGTGTTTTTAAAGTTTGACAAGTGGTTTAAAAAGATTTTATTGATAAAGCTCCACTGTTTACAAATACTTCTATTTTATAATTTTAATATTTTTGGTTGTTGAAAATGAAAGGTGTATGTATTCTGTAAGGGTTTGCGTGTGTACCTTTATATGCAGTCAATGACCCAGTGTGTTATCACTTCACGTTTTATTCTCACCTTTTAAACCTTCCTTGGACTTATAGAAGCATTTCAAAACCAAAGTCAAGTAAATTGGTTCAGCTGTTCTCGAGTTTTTGTAAGACTAACAAACATCAACTCATGTATATGGAAGGACGGAAGGACGGACGGACGGACGGGCAGGCGGGGGGGCGGGCGGGCGGTCTGGCGGGCGGGCATACGGACAGACGGACGGACAGGCTAAAATGACAACATCTACAACCATGGCCAATTTAGTTTTCATATCCTCAACTCACGGAATGTCTGATTGATACTTACCTGCAAAAAGTGTACATTTACTTTCTTTAAAGATAGTACAATCACATCGTGGATAAGCTGTATACTGTTACTGCTAACTACTGTTACGAAGTATTGATGGGGCCATTAAGGAAGAAAATTGCCAACAAAAGAGCATTCCTTTCTCAAATGAGATGGATTTCTCAACAGAATAATCTACTTGCCGCTCATGCCATGAAGACTTAAGAAGCAATCCTAGAATCAGGTACAGAGATGAGTGGCATATCCACCTTATTCACCGGACATAGCGCTGTGTGATTTCTACTTATTTCCTACAGTGAAAAAAGAGCTTTGGGATCATTTGCATTGTGATCATTGGTTAAAGCGTACACTTCAGGAATACTTAACAGGCTATCCAAAAGGGCTTAAGAAAGTTAATGGAATACTGGAACCACTGTATTGTGTCCAGGGGAGAATACCTCAAAGTTTTGTAAAAGAATTTAATTAAAGGAAACAGTATTTTCCAGTATAATAACTCCAGTTATTTTTCATATAATCTTATTTTCAACCTTACAGAAAAGTAATTTATAATTATTAATTTATAATTTATTCTCAATAATGTTTGCATAACTTGTAAATCGTAGCAGATATACAAAATCTTACCGCATAAAATGCAGAGCTTGTTACAACATGCAATTTAGGTTAAAAGCATTTGTTTTGTTGAGTGATCTTTTTCAGAGACATTCCTTGTTATTTGCCTGAGTCTTCCAATACTTATACTTTTCTCAAACGGGAAGTCCTTATTAATTTTATTTATCTCTTGCGCCTAAAAGCAAAATTAAATTTCAAAGCCATCACATAGCGACCAGCTCTTAAAATATCTTAATTTATGTTTCAGCTATACATTTCTATAACTAATGTATCTTGAATTTTTTATGAGCAGATATCCTCTATGAAATTCTATTCATTTGGATTGAATGATGCATCATTTTGAATGAGTATGGAACGATAAGAGATGGATCTATTTCACGAAAAATGTAGAGCTCATTAAAGCACACAATTATTTGTGTCAGGTACTTGTTTTATATAGGTTAGCAGTTTTTGAAATATTTCATCACAAGTTTCAAATTAAGTGCAACATCTGTTGGTTGGTAAGATGCTGAAAGTTTACTTCCCCCATCCTCTGAGAGAGGTCATGACAGGTCGTAACTGAATTATTAACTGAATTTATTCCTCCGTACTTCTGATAATCATTGGAAGGCTGTTATCACATATTGTATAAAACTATTTCTTAATAGGAAATTATTTCTGGAAAAAATACCAGGAATAATTTAAATTGGGGACAAGATCATTTGTTTACAAATGTTATAATATAGTACACCCTATGACAGGATGGCTCAGGCAGTTTCGTCTGTGGCCCACATTCGGGAGGCCCGGGTTCGATTCCCATGACCGTACTACCAGACTCATGGTTTTTCGGGGGTGTTCCCGGGTCGCTAGGCGAATGCTGGGTAGGTTAATTACATCATCCAAATTTCCTGTCCCTCCATTTCATCTCCATTATCATTTCACATAATCTCTCCTCTGGTGGTCTCTTTCAGGGCAAAAGTGTCAGTGGGTGTCTCGGTGTTGCATGGCAGGATGATATGCTCTCAGGTAAACTACTTCCTCCTCCGGTAGGTCGGTTGCCGGTCTCCGCTCCTCTGCTGGGACCATTTGGTGACCTTTGGGGCTCGGATCACCTGCCTTGGGACCATTAGGGCTCGGCTGCTGGGCTCGTTGCCGTCCTGCTGTAGGGGAGCGAGTTCGTTGACCTGGCCTGTCGGGGGAAGTTTATCAAAGTGAACTGTAGGGACCCTGCCCTCTGTTCTGTCGTGGCTCCATGGATCGGTAGCCCTCTGTCTCCTTCACCTCATCTTTGCTTCCGGGGGTGCCCCCATTTGGGGGTATAGGAATAATGGACCCAACATGGTGGCCTATGTACCGAATCCCCTCCGTAATGTAATCCCAATCGCACACCCTAAGCCAGCAAATTTCAAATGAAAAGAAAAAATCGTGTGGCATGTAACTTTTAAACAAATGCCTGTCGTCATAGACATCGTCTGTTCGCTACAAAAATGTGTGAAACCCCTTGAACTAGCCTTTACTGATCAACGTGAAGTAGGCGAAAAGAGCCCGCCTTGGTAGTGTGGTGGTAGCGTGTCTGCCTCACGTTCAAGAGGTCCCCAGTTCGAATCTCGGTCAGGGTGAGTTACCTGGATAAGGTTTTTTGCGGGGTTTTCCCTTATCCTGAAAGACGAATGTCGGCTAACTAAGCTCTATGGACCCTGGGCTCATTTGAGCATCATTTCATCAATTCCATTCATCGTCCAATATGACTTAACGTGGGAGGACGTAAATTAAAGAAATATAGGCAAAAAAAGAAAATAATACAAAATATGAATAAGTAATAAAAGTGTTATGATAATTAATGGGTAGAAAAAGTGAGTCCAACACATTAAACGTAATTATAATTCCTACGACAGCTTTTACAGTTTTATGAGGTTAAATACGTAAGCCAGAGATAACTGTAGTAATTTCAGTTAAATTTTAAATTTATTAAGCAATTTATTTCCAAATTAATATTCAACCATGCATGGCAGCGTTCACAAATGCTTCTTGCATCGAGAAGGAGGCTGCTCTAACTTAGCAAACGTGTCTAAAGCGATTATTTTACAGAATTTCTTTCTTAAGCCTCCCTTTTAACAGCGTATCTCAAGAATGTTGGGGATACTAACTTTTTATTTAAGTCATGATTCTAGACTGAAACATTGTACGTGATGGAGTTGGTGGTTCATTGATTCCTCTTTTGAAGACACCAAGCCGAATTTCAGTGGCTAAGACCGTTCTGCTTTCCACATTTTTGTTTTTTCAATTCCGATTGACAAACGCAGCATTATATCACGTTAAGGTTATTGCGATACTGTTATATCGGTAAAATACTTCGCTTTGGGTAACATTTCAGTGCTTCCACCAGCGCGAATGCTCCCGATCCACTTTTTTTTAACGGGTATTGATTTTATGTGTAAATCATTTTGAAATGCCAATAAAACGCGCCGAGCAGGAACGGAAATGTGCTGCAATATTATATTTTGTGCTGCTCAATTTTCTGCTTCTATCGGGTGTTGCACTGCGTGTTTCCTAATTTGTTATAGGGCTTAAGACATCGCAGCTGATGTTACGTATTGTCCCTATAGAAAATATATGTGCTGTTAAAAAGGCGACGCACATTGGTACTCTGCAATAATTTCTTGTCTGCTGGTTACACCAAAATAAGGCATTGAAGTCAGCGTACGAAGCTTATAATTGACTGTATAAGTTTTGTTGTCTCACTGTTTCTTTAATATTATGTTTTCGCTTCAGCCCAATTTTATTTCATTTGCCACTCATTTCAGTGAATCTGACACACAGTTTCTCTCACACTACACAGTAACACTGTTTATTTCTGAGATTTTGCGATATTCTCCCATAACACGAAGCGTGATGTACACTGCTGACGCTGCTATTTACGTCTTTCGGAGTTAAAAATTAAACGAATACTTTGTACTAGAGTAGCGAAGAACTCGCGAAAGCTATACATTATAGTTTATTTTTCGTAGGTTTCCACACTGTTTATTTCCCTCGCTTTTGTTTAATTTAAAGGCATGTTGAATGACGATCGAGCTCCATAACAACCAGAAAACAATCAGGTTTTACATTACAAAATTTTCTGTTCAAGAAGAAAAGGTTTGGAAAATAAGTCTTCAAAATTCACGTATTTAAATAACTAAATGGGACGGCCAAAGATTAGTGAAGAATTTCCGCAGAGAAGTAGAAGAGCTACACGCAGAAAGAAAGAAAAGACTCTGATAAATGCAATTGAAAATTTGACTGATGTTCTTACAAAGAAAAACGCTGATGATCCCTTAATAGACTTAGATGACAGGGAGCGAATGAAGCTCCTGAGAGCATTAAAAGATTTGCGTCCTCTTAAAATTGTAAATTCTGCATGTCGGAGAAGAAGACCAAAAAGAATCTATAGATGTTCAACGCGGCGGAGAACAAGCTTCTCAAGAAGGAGAAGGAGGAGAAGCTGCTCTAGGAGGAGGAGAAAACGGAGCTGTTCAAGTCGAAGGAAAAGGAGTTGCTCCAGACGGAGAAGGAGAAGGAGAAGGAGTTGTTCAAGAAAACGGCGTCGTAATCTAAATACCGAAGACAACGAGAATTGGTAAAGGTAAGAAAACCCACATGATCGAAACCAAAACCAATAACACTAGTCATGAACTAAGCTATACAAAATATTGTACGCAATCATTAAAATAATAATAATAATAATAATAATAATAATAATAATAATAATAATAATAATAATAATAATAATAATAATAATAATAATAATAATAATAATAATAATAATAATAATAATAATGATGATGATGATGATGATGATGATGATGATGATGATGATGATGATGATGATCGATGATCGATGATGATGATAATAATAATAATAATCGCCATCGTCACCATCACCATCACCACCACCACCACCACCACCACCACCATCATCATCATCATCATCATCATCATCATCATCATCATCATCATCATCATCATCATCATCATCATCATCATCATCATCATCATCATCATCATCATAACTAATAATGCATATGTAATAATCTCATAATAAACCAGCCTACTTAAATTCTCTTCTCTCACTTGAAAACCAATTCAATCCATCTCTCCTTTTCGGTAAATTCATCTGTCACTAATCGTACAATTCCTCTTTATTTTCCAATGATTTCAGTTTTAGCAGTTTTTTCTCTATAGCCAGCACAGACAAATTTGCGAGTCTTTGCTGCCCTTGGGTGTTTCTGCAGTAAGTATAAATTCGACAAAGCAACGAAAAAGAGCATTGGGACTCGTGTTGGTCACTGGGATTATGGAAATCAGTGCGCACAACTTGAAGGACAGCGGACGATGACACACCACTACATTTCATATAAATCACTAGTTTTTGAACTCCCATCGACAGACACTCATTTGAGGAATAAACTACACTGAGCTTACCTTTAAGGCGAGCAAAGCCAAAATATTGATCAAAACTTTCCTTCAGCGAACAGAATGCTTCTTCAGGAAATTGATTTATAATATTATTTTGGTCAATTAATTGTAAAAATTAAAAATTTTCTAAACCTTCAAACCTAATTTGAATTTGATTTTGTGTATTATCAAATATTTCATAATACAGTCAGCGGTAGCTATCTTTGTTAACAAAGTCATTGTTTTGCTATTGTCATTTCTTTGGCAGTTCATAATTCTCATTACATTTATGCCATACATTCGTTTCTCTTTTCTTGTAGAGTGGCTTTTGTTTCCCTTACTTTAGGAGTGCAATAATTTATATCCAATATTTTTGTTTGCAGAATTTCAAAAAGGGCATTGCTTAAGAAAAATATTTCACAGAAAATTATGAGAAGAAAGTTAAATTTGAAATCAGAAAGAACACTGCTAACAACTCAAGGTTCATAATTAGTTTTTTGTAATTTATGTCCTCCAACTGTAAGTCATATCGGACGATGAATGGAATGGGTGAAAATGATGCTCAAATGAGCCAGGGTCCATAGAGCTTAGAGTTACCTGACATTCGTCTTTGGGAATAATGTGAAAACCCCGGAAAAAACCTTATCCAGGTAATTCACCCTGACCGAGGTTCGAACTCTAGACCTCTTGAACGTGAGGCAGACACTCTACCACCACACTACCGAGGCGGGCATATGATAAGGTTCACTATCCCATTGGTTTGGATTATCGAGTATGTTCTCGAGCAACTGAACTAATTCTTTTTTATGTTCCCGAACAGTTTCAACCAGCCTTCCATTATAATTCCATCGAGTTGGAAATACTTTGGGAAACCTTCTTTTTGGTAAGTGTTCCATACGCATTTGATTCCCTATATTCAGAGGCAAGATTTTGTGGTGACAATTATTTATAAAATTTGCATTAATAATTTTAATTGGTGGTGTTTTGTGTTTTTTTTACCATAAATTTGCATTAATTTTGCACAAATTTTCGGGAAGAATTAATGAGTAGTGACATGGCTGAAATGAAAAGTAACATGTAACTAGAGTAACATAACTTTTAAATCCCATTTTTTCCTAATTAAAATATTTTATTTGAAATCAGCAGACAGTAACATGAATAAAATCAAATATCACACAACAGGCATCGCCAAAATGCAGCATACAACAGGTTGTGATAGTTTTGCTATTCATATTTCTTTTGTCTGTCACAACTAAGTTATATGTAGAGAAAAATCTCTCAGTGTCAGCGTTTGACATCAGCAACCAAAGACATTGAAGGGACTTTTCACAGAAATTGCTGTAAGAATCAGCTTTTGCCTTCAGTGTCAAGAGTGCTGTTACTGCATCTAATCTGTTATCGTTACCACCGTGGCTTTGCTGTTCAATGATTTCAAAAGCTCTTTGCAACAAAGAAGGAAATCAGAATCACAAGTAATAGCACTGGTTTTAACTGCATTTAGTTGTTTAAATCCTGTCATTACTTGATTTAAATCATATATGCTTGATTTAGTAACTAGCCTAGAATGCTCGAACATGTGATCTAAAGCTTTTATGGTTATTGCATCATCAGTTTCTTTTGCCGTAAAGGAGTTCAATTTAGACAAGGCAAACTTATAGATTCTATTCTACTGCTTCTCTGATTCAGGGATCCATGATATGATCCACAAGCACACATACTGTGTTTCCAAAGTGACCACTTTCTAATATTTCACATTTGGCTCTCAGCGAGTTAATTTGGTATAAACCAGAATGAGCCACTGGATTTTGTTTAGATTTAAATTGATCCAACCTTCCAGGGAAGACATCATTGGCTGCTTCATGAGCTGGAGGAGTGCTGCTCATGGACACTCAGTTCCTCGAGCATCATCTTAACAGGTCAACTTCTTATAAAAATGCCAATATTCTTTTTAGTTTTAATGCCAGTGCACTTCATGGCTGCTGTAACCAATCGACGGGGAGAACAACGAGATACAAATTTAGTATATCACACGAGAGTAATATTTTGTAGTACATTAAGTATATACAACTGCCTTTAAAAAGCACTTTAAGTTTAATGCAAGCCTAAAAGACAGAAGAGTTGAGCATGGTCCTTAGGGAGCACTAGTATTCAGGTTTATAGTTTTAATCAATTTCTCTTTCTAGTAGAGTTTAGTTCAGTCCGATTTTACATTAAGAACAGTAGAACATATATTTGCATTACTTTTTTATCCCCATTAAGTCTATTTATAGCTAAGTCTGCTACAAATAACCCTGGTAGTGTAACTGTAACTGTTTCTGCAGGTCCTTAGGAGCGATGTTACCTCACACTGTTCCCAGAGTTTCTTGGGAATTTGACACGGCTGATCACCCGCGAAGCCTTAATTAGTAATGCTCGCCGTAAAGGCTTCAAGTCTTACATTTATACTTTTCTCAAATGGAAAGTTGTTATTCATATTTATCTCTTGCCCATATTAAGAGAATGCAATTTCAAAAGTATCAAATCCCGGGATCCCGAGCCAAATCTCTCGATTGGCTGCCTCTGTGTGGTGAGAGAGGTAATGCCAAACGACCAAACTAAGTCCACATCCCTGTTTGACCCTAATCTAAGTTAAAAAAGAGTACATTAAACTAAAGTCGGAGTAAAGCCAAAGCAAATCCAGAAAGAAGCTTGAGTGGAGCCAGAGCAAAGTGAGGGCAAGGCCAGAGCGAAGCCGGATCCAAGACAGAACCAAGCCAAATTTAAGGTGCAGAACAAAGTTAGTGTGAGGCCGGAGCGGGACAGGAGTGGGGCCAGTACCTAGCAAGAGCCAAGCCATAATGAAGATAGATCCAAGCAAGGGTATAGTTAAGGAACGTTAGAGTGAAGCCAGAGCGAAACCAGAGCCTAGCCAGTGCAGGACCGTAGAGGGGACCCGAGCCTAGCCAGAGCAAAGCCAGAGCGAAACCAGAGCCAAACTAGTGCGGGACCGTAGAGGGGATGGGAGCCTATCTATAGTGGAGCCAGAGCATAGCCAGAGCGAAACTTGAGTGGAGCGAGAGCAGGACCGGCGTGGTGACCGGGGCCTAGCCAGAGCGAAGGCAGAGGGAAGCCAGTGTTAAGGTGCAGAATGAAGTTAGTGTGAGGCCAAAGCAAAGCCAGAGCGCAGCCAAAGCAGGACAGGAGGCGGGCCGGAACCTAGCCAGAGCCAAGCTAGAGCGAAGCCAGAGCCAAGCCAGGCTTCATCATTTAACTCAAAATGCTGCCCTATTGGACACCCCCATATCGTGTTGCTGAGTCAACTTGGTTCGCAGGGCCAATGCCAGTTGATAGTGGGAGAATCAACGTGTATGCATACCGGGTCTGATTGTAGTAAACAGTTTTAGATTTTCTATGGCAGTTTTCCAGTTTTCATTTGACTCACCCTCATGGTGAGCCACATTGTGTTCCATGCATATTTATATTCTGAAAACATTAAGAAGTTTGTGTTGAATGATGCTTCTGTAATATTATGTTTGTTTATTGTTGCAGCTGTTGTTCAAGGTGACATTCCTGAGGATGTCTACATGAAGGTTAAGGAAGTTATTCAGGAACAAGCTGGACCAAACATCTGGGTACCTCCGTAAGACCAGCTGTGATGGGGTGCCTCGTCCTCCCCTTGGACCCTGCCTGCTCGCTACATTCACTAAGAGAAGATGTATGTAGCACCACACTAAGCAACTACATCTACACAGAAATGACTTTCCCTGACTGCATGGTTCTGCTGTCACAAAAGAGTGCCAAATACGAATTGTGCCAAGTTGGCATGATGATGACAATGATAAAGGTTTAAGAAAGTTTCTTGTTCTCCACTGAATGTATCATTTTGAAGCAGTTGCTTCATTGGATTGTGATATCAGATAAAGTGTGTTCAAATTGTTAGCTGCAATAGAAAATACTACATGTCCTTCATATAAAGTTACAGTATTGGCCCATTGTTTGTGTGAATAGGTTTGTTTTGTTTGCTTGGATTAAATTTCACTGCAACACATACATAACTTTGATGCACTTTTACACTCTCTGTATGTGCATGCACATGTGTGTCAATACATCTTACCGGCAGCATTTACAAGAAAACTAAAATGTTTTCCAAACTGTTTTGATTTTAAATTATTTTATGTCTATTATCATTCTTATTACAGCTCAATTAAATGTCTCATATTTTGTACGCCTTTTGCCTCCATAATAAAGTAAATGGGTTTTTGGCATATGTAACATGCTGTCAGAAAAATTTACTTATTGTATTCTTTTCCAGATAAATAATTACCCACCTATAATGTTATATTCTTAGAGAATAGGTATAAAACATTGGTGGCTTCTACAGTTATAATAATTATAATAATAATTAAGATCACAAAAAGAGAATAATTAACTATTAAAGTGTGTGCTTTCTCACAGCAAACTGACTTATTGACACTCAATGACTGCAGCTGTATAAAACTGTTGTTGAATAATGTAAACAAGAAGATAATTGCCAGCTTCAAAGAAAATGTAAATAAAGTTAATCCCCTTGAATATGGAGACAAGAATTGTTGTTTTCTTCTCTTTAGAGGATATACTTTGTTGACTATATAACCCTATTATTCACTAATGCCTTAGCAAAAATGTCATGTTTACCATTAAAACAATTTCATAAGGATGATTTATGATGCACTATGTTATCCATTTTGCAGAATGTTTAAATGTTTATTTCCTTTTGTTTGTAAATGTGTGACAATTTAATGAGATGGACACAGGTTTGGGAATCTCTAAAGAAATTTGATGGTATACTTAAAAGCTTCTAATCCTGTATATAATGGATATATGTTTCTCAATACCATCAGCTTTCATGTTTATAAGATGCTACAATCAGAATTTGGCAGTTTCTATGGTTATGCAAGTTTGTATTCTCAAAAGTATCTTCAAAATTACATGTGTCTTCATTTCATGTTTAGTATGCATTTCATTTAGGTTTATCCTAGCCCTACACATACATACCACATACCTACACATACATACATACCATAAGTCAGAAGATTGTAAAATGTTGACTAATATTTCATTTGTATGTTAGTTAATGCCGTATGTTCTCTAATTTAAAATATTATGTTTTGTTTTGCCAAATTTAAGGTGCATTCTGCGGAGTATGGATGAGAACAATTACCTAGTGAAAATTTCACAAGAGGATACTTTACATTATATACCAGCACCATCGCGAAGCACTATGGTACAAATTGAGCGAAAAAGGAATGAGTAGCAGATTTATTCAGAGGGTACAAAGTATATATTCAGACAATGAGTTTTGTATAAAGATGGCAAATGATAAAGTAACAAGATTCATTCAGAATAATATAGGATTGAGGCAAGGCTGTAAGTTGAGCCCCATACTGTTTAATCTGTTTATAGATGATATTTTAGATGCAATTAGAATGGAAAATAGGTATGTACCAATAATTAATAACAGGGAAATAACTGGGTTGCTATTTGCAGATGATTTAGTAGCAGGAGCTATTTCCACAGTGGGAATAGATGGAGCAATAGATAAATTTTGTAAGGAATGGAGCCTTAGAATTAATGTAAGCAAACCCAAAATTATGGTATTTAAAAAAGGCAACAAGTTAAGAAAAGAGGAGAAATGGTCCTGGCAAGGAAGAGAAATTGAGTTGGTCAATACATTTAATTATCTAGGACTACTATTAAGCAGTAACAGAGGTTGTAAAGAGCAGAAGAGAATGACAATGGCAAAAGGTAAAATTGCATTAAAAGCTATTAAAGCATGCCTGGATAAATTACCAGGAATGCAAATAAAACAGCTGGAGAGAATTTACACAGCCATAGTAGAAGCAAAAATGCTTTATGGGGTAGAGATATGGAGTTTGGAGGACGGGGTGTAAATATGAATGTGATACATAGAAATTTTTGCAAACAAGTTTTGGGCTTACCATGAGCTTCACCAAATGTAGTGGTGCAAGCACAATTGGGAAGACTGGGAACTAGAGGGATAATAGTGGAAAGGGTGTTAAAATATTGGGCGAGAATTAGGAGTTTAGATGAGCAGAATATTCTGTGTCAGTGCTTGATAGTACAGAAAAGACTAAATCAGAAAGATTCATGGCTAAATAAGATAATGGAAATGATGTTAAAAATAGTGTTAGGTGTCATGTGGGAAAACTGGGAATTATTGTTAAGTGGATGTTGTAAAGAACTTAGGTTAAGAACGGAAGATATTGAACGGCAAGAAATGTTAGGAAGCTTCAACTTGAAAAGCTCACTGGAAATTAATAGAAAGATGACAGTAATGTGGAAAGGGAAAAATACATTGATATTTGTAATAAAGCAGCAAGAGAAGGCTTTGCATGGGCCAGAACAGGGGTGGGGGGAAGATGGAGGGATCTGGAGAAATGCCCATTGTGTCACCAAAGGGATAAAGAATGGCATTTGCTTTTAGAATGTGAAGAAACTAGGTTGCTTAGGGAGAAGATGGGTAAAACAGAATGGGCAAGGCTACCAAAAGAAATTCAAGCAATGAAGTTAATGAATGTGAAAACTAGGAAAAATTTAATTCAAATTGGGAACTTTTTTGGCAAAGTAAGAGCCAAATGGTTGAGGAAGATAAGTAAATATGATGAAAATGATTAAGTATTTTAGATAAGTTGCCAATAGGGACCCATTAGCTTGACAACCTCAGAGTTTGAGTCTATTAGGCCCAAGGGTAACCAGCAACTCAGTGTAGTAATAAGTATGTAAATGTGTAATAATTTGTAATTGAAATGGAAATAAAGATTACTGACTTACTTATTTACCAGCACCATTCATAATAGAGCCCAAGTATTTATATAGCCCGTATTAAGGTAATTTTCTAATAATATTACATTTATTTTGAAAATGCAAGAATATGTTATTTGTATTTTTGTAAATGAATCCACTTAAAATATTATTATTTATCTTCTGCAAGAAAAACACAAGGCATTTCATTAAAGAAACAATAATAAAAAGAAACATGCACCTCAAAGATTGGACCTCATGTTGGTCCATTTACATGACGTGTGTGTTTTACCGCTTGGCTACCATGCATACGGCCAAGCTGCAAAGCATCTCCCTATGTATCAAATAGCTTTGAAATGAAGCCAGTGTGGTATCAAAGAGTATATTGGAAAAATTATTTGTTCTTTCACACTAGCCATTTGTAGGCCAAAGTATGGAAAGATAGAGTCAGACTGAAAATTTCAATATAATAGCCGGGATTCAAATCCTGGCTATGGCATTGAATTTTTCAGTGTAACTCTACATTTCCAAAGTGTATCTTGTGAATGCAGTGTCATTGAATGCTTCTGATGCTTTCCAAATTAAACTTTGTTTCTGGTAGCTCCTCCTCCTCCTCCTCCTCCTCCTCCTCCTCCTCCTCCTCCTCCTCCTCCTCCTCCTCCTCCTCCTCCTCCTCCTCCTCCTCCTCTTCCTTTCTAAGACTGTGTGAAGAAGCCACATTTAAGATATGAACATAGCAGAGGGGGCTCATTAAGAATGTAAGTAAACATGATTTTGAACAAAAACTTGCAACTTTTAAAGTAGAAACCATGTATTATTTTTAACAGTATTAATAATGTAAGACTTGAAGGTTTGACAGCGAGCATTACTGATCAAGGCTTCGCGGGTGATCAGCCGTGTCAGGTTAATAAAGGTCAAGCTTTTATAGTTGCTACAATAAAGGTCGAGCTTTATTAACTTGACATGGCTGATCACCCACTTAGCCTTGTTTAGTATTAATAATATTAAGGTGCAAATTTAATTCAGAACAAAAGTAAAAAATTATCCTTTACATCCATAGAAAGATTAATCAAAAGCAAATATAAGAACAAACAAAACAATCAATATCTAACAAAGCCAAAGATAAAATATGGAACATTTTAATTAAAAATCCAGAAATTATTCCAGAAATCCTACGCAAAGCTGCAGTAGCAAATTTTAGATTACTTATGGAACATGATTATTTGGCCAAACACTTACACAAAATTGGAATTTATACAAGTCCAAATTGTCCTCTGTGCAACAAAGAAGAGGAAATCACTGAATAGCATCTTTTAACCTGTGAAGCCCTACCTGCCGGACCCACTACACAGAAATATTGGAGAGCAAGAGAGCTAATGTCTTCATTTCCAAAGCATAGCATTTGAAAACAACAACAACATATTAAATATGGTATTATGTTTCTATATAATTATTGCAAACAGTGATATATTGATACTTTATAAAGATTAATTGACATTTGAAACAGCAAACATTACCAAGTAAGGAATACTTCTACATGCTTCTTACCCCGTCATCAGCAGGCATCCAACTGGTTTCTGGAGCTAGTGGCAAAGTTAGCTGTAGGATATCAATATCTGTAGTTGTGACATGTGTAGGTGGAAAGTATGAACTTGAAAGTGGTGTGTGGACGGAGAAAATCAGAATTCCGGAAGTAGCCTTTGTATTTTAAAACATTAGTTCCTAACAGGTGCAGTTTGTATTAATAAAGAAACAGGGATTGGCAGAACTTCTGAATGGGGGGTCCTATTCTAAAACTTAGTAAGAAGCACAAAAGTGTGAATAAAACTTGCAAAAATGGCTTAAGACCTGATTTTATAGTTGATGGGACAATAGGAAAATTATGGCTACCTAATGTAAACAAAATACACCATCTTGCTACTATAGGTTGGTCTGGGTGACACAATTGGTTAGGCACATGCGCGTGCTGATCACAAGGTTATGAGTTAAAACCTAGCCCAGATTGTTGGTTTTTATGTGTGCTTAAAAAAGATGGCCCCATGTCAGCAAATATACTGACATGTGAAAGAACTTCAGCAGGACAAATTGCTGGTACACTGGTAGAGCTAATGTGATCCTGGCAATTCAAGATACTGTTAACAAACAAAATAATTTTAATTTGTGCAGCTATAAGACATGAGCCTTACCAGCTGGTGGTGCCGAAATGCTGACCACATCTCCTTTTATTGGTAGGATGATCACCCACATCTACCTTGCATATGTGGATGTGAGGCCAGCAGTCGGGTTGGCAGTTCCTGGCCCTCTATGGGCTGTAGCGCCATGGTTTATTATTATAAGACATGAGCAGAGGTGAGTGTCATTGTGATGCATTGAAAACCTGCTAGATTGCTGATGGTTGTGGAATATTAGGCTTTTACTGTACTTCGCTGACATTCTACAGTTGCTACCTAAAATATTCCTTGGCTATGCTTTACAGTTTATTCTGCTATACTTTGGCAGATTTGTTAGCCATGTGTTTTTAGTTCTGAACTGAAACAAAATGGGCATGGTTGTTTTACTGTCGTTATTTTCCTGTTAAAGCATTATAAGAAAGTTCGGTGGGTAGATCACATTCTCTAAAAGCAACTGCTATGGTCTTCTAGTAGTATTATTCACATTATAATTCATTGGGTTTTAAAACAGAACCTGACACTCAGGTGTTTCCCCAGGTCTTGGCAAGCCATGTCTTTAAAGGAACTCTGTTAGTGGTAATGTAATTCAAAAATACCTGGCTACATAGTCACTAGTTATCACAAGCATGAAATTTGATAACCTCTTTATTTTTATTTTGTTTGACATCAGCTATCAACTCTCTAAGGAAATGTTTATGGTGAGGAGTGAATGCTATAAAACTATATATATAGGTATCTTGGGGTGCGGGTATGTTGTTGAACAGATATATGGCATCCTTGAAAGATGTTGAACTTAAATACCAAGTTCAATATTTAACTGACCTTGGTTTTTTAGTTATACTGTATGCACAGACCTCATTCTAAAAATGCCAAGGTACAATCATAGATGTCGGAACATATATTTGCAGTAAAATATTGATATTGCATTTTTGGGTGGAATACAATACTTCCCCTACTTACTATATGTGGCACAGAAAATAATTAAAGGCCAACTAAGTGCAATAACTTATCAAAAGTTAAGGGCTAAGAAATGTATGACTTGTATAGTGTGCAAGCAGTACCTAATTAAACATGTCTCAGAATTTGTTAATTACACATCAAATGCAATAGTGTTTGCGCCATGATAGTCATTTGTTTGTCGGGCGCATGAATATTTTACTTGGCGCCGGTTATGCGGCAAACTGGTCATGTGACTCGCCAGCGTGCAAGAAAGTAGTCTTTTTCCAGTTAGTTAGTCAGACATGTTTGAGACAAGAACATTGATGTGATGTATTTCGTGGTGTGGCTGAGTGCAACGTTGTTGCAATGCAAAGACGTTTTTTAGTTTATCTAAATGTTAATGTATTGTCTTCTTTATGATTATTCATACAAGAAATGTAGCGTGTGCAATAAATTTATCCAGAGATATGAATACAGCTCTATCGAGTACAGTCCACAAAATCAGTTTCCTTGATTTCTGCTAAAATCAAGTGGTCCTCCGAATTAAATTAATCATGACACGAACATTGGTCCTTCACGGGCAGATATTATTGTGCATCGCAACAGTTTCTTCTGCATGGATTCAGTGCGCCCCAGGACGCCAGGCATCGGGATCTACACAGCAGATTATCAGTATTTCATTCACAACGACGCAGTAGCCTGCATCGCAACACATTTCAGGTCAGAACATTCCTTTTCTTTCTTTCTCTCCTTTAAGCAAGTCTCATAACCATTCAATATGGAGCAGGATTTGAAAGCTCTTGTCAAAAGATGGGGTATAATTAAAAGAAAATTTACCTTTGTTCGAAAATTTCTTGATGAATTACAGAACAGGTCAACATTTTCATATTGAGAGCTAATTTCGATAACTTAAGTGAAATTTGTGACAAAGTTGAAGCTATTCAGACCCAAATTGAATCTCTTGTGGAAGCGGAAACTGAATTAGATATGCATGCAGAACACGAGGAGGAAACAAGAAACAGTTACCTCGAATTGAAAGCTAGGTTAGCTGAATTAATGCAGGATCATAAACAGCAAGAAAATGGTTCTGGACATTCGCAGCACACAGTGCAGTCACATTCGTCACAAGCAGCTAAAGCTATCAAACTGCCTGTGATACAATTACCTAAATTTGAGGGTGATGTTACTCATTTCAAACATTTCTATGACACATTTACAAGCTTAGTGGTGAACAACCAAGCTTTAGATGCTATTCAGAAATATCACTACTTACTTTCCTCTCTCAAGGGACAAACTCATTCACTAATACAGAACATACCTGTCACTAGTGAAAATTTTGATGTAGCATGGGAGCTCATATGCTCACACTATAACAATACAAGATTAATAGCTACAGCTCATATAAAAAATTTATTAGTACTACCAGTAATGCATAAGGAAACGGTAAATGAACTACGTACCTTGCTCAACCATTTTCAAAATAACCTGAATGCCATTGAAGCATTAAAACTTGAAGTGCCTTTGCATGAAATCATTTTAATGCAACTTCTCCTAGAACATTTGTCTGACACCACACGCAGAGAATGGGAGAGTAAAATAGATTCTCGAAACTTCCCTTCTTTGAAGGACCTTATGCAATTTTTAGAAGCAAGAGCACACTCTTTTGAATTGCTTGCTAACACTGCATGTAACAAGACGGTAGTTAAGCCTAAGACTGACTTGCACTTTGCTAAGCCCAACAGCAGAGACAGTAAACACTCTTAGCTATCCACGAGTGATCATGTATGTCCATTTTGTCAGTGCAATCACATGCTACATAATTGTGATGACTTCAAAAACCTTAATGTACATAAGCGTTGGACTTTCATTAAATCCAAGCGCCTTTGTGCCAATTGCTTTGCTCCTAATCACATATCAAGTGGATGTAATCGTGCCTCATACTGCAATTGTGGCTCATCCACTCACAGCAAGTTGCTTCATGATAGTAACAGAGAAAATGCTTCACGTGCAACTTCATCTAGTCCTGTGAATGATTCTGCTAGAACAATTGACGCGCCATCTAGCTACTGTTCTTTTAAATCAAAACCCACACAGCAGGTTTTGCTTGCCACCGCACTAGTGCAAGTGGAAGACAGATATGGCAATCTCATACAATGTAGAGCACTCCTCGACTCTGCCAGTCAATCCAATTTCATAACTGCAGAACTTGCGAAGCGCTTACAGCTTAATAAGGTGACAGCTGTTACGCCTATCAATGGTATAAATGGCACCATTTCTACGGCCACACACCATGTTCAGGTCAATCTGAAATCTATGGTACATGATTTTAAGACTAAAATTGAATGTCTAGTACTTCCTCGTATAACAGGAAAACTACCTTCCACACATATCAATTTGTGCAACTGGAATATTCCTTCAAGCATTCCATTAGCAGATCCTAGGTTCAACATTCCTGATGAAGTTGAAATCCTAAAAGGAAGTTCCTTATTCTTCGAGTTATTGCATGGGAAAACCTTAAAGAGACAAGGACATCCTATACTAGCCAGCACAGCCCTCGGTTGGATAATATCAGGCCCTATTCCAAGGTCATCATACAAGTACAAGGCTAAGTCTTCGCCTCAGCATAATTTCTTCATCAGCACTGATAACCTTGACACACAGTTAAGACGTTTCTGGGATTTGGAAGAATTTCCTCAGCATGTTCTTACTAAGGAGGAAAAGGAGTGTGAAGAATATTATGTAAAAACAACCACTCGTAATGTCGATGGTAGCTTTACAGTTCGTCTACCCATCAAGGAGGACAAAAATTGCTTAGGTGAATCTAGACAGCAAGCCATCAATCGCTTTATGCACTTAGAACGACGTCTTCAAAACGACATCACACTTAAAGAAGATTAAACTCAATTTCTCTCTGAATATGAATCCATGGGGCACATGAAGCAAGTGTCACCACCAAAGGAAGGCGAACCTTGTTACTATCTTCCGCATCATGCAGTTTTCAAACCTTTGTCTACTACTACTCGCACCAGAGTTGTATTTGATGCATCTGCGCAGTCATCTTCAGGACTATCCTTGAATGATGTGCTGAAGTTAGGTCCTATTATTCAGAATGACCTTATCTCCATAATTTTACGATTCAGAACTTATCGCTATGCATTCTCAGCTGACATTTCTACGATGTACAGGCGAGTGAAAATGCATCCTGATGATCAAGATCTTCAAAGAATAGTATGGCGAGAAAACAAAGATGAACCTATCAAGGACTACGCTCTTACTACAGTCACATATGGTACCAAACCTGCATCCTTTTTGGCCATAAGGACTTTGCATCCACTAGCTTCAGAGGAAGAGGCTAAATATCCACTAGCTTCTCAAGCTATCCGTGAATCCTTCTACGTAGATGATTGCTTATGTGGTCATAATGCAAGCTTTACATATTCAGTGGCAGCTACTTCAGATGTTAGACAGTGGTGGACTCCCACTTAGGAAATGGTGTTCTAATCATGAAGATATTTTAAAATCCATTCCACCGGAACACAGAGAGACACAACTTCCACTTTCATTGGATAGCAGTGAAAATATGCATGCTCTTGGTCTCCTCTGGCATCCTGGAACAGATCAATTCCAGATACAAGACAATCCATCTCTTCATGATAATCTAAATTCTAGCTACACCAAACGAAGCATACTTTCTGTCATATCATCTATTTTTGATCCTTTAGGCCTAGTGAGTCCTATTGTCATAAATGCCAAGATGTTTCTACAATCTCTTTGGTTGGAAAAACTCGGTTGGGATGAATTGATACCATCTCACCTCATCCAACAATGGCTAAATTTCTGCGAGACATTGTCCATCATTCATGCTATACGTATTCCAAGACACGTCCTAATCACAGGTACATTAAGGGACATACAAATACATGGGTTTTGCGATGCCTCAGAAAAGGCTTATGGTGCCTGTATTTATCTTCGTTCTATGAAGAGCTGCAATGAGGTGAAACAGACTTCTTTGCTCCAAATCCAAGGTTGCACCATTAAAGAAACAAACCATTCCTCGGCTTGAACTTTGTGGTGCTTTACTACTCGCTAAACTTTACAAGGTTGTAGCTAACCTTAAGCTGCAGACTTCACAGAACTATCTATGGACGGACTTTATGATTGTTCTAGCATGGATTAAATCCAACCCACACAAATTGAAGACTTTTGTAGCCAACAGAGTTTCACAAATACAAGAGTTATCAGAAACTGCTGCTTGGCGATATGTAGCTACTCAAAATAATCCAGCAGATCTCATTTCAAGAGGAGTTTCAACTGAACTTCTTGCCTCAAATGACTTGTGGTGGAAAGGTCCTGATTGGATCTCACAACCCTTTGCATCTTGGCCAGAACAACCCAAACGATTAGATATTCAAGATGCCACTGAGCAACGCACTACTGCATGCTTGATGGTCACTACAGAAAGTGATGATATCATTTCTCGTTTTTCAAAATTGTTACGCCTGCAGAGAGTGACAGCATACATGCTGAGATTTGCATTCAACTGTAGAAACAGCAACACGAGACAGCAAGGTCCTCTCTCAGCACTTGAGCTTCAACAGTCATTGCACTGCTGCATTAAACTTGCTCAACAATCAGCTTATATCACAGAGTTAACAGAACTTAATGATAAAGGACACATTCCTACTAAAAGCTCATTGAAATCTTTGCATCCATTTGTTGACAATGATGGTTTAGTCCGAGTAGGGGGAAGAATTGACAAGGCTGAAACTCCCTTCCAGTCAAGACATCAGCTCATCTACCTCCTAAGCATCATCTTACCAAACTAATTATTGAAAGTGAACATGTTAAACTTTTGCATGCTTCCAATCAGCTACTTACCTTTTCTCTTCGACAACAGTATTGGATACCGAGAATAAGGGAAACTCTTAAGTCAGTCCTACACAAGTGCTTGCCGTGCTTCAAACTCAAGGCCAAGGGAGCTCAACAATTAATGGGCAATCTACCTAGCTACAGAGTGACTCCAGCGACACCCTTCCTACAAGTTGCAGTTGATTACGCTGGTTCATTCTTCCTACGTTATGGCTCGCCTCGCAGCAAGAGTCAGGTGAAGGCCTACATAGCTATCTTTGTCTGTTTATCCACAAAGGCAATTCACATTGAGTTGGTTTCGGACATGACTTCTTAGGCTTTTGTTGCTGCCCTACAAAGGTTTACAGCTAGACGAGGATTGTGTAAAGAGATCCTAAGTGACAATGGCACAAATTTTGTAGGTGCTAACAACAAACTTAGAGAACTTAGACTACTTTTGCAATCTCGCAAGCACCAAGAGATTGTATAAGACTACGCTTCATCTAATGAATGCACATGGCATTTTATACCACCCAGCTCACCCCACTTTGGAGGATTACATGAGGCTGCAGTGAAATCTATGAAATATCATCTTTGTAGAGTAATGGGTACACAAGTACTGACGTATGAACAATTAACCACATTACTAATTCAAATTGAGGCTTGCTTGAACTCCCATCCATTGCTACGCCATACTGATGATCCTTTTGATACTTCCTACCTTTCTCCAGGTCATTTCATCATTGGAGAACCATTAACTTCCATACCATCACCTTGTTCTGACAATCTGAATCAGTTACAGAAATGGCAACAACTCCAAGATCGTCTACAACATCTGTGGCGGCGGTGGTCAACCGACTATCTACATTCACTCCAGCAGAGGCAAAAGTGGTCCAGTTCCAGTGAAAATTTTAAGGCAGATACCATGGTCCTGCTAATGCAAGACAATTCATCTCCTCTGCATTGGGAACTTGGAATCATCACTGAGACTCATCCTGGTGGTAATGGTTTAGTGCGGGTAGCTACAGTGCGAACTTCTAAGGGTGAATATAGGCGTCCCATTGTGAAACTGTGTCCTCTGCCAGTTCAAGAACAACAGTGATATTTTTCAAAGTGTGCCTATGTTAAATTAAAAAACTGTTCAGTTTTTGGGCCCCAGTATGTTTGCGCCATGATAGTCATTTGTTTGTCGGGCGCATGAATATTTTACTTGGCGCCAGTTATGCGGCAAACTGGTCATGTGACTCGCCAGCATGCAAGAAAGTAGTCTTTTTCCGGTTAGTTAGTCAGACATGTTTGAGACAAGAACATTGATGTGATGTGTTTCGTGGTGTGGCTGAGTGCAACGTTGTTGCAATGCAAAGACGTTTTTTAGTTTATCTAAATGTTAATGTATTGTCTTCTTTATGATTATTCATACAAGAAATGTAGCGTGTGCAATAAATTTATCCAGAGATATGAATATAGCTCTATCGAGTACAGTCCACAAAATCAGTTTCCTTGATTTCTGCTAAAATCAAGTGGTCCTCCGAATTAAATTAATCATGACACGAACAAATAGTGTTAAGCCATATTGCTGTAGTTTTTGTCACTTAAGTTAATGTATTTTCATTGAAATATTTGCTCTCTGTTTTTGCTTATATTTTATCATATTCCAGTTAATTTGTTAATTTCTTATATAGTGTTTTACATGAAAGTAAATGCTGACATTCTCCGTACATGGAGGAAATCACTTTTGTTATAATTTGTCTTAACTTTATTGTACATATCAGTGATGAGAGTCTTTGATTAAATTAATGGCAAACTGGTGTACATAAAGAATTGCATTATATAAAACTAAAACACAGGCTTACTTATTTTCCCACTGTATTGCAAATAAATAAAATCATATACAATTTAAGACAAAAATAGTAATCTTGGTTGGTATTCTAAAATAAGATAAACTGAAAGGAGTGGGCATGGTGATAACGCCACCTCTGTGTTTAATGCCTTTCTCCGCAGATAGGAATATAATATATTTAATGTTAAGATATAATATATATATATATATGTTAATATATTTAATGTTAATATTTAAACATTGCACATCTTTCAATTACTGGTACTGCAGTTTAGAAGTGTTGGGTATGGGAGGTTATAGCAGAACACACTGCAGGTGCGATCGGTTAATAGTACAGATAGCTACATAACCGACTGACCACCACAGACGTTATAGTTCCACAAATTACCACAACTTATTCAAAACTTGTGGTGTTTGTAAACAAAAGAGTTGCGCAGGAGACAGACGATTGTTTGAGTGGTATTCCTCCGTATATAAGAGTTTTAAAGTGTATATTATCTGTTGTTCCAAATCACAGGCTGTGACATTCACATGACGTACGCTACAAGACGTACTAAACCTCCGCATGGCAGGATCAGAAATACATTGGTCCACGGAGGCCAATTACTTAGGAGTCACACTGGACTGGCGTTTGACATGGAAGAACCATATTGACAATTTAGCCAATCGGGTGTCCAGGAGAATGGCAATGCTCTACCCTCTATATAACATAAAAAATCTCCCATGACTCTCAGCAATAAGTTACTCATTTATAAACAAATCCTTTGTCCCACCCTGACGTATGCTTGCTCAGTATGGGGAGCTGCAGCAAAAACACATCTCCACAAGCTACAAGTCTTGCAGAACAGATACCTCCGAACAGCAACCGCAGCCGACTGGTACATACCTAACGACAATATTCACAATGACTTATCTTTCCCCAAAATCACTGAATACATTCTACAAATTTCCCATAATTTCTACAACAACCTTCCAAACAGCTTTAAATAAAACACCACCACCTAACAGCTTTAATGAACTGATCAGAGGCCTCGGGGAATACGATATTGACCCTGGGGAAGTGTACAAAGGACCAAGGCTAGTACTAGCAGCACCATAACTCAAAAACCATTAAGACTATCAGCATTATTAATACTCAGACAATCCCAATGACTAAATCCATTGACTAATCATTACCTATTACATATTAATCATTACTTACTTATCACCATCTACCCACCGTCATTTCTTCAAAACTCACCACCAAGCCAGTAAGGGACAAGCTCCCGATATGGCAAGAAGTCGAGGGTCCCTCTTCTGAGGAGCAGGTTCAACCCTCAACGACACCACTGTGCTTGCTTGCTTGCTTGCTATCTGTTCTTGTGCTACGAGTGAGATTAGAAGTTTTGAAGGATTTCCCCATACCTGGTACGGGTTCGACTCGGACCGCTTGGATTTCAACAAAAAATTTGCAACAACCTAAGGTAACCTAAAATGTATTCTCAAACTATTAACTCAACTCAAAGTTATCCCTAAATTGCAAAGAGTAAACCCACTAAAGATCAGGCAATTGTAATTGAAGCACATGATGGTATCCATCTTAAAGAATCTATACTATTGGCGAACTCACTGATCCTCTAAATCGATTTGTAGCCAGTATTTCAAATATAAGAATTTGCATTAACTTAGCGAGTAAACAACTGCCTGAAACTCTGTGTAACCAACATCCTAAAATTAAAGTTAGCAACGTTACATTGACGTTACGGCCACTTCTAACTTAACGTAGGATCATACTGTCAAACGTATGTCCAGTTATACGAAACTCTGTTCTTGAACGTGCTTTAAGCAACTTTGGAATTAACACCACCTCTGCAATAATGCATATTCGAGCAGGATTTAGCATCCCAGGTTACTCCCAAATACGGAGCTTTGGAAGTCAACTCTATGTTCAACCTGAGGATTTTAAAAAGCTTACAGATAACTTTGAGTTGTATCATGAGGGCACTGTATACTGGATATATGTATCTTCAGATGCCCTAACGTGCTTTGTGTGCAAGATAGAGGGCCATTTGGCTAAACAATGCACTCAACAAATTACTGAACTGCTAACACCTGCAACTATCATCTCTAACACTGTAAACTTTCCTTCTCTCTCACCGAGACTGGTGATCCGCAGTGAGACTTCCGTGTCCAAAGAGGGGACCAATGTCAAAACAAGTTCAGCAGAAAATGAGTCAGTAGAACCTGTATGTATAGAAGAAAATGGCACCTTCCTGTTTGAACCTCTTTCGAAACATTACTACAACTTAACACAGAAATGGAATTCCCTCCTTTAGGGCCTAAGCATAAGACAGAGTCCAAGAATAATATCCTTAAGCGACCTATATCAACATCCAGTAATCCATAAACCATACTAAATCTGCAACCGATGACGAAAACCTATCTGACTCCTCTCTAGTGACTTTAGAGGAGACAGAAAAAACCAAACATATACATGAAAAACCAAAAAAGACTGACATTCTCTCGCTCATAAATGATCAGATATATGTAATACAAAGTGCTATGGAAGAGAGACCCAATGATTATGTTTTAAATTACCTACATTTCAAAAGTTTTTTTGAAAATACAGTTAGAGCATCTGATATAGTATCAGTTGCACTTAGCTACCCTGATGATTTGGAAGGACTCCTGGATACAATCAGAAAGCTACATCCTTTGTTCACCAATAAAACAATGAAACATAAAAGCACCTGTATAGGAAAGAAACTGCTTTCCGAAATAAATAGTAAAACCACAATTTCTTAAACATTTTGATGGTTACATAGTAGAAGTTTTCGCTATTGTCATCTAACTGTGGTTCTATACGTAGTTAAAATACTTTAAAAAATAAAAACCACAGAACATAATGGAACACAACATATTGCAATGGCACATAAATGGATTTCATTCTCAACTGGAGCACCTTCAACTCTTACTTAATTAACATAACCCAGTAGTTATTTATGTACAAGAAACAAATTTTAAGCATGATTATGTTGCTCCATTACGAGGCTACAATGTCTATAATAAAAATCAAGAAGAATATTATTTGAAGCAAAAGGTTAGAAACAGTGATGTATTTAACACTTGAAAGTAATGAGTCGGCAATTCAAAAACAAACATCACTTAAATTATCCTTATTTGGACATGTTTCAGAGAACGTTTTGTCCCCATCGTCAGCAGTTATCCGACTGGTTGTATCCGTGGTTTCTTGAAGTGAGCTGGTTGTCTGTGGCGGCATCTGTTGTCTGTGAGATGAACTTCCAAAGAGAGTTTTCAGGCGGCAATTTGAAATTTAAAGTATACTGTTTGTTTTTTATAATTAACAACTTTTCCCAAACATCAAGTTCGGCTGCATTACTGGCTGATTTTAATAGTTTTATATTTGGTACAATTTCATGATTGGTAGACCAGAAATGGTGAGCAATTGCTGATTTTTCTATTTGTTTGTATTTCATGCATCTCATATATTCCTGTAACCTAATATGTAAACTTCTTTTGGTTTTTCCTATGTAGAACTTATTGCAACTTGAGCAGTTGATTTTGTATATACCTGATTTCTTGTTTTCAGTTATTGGGTCTTTCAGGTTGTTGCATAATAAGTTTTTTAAACTGAATTTATTTATTGGGGCTAGGGTGATGTTGTACTTCTTGAATATCTTGTTGAATTTATGATGCATTCTGGGATGATATGTGAATTTCCTGAACTGTATCTTGGTTTTTGATTCTGTTAATTTTGTAGTATCCAATATGTGCTTCTGTTTCTTGAATTTCCAAATTTTCTTATCTATTGTTTACTATATCCATTAATTGCAGCTATGTTAATCATGTGGTTATATTCTTTGTTGTATTCATTCTTTTTCAATGGGATGTTGACTAGTCTATATGCTAAGCTGTCCAAAACTGCATGTTTGTGTTGTGTAGGGTTGTAGCTATCATTCTTGATGCAATTATCTGTTTGTGTTGGCTTCCTGTAGATGCCAAAAGATATGTTATTTAATTCATGGATTATCTTCAAATCTAAGAAAGGCAAGTAGCCATCTTTTTCAGTGTCTATTGTGAATGTACACATGCTAGTGTTGGGGTGGTCACCTATGTTAAAGAAACAATGCCGCAACGTGCTGGGTGATATGCATAAAACTCAGCAATTGCTTTTTCTTGCACTCTAGCAAATGATAAAAGCAAAAGAAATTGCAATAAATTGTATGCATAAAGCACGTGCTTTTGCTTGAAAGCATTTACTACCCATACCTAGCAATTGCTTCCTGCCTAGCAGACCACTGCAAGTAATAAATCTCTTAGCGAGCATGCGCATGTTTCGCTACGTCATGAAAGCAGACGAACTGTATGTATTTTTTATCAGTTTGTATACACGTATTGTGCCTATTGGTGTGTGCTTTTGAATCAGTTACTTGTTTTGTTAAAATCTGCAATATGTCCTCAGATAGTTCTGATACGGAAGCAGACAACGAGTTTAATGTTGTGTTTGTTAGCGTAATTAAAAACAAGACAGTGTTATTGAACAAATCTCAAGTTCCCAAAATAAAACAAGAAAAGGAGATAGTGATTGGACAGGCAATTACGGAAATTGAGCAACTTTGTGGTAAAAGAATGGAGTCAAAAAAAATCACAAAGAAAATCAGTAATATGAAAGCTGTAGGGGAAAAAAAAGAAAAAGAAAAAGAAAGAAAAAACTGGCCGCGAAGGCAACAGGAAACAAAAAGATTAAACTGAATCATTGGCAGCAACAACTATTTTCGCTGATGTCATCAGATAATAATCCAACCTTAAACAACATTCCAGGTGATATTTTGAAATAAATAATTTTCCTCAGATAATAAATGCATTTCTATTTCATTATATGTTGCGTACTGTATAAAATTTCAAAGGTAAGGAAGGACATTTTGCAGTATTTTATTCTTTTTTGTGGTACAGGTGCATGTGAGGGAGGTGTGCCAGGGAAAGAGGGTCCTTCTTTAACACCAGTAGTATCACAAAGCAGGCCCGAGAGATCTACAAAACGTCAGCGCATGTGTGATTTTGAATCTGAGGAAAGTAGAGGTCTGTCTACCCCTGAATACCAGAGGCTACTGATCAGTGAACAGCTAAAGTTAACAAGATTACAAATTGTCTATTTTTCAAAAAAACTAGAACTTCCGAAAAACAAGAATAACTAGCCATTAAAGGTACCATATTGTTACACTTTATTTAAATATATACATGTACAACATTTTCAGATATTGGAATTAAAGTCTTTCTGTTTTAACTGAATAATTGATTTACAAATCATATATAATTTCAGCAATTTCATTTCGTTTTCTCAACCTTTCTCTATGTATTGCAGCATCGTCACCAACATTTTCAATGCTATTTACATTTTCAAAATCACCTGCATCACCATTAGGGTCGTCGAAATCATAATCATCAAGCAAGTACTTAGCCACGTTATGTAGGATGAAACAACTTTGTATAAGTGTTGGTGTGTGTACTAAATCGAGCCTTACCCCGTAATGAAGAATTGGAAATCTTTTCTTTAACTGTCCAAAACAGTGCTCGATTATACCACGTTCTACCTTTAAGAGTTTATTAAATGCAATTTCTTGTGGTGTAACAGGATTGCGATATGGAACCATTAACCAAGGTGCCACTGCGTAACCCTCACCTGCTACCAACAAGGAGTTTATGCTTGTCTTCATTACTGCACACGGTGCACTGTTACGCGATATGCATGAGTCATGCACTGACCCAGGCCACTGAATGTCAACGCTCGTGAAACATTCCTCGGCATTACATGTAGCTTGCACATTTATGGAAGCATAACCTTTGCGCTTAATGTATTCATCTCCATGATGATTTGGTTTTGGAATTTTCACATGTGTACAGTCGAGAACACCAACTGCAGATGGGAAATGGTACTTCCTCTGCCACTGAAGTTTAGCATCGTGCATACTCTGTTGATCCAAAGGAAACGACATCCAAAAATGAGTTTTTTCAACTATTTTGCTTGCTACGTATGTGACAGTTCTTGACACTGTACTCTGGTGTATACCCATGTCTTCTCCAACTCCAACCTGGAAACCCGGGTCTCCAACGTATGTTAAAAAAGTCCTCATTTTCTGCTGACCACTCAAAGCTCCGCCGCGCGTTTCGTGATTTTCTCCCACAAAATAATCACTTAACCACGTAACATTTTCACTGCTAAATCTATATAACTTTTTGAAATCCCGTTCTTCGGGGTTCCTCCTTTGTCTGTAGACCTTTCTTTCCCGAATATTCATAAACGCAGCCATTTCTGCTTCCGATAAACCTTTTGCTAAGCTAGAGAAGTCAGCATTGAGGCACACTTCAGTTTTTCATAGCAATTGCAATGAAGCAAAAGCAACTCCTAGGAGTTATGCATACAATTTCTAGCAATTGCTACTCATCATAGCTTTTGCGCCTACGTGAACAAGCTTTTGCTAAAGCAAAAGCAATTGCTAGATATTATTATGCATATATATCGAAGCATTAGCTAGATTTTTCTACAGATTTGAAGGAAAAGCAATTGCTTAGTTTTTATGCATACCACCCGCTGTCTCACTCAATACTACTGTAGAGGCTACTGCAGTTTCTGTTCTTCTGACAACAGAGCTATGTATATGTAATATATATCTCCCCAACAGCCACAGTTTAGATCTTGTGAAACTAAATGAGCTGGAGCAACAATTACCTCGTCCTTACCTTATTCTCAGAGATTTCAAGAGCCATGGGGATGCAGCTCCGCTAATTCATGAGGAAAACGATTTGAACAGTTTATAAATGATTTAGACCTAATTCTGCTTAATTCCTGGAACCTACTCACTGCAGTCTAGTATATGGAACACTCAGCTGCATAGATTTAAGCTTGTGCTCATCAAACATATCAATCTTGTTTGAATACTTGATTTGTAAGGAAGCTCAAGGAAATAGTGACCACTTTGCTATTATAATTACTCATCTGAGTGACAGTCCACAGAAAATCACATTCATGTCAAAATTTAACTTTAAAAATGCTAATTGGGATACATTTAAGAGTTTTATAACTAATGAAATACCCCAGCTCTCACCTTCCTCTGAATTTATTCACAATAATATTAATGAAATAGTTAAAAACTTCAATGAACTTATCCTAAAATGTGCAAATATTTCTATACCTAAAGTAGCCCCTTATAGGAACTCAGTTTCTTGGTGGAACAGTGAATGCCAAAAAACTAATAATTTTAAGAATAAAGCATATTACAAATACAGACGCTATCCTACTGAAGAAAATAAGCTTAAATATCTCCAAGCTAGAGCTAAAGCAAGAAAAACTGTTAAAGTAAAAATGAATCACGGCTGAGTTATGTTGCATCCTTAAATTATCAAACCCCTCAGAAAACAGTATGGGGAAATATTCAGAAAATTAGAGGCAGGTTTAAATATAACTCAGAAATAATTTTGCAAGATCCTGACTCAAAAACAATTACCACCAATCCTCATTCAGTAGCTAACACTTTAGCAGATGCATTTGCATCTACATCATCTGATGCTAATTATGAGGTATAAGTAGTTATTGCCAAAAATGGGGGTTGAGAGTTAACAAAAAGGAAACAAAGATCATGGTTGTTAAGAAAGGTTATAGATTGCATAAAGATGAGAAATGGGAGATAAATGGAAGAGAAATAGAGGTTGTTAAGAGATTTTATTATTTGGGGATAAGACTGAGCTGTGATGTTAAATGGACTGAACAGAAAAAATTGGTTCTAGCAAAAGTTAAAATGGCCATGAGTATTGTAAGAGCATGTCAATTACCTGACATTAATGTCAAATGGCTGGAAAGGATCTATACTGCCATAGTAGAAAATAAAATGTTGCATGGGGCAGATATATGGGGAGTGGATGAAGCATGGGAAGTAGTGGTAGTGGTAGTGTTTATTCATCCTTTTGATCATAGTACATGATATAGGACACCTCAAGTACTTATAACTAAAATTTATACAATAAAAATATACACAACACAAGTTTAGAAATGAAAATTCAGAAACTGTACACACAGTATAATAATAATTTATCTGTAGTTGACATATTAAAAAATTTCCAGTTTTCCCAAATGACACCAAATCCTATTTGAAATATCATTTCCTTTATTTTATTTAGCCATGAATCGTTCTGATTTAGTCTTTCCTGTACTATCAAGCATTAATGTAGAATAGTCTGCTCATCTAAATTCCTAATTCTCGCCCAATAATGAAAGTAATAAGTATTACAAGGTATTACAAAATACTTTTTAAAATGGGAGAAAAATCTAAGCATACAAGAACATGTCCTACATAATAATAGGAGTCAGAAGCAGCTGCCAGGGCCATTTCAGCATCCAAAGGGATACACCTTTGAAAAATAGGGAGTGAAAACTGCTAAGTTAACTGACTGCATTAAGTATATAAGATAAACATATAGCGAGCACAAAACAAATTGCATTTGTGGAAATTAATTATTCTTTCACACTGGCCGTGTGTAGGCTAAATTGTGGAAACGTATAGTCAGACTGAAAAATTCAATGCCATAGCCGGGATTTGAACCACGAGTCAGTTGGAGAATTTAATGTCATATCGGCACGTTGGCCATAGTAGCACAATGGTAGTGCGGCTGGACGGAAACCAGAAGATCCGTGGTTCAAATCCCGGCTATGGCATTGAATTTTTTAGTCTGACTATACGTTTCCACAATTTAGCCTACACACGGCTAGTGTGAAAGAATAATTAATTTCCATTAATTAACCTAGTAGTGGTTAACTATAAATCCCGGGCCTTGAAGTACTTACATGTAGTAAGTCGCCATTAATGTAGTTGTCTCATGTGTTTATGAGAACTCCTAAGTGGTTTACCGGGAAAATACAAGTCAGTTGGAGAATTTAATGTCATATCGGCACGTTGGCCATAGTAGCACAATGGTAGTGCGGCTGGACGGAAACCAGAAGATCCGTGGTTCAAATCCCGGCTATGGCATTGATTTTTTCAGTCTGACTATATGTTTCCACAAATTGCATTTGATAGCTCTTTGATTATGAACTGTTATTAGAAGATGAGTTGACATTATCACAAGAATTTCACTGCAGCAAAGGCTTAGGCATACAAACCGGTTGATTCCCATTTTCAGTTTCTCAGCAATTTGGATACATTTATTAATGAGGAGATATTCCAGAAGCTCCAAACTTAGTAGAGACACAGAGAGCAAGGTGACTCTGCAGTAACCATGTTGTTGTACTCAGGAGGTTGCAGTTTCGGTCCCCTCTGACCGTTCACTCTGACTTGGGTTTTTTGTGCCTTCCCCTTTTCATTTTAGCAAATGCAGAGGTGCCTGCTTTCATACCACAATTTCCTTTGCCTCATTTCCTTAACATCTTTCAGGTGTGCTTTCAGGCTTGTGTTGTATGGCAGTTCTGCACTTAATATGGAGTACAATTCACAAACGAGGTACGAATATTTCAGGCAGCAGACTTCGTAGATCAATTTATAGAGGTTCTTTCGTGCCTATGCTCCCTCTTGGGGGAGGGATTATAGCCGAAAATAGGAGACATGAAAGTCGAGAGCAGGATTCTTAAAAGTTTACAATTAAACTCAACCTTAAAAAAAACAGTCTATCAAGAAGGTCGGTCACGGGAAACAAACCAGTGACATCCGGAATACAGGCCACAGACACCACAGCGTGAATATTCCCACTCGATAAGACAGCGGATTAAGCGTCATAAAAACCGTTTGTATAACAGTAGAGGGCCCACTCAGAATAAAAAAATAAATCGAGCTCTTGACACTTCTTTCGACACATCACCTATAAATAAAGAGGATTATGCATATGCTTGTCCTATTACATTCTGCAGAATACATCGCTCACATTAATTCTAACCAGCTTCCGCATGTGCAACAGTTTATTTTTTTAATAAATTTATTTAAGGTCACTTCAACTTCCTAGGTCTTCTCACGACCATCTTAACAATATAGTATAATTAGTAACATTTATAAAAGTTTACATTAAATACACAGGTTTACAATCAAACATACGTAATTACACATTAATTATATTAATTAAGAAAAACAATTTACGTTAAATACAGATTACTAAAAACAAGATGATAACATACTCATAGATTAACAACAGTACTTTGGAAGAAGAATTGCCATTACTTTTAGACCATTGTGTTGATTGTGGGTGACAATTGAATAGAGTATAGTGTTTATATATTTATATTAATTTCCAAATGTCAATATCCTTTAGGTAAATAAAAGGCTTCCAGCATACTTTGAAGCTGTTTAGCAGTGTGGAGATGTCCTGTAGGATTCCATGTTGTTTTCTGTTTCTTTCGTATTTATTACATTCTATGAGAAGGTGGTAGATGATGAAGTCTTTATGACGTGCATTATATGTAGGCTGCAGCTGTCCTGAGAGGAGATATGAATGAGTGAAGCTGGAGTGAGTTCCTTTCTAGCAAGTGGCTTGATTTGGTAGAGAGCGGTGGATCCTTTTCGTCATTAATATTTTCAGGTTGTTACCAGAAACAAAATATAAATTTTACAGCTTCTTTCACTTAATTCTGCCAGAATAAACAAATCATTTGTATATATATATATATACAAGTATATGTGCAGCCATGTGTCTTTCTGTAGGCTTATGCAAATGTTTTTTACAGTGTTTTATCCTCTATCTGTTATCAAGTGGGAATGTTCAGCCCATGGTGTGTGTGGCCTGCATTCCGGATGTCATTGGTTCGATTTCCGTGGCCGACATTTTTCACCCACAAGTTTTTCAAAGGTTGAATGGCAAATGCTTGGGTGGTTAATTACATCACCAACTTTAATATCCCTCCATTTCATCTCACTTCCCATGTTACTTCATCTTTCATCGTGGTTGGATATTTCAGGCTATTTGTGAAGTACAGTGTCTCTCAGTCGACTCATAGAATAATTTTAATCTATTAACCTTGTAATAGTTGCTCTAAGAAGTAAGATGCTACAGCAACTATTAATAACTACAATACAAAGACAATTAACAATGAAATTGTTTTTTATATTGTTTCAGTACTCTGTGTGGGATGTGTTTGAGAAAGCCAAATAAGAAATTTGGTTTCGCAGAATGCCAAAACTGGGGCAAGCCTACAAAAGGGGGATATTCTTCCAGAAGCCAAATGAAATATATCCAAAGGTGGTTTAGGGAAATGAAGAATTTCATGGTGCTATAACTTCCAATATTTAGGTATAAAATGTTAGCTCTTAGCAATAGTAATCATGGACAATAAAGGTTCTTTCTTAGTAACGTGTTGATTTCTTGTAAAGCACTACCAGATACTTTCTTTCATTAAACCCCTTTAGTTATGAAGTTTGCATTTATAATATTCGCAGAAGTTAAAGGTATATGGAGGCGGGCTGTACTGCACACTCCAGCAAATCCTAAACTTGGCCCTCCTGCCAACATTGCCAAATGTGGTACATGCATCTAGTGCGCCTGAACTGAGAACATTATAGTAATTAATTTCGCTCGGATAAATGTTTGGAAAATGGCAGATGCCAATCTTATAATAAGAAAGAATTTTATTTTATGATCACGACCGTACAAAAATCCTGTCTCTAGGATACTTAGAAGATGAAGGATGCACAATTTATCTTCACATCTGTATGGTTAAATGTCATGGATAAATATTTGAATGTTACAGATGCCAATCTTATAATAAAAAGGAATTTTATTTTCTGATAACGACCGTTCAAAAATCCTATCTCTATGATATTTAGAACATGAGCAATGCACGTTTTATCTTTCACATGGTTATGGTTAAATGCTACAGATAAATATTTGAATATTACCAATGCCAGTCTTATAATAAGAAAGAATTTTATTTTCTGATCATGACCATACAAAAATCCTGTGTCTACTAAACTTAGACCTTGAGTGATGCACATTTTATCTTCGCAAGTCTATGGTTAAATGCTACTGATAAATATTTGAAAATTACAGATGCCAATCCTATAATAAGAAAGAGTTTTATTTTCTGATTATGATCATGCAAACATCCTATCTGTATGATACTTATAACGCAAGCGATGCACTTTTTATCTTTACATGGTTATGGTTATCCAATATCCATCCATTCAACACAGATAAGCCTGAAAAGAACCACCATCCTATCCTTACAATATCTCAAGCATAAATAAATAATGCACCTACTATGAAAACAGAAGTCATGCAGTTTGAAACAGAGTTAATTTTCAGTTCGGTTTCAGAGTAGAGATGTTGTTTTGTTAAAATGAATGGCATCGTTAAGTCCTGTGTTGAACTTGAGCTGAAATATTGTTTATATTACATTAAATTACTATTCTACACATATCTTTTTTCCAGTATTTGTGATCCGAGTGCATGAACATGTCCCCGAAGCTGGGACAAGTAATTTTTCAATCAGCAAATGTGAAGAGATTCATTCTCGGGGCAGAAAGATTATATTTAATATGAACAAGTTTTTACGAAAGATCCCCAATCAAGGATATAGGGCAACTGTTGATTTTTCAAAATCCCAGCAATTACTCTGTAACTTTGTGGGTATGTAGTGTGCATATAGTTTCACGAATTTGTAGTGAAGCAGCTTCATCCTTAGAAGAAAGGAGCTAGCCTGTGTTTTTTCAATGTTCGGGAAAGATTCATGAAGTCGGAAAGCTAGTTGCTGGATTGGAAATCATGCTTGCTGTTCCACTGCTGTGACATGTGTCAAGGTAAGATCTTAATGTTTTAGGAATATTTAATGTGTTGTTTAATTACAGGAAGAATAGCCAAAATCTTTGCTTATGGGTAAAACTACTTTTATGTACAGAACCTCTGCTGGTACGTGTACTTGCTCGGCAACAGCACACCACTTGAACATGGCCAGCATTCATATGCCTTTAACTTTTGCGAGCAGTATACTGTATGAAAGTGGAATTGTTGAAATCTCTGAACCATACTATGAATAACTTCTGTTCCAAGGTAATGAATTGGAATCCAATGTTGGAATATGGATTTTTCCAGTGTTGGGACACTGGGACCCATGGTCGCCTTATTAAACAGTCTAAAGCAATGCCTACTTAAATATTGAATAGCAGTTTCACTTTATTATATGAGGGGTAATCAAATATAAACAGGCCTTTCGTTCCAGAAAATTTAATCATGAAGAATAATTGAAATTAACATTTTTCTTACTCTTCTACATATTGACCCATCTTTTCTATGCATATTCCAACAGACAGGCAGTTTTTTAATGCCTGTTTCAAAAAAAGTAAGAGGACGAGTGCAGAGCCAGTTGTGCAAGAAGCCTTTCATCTCATTGGTTGTGAAACAATGTCCTCGAAGAGTTTCTTTGAGTGGAACAAACATGAAGAAGTCAGATGGTGAGAGGTCTGGTCTGTAGGGTGGATGTGGAAGGGCAGTACAGTGCATTTCGGCCAATTTTTGCTGTTGTGCTGCTCCGGTGTGTGGTCTGGCATTATCCTGCAGAATCAACTCATTTCCGATTGGGCTACTGCGACATTTTGACCGGAAAGCAACTCGAACTTGACTGAGAAGGTCACAGTAGTCGGCAGCATTAATGATCCGTCGTCGTCCCTGTTTGATGAAATCAATGAGGACACCTTTTGAGTCCCAGAACACTGTGGCCAAAACTTTCCCTGCTGACAGTTGTGACCTGGCTTTCACCGGTGGTTGCTCTCCACTACTCCTCCAATCCAGGCTGGTCCTCTTTGATATGGGTGTGTAATGATGCACCCATGTCTCATCACAAGGATGATTCTGTCCAGAGAAGCATCACCTTCTTCTTGGTAGTGCATGAGAAGCATGCGACACATTTGAACTCGCTCTGCTTTCTGTTCTGCAGTGAGATACCGCGGAATCCAGTGAGCTGACACTTTTCTCAATTTCAGCTCCCTTCGAATGGTTGACATTCCCATAGCTTAAAAGAAATTGTCGACAAATCTCAAGCATTGATGTGGCGATCCCTTTCAATGATGTCTTGAACATCTTGGATGTTTTCTGGATTGAGGCTGGTGCATGGAGGGCAAGGGTGGATCAGGTTTTCAGCACATTCACGTCCTCCATTAAACTCATGGTACCAGGTTTAACTCTGGTCCATGAAAGGGTTCTTTCCCCAAACTGTGCGAGTAACCAACGGCAAATTTCAGCTGCACAGACATTTTCATTGACAAGAAACTTGATTATTACTCGTTGCACAACAGCTGGATGCCACTCTCTCTCAGTCATCTCGGCAGTAACTGAGGGACATAGCCAAACGAGTTCCCAAGGCCACTGTCCCCTTCCAGGGACCTCACTGCATGTTCTGTAAAAGCCTTGAACCCATATGACACTTTATGCTTTCGCAGTAAACAAAGGCTTGTTAATATTTGATTTCCCCTCGTATCTCTGTTTTTATAGGATCTAAAAAGTAAGAAAGCAAAATTTTTTTTTTCCTGTATCCCAAGATGGTTAATGCAATAAAAAAGAAAAGGGAAATGGAAGACTTTCAGTGTGTGTTCTATATTAATGATTGTTTCTTTATGAAATGTTCATGGATTAAGTTACACTACATCTTCCTCCCATTGTAGCAGTAATGGTCTCTGCTGAAAATGTAGGGAAGTTAACCTTGCATCCTGCGCTGGTGAATTTCTGTCCAGTTGCATGAGCATGACTTTCCTGTTTGGTGTTAGTAATGGTTGGCAGATGATCTTTCAATAGAATGGCTGATTACAGGTGGTCTATTGAGATCAGTCCATAAAAATACTGCTTTCTCTCTTTTTTCTTTTACGTACTTGCTGTTAAATTCCATTATCTTTTTTACGAATGATTGCTTTATATGTAATAGTGTACATAACTTACTGTTGCAGAAGAAAGAGTTTCCAGAAAACTTGTTTCTCCCTTCCTTAGCTGGACAATATCCCATAGAAAGAGAAGCACTTGTAATGATTCCATTAAGGGCCATACTGTTACTTGTATTTACGAGGTTCTTGGTTCAAATTTCGAAAACACAAAGTGCCTGAACCTTTTTCATGATTCTCATTATTGCTTAGCTGTTTTTCTCAAGTTTTCACTGTTCTTATCCACCCTTTAACATTTGTAGGTTATGTAAAGTGTAATAACAAAATCTACATTCTATTTTCACGTGCCTTTCTTTACACATTCTGTTATTGTTTTCAAATGCTAGGCTTTGGCAATGGAGCCATTAGCTCTCTTGCTCTCCAATATTTCTGTGTAGTGGGTCCTGCAGGTAGGGCTTCACAGGTTAAAAGATGTTCTTCAGTGATTTCCTCTTCTTTGTTGCACAGAGGACAATTTGGACTTGTATAAATTCCTATTCTGTGTAAGTGTTTGGCCAAATAATCATATTCCGTAAGTAATCTAAAATTTGCTACTGCAGCTTTACGTGGAATTTCTGGAATAATTTCTGGATTTTTTATTAAAATGTTCCATTTTTTATCTTTGTCTTTGTTAGATATTGATTGGTTTTGTTTGTTTTTATATTTGCTTTTGATTAATATTTTTATGGATGTAAAGGGTAAGTTTTTACTTTTGTTCTGAATTAAATTTGCACCTTTTTTGGCAAGGAAATCAGCTGATTCATTTCCTGTAATTCCACAATGTGCAGGTATCCACTGTAATATAATTCTTTTCTGTAGTTTTCGAAGTTGATGGATCATTTTGTGACATTCTTTAATATGGATTGACCTCATTTTATATGAGCTTATTGCACATAGTGCTGCTTTAGAATCAGAAAGTATGACAGCATTTTTGAATTTATCTATTCTGTGTAGAAGGTGTTGGAGTGAAATATGAATAGCCGTTACTTCTGCATCAAAATTTGTTGTGTGGTATCCTGCTGGTTGATAGAATGAGAACAGTGCACACTCCATAAACAGAAACACTAAACAGCCTTTGTTAAAACAATATAGTAGAAATATAAATAAGCATAGCTTAGCAGATCTAAAGGCCAGACTTGAAACAGAAGATTGGAGCCCTATATATGCAACAAATGATATCAATGTTATGTATGAATCATTCATAAATAGATTGAAATACCACATGGATATAGTAATGCCAATGAAACTGCGAAAGCTAGGGGAACATAAAAAGAACTGGGTAACAAAGTGTATTTTGAAATCTGGGACAAGGTTAAGATTTTTGAATTCTTTAAGGAAAAGGTATACTGATCCGGGCTTAGAACAATACTTTAAGAAATATAAAGAGATATATAATAAAGTTTTAATACAAGCAAAAAAGCAGTATAATAGTGAATTTATCAATAATGCTGAGAATAAACAAAAAGCCATGTGGAGTATAACTAAAAAGCATTTAAAGCAAAGTAATGGGATTAAGAACATATCTATTAGATTACCAAATGGTTCACTGCCTGAAGATCCTCAAGTAATAGCCAACGTATTTCAAACTTACTATAGCGAGATGGTGGAGAGATTAGTTGGGAATCAGCCTTGTAATTTAAATATTGAGCACATAAACTCAGTTGGAATGTGTATGTTTCTAACACCGGTGACAGAGGCAGAAATTAATACAACACTGAAATCTCTAAAAAATAAACCAAGTGAAGGACATGATCAGGTACCTATAACAGTGTTCAAATACTGCAGTAGTGTTTTGGATAAAGTACTAAGTTATTTAATTAATAAATCTTTTGAAGCCGGATAATTTCCAGATATACTTAAAATTGCCAAAGTAAAACCAGTTTTCAAAAAAGGTGATAGAGAAAAAGTCAAAAACTACAGGCCTATATCGATTTTACCAGCCTTATCCAAAATTGTAGAAAAAGCTATGCTAGTAAGATTTAGTTCGTTTTTGGAGAAGCATAATGTAGTTAACCCTGCACAAAATGGGTTCTGTAAAGGAAAATCCACAACATCAGCAATTTTTGAGTTTACAGATCATATATTGGAGGCTATTGACAATGATAATAACTGTACAGGCTTACTAATAGATCTAACCAAGGCATTTGACATGATTCATCATGAAATTCTGTTACAAAAGCTGTACTATTATGGGATAAGGGGAATAGTATGGGATTGGTTCCAATCATATTTAAAAAATCGGAAACAAATGGTGGAAATCACAAATGTCGATGAGCGGAATGTCGTACGTAATCACTATTCAAAAATGGAAAAAATTAAATATGGAGTTCCCCAGGGATCCATACTAGGACCCGTCCTCTTTTTAATATTCATAAACGACTTCCCAAATTATTTAAATCCAACTCGAGTAACTATGTTTGCTGACGACACAAATGTTATAATAAAGGGAAATGAAAATGCAAAACACATAACCAGTAAAATTGAAACTTGGTTTGCTGAAAACAAATTGATTATTAATACAAACAAATCTTCAGCAATATCATTTCGTCACAAACAAAATAAAAATGTTGACAAACCTGACATCAAGTTGTATGGTGCATGTGTTTCTTATAAGACAGAAGCAAATTTTCTGGGAGTATGGATAGATCAGCATTTAGACTGGGAAGCACACATAACATATCTAGTAATAAAGTTAAATAAATTCTACTTCTCATTAAGAGTAATAAAAAATGAGTTGTATGCAAGTGACATGAGAACCTTATATTTTGCATATGCAGAAAGTCTAATGAGGTATGGCATTATGTTTTGGGGGGATAGTAAAGACAGTCACTTGGTTTTTAAAGTACAAAAAAGGATTGTTAGATGCCTAATGTCAGGAAAAAAATATGACTCCTGCAGGAACTTCTTTAAGGAGTTGAAAATCTTGACTCTGCCCAGTCTGTATATATACTGTTTGCTATGTTATACAAAACAAAACCTTGAAAATTTCACCACAAATAATCAAATACATCATCATAACACCAGAGGTAAAACAGACTTAAGAACAATAACACATAGAACTACACTTTATTCCAAAGGAGTTAGATATTCAGCAGTCACTCTGTATAATAAACTACCGGCCAATCTGAAAAACATAAAATCCATGAGGTGTTTCAAACTATCGTTGAAAGAAATTTTATTAAGTGATTCATATTATGATATAGGTGAATTTCTAGATACACTGTAGCTGGCCATATAATTGTATATATTTGTGATGCATTTTAAATGCTGTGCAGTTGTAGAGCCATGCAACTATATATATTTATGAGTTCATGCTTAGATCTTATTAATTACACTTGATGCAACTTATTTTTTTTTATTTTTATACTTATATTATTTGTATTGTTCTAAATATTTGTATTGACGTATCCAATGTCATTGTATTGACTTAACGGATGAATAAAACTACTACTACTACTACTACTACTACTACTACTACTACTACTACTACTACTACTACTACTACTACTACTACTACTACTACTACTACTACTACTACTAATACCTGCTCCTGAGTTGTTGTCCAAGTTAGATCCATCTTTGTAGATATGTAACCGTTCTTCAGGTAGGTATCTATTGTTCACAGTTTCTAATGCTAGTGCTTTTAGTACAGGTTTGGAAGTTTCAGATTTTTTAACTATTTGTTCTGAATCTAATTGAATATTAATTGGTTCAAAAGTCAGTGGGTGTTCTTTGATTAAAATGTTTTCTTTAGAATTTGGAAGATTTAGATCTGTTTTTAATTCCATAACTTTGTGTAGGAAACTTGTTTGTGTTTTCATCTTGATTGGTTGTAGTAATCTTTTCTCCCATTTTGTTGTTTTTAACCGCAACATTTTTTCATGTTGTATTAGTGCCTGCTCCTCTAAAGTTAGATGTATTGGATAGTTCCGAGTGAAGGCTTGCATTGCTGTGGTTGGAGTTGATTTTGCTGCACCTGTTATTAGTCGCAGGCCCTGATTTTGGCATACTTCTGGACACTTTTTAAATTTTTCTTAGATCTTTTTTAATCTGCCTTTGTTTCCTTTTTGCTTCAGAGGAATGCTTATGCTGAGAGCTGTAATACTTATTAAAGGCTTCAGAAATAGAGTAATTTGAAGTAAGTGTTTTCCCATTTAGTTTGAGTGGTTCTTTCCTTGTTTCTTTCTGACAATTAATTTTGCTTATATATCTGTATACTTTTTTTGCATCTTTTCTATAATCAGCTTTTTCAATAAATTCACTGAAAGTTTTTTTTTGGCAATATGATTTTTTTTTTTTTACATTTTGCTGCCTTTCTTCGCCATTCCTGTGTTATTGGACAATTCTGCTTTTTTTCCTTGCTATGTCCCTATCTTCTTTTAATTTTGATAGTTCTGTATTCTAAAAGGGTTTGTAATTTTTAGTTTTTCCTCTTGGGATCCCTTTTTTTGCTGCTTCAAGAATTATATTTGTTATTGTTTTATTGAGTTTATCTACATATGCTTCATGTTGAGCGGAGTAAAGGTTTTGTTCAGTTTCCTCAGTAAATTTTGTCCAATTTGCTTTTCTAAAATTCCAACAGTATTTCAACTTTGGCCTGCTAATATTTTGTTTGTCATGAAGTATTATGGATGCAATAACTGCTCTATGATAAGATGCTATGTCTTCAATGATTTCAGGTGTTGTCTTATCTCTAAAATCTGAAGATACTAATAATAGGTCTAGGTTAGTGCACTGGCCATTATACTGTAGGTATGTGGGGCAATCCCCATTCTTCTAGATAAGATCCAAAGTGTTAAAATTTAATAAATCTTCAATAGTTTTGCCACAGGCATTGTAGTCTTTGTATCCCCATTTTGGTGAATGACCATTGAAATCACCAATCAAAATTGTTTTACAGTGTATATTTATTATATTCAGACAAGGATTGTTATTTGATGGATTGTATATACCATATATGGTGTAACGTGAATTTCCTTTCCAGATTTCAATTTGGATAATATCTATTTTATCTTCTTGCTGCTCCCGGTCATGACATTGAATTTTTCATGTTGCCTCTATCAAAAACCTTAGCCTATAAATGGCTAGTGTGGAGAGATGATTAATTTCCATAAATTAACTAAAATAAGAGTTAAATGATGAAGCCTGGGACTCAAGTACTTACGATAGTAAGTCGTCACAAACGGCGTATCTCGGATGCGAGAGTCCCTAGAGGTTTACCGGGAAAATATATGAGTCAAATGGAAAATTTAGTGTCAGGACGGCACGTTGGCCATGGTAGCTCAATGGGTTAGAGCGACTGGATAGAAAACCAGGAGATCCATGGTTCAAATCCCGGCCATGGAATTGAATTTTTCTTGGTGACTCTATCAAAAGCCTTAGCCTATAAACGGCTAGTGTGGAGAAATGATTAATTTCCATCAATTAACTAAAACCAAATTTGATATTTGATCAACTTTTTGATTTGAGTTATACAGTTCACACACACATACACACACAGACTTTTCTCCTAAAAATGTTAAATGTAATGGGAAGATACAAAAATAAGCAAGTCCCAGAGGGAATTTAATCATTCTTCCACACTAGCCATTTGTAGGCTAAGATTTGAATAGGTAGTCGGACTGAAAAATTCAATGCCATGGTCAGTATTTGAACCACGGATCTCCCTTTCTCCTTCTGGTTGCTCTTAGCCATTGAGCTAACATGGCCAACGTGCTGTCATGAGATTAAATTCTCCAACTGACTCATATGTTTCCTGGTAAACCACTAGGGGCTATCATATACAATGAGATACGCACCTTTTGTGGCGAGTTACTAACTCTTTGAGTACTAAGACCCAGGCTTTTGTGTTACCACTATTAGGTTCTTTATTGGAAATTTAATAATTGATCCATACTAGCCGTGTCTAGGCTAAGATTTAAATAGATAGGGACAGACTGAAAAATTGAATGCCATGGCCAGGATTTGAACTACGAATTTCTCAGTCTCCATCTGGTTGCTCTTAACCATTGAGCTATCATGGCCAACGTGCCATCATGACATTAAATTTTCCAAATGGCTGCTATGTTTCCCGGTAAACCACTAGGGACTCTCATATACATGACAGCATGTTAGCTCTATCTGTTCAACAGAGGGACTAAGAAGAAGGTATTTTGATTCAACCAGCAAGGGATCCTATGCATGCATAGATCACAGAGAATTGGATGGGCGCCTCAGCACATCAAGAGCAGATCATTTGTAAGGAATTTCACATTTTTCTGGTCCTATGTGACAGCATCAAGTCCAGGAGAGTTAATTTAAGTGCTACAGAGAATAAGGAGTGCAGTCTATGTAGATATTCTTGAAAACATGTTGCTGCCACCCCTTAGTCCTAAGTTGCCAAAAAAGGAAGAGTATGTATTAATGTACAAAAACAATGGTGTGCATATCTTAATGTCACCCAGAATTGTCTAGTAAGGCATTCAGAAATAATTTATATGGACTGGCCTTCAGGGTTGATTTGATACCATTGACTGTATATGGGCATTCATGGTAGAGGAATAGGAAGAACACTCACCAGACCAGACAGAATGCAAGAGAATCCAGTTGGTCATGAGATGGAGCTATAGCAACATAATCAGTAGAACCTAAACTAGTGTTCTGCACAGGTTGCAAACATTCACAAAGTAATAATTTACATTATCGTAGAGGGGGGTTATTACACCAAATTATAAAATAAATTGGAAATGTTTCACAATTTAATTCATTTCTTAGTATATGACGTGGCTTCATTATGACATAACAGACTTTTAATTTGCTCTCCAAGGACCATTATCCTTGGCTATGTCACCACTTTTTCCAGCAACGTTGTGCAACTTTGAAGCAATGTGCTGTCTAGCCTCAGTTTTGAGCAAGAATCTTATCCTAGAGTGTTTTTTTTTTTGTTGTGTTTTACGTCCTCCAACGTTAAGTCATATCGGACGATGAATGGAATGGGTGAAATGATGCTCAAATGAGCCCAAGGTCCATAGAGCTTAGAGTTACCAGACATTCGTCTTATAGGATATGGGAAAACCCCAGAAAAGAACCTTATCCGGATAACTCACCCTGACCGGAATTCGAACTCGGGACCTCTTGAACGTGAGACACACACGCTACCACCATGCTACCGAGGCGGGCTATCCTAGAGTGTGTGTGGTTATATAGGAGTAATGATGAGACTGGAATCCAAGTTTAAGACTTGTTTAATTACTGTTTCTTTTTAAAGTATTCACAGGAATTGCGAAGTAGCCGACCAATGTACACCAATCTATATTAATGTCCACATGATTCCTTATGTATCGCAAGAAAAAGATACTTCCTCCAGCCACGTCCTTCTGTGTCCGAGATTCTCCTCATGAAAGTGTGTTATTCACGCCAAGATTTCTCTAAACATGTGGTGCTTTTGTTGCATTTGTTCCGGTGACCAGCTACTAAGGAAAGGTCCAGGAAAGCCTCCTGTCAAGTGTCGACCATATGGACCCCCGTAGAAGCTAGCTACCTCAACAACATCCTGTTATATTTAACGAATAGATCAAATGTTTGTCTCTAATCTATTACAATTCTTTATTTATTGAATCTCTAATTTTGGTATCAGCTATCATCTTCTTTTTGCAATTTCTAATAAATGTAGTGAGTATATTATAATTAGCAGTTGTGCAGAATATACCTTTTCAGTTTTATACTTTATATTCCATTGGATTATACATGATTATATTGCAGCTGTAAGTTTACATTTCTCAAGATAAAAGCCCTCCAGCTTCTTGTTACTTTAGGTATTTTACGCTTGTGATCAGATGGATTGTATAGAGCGCATAGGGTTAGCTTCATTAAAATAATCATTTAACCTCCTGAGAGTCTTCAAAATCATTTAGTATATAACTTAGCAGCAAAAGAGAAACTATAATTTGACTCTGTACCATATCTTGAAAAGTAAACCCATTGAAATAAAAAGTATAACTACATACTGGCGTTTCAACTATGAATCCTCGACATATTTGACACTTGTGTTTTACCAATGAGCTATTACAGATGTAGAACTTAGATTATATACAACACTAGCTGACCCAACAGACGGTCTGTCAAAAGCCATTGCACTGTGGCAGTCCCACAAACATATTCTTTTGTCAAGTTCTGTTGATTGTGTCACTTATAAAGAATCATATAATACATATAGTGATGACAACCTAAGCTTTTATTAATGGTCACCAGAACAGGTAATATACAGTCACAAATATGCATTTTAAACAAAAAGTTGAATATAAATGTGTTTCAGAATGACCACTTTGTTTGTTGACTATCAAATAATTACTGTGATATCAACAACACATCTAATATTTATGCTTTAAGGTACACAGCATTGTTTGTTTGATTACCTGGCATGTAAACAAAAAATTCTAATGGTTTTCCATCATGGGAACAGGCAACATATAGTTAACCATGCCAGAAACATGGGTTTGTAAGATTAATCCTGCAAACACTCAATGACAGCCCTGGGATATATTCAGGGTCATAGTGAAAGCAAGCTTCACTGGAAACTGCAGTCGTTTAAATTCAAATGGTATGTCAGTCAGAATCATTGGAATTTGTGGTATCAAAAGTCTTCTCCTTTATGAGTTTTGCAAATACAAAGATTTACAAATTCATTTTTATTTTATAGATATGGTTAGTGAAATAGCTTTGAAGACTTTGGAAGGAGTGGAATATCCTTCTAGGTAATGTTTTTGTTTAAACCATTTGTCAAACTGATGCGAGCTGATGATGGGGACGCGTGGTCCTTGAAACATGTCCTAATTTTAAATATAAGTGGAGCTTAAGTGTTTTTAAAGTTTGACAAGTGGTTTAAAAAGATTTTATTGATAAAGCTCCACTGTTTACAAATACTTCTATTTTATAATTTTAATATTTTTGGTTGTTGAAAATGAAAGGTGTATGTATTCTGTAAGGGTTTGCGTGTGTACCTTTATATGCAGTCAATGACCCAGTGTGTTATCACTTCACGTTTTATTCTCACCTTTTAAACCTTCCTTGGACTTATAGAAGCATTTCAAAACCAAAGTCAAGTAAATTGGTTCAGCTGTTCTCGAGTTTTTGTAAGACTAACAAACATCAACTCATGTATATGGAAGGACGGAAGGACGGACGGACGGACGGGCAGGCGGGGGGGCGGGCGTGCGGTCTGGCGGGCGGGCATACGGACAGACGGACGGACAGGCTAAAATGACAACATCTACAACCATGGCCAATTTAGTTTTCATATCCTCAACTCACGGAATGTCTGATTGATACTTACCTGCAAAAAGTGTACATTTACTTTCTTTAAAGATAGTACAATCACATCGTGGATAAGCTGTATACTGTTACTGCTAACTACTGTTACGAAGTATTGATGGGGCCATTAAGGAAGAAAATTGCCAACAAAAGAGCATTCCTTTCTCAAATGAGATGGATTTCTCAACAGAATAATCTACTTGCCGCTCATGCCATGAAGACTTAAGAAGCAATCCTAGAATCAGGTACAGAGATGAGTGGCATATCCACCTTATTCACCGGACATAGCGCTGTGTGATTTCTACTTATTTCCTACAGTGAAAAAAGAGCTTTGGGATCATTTGCATTGTGATCATTGGTTAAAGCGTACACTTCAGGAATACTTAACAGGCTATCCAAAAGGGCTTAAGAAAGTTAATGGAATACTGGAACCACTGTATTGTGTCCAGGGGAGAATACCTCAAAGTTTTGTAAAAGAATTTAATTAAAGGAAACAGTATTTTCCAGTATAATAACTCCAGTTATTTTTCATATAATCTTATTTTCAACCTTACAGAAAAGTAATTTATAATTATTAATTTATAATTTATTCTCAATAATGTTTGCATAACTTGTAAATCGTAGCAGATATACAAAATCTTACCGCATAAAATGCAGAGCTTGTTACAACATGCAATTTAGGTTAAAAGCATTTGTTTTGTTGAGTGATCTTTTTCAGAGACATTCCTTGTTATTTGCCTGAGTCTTCCAATACTTATACTTTTCTCAAACGGGAAGTCCTTATTAATTTTATTTATCTCTTGCGCCTAAAAGCAAAATTAAATTTCAAAGCCATCACATAGCGACCAGCTCTTAAAATATCTTAATTTATGTTTCAGCTATACATTTCTATAACTAATGTATCTTGAATTTTTTATGAGCAGATATCCTCTATGAAATTCTATTCATTTGGATTGAATGATGCATCATTTTGAATGAGTATGGAACGATAAGAGATGGATCTATTTCACGAAAAATGTAGAGCTCATTAAAGCACACAATTATTTGTGTCAGGTACTTGTTTTATATAGGTTAGCAGTTTTTGAAATATTTCATCACAAGTTTCAAATTAAGTGCAACATCTGTTGGTTGGTAAGATGCTGAAAGTTTACTTCCCCCATCCTCTGAGAGAGGTCATGACAGGTCGTAACTGAATTATTAACTGAATTTATTCCTCCGTACTTCTGATAATCATTGGAAGGCTGTTATCACATATTGTATAAAACTATTTCTTAATAGGAAATTATTTCTGGAAAAAATACCAGGAATAATTTAAATTGGGGACAAGATCATTTGTTTACAAATGTTATAATATAGTACACCCTATGACAGGATGGCTCAGGCAGTTTCGTCTGTGGCCCACATTCGGGAGGCCCGGGTTCGATTCCCATGACCGTACTACCAGACTCATGGTTTTTCGGGGGTGTTCCCGGGTCGCTAGGCGAATGCTGGGTAGGTTAATTACATCATCCAAATTTCCTGTCCCTCCATTTCATCTCCATTATCATTTCACATAATCTCTCCTCTGGTGGTCTCTTTCAGGGCAAAAGTGTCAGTGGGTGTCTCGGTGTTGCATGGCAGGATGATATGCTCTCAGGTAAACTACTTCCTCCTCCGGTAGGTCGGTTGCCGGTCTCCGCTCCTCTGCTGGGACCATTTGGTGACCTTTGGGGCTCGGATCACCTGCCTTGGGACCATTAGGGCTCGGCTGCTGGGCTCGTTGCCGTCCTGCTGTAGGGGAGCGAGTTCGTTGACCTGGCCTGTCGGGGGAAGTTTATCAAAGTGAACTGTAGGGACCCTGCCCTCTGTTCTGTCGTGGCTCCATGGATCGGTAGCCCTCTGTCTCCTTCACCTCATCTTTGCTTCCGGGGGTGCCCCCATTTGGGGGTATAGGAATAATGGACCCAACATGGTGGCCTATGTACCGAATCCCCTCCGTAATGTAATCCCAATCGCACACCCTAAGCCAGCAAATTTCAAATGAAAAGAAAAAATCGTGTGGCATGTAACTTTTAAACAAATGCCTGTCGTCATAGACATCGTCTGTTCGCTACAAAAATGTGTGAAACCCCTTGAACTAGCCTTTACTGATCAACGTGAAGTAGGCGAAAAGAGCCCGCCTTGGTAGTGTGGTGGTAGCGTGTCTGCCTCACGTTCAAGAGGTCCCCAGTTCGAATCTCGGTCAGGGTGAGTTACCTGGATAAGGTTTTTTGCGGGGTTTTCCCTTATCCTGAAAGACGAATGTCGGCTAACTAAGCTCTATGGACCCTGGGCTCATTTGAGCATCATTTCATCAATTCCATTCATCGTCCAATATGACTTAACGTGGGAGGACGTAAATTAAAGAAATATAGGCAAAAAAAGAAAATAATACAAAATATGAATAAGTAATAAAAGTGTTATGATAATTAATGGGTAGAAAAAGTGAGTCCAACACATTAAACGTAATTATAATTCCTACGACAGCTTTTACAGTTTTATGAGGTTAAATACGTAAGCCAGAGATAACTGTAGTAATTTCAGTTAAATTTTAAATTTATTAAGCAATTTATTTCCAAATTAATATTCAACCATGCATGGCAGCGTTCACAAATGCTTCTTGCATCGAGAAGGAGGCTGCTCTAACTTAGCAAACGTGTCTAAAGCGATTATTTTACAGAATTTCTTTCTTAAGCCTCCCTTTTAACAGCGTATCTCAAGAATGTTGGGGATACTAACTTTTTATTTAAGTCATGATTCTAGACTGAAACATTGTACGTGATGGAGTTGGTGGTTCATTGATTCCTCTTTTGAAGACACCAAGCCGAATTTCAGTGGCTAAGACCGTTCTGCTTTCCACATTTTTGTTTTTTCAATTCCGATTGACAAACGCAGCATTATATCACGTTAAGGTTATTGCGATACTGTTATATCGGTAAAATACTTCGCTTTGGGTAACATTTCAGTGCTTCCACCAGCGCGAATGCTCCCGATCCACTTTTTTTTAACGGGTATTGATTTTATGTGTAAATCATTTTGAAATGCCAATAAAACGCGCCGAGCAGGAACGGAAATGTGCTGCAATATTATATTTTGTGCTGCTCAATTTTCTGCTTCTATCGGGTGTTGCACTGCGTGTTTCCTAATTTGTTATAGGGCTTAAGACATCGCAGCTGATGTTACGTATTGTCCCTATAGAAAATATATGTGCTGTTAAAAAGGCGACGCACATTGGTACTCTGCAATAATTTCTTGTCTGCTGGTTACACCAAAATAAGGCATTGAAGTCAGCGTACGAAGCTTATAATTGACTGTATAAGTTTTGTTGTCTCACTGTTTCTTTAATATTATGTTTTCGCTTCAGCCCAATTTTATTTCATTTGCCACTCATTTCAGTGAATCTGACACACAGTTTCTCTCACACTACACAGTAACACTGTTTATTTCTGAGATTTTGCGATATTCTCCCATAACACGAAGCGTGATGTACACTGCTGACGCTGCTATTTACGTCCTTCGGAGTTAAAAATTAAACGAATACTTTGTACTAGAGTAGCGAAGAACTCGCGAAAGCTATACATTATAGTTTATTTTTCGTAGGTTTCCACACTGTTTATTTCCCTCGCTTTTGTTTAATTTAAAGGCATGTTGAATGACGATCGAGCTCCATAACAACCAGAAAACAATCAGGTTTTACATTACAAAATTTTCTGTTCAAGAAGAAAAGGTTTGGAAAATAAGTCTTCAAAATTCACGTATTTAAATAACTAAATGGGACGGCCAAAGATTAGTGAAGAATTTCCGCAGAGAAGTAGAAGAGCTACACGCAGAAAGAAAGAAAAGACTCTGATAAATGCAATTGAAAATTTGACTGATGTTCTTACAAAGAAAAACGCTGATGATCCCTTAATAGACTTAGATGACAGGGAGCGAATGAAGCTCCTGAGAGCATTAAAAGATTTGCGTCCTCTTAAAATTGTAAATTCTGCATGTCGGAGAAGAAGACCAAAAAGAATCTATAGATGTTCAACGCGGCGGAGAACAAGCTTCTCAAGAAGGAGAAGGAGGAGAAGCTGCTCTAGGAGGAGGAGAAAACGGAGCTGTTCAAGTCGAAGGAAAAGGAGTTGCTCCAGACGGAGAAGGAGAAGGAGAAGGAGTTGTTCAAGAAAACGGCGTCGTAATCTAAATACCGAAGACAACGAGAATTGGTAAAGGTAAGAAAACCCACATGATCGAAACCAAAACCAATAACACTAGTCATGAACTAAGCTATACAAAATATTGTACGCAATCATTAAAATAATAATAATAATAATAATAATAATAATAATAATAATAATAATAATAATAATAATAATAATAATAATAATAATAATAATAATAATAATAATAATAATAATAATAATAATAATAATAATAATAATAATAATAATAATAATAATAATAATAATAATAATAATCATAATGATGATGATGATGATGATGATGATGATGATGATGATGATGATGATGATGATGATGATGATGATGATGATCGATGATCGATGATGATGATAATAATAATAATAATCGCCATCGTCACCATCACCATCACCACCACCACCACCACCACCACCATCATCATCATCATCATCATCATCATCATCATCATCATCATCATCATCATCATCATCATCATCATCATCATCATCATCATCATCATCATCATCATCATCATCATCATCATCATCATCATCATCATCATCATCATCATCATCATCATCATCATCATCATCATCATCATCATAACTAATAATGCATATGTAATAATCTCATAATAAACCAGCCTACTTAAATTCTCTTCTCTCACTTGAAAACCAATTCAATCCATCTCTCCTTTTCGGTAAATTCATCTGTCACTAATCGTACAATTCCTCTTTATTTTCCAATGATTTCAGTTTTAGCAGTTTGTTCTCTATAGCCAGCACAGACAAATTTGCGAGTCTTTGCTGCCCTTGGGTGTTTCTGCAGTAAGTATAAATTCGACAAAGCAACGAAAAAGAGCATTGGGACTCGTGTTGGTCACTGGGATTATGGAAATCAGTGCGCACAACTTGAAGGACAGCGGACGATGACACACCACTACATTTCATATAAATCACTAGTTTTTGAACTCCCATCGACAGACACTCATTTGAGGAATAAACTACACTGAGCTTACCTTTAAGGCGAGCAAAGCCAAAATATTGATCAAAACTTTCCTTCAGCGAACAGAATGCTTCTTCAGGAAATTGATTTATAATATTATTTTGGTCAATTAATTGTAAAAATTAAAAATTTTCTAAACCTTCAAATCTAATTTGAATTTGATTTTGTGTATTATCAAATATTTCATAATACAGTCAGCGGTAGCTATCTTTGTTAACAAAGTCATTGTTTTGCTATTGTCATTTCTTTGGCAGTTCATAATTCTCATTACATTTATGCCATACATTCGTTTCTCTTTTCTTGTAGAGTGGCTTTTGTTTCCCTTACTTTAGGAGTGCAATAATTTATATCCAATATTTTTGTTTGCAGAATTTCAAAAAGGGCATTGCTTAAGAAAAATATTTCACAGAAAATTATGAGAAGAAAGTTAAATTTGAAATCAGAAAGAACACTGCTAACAACTCAAGGTTCATAATTAGTTTTTTGTAATTTATGTCCTCCAACTGTAAGTCATATCGGACGATGAATGGAATGGGTGAAAATGATGCTCAAATGAGCCAGGGTCCATAGAGCTTAGAGTTACCTGACATTCGTCTTTGGGAATAAGGGAAAACCCCGGAAAAAACCTTATCCAGGTAATTCACCCTGACCGAGGTTCGAACTCTAGACCTCTTGAACGTGAGGCAGACACTCTACCACCACACTACCGAGGCGGGCATATGATAAGGTTCACTATCCCATTGGTTTGGATTATCGAGTATGTTCTCGAGCAACTGAACTAATTCTTTTTTATGTTCCCGAACAGTTTCAACCAGCCTTCCATTATAATTCCATCGAGTTGGAAATACTTTGGGAAACCTTCTTTTTGGTAAGTGTTCCATACGCATTTGATTCCCTATATTCAGAGGCAAGATTTTGTGGTGACAATTATTTATAAAATTTGCATTAATAATTTTAATTGGTGGTGTTTTGTGTTTTTTTTACCATAAATTTGCATTAATTTTGCACAAATTTTCGGGAAGAATTAATGAGTAGTGACATGGCTGAAATGAAAAGTAACATGTAACTAGAGTAACATAACTTTTAAAACCCATTTTTTCCTAATTAAAGTATTTTATTTGAAATCAGCAGACAGTAACATGAATAAAATCAAATATCACACAACAGGCATCGCCAAAATGCAGCATACAACAGGTTGTGATAGTTTTGCTATTCATATTTCTTTTGTCTGTCACAACTAAGTTATATGTAGAGAAAAATCTCTCAGTGTCAGCGTTTGACATCAGCAACCAAAGACATTGAAGGGACTTTTCACAGAAATTGCTGTAAGAATCAGCTTTTGCCTTCAGTGTCAAGAGTGCTGTTACTGCATCTAATCTGTTATCGTTACCACCGTGGCTTTGCTGTTCAATGATGTCACAAAGCTCTTTGCAACAAAGAAGGAAATCAGAATCACAAGTAATAGCACTGGTTTTAACTGCATTTAGTTGTTTAAATCCTGTCATTACTTGATTTAAATCATATATGCTTGATTTAGTAACTAGCCTAGAATGCTCGAACATGTGATCTAAAGCTTTTATGGTTATTGCATCATCAGTTTCTTTTGCCGTAAAGGAGTTCAATTTAGACAAGGCAAACTTATAGATTCTATTCTACTGCTTCTCTGATTCAGGGATCCATGATATGATCCACAAGCACACTTACTGTGTTTCCAAAGTGACCACTCTCTAATATTTCACATTTGGCTCTCAGCGAGTTAATTTGGTATAAACCAGAATGAGCCACTGGATTTTGTTTAGATTTAAATTGATCCAACCTTCCAGGGAAGACATCATTGGCTGCTTCATGAGCTGGAGGAGTGCTGCTCATGGACACTCAGTTCCTCGAGCATCATCTTAACAGGTCAACTTCTTATAAAAATGCCAATATTCTTTTTAGTTTTAATGCCAGTGCACTTCATGGCTGCTGTAACCAATCGACGGGGAGAACAACGAGATACAAATTTAGTATATCACACGAGAGTAATATTTTGTAGTACATTAAGTATATACAACTGCCTTTAAAAAGCACTTTAAGTTTAATGCAAGCCTAAAAGACAGAAGAGTTGAGCATGGTCCTTAGGGAGCACTAGTATTCAGGTTTATAGTTTTAATCAATTTCTCTTTCTAGTAGAGTTTAGTTCAGTCCGATTTTACATTAAGAACAGTAGAACATATATTTGCATTACCTTTTTATCCCCATTAAGTCTATTTATAGCTAAGTCTGCTACAAATAACCCTGGTAGTGTAACTGTAACTGTTTCTGCAGGTCCTTAGGAGCGATGTTACCTCACACTGTTCCCAGAGTTTCTTGGGAATTTGACACGGCTGATCACCCGCGAAGCCTTAATTAGTAATGCTCGCCGTAAAGGCTTCAAGTCTTACATTTATACTTTTCTCAAATGGAAAGTTGTTATTCATATTTATCTCTTGCCCATATTAAGAGAATGCAATTTCAAAAGTATCAAATCCCGGGATCCCGAGCCAAATCTCTCGATTGGCTGCCTCTGTGTGGTGAGAGAGGTAATGCCAAACGACCAAACTAAGTCCACATCCATGTTTGACCCTAATCTAAGTTAAAAAAGAGTACATTAAACTAAAGTCGGAGTAAAGCCAAAGCAAATCCAGAAAGAAGCTTGAGTGGAGCCAGAGCAAAGTGAGGGAAAGGCCAGAGCGAAGCCGGATCCAAGACAGAACCAAGCCAAATTTAAGGTGCAGAACAAAGTTAGTGTGAGGCCGGAGCGGGACAGGAGTGGGGCCAGTACCTAGCAAGAGCCAAGCCAGAATGAAGATAGATCCAAGCAAGGGTATAGTTAAGGAACGTTAGAGTGAAGCCAGAGCGAAACCAGAGCCTAGCCAGTGCAGGACCGTAGAGGGGACCCGAGCCTAGCCAGAGCAAAGCCAGAGCGAAACCAGAGCCAAACTAGTGCGGGACCGTAGAGAGGATCGGAGCCTATCTATAGTGGAGCCAGAGCATAGCCAGAGCGAAACTTGAGTGGAGCGAGAGCAGGACCGGCGTGGTGACCGGGGCCTAGCCAGAGCGAAGGCAGAGGGAAGCCAGTGTTAAGGTGCAGAATGAAGTTAGTGTGAGGCCAAAGCAAAGCCAGAGCGCAGCCAAAGCAGGACAGGAGGCGGGCCGGAACCTAGCCAGAGCCAAGCTAGAGCGAAGCCAGAGCCAAGCCAGGCTTCATCATTTAACTCAAAATGCTGCCCTATTGGACACCCCCATATCGTGTTGCTGAGTCAACTTGGTTCGCAGGGCCAATGCCAGTTGATAGTGGGAGAATCAACGTGTATGCATACCGGGTCTGATTGTAGTAAACAGTTTTAGATTTTCTATGGCAGTTTTCCAGTTTTCATTTGACTCACCCTCATGGTGAGCCACATTGTGTTCCATGCATATTTATATTCTGAAAACATTAAGAAGTTTGTGTTGAATGATGCTTCTGTAATATTATGTTTGTTTATTGTTGCAGCTGTTGTTCAAGGTGACATTCCTGAGGATGTCTACATGAAGGTTAAGGAAGTTATTCAGGAACAAGCTGGACCAAACATCTGGGTACCTCCGTAAGACCAGCTGTGATGGGGTGCCTCGTCCTCCCCTTGGACCCTGCCTGCTCGCTACATTCACTAAGAGAAGATGTATGTAGCACCACACTAAGCAACTACATCTACACAGAAATGACTTTCCCTGACTGCATGGTTCTGCTGTCACAAAAGAGTGCCAAATACGAATTGTGCCAAGTTGGCATAATGATGACAATGATAAAGGTTTAAGAAAGTTTCTTGTTCTCCACTGAATGTATCATTTTGAAGCAGTTGCTTCATTGGATTGTGATATCAGATAAAGTGTGTTCAAATTGTTAGCTGGAATAGAAAATACTACATGTCCTTCATATAAAGTTACAGTATTGGCCCATTGTTTGTGTGAATAGGTTTGTTTTGTTTGCTTGGATTAAATTTCACTGCAACACATACATAACTTTGATGCACTTTTACACTCTCTGTATGTGCATGCACATGTGTGTCAATACATCTTACCGGCAGCATTTACAAGAAAACTAAAATGTTTTCCAAACTGTTTTGATTTTAAATTATTTTATGTCTATTATCATTCTTATTACAGCTCAATTAAATGTCTCATATTTTGTACGCCTTTTGCCTCCATAATAAAGTAAATGGGTTTTTGGCATATGTAACATGCTGTCAGAAAAATTTACTTATTGTATTCTTTTCCAGATAAATAATTACCCACCTATAATGTTATATTCTTAGAGAATAGGTATAAAACATTGGTGGCTTCTACAGTTATAATAATTATAATAATAATTAAGATCACAAAAAGAGAATAATTAACTATTAAAGTGTGTGCTTTCTCACAGCAAACTGACTTATTGACACTCAATGACTGCAGCTGTATAAAACTGTTGTTGAATAATGTAAACAAGAAGATAATTGCCAGCTTCAAAGAAAATGTAAATAAAGTTAATCCCCTTGAATATGGAGACAAGAATTGTTGTTTTCTTCTCTTTAGAGGATATATTTTGTTGACTATATAACCCTATTATTCACTAATGCCTTAGCAAAAATGTCATGTTTACCATTAAAACAATTTCATAAGGATGATTTATGATGCACTATGTTATCCATTTTGCAGAATGTTTAAATGTTTATTTCCTTTTGTTTGTAAATGTGTGACAATTTAATGAGATGGACACAGGTTTGGGAATCTCTAAAGAAATTTGATGGTATACTTAAAAGCTTCTAATCCTGTATATAATGGATATATGTTTCTCAATACCATCAGCTTTCATGTTTATAAGATGCTACAATCAGAATTTGGCAGTTTCTATGGTTATGCAAGTTTGTATTCTCAAAAGTATCTTCAAAATTACATGTGTCTTCATTTCATGTTTAGTATGCATTTCATTTAGGTTTATCCTAGCCCTACACATACATACCACATACCTACACATACATACATACCATAAGTCAGAAGATTGTAAAATGTTGACTAATATTTCATTTGTATGTTAGTTAATGCCTTATGTTCTCTAATTTAAAATATTATGTTTTGTTTTGCCAAATTTAAGGTGCATTCTGCGGAGTATGGATGAGAACAATTACCTAGTGAAAATTTCACAAGAGGATACTTTACATTATATACCAGCACCATCGCGAAGCACTATGGTACAAATTGAGCGAAAAAGGAATGAGTAGCAGATTTATTCAGAGGGTACAAAGTATATATTCAGACAATGAGTTTTGTATAAAGATGGCAAATGATAAAGTAACAAGATTCATTCAGAATAATATAGGATTGAGGCAAGGCTGTAAGTTGAGCCCCATACTGTTTAATCTGTTTATAGATGATATTTTAGATGCAATTAGAATGGAAAATAGGTATGTACCAATAATTAATAACAGGGAAATAACTGGGTTGCTATTTGCAGATGATTTAGTAGCAGGAGCTATTTCCACAGTGGGAATAGATGGAGCAATAGATAAATTTTGTAAGGAATGGAGCCTTAGAATTAATGTAAGCAAACCCAAAGTTATGGTATTTAAAAAAGGCAACAAGTTAAGAAAAGAGGAGAAATGGTCCTGGCAAGGAAGAGAAATTGAGTTGGTCAATACATTTAATTATCTAGGACTACTATTAAGCAGTAACAGAGGTTGTAAAGAGCAGAAGAGAATGACAATGGCAAAAGGTAAAATTGCATTAAAAGCTATTAAAGCATGCCTGGATAAATTACCAGGAATGCAAATAAAACAGCTGGAGAGAATTTACACAGCCATAGTAGAAGCAAAAATGCTTTATGGGGTAGAGATATGGAGTTTGGAGGACGGGGTGTAAATATGAATGTGATACATAGAAATTTTTGCAAACAAGTTTTGGGCTTACCATGAGCTTCACCAAATGTAGTGGTGCAAGCACAATTGGGAAGACTGGGAACTAGAGGGATAATAGTGGAAAGGGTGTTAAAATATTGGGCGAGAATCAGGAGTTTAGATGAGCAGAATATTCTGTGTCAGTGCTTGATAGTACAGAAAAGACTAAATCAGAAAGATTCATGGCTAAATAAGATAATGGAAATGATGTTAAAAATAGTGTTAGGTGTCATGTGGGAAAACTGGGAATTATTGTTAAGTGGATGTTGTAAAGAACTTAGGTTAAGAACGGAAGATATTGAACGGCAAGAAATGTTAGGAAGCTTCAACTTGAAAAGCTCACTGGAAATTAATAGAAAGATGACAGTAATGTGGAAAGGGAAAAATACATTGATATTTGTAATAAAGCAGCAAGAGAAGGCTTTGCATGGGCCAGAACAGGGGTGGGGGGAAGATGGAGGGATCTGGAGAAATGCCCATTGTGTCACCAAAGGGATAAAGAATGGCATTTGCTTTTAGAATGTGAAGAAACTAGGTTGCTTAGGGAGAAGATGGGTAAAACAGAATGGGCAAGGCTACCAAAAGAAATTCAAGCAATGAAGTTAATGAATGTGAAAACTAGGAAAAATTTAATTCAAATTGGGAACTTTTTTGGCAAAGTAAGAGCCAAATGGTTGAGGAAGATAAGTAAATATGATGAAAATGATTAAGTATTTTAGATAAGTTGCCAATAGGGACCCATTAGCTTGACAACCTCAGAGTTTGAGTCTATTAGGCCCAAGGGTAACCAGCAACTCAGTGTAGTAATAAGTATGTAAATGTGTAATAATTTGTAATTGAAATGGAAATAAAGATTACTGACTTACTTATTTACCAGCACCATTCATAATAGAGCCCAAGTATTTATATAGCCCGTATTAAGGTAATTTTCTAATAATATTACATTTATTTTGAAAATGCAAGAATATGTTATTTGTATTTTTGTAAATGAATCCACTTAAAATATTATTATTTATCTTCTGCAACAAAAACACAAGGCATTTCATTAAAGAAACAATAATAAAAAGAAACATGCACCTCAAAGATTGGACCTCATGTTGGTCCATTTACATGACGTGTGTGTTTTACCGCTTGGCTACCATGCATACGGCCAAGCTGCAAAGCATCTCCCTATGTATCAAATAGCTTTGAAATGAAGCCAGTGTGGTATCAAAGAGTATATTGGAAAAATTATTTGTTCTTTCACACTAGCCATTTGTAGGCCAAAGTATGGAAAGATAGAGTCAGACTGAAAATTTCAATATAATAGCCGGGATTCAAATCCTGGCTATGACATTGAATTTTTCAGTGTAACTCTACATTTCCAAAGTGTATCTTGTGAATGCAGTGTCATTGAATGCTTCTGATGCTTTCCAAATTAAACTTTGTTTCTGGTAGCTCCTCCTCCTCCTCCTCCTCCTCCTCCTCCTCCTCCTCCTCCTCCTCCTCCTCCTCCTCCTCCTCCTCCTCCTCCTCCTCCTCCTCCTCCTCCTCCTCCTCCTCCTCCTCCTCCTCCTCCTCCACCTCCTCCTCCTCCTCCTCCTCCTCCTCCTCCTCCTCCTCCTCTTCCTTTCTAAGACTGTGTGAAGAAGCCACATTTAAGATATGAACATAGCAGAGGGGGCTCATTAAGAATGTAAGTAAACATGATTTTGAACAAAAACTTGCAACTTTTAAAGTAGAAACCATGTATTATTTTTAACAGTATTAATAATGTAAGACTTGAAGGTTTGACAGCGAGCATTACTGATCAAGGCTTCGCGGGTGATCAGCCGTGTCAGGTTAATAAAGGTCAAGCTTTTATAGTTGCTACAATAAAGGTCGAGCTTTATTAACTTGACATGGCTGATCACCCACTTAGCCTTGTTTAGTATTAATAATATTAAGGTGCAAATTTAATTCAGAACAAAAGTATAAAATTATCCTTTACATCCATAGAAAGATTAATCAAAAGCAAATATAAGAACAAACAAAACAATCAATATCTAACAAAGCCAAAGATAAAATATGGAACATTTTAATTAAAAATCCAGAAATTATTCCAGAAATCCTACGCAAAGCTGCAGTAGCAAATTTTAGATTACTTATGGAACATGATTATTTGGCCAAACACTTACACAAAATTGGAATTTATACAAGTCCAAATTGTCCTCTGTGCAACAAAGAAGAGGAAATCACTGAATAGCATCTTTTAACCTGTGAAGCCCTACCTGCCGGACCCACTACACAGAAATATTGGAGAGCAAGAGAGCTAATGTCTTCATTTCCAAAGCATAGCATTTGAAAACAACAACAACATATTAAATATGGTATTATGTTTCTATATAATTATTGCAAACAGTGATATATTGATACTTTATAAAGATTAATTGACATTTGAAACAGCAAACATTACCAAGTAAGGAATACTTCTACATGCTTCTTACCCCGTCATCAGCAGGCATCCAACTGGTTTCTGGAGCTAGTGGCAAAGTTAGCTGTAGGATATCAATATCTGTAGTTGTGACATGTGTAGGTGGAAAGTATGAACTTGAAAGTGGTGTGTGGACGGAGAAAATCAGAATTCCGGAAGTAGCCTTTGTATTTTAAAACATTAGTTCCTAACAGGTGCAGTTTGTATTAATAAAGAAACAGGGATTGGCAGAACTTCTGAATGGGGGGTCCTATTCTAAAACTTAGTAAGAAGCACAAAAGTGTGAATAAAACTTGCAAAAATGGTTTAAGACCTGATTTTATAGTTGATGGGACAATAGGAAAATTATGGCTACGTAATGTAAACAAAATACACCATCTTGCTACTATAGGTTGGTCTGGGTGACACAATTGGTTAGGCACATGCGCGTGCTGATCACAAGGTTATGAGTTAAAACCTAGCCCAGATTGTTGGTTTTTATGTGTGCTTAAAAAAGATGGCCCCATGTCAGCAAATATACTGACATGTGAAAGAACTTCAGCAGGACAAATTGCTGGTACACTGGCAGAGCTAATATGATCCTGGCAATTCAAGAAACTGTTAACAAACAAAATAATTTTAATTTGTGCAGCTATAAGACATGAGCCTTACCAGCTGGTGGTGCCGAAATGCTGACCACATCTCCTTTTATTGGTAGGATGATCACCCACATCTACCTTGCATATGTGGATGTGAGGCCAGCAGTCGGGTTGGCAGTTCCTGGCCCTCTATGGGCTGTAGCGCCATGGTTTATTATTATAAGACATGAGCAGAGGTGAGTGTCATTGTGATGCATTGAAAACCTGCTAGATTGCTGATGGTTGTGGAATATTAGGCTTTTACTGTACTTCGCTGACATTCTACAGTTGCTACCTAAAATATTCCTTGGCTATGCTTTACAGTTTATTCTGCTATACTTTGGCAGATTTGTTAGCCATGTGTTTTTAGTTCTGAACTGAAACAAAATGGGCATGGTTGTTTTACTGCCGTTATTTTCCTGTTAAAGCATTATAAGAAAGTTCGGTGGGTAGATCACATTCTCTAAAAGCAACTGCTATGGTCTTCTAGTAGTATTATTCACATTATAATTCATTGGGTTTTAAAACAGAACCTGACACTCAGGTGTTTCCCCAGGTCTTGGCAAGCCATGTCTTTAAAGGAACTCTGTTAGTGGTAATGTAATTCAAAAATACCTGGCTACATAGTCACTAGTTATCACAAGCATGAAATTTGATAACCTCTTTATTTTTATTTTGTTTGACATCAGCTATCAACTCTCTAAGGAAATGTTTATGGTGAGGAGTGAATGCTATAAAACTATATATATAGGTATCTTGGGGTGCGGGTATGTTGTTGAACAGATATATGGCATCCTTGAAAGATGTTGAACTTAAATACCAAGTTCAATATTTAACTGACCTTGGTTTTTTAGTTATACTGTATGCACAGACCTCATTCTAAAAATGCCAAGGTACAATCATAGATGTCGGAACATATATTTGCAGTAAAATATTGATATTGCATTTTTGGGTGGAATACAATACTTCCCCTACTTACTATATGTGGCACAGAAAATAATTAAAGGCCAACTAAGTGCAATAACTTATCAAAAGTTAAGGGCTAAGAAATGTATGACTTGTATAGTGTGCAAGCAGTACCTAATTAAACATGTCTCAGAATTTGTTAATTACACATCAAATGCAATAGTGTTTGCGCCATGATAGTCATTTGTTTGTCGGGCGCATGAATATTTTACTTGGCGCCGGTTATGCGGCAAACTGGTCATGTGACTCGCCAGCGTGCAAGAAAGTAGTCTTTTTCCAGTTAGTTAGTCAGACATGTTTGAGACAAGAACATTGATGTGATGTATTTCGTGGTGTGGCTGAGTGCAACGTTGTTGCAATGCAAAGACGTTTTTTAGTTTATCTAAATGTTAATGTATTGTCTTCTTTATGATTATTCATACAAGAAATGTAGCGTGTGCAATAAATTTATCCAGAGATATGAATACAGCTCTATCGAGTACAGTCCACAAAATCAGTTTCCTTGATTTCTGCTAAAATCAAGTGGTCCTCCGAATTAAATTAATCATGACACGAACATTGGTCCTTCACGGGCGGATATTATTGTGCATCGCAACAGTTTCTTCTGCATGGATTCAGTGCGCCCCAGGACGCCAGGCATCGGGATCTACACAGCAGATTATCAGTATTTCATTCACAACGACGCAGTAGCCTGCATCGCAACACATTTCAGGTCAGAACATTCCTTTTCTTTCTTTCTCTCCTTTAAGCAAGTCTCATAACCATTCAATATGGAGCAGGATTTGAAAGCTCTTGTCAAAAGATGGGGTATAATTAAAAGAAAATTTACCTTTGTTCGAAAATTTCTTGATGAATTACAGAACAGGTCAACATTTTCATATTGAGAGCTAATTTCGATAACTTAAGTGAAATTTGTGACAAAGTTGAAGCTATTCAGACCCAAATTGAATCTCTTGTGGAAGCGGAAACTGAATTAGATATGCATGCAGAACACGAGGAGGAAACAAGAAACAGTTACCTCGAATTGAAAGCTAGGTTAGCTGAATTAATGCAGGATCATAAACAGCAAGAAAATGGTTCTGGACATTCGCAGCACACAGTGCAGTCACATTCGTCACAAGCAGCTAAAGCTATCAAACTGCCTGTGATACAATTACCTAAATTTGAGGGTGATGTTACTCATTTCAAACATTTCTATGACACATTTACAAGCTTAGTGGTGAACAACCAAGCTTTAGATGCTATTCAGAAATATCACTACTTACTTTCCTCTCTCAAGGGACAAGCTCATTCACTAATACAGAACATACCTGTCACTAGTGAAAATTTTGATGTAGCATGGGAGCTCATATGCTCACACTATAACAATACAAGATTAATAGCTACAGCTCATATAAAAAATTTATTAGTACTACCAGTAATGCATAAGGAAACAGTAAATGAACTACGTACCTTGCTCAACCATTTTCAAAATAACCTGAATGCCATTGAAGCATTAAAACTTGAAGTGCCTTTGCATGAAATCATTTTAATGCAACTTCTCCTAGAACATTTGTCTGACACCACACGCAGAGAATGGGAGAGTAAAATAGATTCTCGAAACTTCCCTTCTTTGAAGGACCTTATGCAATTTTTAGAAGCAAGAGCACACTCTTTTGAATTGCTTGCTAACACTGCATGTAACAAGACGGTAGTTAAGCCTAAGACTGACTTGCACTTTGCTAAGCCCAACAGCAGAGACAGTAAACACTCTTAGCTATCCACGAGTGATCATGTATGTCCATTTTGTCAGTGCAATCACATGCTACATAATTGTGATGACTTCAAAAACCTTAATGTACATAAGCGTTGGACTTTCATTAAATCCAAGCGCCTTTGTGCCAATTGCTTTGCTCCTAATCACATATCAAGTGGATGTAATCGTGCCTCATACTGCAATTGTGGCTCATCCACTCACAGCAAGTTGCTTCATGATAGTAACAGAGAAAATGCTTCACGTGCAACTTCATCTAGTCCTGTGAATGATTCTGCTAGAACAATTGACGCGCCATCTAGCTACTGTTCTTTTAAATCAAAACCCACACAGCAGGTTTTGCTTGCCACCGCACTAGTGCAAGTGGAAGACAGATATGGCAATCTCATACAATGTAGAGCACTCCTCGACTCTGCCAGTCAATCCAATTTCATAACTGCAGAACTTGCGAAGCGCTTACAGCTTAATAAGGTGACAGCTGTTACGCCTATCAATGGTATAAATGGCACCATTTCTACGGCCACACACCATGTTCAGGTCAATCTGAAATCTATGGTACATGATTTTAAGACTAAAATTGAATGTCTAGTACTTCCTCGTATAACAGGAAAACTACCTTCCACACATATCAATTTGTGCAACTGGAATATTCCTTCAAGCATTCCATTAGCAGATCCTAGGTTCAACATTCCTGATGAAGTTGAAATCCTAATTGGAAGTTCCTTATTCTTCGAGTTATTGCATGGGAAAACCTTAAAGAGACAAGGACATCCTATACTAGCCAGCACAGCCCTCGGTTGGATAATATCAGGCCCTATTCCAAGGTCATCATACAAGTACAAGGCTAAGTCTTCGCCTCAGCATAATTTCTTCATCAGCACTGATAACCTTGACACACAGTTAAGACGTTTCTGGGATTTGGAAGAATTTCCTCAGCATGTTCTTACTAAGGAGGAAAAGGAGTGTGAAGAATATTATGTAAAAACAACCACTCGTAATGTCGATGGTAGCTTTACAGTTCGTCTACCCATCAAGGAGGACAAAAATTGCTTAGGTGAATCTAGACAGCAAGCCATCAATCGCTTTATGCACTTAGAACGACGTCTTCAAAACGACATCACACTTAAAGAAGATTAAACTCAATTTCTCTCTGAATATGAATCCATGGGGCACATGAAGCAAGTGTCACCACCAAAGGAAGGCGAACCTTGTTACTATCTTCCGCATCATGCAGTTTTCAAACCTTTGTCTACTACTACTCGCACCAGAGTTGTATTTGATGCATCTGCGCAGTCATCTTCAGGACTATCCTTGAATGATGTGCTGAAGTTAGGTCCTATTATTCAGAATGACCTTATCTCCATAATTTTACGATTCAGAACTTATCGCTATGCATTCTCAGCTGACATTTCTACGATGTACAGGCGAGTGAAAATGCATCCTGATGATCAAGATCTTCAAAGAATAGTATGGCGAGAAAACAAAGATGAACCTATCAAGGACTACGCTCTTACTACAGTCACATATGGTACCAAACCTGCATCCTTTTTGGCCATAAGGACTTTGCATCCACTAGCTTCAGAGGAAGAGGCTAAATATCCACTAGCTTCTCAAGCTATCCGTGAATCCTTCTACGTAGATGATTGCTTATGTGGTCATAATGCAAGCTTTACATATTCAGTGGCAGCTACTTCAGATGTTAGACAGTGGTGGACTCCCACTTAGGAAATGGTGTTCTAATCATGAAGATATTTTAAAATCCATTCCACCGGAACACAGAGAGACACAACTTCCACTTTCATTGGATAGCAGTGAAAATATGCATGCTCTTGGTCTCCTCTGGCATCCTGGAACAGATCAATTCCAGATACAAGACAATCCATCTCTTCATGATAATCTAAATTCTAGCTACACCAAACGAAGCATACTTTCTGTCATATCATCTATTTTTGATCCTTTAGGCCTAGTGAGTCCTATTGTCATAAATGCCAAGATGTTTCTACAATCTCTTTGGTTGGAAAAACTCGGTTGGGATGAATTGATACCATCTCACCTCATCCAACAATGGCTAAATTTCTGCGAGACATTGTCCATCATTCATGCTATACGTATTCCAAGACACGTCCTAATCACAGGTACATTAAGGGACATACAAATACATGGGTTTTGCGATGCCTCAGAAAAGGCTTATGGTGCCTGTATTTATCTTCGTTCTATGAAGAGCTGCAATGAGGTGAAACAGACTTCTTTGCTCCAAATCCAAGGTTGCACCATTAAAGAAACAAACCATTCCTCGGCTTGAACTTTGTGGTGCTTTACTACTCGCTAAACTTTACAAGGTTGTAGCTAACCTTAAGCTGCAGACTTCACAGAACTATCTATGGACGGACTTTATGATTGTTCTAGCATGGATTAAATCCAACCCACACAAATTGAAGACTTTTGTAGCCAACAGAGTTTCACAAATACAAGAGTTATCAGAAACTGCTGCTTGGCGATATGTAGCTACTCAAAATAATCCAGCAGATCTCATTTCAAGAGGAGTTTCAACTGAACCTCTTGCCTCAAATGACTTGTGGTGGAAAGGTCCTGATTGGATCTCACAACCCTTTGCATCTTGGCCAGAACAACCCAAACGATTAGATATTCAAGATGCCACTGAGCAACGCACTACTGCATGCTTGATGGTCACTACAGAAAGTGATGATATCATTTCTCGTTTTTCAAAATTGTTACGCCTGCAGAGAGTGACAGCATACATGCTGAGATTTGCATTCAACTGTAGAAACAGCAACACGAGACAGCAAGGTCCTCTCTCAGCACTTGAGCTTCAACAGTCATTGCACTGCTGCATTAAACTTGCTCAACAATCAGCTTATATCACAGAGTTAACAGAACTTAATGATAAAGGACACGTTCCTACTAAAAGCTCATTGAAATCTTTGCATCCATTTGTTGACAATGATGGTTTAGTCCGAGTAGGGGGAAGAATTGACAAGGCTGAAACTCCCTTCCAGTCAAGACATCAGCTCATCTACCTCCTAAGCATCATCTTACCAAACTAATTATTGAAAGTGAACATGTTAAACTTTTGCATGCTTCCAATCAGCTACTTACCTTTTCTGTTCGACAACAGTATCGGATACCGAGAATAAGGGAAACTCTTAAGTCAGTCCTACACAAGTGCTTGCCGTGCTTCAAACTCAAGGCCAAGGGAGCTCAACAATTAATGGGCAATCTACCTAGCTACAGAGTGACTCCAGCGACACCCTTCCTACAAGTTGCAGTTGATTACGCTGGTTCATTCTTCCTACGTTATGGCTCGCCTCGCAGCAAGAGTCAGGTGAAGGCCTACATAGCTATCTTTGTCTGTTTATCCACAAAGGCAATTCACATTGAGTTGGTTTCGGACATGACTTCTTAGGCTTTTGTTGCTGCCCTACAAAGGTTTACAGCTAGACGAGGATTGTGTAAAGAGATCCTAAGTGACAATGGCACAAATTTTGTAGGTGCTAACAACAAACTTAGAGAACTTAGACTACTTTTGCAATCTCGCAAGCACCAAGAGATTGTATAAGACTACGCTTCATCTAATGAATGCACATGGCATTTTATACCACCCAGCTCACCCCACTTTGGAGGATTACATGAGGCTGCAGTGAAATCTATGAAATATCATCTTTGTAGAGTAATGGGTACACAAGTACTGACCTATGGACAATTAACCACATTACTAATTCAAATTGAGGCTTGCTTGAACTCCCGTCCATTGCTACGCCATACTGATGATCCTTTTGATACTTCCTACCTTTCTCCAGGTCATTTCATCATTGGAGAACCATTAACTTCCATACCATCACCTTGTTCTGACAATCTGAATCAGTTACAGAAATGGCAACAACTCCAAGATCGTCTACAACATCTGTGGCGGCGGTGGTCAACCGACTATCTACATTCACTCCAGCAGAGGCAAAAGTGGTCCAGTTCCAGTGAAAATTTTAAGGCAGATACCATGGTCCTGCTAATGCAAGACAATTCATCTCCTCTGCATTGGGAACTTGGAATCATCACTTTGACTCATCCTGGTGGTAATGGTTTAGTGCGGGTAGCTACAGTGCGAACTTCTAAGGGTGAATATAGGCATCCCATTGTGAAACTGTGTCCTCTGCCAGTTCAAGAACAACAGTGATATTTTTCAAAGTGTGTCTATGTTAAATTAAAAAACTGTTCAGTTTTTGGGCCCCAGTATGTTTGCGCCATGATAGTCATTTGTTTGTCGGGCGCATGAATATTTTACTTGGCGCCAGTTATGCGGCAAACTGGTCATGTGACTCGCCAGCGTGCAAGAAAGTAGTCTTTTTCCGGTTAGTTAGTCAGACATGTTTGAGACAAGAACATTGATGTGATGTGTTTCGTGGTGTGGCTGAGTGCAACGTTGTTGCAATGCAAAGACGTTTTTTAGTTTATCTAAATGTTAATGTATTGTCTTCTTTATGATTATTCATACAAGAAATGTAGCGTGTGCAATAAATTTATCCAGAGATATGAATATAGCTCTATCGAGTACAGTCCACAAAATCAGTTTCCTTGATTTCTGCTAAAATCAAGTGGTCCTCTGAATTAAATTAATCATGACACGAACAAATAGTGTTAAGCCATATTGCTGTAGTTTTTGTCACTTAAGTTAATGTATTTTCATTGAAATATTTGCTCTCTGTTTTTGCTTATATTTTATCATATTCCAGTTAATTTGTTAATTTCTTATATAGTGTTTTACATGAAAGTAAATGCTGACATTCTCCGTACATGGAGGAAATCACTTTTGTTATAATTTGTCTTAACTTTATTGTACATATCAGTGACGAGAGTCTTTGATTAAATTAATGGCAAACTGGTGTACATAAAGAATTGCATTATATAAAACTAAAACACAGGCTTACTTATTTTCCCACTGTATTGCAAATAAATAAAATCATATACAATTTAAGACAAAAATAGTAATCTTGGTTGGTATTCTAAAATAAGATAAACTGAAAGGAGTGGGCATGGTGATAACGCCACCTCTGTGTTTAATGCCTTTCTCCGCAGATAGGAATATAATATATTTAATGTTAAGATATAATATATATATATATGTTAATATATTTAATGTTAATATTTAAACATTGCACATCTTTCAATTACTGGTACTGCAGTTTAGAAGTGTTGGGTATGGGAGGTTATAGCAGAACACACTGCAGGTGCGATCGGTTAATAGTACAGATAGCTACATAACCGACTGACCACCACAGACGTTATAGTTCCACAAATTACCACAACTTATTCAAAACTTGTGGTGTTTATAAACAAAAGAGTTGCGCAGGAGACAGACGATTGTTTGAGTGGTATTCCTCCGTATATAAGAGTTTTAAAGTGTATATTATCTGTTGTTCCAAATCACAGGCTGTGACATTCACATGACGTACGCTACAAGACGTACTAAACCTCCGCATGGCAGGATCAGAAATACATTGGTCCACGGAGGCCAATTACTTAGGAGTCACACTGGACTGGCGTTTGACATGGAAGAACCATATTGACAATTTAGCCAATCGGGTGTCCAGGAGAATGGCAATGCTCTACCCTCTATATAACATAAAAAATCTCCCATGACTCTCAGCAATAAGTTACTCATTTATAAACAAATCCTTTGTCCCACCCTGACGTATGCTTGCTCAGTATGGGGAGCTGCAGCAAAAACACATCTCCACAAGCTACAAGTCTTGCAGAACAGATACCTCCGAACAGCAACCGCAGCCGACTGGTACATACCTAACGACAATATTCACAATGACTTATCTTTCCCCAAAATCACTGAATACATTCTACAAATTTCCCATAATTTCTACAACAACCTTCCAAACAGCTTTAAATAAAACACCACCACCTAACAGCTTTAATGAACTGATCAGAGGCCTCGGGGAATACGATATTGACCCTGGGGAAGCGTACAAAGGACCAAGGCTAGTACTAGCAGCACCATAACTCAAAAACCATTAAGACTATCAGCATTATTAATACTCAGACAATCCCAATGACTAAATCCATTGACTAATCATTACCTATTACATATTAATCATTACTTACTTATCACCATCTACCCACCGTCATTTCTTCAAAACTCACCACCAAGCCAGTAAGGGACAAGCTCCCGATATGGCAAGAAGTCGAGGGTCCCTCTTCTGAGGAGCAGGTTCAACCCTCAATGACACCACTGTGCTTGCTTGCTTGCTTGCTATCTGTTCTTGTGCTACGAGTGAGATTAGAAGTTTTGAAGGATTTCCCCATACCTGGTACGGGTTCGACTCGGACCGCTTGGATTTCAACAAAAAATTTGCAACAACCTAAGGTAACCTAAAATGTATTCTCAAACTATTAACTCAACTCAAAGTTATCCCTAAATTGCAAAGAGTAAACCCACTAAAGATCAGGCAATTGTAATTGAAGCACATGATGGTATCCATCTTAAAGAATCTATACTATTGGGAACTCACTGATCCTCTAAATCGATTTGTAGCCAGTATTTCAAATATAAGAATTTGCATTAACTTAGCGAGTAAACAACTGCCTGAAACTCTGTGTAACCAACATCCTAAAATTAAAGTTAGCAACGTTACATTGACGTTACGGCCACTTCTAACTTAACGTAGGATCATACTGTCAAACGTATGTCCAGTTATACGAAACTCTGTTCTTGAACGTGCTTTAAGCAACTTTGGAATTAACACCACCTCTGCAATAATGCATATTCGAGCAGGATTTAACATCCCAGGTTACTCCCAAATACGGAGCTTTGGAAGTCAACTCTATGTTCAACCTGAGGATTTTAAAAAGCTTACAGATAACTTTGAGTTGTATCATGAGGGCACTATATACTGGATATATGTATCTTCAGATGCCCTAACGTGCTTTGTGTGCAAGATAGCGGGCCATTTGGCTAAACAATGCACTCAACAAATTACTGAACTGCTAACACCTGCAACTATCATCTCTAACACTGTAAACTTTCCTTCTCTCTCACCGAGACTGGTGATCCGCAGTGAGACTTCCGTGTCCAAAGAGGGGACCAATGTCAAAACAAGTTCAGCAGAAAATGAGTCAGTAGAACCTGTATGTATAGAAGAAAATGGCACCTTCCTGTTTGAACCTCTTTCGAAACATTACTACAACTTAACACAGAAATGGAATTCCCTCCTTTAGGGCCTAAGCATAAGACCGAGTCCAAGAATAATATCCTTAAGCGACCTATATCAACATCCAGTAATCCATAAACCATACTAAATCTGCAACCGATGACGAAAACCTATCTGACTCCTCTCTAGTGACTTTAGAGGAGACAGAAAAAACCAAACATATACATGAAAAACCAAAAAAGACTGACATTCTCTCGCTCATACATGATCAGATATATGTAATACAAAGTGCTATGGAAGAGAGACCCAATGATTATGTTTTAAATTACCTACATTTCAAAAGTTTTTTTGAAAATACAGTTAGAGCATCTGATATAGTATCAGTTGCACTTAGCTACCCTGATGATTTGGAAGGACTCCTGGATACAATCAGAAAGCTACATCCTTTGTTCACCAATGAAACAATGAAACATAAAAGCACCTGTATAGGAAAGAAACTGCTTTCCGAAATAAATAGTAAAACCACAATTTCTTAAACATTTTGATGGTTACATAGTAGAAGTTTTCGCTATTGTCATCTAACTGTGGTTCTATACGTAGTTAAAATACTTTAAAAAATAAAAACCACAGAACATAATGGAACACAACATATTGCAATGGCACATAAATGGATTTCATTCTCAACTGGAGCACCTTCAACTCTTACTTAATTAACATAACCCAGTAGTTATTTATGTACAAGAAACAAATTTTAAGCATGATTATGTTGCTCCATTACGAGGCTACAATGTCTATAATAAAAATCAAGAAGAATATTATTTGAAGCAAAAGGTTAGAAACAGTGATGTATTTAACACTTGAAAGTAATGAGTCGGCAATTCAAAAACAAACATCACTTAAATTATCCTTATTTGGACATGTTTCAGAGAACGTTTTGTCCCCATCGTCAGCAGTTATCCGACTGGTTGTATCCGTGGTTTCTTGAAGTGAGCTGGTTGTCTGTGGCGGCATCTGTTGTCTGTGAGATGAACTTCCAAAGAGAGTTTTCAGGCGGCAATTTGAAATTTAAAGTATACTGTTTGTTTTTTATAATTAACAACTTTTCCCAAACATCAAGTTCGGCTGCATTACTGGCTGATTTTAATAGTTTTATATTTGGTACAATTTCATGATTGGTAGACCAGAAATGGTGAGCAATTGCTGATTTTTCTATTTGTTTGTATTTCATGCATCTCATATATTCCTGTAACCTAATATGTAAACTTCTTTTGGTTTTTCCTATGTAGAACTTATTGCAACTTGAGCAGTTGATTTTGTATATACCTGATTTCTTGTTTTCAGTTATTGGGTCTTTCAGGTTGTTGCATAATAAGTTTTTTAAACTGAATTTATTTATTGGGGCTAGGGTGATGTTGTACTTCTTGAATATCTTGTTGAATTTATGATGCATTCTGGGATGATATGTGAATTTCCTGAACTGTATCTTGGTTTTTGATTCTGTTAATTTTGTAGTATCCAATATGTGCTTCTGTTTCTTGAATTTCCAAATTTTCTTATCTATTGTTTACTATATCCATTAATTGCAGCTATGTTAATCATGTGGTTATATTCTTTGTTGTATTCATTCTTTTTCAATGGGATGTTGACTAGTCTATATGCTAAGCTGTCCAAAACTGCATGTTTGTGTTGTGTAGGGTTGTAGCTATCATTCTTGATGCAATTATCTGTTTGTGTTGGCTTCCTGTAGATGCCAAAAGATATGTTATTTAATTCATGGATTATCTTCAAATCTAAGAAAGGCAAGTAGCCATCTTTTTCAGTGTCTATTGTGAATGTACACATGCTAGTGTTGGGGTGGTCACCTATGTTAAAGAAACAATGCCGCAACGTGCTGGGTGATATGCATAAAACTCAGCAATTGCTTTTGCTTGCACTCTAGCAAATGATCGAAGCAAAAGCAATTGCAATAAATTGTATGCATAAAGCACGTGCTTTTGCTTGAAAGCATTTACTACCCATACCTAGCAATTGCTTCCTGCCTAGCAGACCACTGCAAGTAATAAATCTCTTAGCGAGCATGCGCATGTTTCGCTACGTCATGAAAGCAGACGAACTGTATGTATTTTTTATCAGTTTGTATACACGTATTGTGCCTATTGGTGTGTGCTTTTGAATCAGTTACTTGTTTTGTTAAAATCTGCAATATGTCCTCAGATAGTTCTGATACGGAAGCAGACAACGAGTTTAATGTTGTGTTTGTTAGCGTAATTAAAAACAAGACAGTGTTATTGAACAAATCTCAAGTTCCCAAAATAAAACAAGAAAAGGAGATAGTGATTGGACAGGCAATTACGGAAATTGAGCAACTTTGTGGTAAAAGAATGGAGTCAAAAAAAATCACAAAGAAAATCAGTAATATGAAAGCTGTAGGGGAAAAAAAAGAAAAAGAAAAAGAAAGAAAAAACCGGCCGCGAAGGCAACAGGAAACAAAAAGATTAAACTGAATCATTGGCAGCAACAACTATTTTCGCTGATGTCATCAGATAATAATCCAACCTTCAACAACATTCCAGGTGATATTTTGAAATAAATAATTTTCCTCAGATAATAAATGCATTTCTATTTCATTATATGTTGCGTACTGTATAAAATTTCAAAGGTAAGGAAAGACATTTTGCAGTATTTTATTCTTTTTTGTGGTACAGGTGCATGTGAGGGAGGTGTGCCAGGGAAAGAGGGTCCTTCTTTAACACCAGTAGTATCACAAAGCAGGCCCGAGAGATCTACAAAACGTCAGCGCATGTGTGATTTTGAATCTGAGGAAAGTAGAGGTCTGTCTACCCCTGAATACCAGAGGCTACTGATCAGTGAACAGCTAAAGTTAACAAGATTACAAATTGTCTATTTTTCAAAAAAACTAGAACTTCCGAAAAACAAGAATAACTAGCCATTAAAGGTGCCATATTGTTACACTTTATTTAAATATATACATGTACAACATTTTCAGATATTGGAATTAAAGTCTTTCTGTTTTAAGTGAATAATTGATTTACAAATCATATATAATTTCAGCAATTTCATTTCGTTTTCTCAACCCTTCTCTATGTATTGCAGCATCGTCACCAACATTTTCAACGCTATTTACATTTTCAAAATCACCTGCATCACCATTAGGGTCGTCGAAATCATAATCATCAAGCAAGTACTTAGCCACGTTATGTAGGATGAAACAACTTTGTATAAGTGTTGGTGTGTGTACTAAATCGAGTCTTACCCCGTAATGAAGAATTGGAAATCTTTTCTTTAACTGTCCAAAACAGTGCTCGATTATACCACGTTCTACCTTTAAGAGTTTATTAAATGCAATTTCTTGTGGTGTAACAGGATTGCTATATGGAACCATTAACCAAGGTGCCACTGCGTAACCCTCATCTGCTATCAACAAGGAGTTTATGCTTGTCTTCATTACTGCACACGGTGCACTGTTACGCGATATGCATGAGTCATGCACTGACCCAGGCCACTGAATGTCAACGCTGGTGAAACATTCCTCGGTATTACATGTAGCTTGCACATTTATGGAAGCATAACCTTTGCGGTTAATGTATTCAACTTCATGATGATTTGGTTTTGGAATTTTCACATGTGTACAGTCGAGAACACCAACTGCAGATGGGAAATGGTACTTCCTCTGCCACTGAAGTTTAGCATCGTGCATACTCTGTTGATCCAAAGGAAACGACATCCAAAAATGAGTTTTTTCAACTATTTTGCTTGCTACGTATGTGACAGTTCTTGACACTGTACTCTGGTGTATACCCATGTCTTCTCCAACTCCAACCTGGAAACCCGGGTCTCCAACGTATCTTAAAAAAGTCCTCATTTTCTGCTGACCACTCAAAGCTCCGCCGCGCGTTTCGTGATTTTCTCCCATAAAATAATCACTTAACCACATAACATTTTCACTGCTAAATCTATATAACTTTTTGAAATCCCGTTCTTCGGGGTTCCTCCTTTGTCTGTAGACCTCTCTTTCCCGAATATTCATAAACACAGCCATTTCTGCTTCCGATAAACCTTTTGCTAAGCTAGCAAAGTCAGCATTGAGGCACACTTCAGTTTTTCATAGCAATTGCTATGAAGCAAAAGCAATTCCTAGGTGTTATGCATACAATTTCTAGCAATTGCTACTCATCATAGCTTTTGCGCCTACGTGACCTAGCTTTTGCTAAAGCAAAAGCAATTGCTAGATATTATTATGCATATATATCGAAGCATTAGCTAGATTTTTCTACAGATTTGAAGGAAAAGCAATTGCTTAGTTTTTATGCATACCACCCGTTGTCTCACTCAATACTACTCTAGAGGCTACTGCAGTTTCTGTTCTTCTGACAATAGAGCTATGTATATGTAATATATATCTCCCCAACAGCCACAGTTTAGATCTTGTGAAACTAAATGAGCTGGAGCAACAATTACCTCGTCCTTACCGTATTCTCAGAGATTTCAAGAGCCATGGGGATGCAGCTCCGCTAATTCATGAGGAAAACGATTTGAACAGTTTATAAATGATTTTGACCTAATTCTGCTTAATTCACTGGAACCTACTCACTGCAGTCTAGTGTATGGAACACTCAGCTGCATAGATTTAAGCTTGTGCTCATCAAACATATCAATCTTGTTTGAATACTTGATTTGTAAGGGAGCTCAAGGAAATAGTGACCACTTTGCTATTATAATTACTCATCTGAGTGACAGTCCACAGAAAATCATATTCATGTCAAAATTTAACTTTAAAAAGGCTAATTGGGATACATTTAAGAGTTTTATAACTAATGAAATACCCCAGCTCTCACCTTCCTCTGAATTTATTCACAATAATATTAATGAAATAATTAAAAACTTCAATGAACTTATCCTAAAATGTGCAAATATTTCTATACCTAAAGTAGCCCCTTATAGGAACTCAGTTTCTTGGTGGAACAGTGAATGCCAAAAAACTAATAATTTTAAGAATAAAGCATATTACAAATATAGACGCTATCCTACTGAAGAAAATAAGCTTAAATATCTCCAAGCTAGAGCTAAAGCAAGAAAAACTGTTAAAGTAAAAATGAATCACGGCTGAGTTATGTTGCATCCTTAAATTATCAAACCCCTCAGAAAACAGTATGGGGAAATATTCAGAAAATTAGAGGCAGGTTTAAATATAACTCAGAAATAATTTTGCAAGATCCTGACTCAAAAACAATTACCACCAATCCTCATTCAGTAGCTAACACCTTAGCAGATGCATTTGCATCTACATCATCTGATGCTAATTATGAGGTATAAGTAGTTATTGCCAAAAATGGGGGTTGAGAGTTAACAAAAAGGAAACAAAGATCATGGTTGTTAAGAAAGGTTATAGATTGCATAAAGATGAGAAATGGGAGATAAATGGAAGAGAAATAGAGGTTGTTAAGAGATTTTATTATTTGGGCATAAGACTGAGCTGTGATGTTAAATGGATTGAACAGAAAAAATTGGTTCTAGCAAAAGTTAAAATGGCCATGAGTATTGTAAGAGCATGTCAATTACTTGACATTAATGTCAAATGGCTGGAAAGGATCTATACTGCCATAGTACAAAATAAAATGTTGCATGGGGCAGAGATATGGGGAGTGGATGAAGCATGGGAAGTAGTGGTAGTGGTAGTGTTTATTCATCCTTTTGATCATAGTACATGATATAGGACACCTCAAGTACTTATAACTAAAATTTATACAATAAAAATATACGCAACACAAGTTTAGAAATGAAAATTCAGAAACTGTACACACAGTATAATAATAATTTATCTGTAGTTGACATATTAAAAAATTTCCAGTTTTCCCAAATGACACCAAATCCTATTTGAAATATCATTTCCTTTATTTTATTTAGCCATGAATCGTTCTGATTTAGTCTTTCCTGTACTATCAAGTATTAATGTAGAATAGTCTGCTCATCTAAATTCCTAATTCTCGCCCAATAATGAAAGTAATAAGTATTACAAGGTATTACAAAATACTTTTTAAAATGGGAGAAAAATCTAAGCATACAAGAACATGTCCTACATAATAATAGGAGTCAGAAGCAGCTGCCAGGGCCATTTCAGCATCCAAAGGGATACACCTTTGAAAAATAGGGAGTGAAAACTGCTAAATTAACTGACTGCATTAAGTATATAAGACAAACATATAGTGAGCACAAAACAAATTGCATTTGATAGCTCTTTGATTATGAACAGTTATCAGAAGATGAGTTGACATTATCACAAGAATTTCACTGCAGCAAAGTCTTAGGCATACAAACCGGTTGATTCCCATTTTCAGTTTCTCAGCAATTTGGATACATTTATTAATGAGGAGATATTGCAGTAGCTCCAAACTTAGTAGAGACACAGAGAGCAAGGTGACTCAGCAGTAACCATGTTGTTGTATTCAGGAGGTTGCAGTTTCGGTCCCCTCTGACCGTTCACTCTGACTTGGGTTTTTTGTGCCTTCCCCTTTTCATTTTAGCAAATGCAGAGGTGCCTGCTTTCATACCACAATTTCCTTTGCCTCATTTCCTTAACATCTTTCAGGTGTGCTTTCAGGCTTGTGTTGTATGGCAGTTCTGCACTTAATATGGAGTACAGTTCACAAACGAGGTACGAATATTTCAGGCAGCAGACTTCGTAGATCAATTTATAGAGGTTCTTTCGTGCCTATGCTCCCTCTTGGGGGAGGGATTATAGCCGAAAATAGGAGACATGAAAGTCGAGAGCAGGATTCTTAAAAGTTTACAATTAAACTCAACCTTTAAAAAAACAGTCTATCAAGAAGGTCGGTCACGGGAAACAAACCAGTGACATCCGGAATACAGGCCACAGACACCACAGCGTGAATATTCCCACTCGATAAGACAGCGGATTAAGCGTCATAAAAACCGTTTGTATAACAGTAGAGGGCCCACTCAGAATAAAAAAATAAATCGAGCTCTTGACACTTCTTTCGACACATCACCTATAAATAAAGAGGATTATGCATATGCTTGTCCTATTACATTCTGCACAATACATCGCTCACATTAATTCTAACCAGCTTCCGCATGTGCAACAGTTTATTTTTTTAATCAATTTATTTAAGGTCACATCAACTTCCTAGGTCTTCTCACGACCATCTTAACAATATAGTATAATTAGTAACATTTATAAAAGTTTACATTAAATACACAGGTTTACAATCAAACATACGTAATTACACATTAATTATATTAATTAGGAAAAACAATTTACGTTAAATACAGATTTCTAAAAACAAGATGATAACATACTCATAGACTAACAACAGTATTTTGGAAGAAGAATTGCCATTACTTTTAGACCATTGTGTTGATTGTGGGTGACAATTGAATAGAGTATAGTGTTTATATATTTATATTAATTTCCAAATGTCAATATCCTTTAGGTAAATAAAAAGCTTCCAGCATACTTTGAAGCTGTTTAGCAGTGTGGAGATGTCCTGTAGGATTCCATCTTGTTTTCTGTTTATTTCGTATTTATTACATTCTATGAGAAGGTGGTAGATGATGAAGTCTTTATGACGTGCATTATATGTAGGCTGCAGCTGTCCTGAGAGGAGATATGAATGAGTGAAGCTGGAGTGAGTTCCTTTCTAGCAAGAGGCTTGATTTGGTAGAGAGCGGTGGATCCTTTTCGTCATTAATATTTGCAGGTTGTTACCAGAAACAAAATATAAATTTTACAGCTTCTTTCACTTAATTCTGCCAGAATAAACAAATCATTTGTATATGTATATATATATATATATATATATATATATATATATATACACAAGTATATGTGCAGTCATGTGTCTTTCTGTAGGCTTATGCAAATGTTTTTTACAGTGTTTTATCCTCTATCTGTTATCAAGTGGGAATGTTCAGCCCATGGTGTGTGTGGCCTGCATTCCGGATGTCATTGGTTCGATTTCCGTGGCCGACATTTTTCACCCACAAGTTTTTCAAAGGTTGAATGGCAAATGCTTGGGTGGTTAATTACATCACCAACTTTAATATCCCTCCATTTCAGGCTATTTGTGAAGTACAGTGTCTCTCAGTCGACTCATAGAATAATTTTAATCTATTAACCTTGTAATAGTTGCTCTAAGAAGTAAGATGCTACAGCAACTATAAATAACTACAATACAAAGACAATTAACAATGAAATTGTTTTTTATATTGTTTCAGTACTCTGTGTGGGATGTGTTTGAGAAAGCCAAATAAGAAATTTGGTTTCGCAGAATGCCAAAACTGGGGCAAGCCTACAAAAGGGGGATATTCTTCCAGAAGCCAAATGAAATATATCCAAAGGTGGTTTAGGGAAATGAAGAATTTCATGGTACTATAACTTCCAATATTTAGGTATAAAATGTTAGCTCTTAGCAATAGTAATCATGGACAATAAAGGCTCTTTCTTAGTAACGTGTTGATTTCTTGTAAAGCACTACCAGATACTTTCTTTCATTAAACCCCTTTATTTATGAAGTTTGCATTTATAATATTCGCAGAAGTTAAAGGTATATGGAGGCGGGCTGTACTGCACACTCCAGCAAATCCTAAACTTGGTCCTCCTGCCAACATTGCCAAATGTGGTACATGCATCTAGTGCACCTGAACTGAGAACATTATAGTAATTAATTTCGCTTGGATAAATGTTTGGAAAATGGCAGATGCCAATCTTATAATAAGAAAGAATTTTATTTTATGATCAAGACCGTACAAAAATCCTGTCTCTAGGATACTTAGAAGATGAACGATGCACAATTTATCTTCACATCTGTATGGTTTAATGTCATGGATAAATATTTGAATGTTACAGATGCCAATCTTATAATAAGAAAGAATTTTATTTTCTGATAACGACCGTTCAAAAATCCTATCTCTATGATATTTAGAAGATGAGCAATGCATGTTTTATCTTTCACATGGTTATGGTTAAATGCTACAGATAAATATTTGAATATTACCAATGCCAGTCTTATAATAAGAAAGAATTTTATTTTCCTATCATGGCCATACAAAAATCCTGTGTCTACTAAACTTAGACCTTGAGTGATGCACATTTTATATTCGCAAGTCTATGGTTAAATGCTACTGATAAATATTTGAAAATTACAGATGCCAATCCTATAATAAGAAAGAGTTTTATTTTCTGATTATGATCATGCAAACATCCTATCTGTATGATACTTATAACGCAAGCGATGCACTTTTTATCTTTACATGGTTATGGTTATCCAATATCCATCCATTCAACACAGATAAGCCTGAAAATAGCCACCATTCTATCCTTACAATATCTCAAGCATAAATAAATAATGCACCTACTATGAAAACAGAAGTCAAGCAGTTTGAAACAGAGTTAATTTTCAGTTCGGTTTCAGAGTAGAGATGTTGTTTTGTTAAAATGAATGGCATCGTTAAGTCCTGTGTTGAACTTGAGCTGAAATATTGTTTATATTACATTAAATTACTATTCTACACATACCCTTTTTCCAGTATTTGTGATCCGAGTGCATGAACATGTCCCCGAAGCTGGGACAAGTAATTTTTCAATCAGCAAATGTGAAGAGATTCATTCTCGGGGCAGAAAGATTATATTTAATATGAATAAGTTTTTACGAAAGCTCCCCAATCGAGGATATAGGGCAACTGATGATTTTTCAAAATCCCAGCAATTACTCTGTAACCTTGTGCGTATGTAGTGTGCATATAGTTTCACGAATTTGTAGTGAAGCAGCTTCATCCTTAGAAGAAAGGAGCTAGCCTGTGTTTTTTCAATGTTCGGGAAAGATTCATGAAGTCGGAAAGCTAGTTGCTGGATTGGAAATCATGCTTGCTGTTCCACTGCTGTGACATGTGTCAAGGTAAGATCTTAATGTTTTAGGAATATTTAATGTATTGTTTAATTACAGGAAGAATAGCCAAAATCTTTGCTTATGGGTAAAACTACTTTTATGTACAGAACCTCTGCTGGTACACGTACTTGCTTGGCAACAGCACACCACTTGAACATGGCCAGCATTCATATGCCTTTAACTTTTGCGAGCAGTATACTGTATGAAAATGGAATTGTTGAAATCTCTGAACCATATAATGAATAACTTCTGTTCCAAGGTCATGAATTGGAATCCAATGTAAGAATATGGATTTTTTCAGTGTTGGGACACTGGGACCCATGGTCGCCTTATTAAACAGTCTAAAGCAATGCCTACTTAAAGATTGAATAGCAGTTTCACTTTATTATATGAGGGGTAATCAAATATAAACAAGCCTTTCGTTCCAGAAAATTTATTCATGAAGAATAATTGAAATTAACATTTTTCTTACTCTTCTACATATTGACCCATCTTTTCTATGCATTTATTCCAACAGACAGGCAGTTTTTTAATGCCTGTTTCAAAAGAAGTAAGAGGACGAGTGCAGAGCCAGTTGTGCAAGAAACCTTTCATCTCATTGGTTGTGAAACAATGTCCTCAAAAAGTTTCTTTAAGTGGAACAAACATGAAGAAGTCAGATGGTGAGAGGTCTGGTCTGTAGGGTGGATGTGGAAGGGCAGTACAGTGCATTTCAGCCAATTTTTGCTATTGTGCTGCTCCGGTGTGTGGTCTGGCATTATCCTGCAGAATCAACTCATTTCCGATTGGGCTACTGCGACATTTTGACTGGAAAGCAACTCGAACTTGACTGAGAAGGTCACAGTAGTCGGCAGCATTAATGATCCGTTCGTCGTCCCTGTTTGATAAAATCAATGAGGACACCTTTTGAGTCCCAGAACACTGTGGCCAAAACTTTCCCTGCTGACAGTTGTGACCTGGCTTTCACCGGTGGTTGCTCTCCACTACTCCTCCAATCCAGGCTGGTCCTCTTTGATATGGGTGTGTAATGATGCACCCATGTCTCATCACAAGGATGATTCTGTCCAGAGAAGCATCACCTTCTTCTTGGTAGTGCATGAGAAGCATGCGACACATTTGAACTCGCTCTGCTTTCTGTTCTGCAGTGAGATACCGCGGAATCCAGTGAGCTGACACTTTTCTCAATTTCAGCTCCCTTCGAATGGTTGACATTCCCATAGCTTATAAGAAATTGTCGACAAATCACAAGCACTGATGTGGCGATCCCTTTCAATGATGTCTTGAACATCTTGGATGTTTTCTGAATTGAGGCTGGTGCAAGGAGAGCAAGGGTGGGCCAGGTTTTCAGCACATTCATGTCCTCCATTAAACTCATGGCACCAGGTTTAACTCTGGACCATGAAAGGGTTCTTTCCCCAAACTGTGCGAGTAACCAACGGCAAATTTCAGCTGCACAGACATTTTCATTGACAAGAAACTTGATTATTACTTGTTGCACAACAGCTGGATGCCACTCTCTCTTAGACATCTCGGCAGTAACTGAGGGACATAACCAAACGAGTTCCCAAGGCCACTGTCCCCTTCCAGGGACCTCACTGCATGTTCTGTAAAAGCCTTGAACCCATATGACACTTTATGCTTTCGCAGTAAACAAAGGCTTGTTAATATTTGATTTCCCCTCGTATCTCTGTTTTTATAGGATCTAAAAAGTAAGTAAGAAGGCAAAATTTTTTTTTCCTGTATCCCAAGATGGTTAATGCAATAAAAAAGAAAAGGGAAATGGAAGACTTTCGGTGTGTGTTCTATATTAATGATTGTTTCTTTATGAAATGTTCATGGATTAAGTTACACTACATCTTCCTCCCATTGTAGCAGTAATGGTCTCTGCTGAAAATGTAGGGAAGTTAACCTTGCATCCTGCGCTGGTGAATTTCTGTCCAGTTGCATGAGCATGACTTTCCTGTTCGGTGTTAGTAATGGTTGGCAGATGATCTTTGAATAGAATGGCTGATTACAGGTGGTCTATTGAGATCAGTTCATAAAAATACTGCTTTCTCTCTTTTTTCTTTACGTACTTGCTGTTAAATTCCATTATCTTTTGTACGAATGATTGCTTTATATGTAATAGTGTACATAACTTACTGTTGCAGAAGAAAGAGTTTCCAGAAAACTTGTTTCTCCCTTCCTTAGCTGGACAATATCCCATAGAAAGAGAAGCACTTGTAATGATTCCATTAAGGGCCATACTGTTACTTGTATTTACGAGGTTCTTGGTTCAAATTTCGAAAACACAAAGTGCCTGAACCCTTTTCATGATTCTCATTATTGCTTAGCTGTTTTTCTCAAGTTTTCACTGTTCTTATCCACCCTTTAACATTTGTAGGTTATGTAAAGTGTAATAACAAAATCTATATTCTATTTTCACGTGCCTTTCTTTACACATTCTGTTATTGTTTTCAAATGCTAGGCTTTGGCAATGGAGCCATTAGCTCTCTTGCTCTCCAATATTTCTGTGTAGTGGGTCCGGCAGGTAGGGCTTCACAGGTTAAAAGATGTTCTTCAGTGATTTCCTCTTCTTTGTTGCACAGAGGACAATTTGGACTTGTATAAATTCCTATTCTGTGCAAGTGTTTGGCCAAATAATCATATTCCGTAAGTAATCTAAAATTTGCTACTGCAGCTTTACGTGGAATTTCTGGAATAATTTCTGGAATTTTTATTAAAATGTTCCATTTTTTATCTTTGGCTTTGTTACATATTGATTGGTTTTGTTTGTTTTTATATTTGCTTTTGATTAATATTTTTATGGATGTAAAGGGTAAGTTTTTACTTTTGTTCTGAATTAAATTTGCACCTTTTTTGGCAAGGAAATCAGCTGATTCATTTCCTGTAATGCCACAATGTGCAGGTATCCACTGTAATATAATTCTTTTCTGTAGTTTTTGAAGTTGTTGGATCATTTTGTGACATTCTTTAATTTGGATTGACCTCATTTTATATGAGCTTATTGCACATAGTGCTGCTTTAGAATCAGAAAGTATGACAGCATTTTTGAATTTATCTATTCTGTGTAGAAGGTGTTGGAGTGAAATATGAATAGCCGTTACTTCTGCATCAAAATTTGTTGTGTGGTATCCTGCTGGCTGATAGAATGAGAACAGTGCACACTTAATACCTCCTCCTGAGTTGTTGTCCAAGTTAGATCCATCTTTGTAGATATGTAACCGTTCTTCAGGTAGGTATCTATTGTTCACAGTTTCTAATGCTAGTGCTTTTAGTACAGGTTTGGAAGTTTCAGATTTTTTAACTATTTGTTCTGAATCTAATTGAATATTAATTGGTTCAAAAGTCAGTGGGTGTTCTTTGATTAAAATGTTTTCTTTAGAATTAGGAAGATTCAGATCTGTTTTTAATTCCATAACTTTGTGTAGGAAACTTGTTTGTGTTTTCATCTTGATTGGTTGTAGTAATCTTTTCTCCCATTTTGTTGTTTTTAACCGCAACATTTTTTCATGTTGTATTAGTGCCTGCTCCTCTAAAGTTAGATGTATTGGATAGTTCCGAGTGAAGGCTTGCATTGCTGTGGTTGGAGTTGATTTTGCTGCACCTGTTATTAGTCGCAGGCCCTGATTTTGGCATACTTCTGGACACTTTTTAAATTTTTCTTAGATCTTTTTTAATCTGCCTTTGTTTTCTTTTTGCTTCAGAGGAATGTTTATGCTGAGAGCTGTAGTACTTATTAATGGCTTCAGAAATAGAGTAATTTGAAGTAAGTGTTTTCCCATTTAGTTTGAGTGGTTCTTTCCTTGTTTCTTTCTTACAATTAATTTTGCTTATATATCTGTATACTTTTCTTGCATCTTTTCTATAATCAGCTTTCTCAATAAATTCATTGAAAGATTTTTTTTTTTGGCAATATGAATTTCTTTTTTACATTTTGCTGCCTTTCTTCGCCATTCCTGTGTTATTGGACAATTCTGCTTTTTTCCTTGCTATGTCCCTATCTACTTTTAATTTTGATAGTTCTGTATTCTAAAAGGGTTTGTAATTTTTAGTTTTTCCTCTTGGGATCCCTTTTTTTGCTGCTTCAAGAATTATATTTGTTATTGTTTTATTGAGTTTATCTACATATGCTTCATGTTGAGCGGAGTAAAGATTTTGTTCAGTTTCCTCAGTAAATTTTGTCCAATTTGCTTTTCTAAAATTCCAAGAGTATTTCAACTTTGGCCTGCTAATATTTTGTCATGAAGTATTATGGATGCAATAACTGCTCTATGATCAGATCCTATGTCTTCAATGATTTCAGGTGTTGTCTTATCTCTAAAATCTGAAGATACTAATAATAGGTCTGGATTAGTGCACTGGCCATTATAGCGTAAGTATGTGGGGCAATCCCCATTCTTCTAGATAAGATCTAAAGTGTTAAAATTTAATAATTCTTCAATAGTTTTGCCACAGGCATTGTAGTCTTTGTATCCCCATTTTGGTGAATGACCATTGAAATCACCAATCAAAATTGTTTTATGGTGTATATTTATTATATTCAGACAAGGATTGTTATTTGATGGATTGTATATACCATATATGGTGTAACGTGAATTTCCTTTCCAGATTTCAATTTGGATAATTTCTATTTTATCTTCTTGCTGCTCCCGGTCATGGCATTGAATTTTTCATGTTGCCTCTATCAAAAACCGTAGCCTATAAATGGCTAGTGTGGAGAGATGATTAATTTCCATCAATTAACTAAAATAAGAGTTAAATGATGAAGCCTGGGACTCAAGTACTTACTATAGTTAGTCGTCACAAACAGCGTATCTCGGATGCGAGAGTCCCTAGAGGTTTACTGGGAAAATATATGACTCAAATGGAGAATTTAATGTCAGGACGGCACGTTGGCCATGGTAGCTCAATGGGTTAGAGCGACTGGATGGAAACCAGGAGATCCATGGTTCAAATCCCGGCCATGGAATTGAATTTTTCATGGTGACTCTATCAAAAACCTTATCCTATAAACGGCTAGTGTGGAGAAATGATTAATTTCCATCAATTAACTAAAACCAAATTTGGTATTTGATCAACTTTCTGATTTGAGTTATACAGTTCACACACACATACACACACAGACTTTTCTCCTAAAAATGTTAAATGTAATGGGAAGATACAAAAATAAGCAAGTCCCAGAGGGAATTTAATCATTCTTCCACACTAGCCATTTGTAGGCTAAGATTTGAATAGGTAGTCGGACTGAAAAATTCAATGCCATGCTCAGTATTTGAAACACGGATCTCCCTTTCTCCTTCTGGTTGCTCTTAGCCATTGAGCTAACATGGCCAACGTGCTGTCATGAGATTAATTTCTCCAACTGACTCATATGTTTCCTGGTAAACCACTAGGGGCTATCATATACAATGAGATACGCACCTTTTGTGGCGAGTTACTAACTCTTTGAATACTAAGACCCAGGCTTTTGTGTTACCACTATTAGGTTCTTTATTGGAAATTTAATAATTGATCCATACTAGCCGTGTCTAGGCTAAGATTTAAATAGATAGGGACAGACTGAAAAATTGAATGCCATGGCCAGGATTTGAACTACGAATTTCTCAGTCTCCATCTGGTTGCTCTTAACCATTGAGCTATCATGGCCAACGTGCCATCATGACATTAAATTTTCCAAATGGCTGCTATGTTTCCCGGTAAACCACTAGGGACTCTCATATACATGACAGCATGTTAGCTCTATCTGTTCAACAGAGGGACTAAGAAGAAGGTATTTTGATTCAACCAGCAAGGGATCCTATGCATGCATAGATCACAGAGAATTGGATGGGCGCCTCAGCACATCAAGAGCAGATCATTTGTAAGGAATTTCACATTTTTCTGGTCCTATGTGACAGCATCAAGTCCAGGAGAGTTAATTTAAGTGCTACAGAGAATAAGGAGTGCAGTCTATGTAGATATTCTTGAAAACATGTTGCTGCCACCCCTTAGTCCTAAGTTGCCAAAAAAGGAAGAGTATGTATTAATGTACAAAAACAATGGTGTGCGAATCTTAATGTCACCCAGAATTGTCTAGTAAGGCATTCAGAAATAATTTATATGGACTGGCCTTCAGGGTTGATTTGATACCATTGACTGTATATGGGCATTGATGGTAGAGGAATAGGAAGAACACTCACCAGACCAGACAGAATGCAAGAGAATCCAGTTGGTCATGAGATGGAGCTATAGCAACATAATCAGTAGAACCTAAACTGGTGTTCTGCACAGGTTGCAAACATTCACAAAGTAATAATTTACATTATCGTAGAGGGGGGTTATTACACCAAATTATAAAATAAATTGGAAATGTTTCAAAATTTAATTCATTTCTTAGTATATGACGTGGCTTCATTATGACATAACAGATTTTTAATTTGCTCTCTAAGGACCATTATCCTTGGCTATGTCACCACTTTTTCCGGCAACGTTGTGCAATTTTGAAGCAATGTGCTGTCTAGGCTCAGTTTTGAGCAAGAATCTTATCCTAGAGTGGTTTTTTTTTGTGTGTGTGTGTGTTTTACGCCCTCTAACGTTAAGTCATATCGGACGATGAATGGAATGGGTGAAATGATGCTCAAATGAGCCCAAGGTCCATAGAGCTTAGAGTTACCAGACATTCGTCTTATAGGATATGGGAAAACCCCAGAAAAGAACCTTATCCGGATAACTCACCCTGACCGGAATTCGAACTCGGGACCTCTTGAACGTGAGACACACACGCTACCACCATGCTACCGAGGCGGGCTATCCTAGAGTGTGTGTGGTTATATAGGAGTAATGATGAGACTGGAATCCAAGTTTAAGACTTGTTTAATTACTGTTTCTTTTTAAAGTATTCACAGGAATTGCGAAGTAGCCGACCAATGTACACCAATCTATATTAATGTCCACATGATTCCTTATGTATCGCAAGAAAAAGATACTTCCTCCAGCCACGTCCTTCTGTGTCCGAGATTCTCCTCATGAAAGTGTGTTATTCACGCCAAGATTTCTCTAAACATGTGGTGCTTTTGTTGCATTTGTTCCGGTGACCAGCTACTAAGGAAAGGTCCAAGAAAGCCTCCTGTCAAGTGTCGACCATATGGACCCCCGTAGAAGCTGGCTACCTCAACAACATCCTGTTATATTTAACGAATAGATCAAATGCTTGTCTCTAATCTATTACAATTCTTTATTTATTGAATCTCTAATTTTGGTATCAGCTATCATCTTCTTTTTGCAATTTCTAATAAATGTAGTGAGTATATTATAACCAGCAGTTGTGCAGAATATACCTTTTCAGTTTTATACTTTATATTCCATTGGATTATACATGATTATATTGCAGCTGTAAGTTTACATTTCTCAAGATAAAAGCCCTCCAGCTTCTTGTTACTTTAGGTATTTTACGCTAGTGATCAGATGGATTGTATAGAGCGCATAGGGTTAGCTTCATTAAAATAATCATTTAACCTCCTGGGAGTCTTCAAAATCATATAGTATATAACTTAGCAGCAAAAGAAAAACTATAATTTGACTCTGTACCATATCTTGAAAAGTAAACCCATTGAAATAAAAAGTATAACTATATACTGGCGTTTCAACTATGAATCCTCGACATATTTGACACTTGTGTTTTACCAATGAGCTATTACAGATGTAGAACTTAGATTATATACAACACTAGCTGACCCAACAGACGTTCTGTCAAAAGCCATTGCACTGTGGCAGTCCCACAAACATATTCTTTTGTCAAGTTCTGTTGATTGCGTCACTTATAAAGAATCATATAATACATATAGTGATGACAACCTAAGCTTTTATTAATGGTCACCAGAACAGGTAATATACAGTCACAAATATGCATTTTAAACAAAAAGTTGAATATAAATGTGTTTCAGAGTGACCACTTTGTTTGTTGACTATCAAATAATTACTGTGATATCAACAACACATCTAATATTTATGCTTTAAGGTACACAACATTGGTTGTTTGATTACCTGGCATGTAAACAAAAAATTCTAATGGTTTTCCATCATGGGAACAGGCAACATACAATTAACCATGCCAGAAACATGGATTTGTAAGATTAATCCCGCAAACACTCAATGACAGCCCTGGGATTTATTCAGGGTCATAGCGAAAGCAAGCTTCACTGGAAACTGCAGTCATTTAAATTCAAATGGTATGTCAGTCAGAATCATTGGAATTTGTGGTATCAAAAGTCTTCTCCTTTATAAGTTTTGCAAATACAAAGATTTACAAATTCATTTTTATTATATAGATATGGTTAGTGAAATAGCTTTGAAGACTTTGGAAGGAGTGGAATATCCTTCTAGGTAATGTTTTTGTTTAAACCATTTGTCAAACTGATGCGAGCTGATGATGGGGACGCATGGTCCTTGAAACATGTCCTAATTTTAAATATAAGTGGAGCTTAAGTGTTTTTAAAGTTTGACAAGTGGTTTAAAAAGATTTTATTGATAATGCTCCACTGTTTACAAATACTTCTATTTTATAATTTTAATATTTTTGGTTGTTGAAAATGAAAGGTGTATGTATTCTGTAAGGGTTTGCGTGTGTACCTTTATATGCAGTCAATGACCCAGTGTGTTATCACTTCACGTTTTATTCTCACCTTTTAAACCTTCCTTGGATTTATAGAAGCATTTCAAAACCAAAGTCAAGTAAATTGGTTCAGCTGTTCTCGAGTTTTTTAAGACTAACAAACATCAACTCATGTATATGGAAGGACGGACGGATGGACGGACGGACGGACGGACGGGCAGGCGGGGGCGGGCATACGGACAGACGGACGGACAGGCTAAAATGACAACATCTACAACCATGGCCAATTTAGTTTTCATATCCTCAACTCACGGAATGTCTGATTGATACTTACCTGCAAAAAGTTTACATTTACTTTTTTTAAAGATAATACAATCACATCGTGGATAAGCTGTATACTGTTACTGCTAACTACTGTTACGAAGTATTGATGGGGCCATTAAGGAAGAAAATTGCCAACAAAAGAGCATTCCTTTCTCAAATGAGATGGATTTCTCAACAGAATAATCTACTTGCCGCTCATGCCATGAAGACTTAAGAAGCAATCCTAGAATCAGGTACAGAGATGAGTGGCATATCCACCTTATTCACCGGACATAGCGCTGTGTGATTTCTACTTATTTCCTACAGTGAAAAAAGAGCTTTGGGATCATTTGCATTGTGATCATGGGTTAAAGCGTACACTTCAGGAATACTTAACAGGCTATCCAAAAGGGCTTAAGAAAGTTAATGGAATACTGGAACCACTGTATTGTGTCCAGGGGAGAATACCTCAAAGTTTTGTAAAAGAATTTAATTAAAGGAAACAGTATTTTCCAGTATAATAACTCCAGTTATTTTTCATATAATCTTATTTTCAACCTTACAGAAAAGTAATTTATAATTATTAATTTATAATTTATTCTCAATAATGTTTGCATAACTTGTAAATCGTAGCAGATATACAAAATCTTACCGCATAAAATGCAGAGCTTGTTACAACATACAATTTAAGTTAAAAGCATTTGCTTTGTTGAGTGATCTTTTTCAGAGACATTCCTTGTTATTTGCCTGAGTCTTCCAATACTTATACTTTTCTCAAACGGGAAGTCCTTATTAATTTTATTTATCTCTTGCGCATACAAGCAAAATTAAATTTCAAAGCCATCACATAGCGACCAGCTCTTAAAATATCTTAATTTATGTTTCAGCTATACCTATCTATGACTAATGTATCTTGAATTTTTTGTGAGCAGATATCCTCTATGAAATTCTATTCATTTGGATTGAATGAGACATCATTTTGAATGAGTAAGGAATGATAAGAGATGGATCTATTTCACGAAAAATGTAGAGCTCATTAAAGCACAATTATTTGTGTCAGATACTTGTTTTACATAGGTTAGCAGTTTTTGAAATATTTCATCACAAGTTTCAACTTAAGTGCGACATCTGTTGTTTGGTGAGATGCTGAAAGTTTACTTCCCCCATCCTCTGATAGAGGTCATGACAGGTAATAACTGAATTATTAACTGAATTTATTCCTCCGTACTTCTGATAATCATTGGAAGGCTGTTATCACATATTGTATAAAACTATTTCTTAATAGGAAATTATTTCTGGAAAAAATACCAGGAAAAATTTAAATTGGGGACAAGATCATTTGTTTACAAATGTTATAATATAGTACACCCTATGACAGGATGGCTCAGGCAGTTTCGTCTGTGGCCCACATTCGGGAGGCCCGGGTTCGATACCCATGACCGACCTACCTGACCCATGGTTTTTCGGGGGTGTTCCCGGGTCGCTAGGCGAATGCTGGGTAGGTTAATTACATCATCCAAATTTCCTGTCCCTCCATTTCATCTCCATTATCATTTCACATAATCTCTCCTCTGGTGGTCTCTTTCAGGGCAAAAGTGTCAGTGGGTGTCTCGGTGTTGCATGGCAGGATGATATGCTCTCAGGTAAACTACTTCCTCCTCCGGTAGGTCGGTTGCCGGTCTCCGCTCCTCTGCTGGGACCATTTGGTGACCTTTGGGGCTCGGATCACCTGCCTTGGGACCATTAGGGCTCGGCTGCTGGGCTCGTTGCCGTCCTGCTGTAGGGGAGCGAGTTCGTTGACCTGCCCTGTCGGGGGAAGTCTATCAAAGTGAACTGTAGGGACCCTGCCCTCTGTTCTGTCGTGGCTCCATGGATCGGCAGCCCTCTGTCTCCTTCGCCTCATCTTTGCTTCCGGGGGTGCCCCCATTTGGGGGTATAGGAATAATGGACCCAACATGGTGGCCTATGTACCGAATCCCCTCCGTAATGTAATCCCAATCGCACAACCTAAGCCAGCAAATTTCAAATGAAAAGAAAAAATCGTGTGGCATGTAACTTTTAAACAAATGCCTGTCGTCATAGACATCGTCTGTTCGCTACAAAATATCATAAGATGTGTGAAACCTCTTGAACTAGCCTTTACTGATCAACGTGAAGTAGGCGAAAAGAGCCCGCCTTGGTAGCGTGGAGGTAGCATGTCTGCCTCACGTTCAAGAGGTCCCCAGTTCGAATCTCGATCAGGGTGAGTTACCTGGATAAGGTTTTTGCGGGGTTTTCCCTTATCCTGAAAGACGAATGTCGGCTAACTAAGCTCTATGGACCCTAGGCTCATTTGAGCATCATTTCATCAATTCCATTCATCGTCCAATATGACTTAACGTTGGAGGACGTAAATTAAATATAGGCAAAAAAAGAAAATAATACAAAATATGAATAAGTAATAAAAGTGTTATGATAATTAATGGGTAGAAAAAGTGAGTCCAACACATTAAACGTAATTATAATTCCTACGACAGCTTTTACAGTTTTATGAGGTTAAATACGTAAGCCAGAGATAACTAGTAATTTCAGTTAAATTTTAAATTTATTAAGCAATTTATTTCCAAATTAATATTCAACCATGCATGGCAGCGTTCACAAATGCTTCTTGCATCGAGAAGGAAGCTGTTCTAACTTAGCAAACGTGTCTAAAGCGATTATTTTACAGAATTTCTTTCTTAAGCCTCCCTTTTAACAGCGTATCTCAAGAATGTTTTGGATACTAACTTTTTATTTAAGTCATGATTCTAGACTGAAACATTGTACGTGATGGAGTTGGTGGTTCATTGATTCCTCCTTTGAAGACACCAAGCCGAATTTTAGTGGCTAAGACCGTTCTGCTTTCCACATTTTTGTTTTTTCAATTCCGATTGACAAACGCAGCATTATATCACGTTAAGGTTATTGCGATACTGTTATATCGGTAAAATACTTCGCTTTGGGTAACATTTCAGTGCTTCCACCAGCGCGAATGCTCCCGATCCACTTTTTTTTAACGGGTATTGATTTTATGTGTAAATCATTTTGAAATGCCAATAAAACGCGCCGAGCAGGAACGGAAATGTGCTGCAATATTATATTTTGTGCTGCTCAATTTTCTGCTTCTATCGGGTGTTGCACTGCGTGTTTCCTAATTTGTTATAGGGCTTAAGACATCGCAGCTGATGTTACGTATTGTCCCTATAGAAAATATATGTGCTGTTAAAAAGGCGACGCACATTGGTACTCTGCAATAATTTCTTGTCTGCTGGTTACACCAAAATAAGGCATTGAAGTCAGCGTACGAAGCTTATAATTGACTGTATAAGTTTTGTTGTCTCACTGTTTCTTTAATATTATGTTTTCGCTTCAGCCCAATTTTATTTCATTTGCCACTCATTTCAGTGAATCTGACACACAGTTTCTCTCACACTACACAGTAACACTGTTTATTTCTGAGATTTTGCGATATTCTCCCATAACACGAAGCGTGATGTACACTGCTGACGCTGCTATTTACGTCCTTCGGAGTTAAAAATTAAACGAATACTTTGTACTAGAGTAGCGAAGAACTCGCGAAAGCTATACATTTTAGTTTATTTTTCGTAGGTTTCCACACTGTTTATTTCCCTCGCTTTTGTTTAATTTAAAGGCATGTTGAATGACGATCGAGCTCCATAACAACCAGAAATCAATCAGGTTTTACATTACAAAATTTTCTGTTCAAGAAGAAAAGGTTTGGAAAATAAGTCTTCAAAATTCACGTATTTAAATAACTAAATGGGACGGCCAAAGATTAGTGAAGAATTTCCGCAGAGAAGTAGAAGAGCTACACGCAGAAAGAAAGAGAAGACTCTGATAAATGCAATTGAAAATTTGACTGATGTTCTTACAAAGAAAAACGCTGATGATCCCTTAATAGACTTAGATGACAGGGAGCGAATGAAGCTCCTGAGAGCATTAAAAGATTTGCGTCCTCTTAAAATTGTAAATTCTGCATGTCGGAGAAGAAGACCAAAAAGAATCTATAGATGTTCAACGCGGCGGAGAACAAGCTTCTCAAGAAGGAGAAGGAGGAGAAGCTGCTCTAGGAGGAGGAGAAAACGGAGCTGTTCAAGTCGAAAGAAAAGGAGTTGTTCCAGACGGAGAAGGAGAAGGAGAAGGAGTTGTTCAAGAAAACGGCGTCGTAATCTAAATACCGAAGACAACGAGAATTGGTAAAGGTAAGAAAACCCACATGATCGAAACCAAAACCAATAACACTAGTCATGAACTAAGCTATACAAAATATTGTACGCAATCATTAAAATAATAATAATAATAATAATAATAATAATAATAATAATAATAATAATAATAATAATAATAATAATAATAATAATAATAATAATAATAATAATAATAATAATAATAATAATAATAATAATAATAATAATAATAATAATAATAATAATAATAATAATAATAATAATAATAATAATAATAATAATAATAATAATAATAATAATAATAATAATAATAATAATAATAATAATAATAATAATAATAATAATAATAATAATAATAATAATAATAATAATAATAATAATAATAATAATAATAATAATAATAATAATAATAATAATAATAATAATAATAATAATAATAATAATAATAATAATAATAATAATAATAATAATAATAATAATAATAATAATAATAATAATAATAATAATAATAATAATAATAATAATAATAATAATAATAATAATAATAATAATAATAATAATAATAATAATAATAATAATAATAATAATAATAATAATAATAATAATAATAATAATAATAATAATAATAATAATAATAATGATGATGATCGATGATGATGATGATAATAATAATAATCGCCATCGTCACCGTCACCATCACCACCACCATCATCATCATCATCATCATCATCATCATCATAACTAATAATGCATATGTAATCTCATAATAAACCAGCCTACTTAAATTCTATTCTCTCACTTGAAAACCAATTCAATCCATCTCTCCTTTTCGGTAAATTCATCTGTCACTAATCATACAATTCCTCTTTATTTTCCAATGATTTCAGTTTTAGCAGTTTTTTCTCTATAGCCAGCACAGACAAATTTGCGAGTCTTTGCTGCCCTTGGGTGTTTCTGCAGTAAGTATAAATTCGACAAAGCAACGAAAAAGAGCATTGGGACTCGTGTTGGTCACTGGGATTATGGAAATCAGTGCGCACAACTTGAAGGACAGCGGACGATGACACACCACTACATTTCATATAAATCACTAGTTTTTGAACTCCCATCGACAGACACTCATTTGAGGAATAAACTACACTGAGCTTACCTTTAAGGCGAGCAAAGCCAAAATATTGATCAAAACTTTCCTTCAGCGAACAGAATGCTTCTTCAGGAAATTGATTTATAATATTATTTTGGTCAATTAATTGTAAAAATTAAAAATTTTCTAAACCTTCAAACCTAATTTGAATTTGATTTTGTGTATTATCAAATATTTCATAATACAGTCAGCGGTAGCTATCTTTGTTAACAAAGTCATTGTTTTGCTATTGTCATTTCTTTGGCAGTTCATAATTCTCATTACATTTATGCCATACATTCGTTTCTCTTTTCTTGTAGAGTGGCTTTTGTTTCCCTTACTTTAGGAGTGCAATAATTTATATCCAATATTTTTGTTTGCAGAATTTCAAAAAGGGCATTGCTTAAGAAAAATATTTCACAGAAAATTATGAGAAGAAAGTTAAATTTGAAATCAGAAAGAACACTGCTAACAACTCAAGGTTCATAATTAGTTTTTTGTAATTTATGTCCTCCAACTGTAAGTCATATCGGACGATGAATGGAATGGGTGAAAATGATGCTCAAATGAGCCAGGGTCCATAGAGCTTAGAGTTACCTGACATTCGTCTTTGGGAATAAGGGAAAACCCCGGAAAAAACCTTATCCAGGTAATTCACCCTGACCGAGGTTCGAACTCTAGACCTCTTGAACGTGAGGCAGACACTCTACCACCACACTACCGAGGCGGGCATATGATAAGGTTCACTATCCCATTGGTTTGGATTATCGAGTATGTTCTCGAGCAACTGAACCAATTCTTTTTTATGTTCCCGAACAGTTTCAACCAGCCTTCCATTATAATTCCATCGAGTTGGAAATACTTTGGGAAACCTTCTTTTTGGTAAGTGTTCCATACGCATTTGATTCCCTATATTCAGAGGCAAGATTTTGTGGTGACAATTATTTATAAAATTTGCATTAATAATTTTAATTGGTGGTGTTTTGTGTTTTTTTTACCATAAATTTGCATTAATTTTGCACAAATTTTCGGGAAGAATTAATGAGTAGTGACATGGCTGATATGAAAAGTAACATGTAACTAGAGTAACATAACTTTTAAAACCCATTTTTTCCTAATTAAAATATTTTATTTGAAATCAGCAGACAGTAACATGAATAAAATCAAATATCACACAACAGGCATCGCCAAAATGCAGCATACAACAGGTTGTGATAGTTTTGCTATTCATATTTCTTTTGTCTGTCACAACTAAGTTATATGTAGAGAAAAATCTCTCAGTGTCAGCGTTTGACATCAGCAACCAAAGACATAGAAGGGACTTTTCGCAGAAATTGCTGTAAGAATCAGCTTTTGCCTTCAGTGTCAAGAGTGCTGTTACTGCATCTAATCTGTTATCGTTACCACCGTGGCTTTGCTATTCAATGATGTCACAAAGCTCTTTGCAACAAAGAAGGAAATCAGAATCACAAGTAATAGCACTGGTTTTAACTGCATTTAGTTGTTTAAATCCTGTCATTACTTGATTTAAATCATATATGCTTGATTTAGTAACTAGCCTAGAATGCTCGAACAAGTGATCTAAAGCTTTTATGGTTATTGCATCATCAGTTTCTTTTGCCGTAAAGGAGTTCAATTTAGACAAGGCAAACTTATAGATTCTATTCTACTGCTTCTCTGATTCTGGGATCCATGATATGATCCACAAGCACACTTACTGTGTTTCCAAAGTGACCACTCTCTAATATTTCACATTTGGCTCTCAGCGAGTTAATTTGGTATAAAACAGAATGAGCCACTGGATTTTGTTTAGATTTAAATTGATCCAACCTTCCAGGGAAGACATCATTGGCTGCTTCATGAGCTGGAGGAGTGCTGCTCATGGACACTCAGTTCCTCGAGCATCATCTTAACAGGTCAACTTCTTATAAAAATGCCAATATTCTTTTTAGTTTTAATGCCAGTGCACTTCATGGCTGCTGTAACCAATCGACGGGGAGAACAACGAGATACAAATTTAGTATATCACACGAGAGTAATATTTTGTAGTACATTAAGTATATACAACTGCCTTTAAAAAGCACTTTAAGTTTAATGCAAGCCTAAAAGACAGAAGAGTTGAGCATGGTCCTTAGGGAGCACTAGTATTCAGGTTTATAGTTTTAATCAATTTCTCTTTCTAGTAGAGTTTAGTTCAGTCCGATTTTACATTAAGAACAGTAGAACATATATTTGCATTACTTTTTTATCCCCATTAAGTCTATTTATAGCTAAGTCTGCTACAAATAACCCTGGTAGTGTAACTGTAACTGTTTCTGCAGGTCCTTAGGAGCGATGTTACCTCACACTGTTCCCAGAGTTTCTTGGGAATTTGACACGGCTGATCACCCGCGAAGCCTTAATTAGTAATGCTCGCCGTAAAGGCTTCAAGTCTTACATTTATACTTTTCTCAAATGGAAAGTTGTTATTCATATTTATCTCTTGCCCATATTAAGAGAATGCAATTTCAAAGGCATCAAATCCCGCGATCCTGAGCCAAATCTCTCGATTGGCTGCCTCTGTGTGGTGAGAGAGGTAATGCCAAACGACCAAACTAAGTCCACATCCGTGTTTGACCCTAATCTAAGTTAAAAAAGAGTACATTAAACTAAAGTCGGAGTAAAGCCAAAGCAAATCCAGAAAGAAGCCTGAGTGGAGCCAGAGCAAAGTGAGGGCAAAGCCAGAGCGAAGCCGGATCCAAGACAGAACCAAGCCAAATTTAAGGTGCAGAACAAAGTTAGTGTGAGGCCGGAGCGGGACAGGAGTGGGGCCAGTACCTAGCAAGAGCCAAGCCAGAATGAAGATAGATCCAAGCAAGGGTATAGTTAAGGAACGTTAGAGTGAAGCCAGAGCGAAACCAGAGCCTAGCCAGTGCAGGACCGTAGAGGGGACCCGAGCCTAGCCAGAGCAAAGCCAGAGCGAAACCAGAGCCAAACTAGTGCGGGACCGTAGAGGGGATCGGAGCCTATCTATAGTGGAGCCAGAGCATAGCCAGAGCGAAACTTGAGTGGAGCGAGAGCAGGACCGGCGTGGTGACCGGGGCCTAGCCAGAGCGAAGGCAGAGGGAAGCCAGTGTTAAGGTGCAGAATGAAGTTAGTGTGAGGCCAAAGCAAAGCCAGAGCGCAGCCAAAGCAGGACCGGAGGCGGGCCGGAACCTAGCCAGAGCCAAGCTAGAGCGAAGCCAGAGCCAAGCCAAGCTTCATCATTTAACTCAAAATGCTGCCCTATTGGACACCCCCATATCGTGTTGCTGAGTCAACTTGGTTCGCAGGGCCAATGCCAGTTGATAGTGGGAGAATCAACGTGTATGCATACCGGGTCTGATTGTAGTAAACAGTTTTAGATTTTCTATGGCAGTTTTCCAGTTTTCATTTGACTCACCCTCATGGTGAGCCACATTGTGTTCCATGCATATTTATATTCTGAAAACATTAAGAAGTTTGTGTTGAATGATGCTTCTGTAATATTATGTTTGTTTATTGTTGCAGCTGTTGTTCAAGGTGACATTCCTGAGGATGTCTACATGAAGGTTAAGGAAGTTATTCAGGAACAAGCTGGACCAAACATCTGGGTACCTCCGTAAGACCAGCTGTGATGGGGTGCCTCGTCCTCCCCTTGGACCCTGCCTGCTCGCTACATTCACTAAGAGAAGATGTATGTAGCACCACACTAAGCAACTACATCTACACAGAAATGACTTTCCCTGACTGCATGGTTCTGCTGTCACAAAAGAGTGCCAAATACGAATTGTGCCAAGTTGGCATAATGATGACAATGATAAAGGTTTAAGAAAGTTTCTTGTTCTCCACTGAATGTATCATTTTGAAGCAGTTGCTTCATTGGATTGTGATATCAGATAAAGTGTGTTCAAATTGTTAGCTGCAATAGAAAATACTACATGTCCTTCATATAAAGTTACAGTATTGGCCCATTGTTTGTGTGAATAGGTTTGTTTTGTTTGCTTGGATTAAATTTCACTGCAACACATACATAACTTTGATGCACTTTTACACTCTCTGTATGTGCATGCACATGTGTGTCAATACATCTTACCGGCAGCATTTACAAGAAAACTAAAATGTTTTCCAAACTGTTTTGATTTTAAATTATTTTATGTCTATTATCATTCTTATTACAGCTCAATTAAATGTCTCATATTTTGTACGCCTTTTGCCTCCATAATAAAGTAAATGGGTTTTTGGCATATGTAACATGCTGTCAGAAAAATTTACTTATTGTATTCTTTTCCAGATAAATAATTACCCACCTATAATGTTATATTCTTAGAGAATAGGTATAAAACATTGGTGGCTTCTACAGTTATAATAATTATAATAATAATTAAGATCACAAAAAGAGAATAATTAACTATTAAAGTGTGTGCTTTCTCACAGCAAACTGACTTATTGACACTCAATGACTGCAGCTGTATAAAACTGTTGTTGAATAATGTAAACAAGAAGATAATTGCCAGCTTCAAAGAAAATGTAAATAAAGTTAATCCCCTTGAATATGGAGACAAGAATTGTTGTTTTCTTCTCTTTAGAGGATATATTTTGTTGACTATATAACCCTATTATTCACTAATGCCTTAGCAAAAATGTCATGTTTACCATTAAAACAATTTCATAAGGATGATTTATGATGCACTATGTTATCCATTTTGCAGAATGTTTAAATGTTTATTTCCTTTTGTTTGTAAATGTGTGACAATTTAATGAGATGGACACAGGTTTGGGAATCTCTAAAGAAATTTGATGGTATACTTAAAAGCTTCTAATCCTGTATATAATGGATATATGTTTCTCAATACCATCAGCTTTCATGTTTATAAGATGCTACAATCAGAATTTGGCAGTTTCTATGGTTATGCAAGTTTGTATTCTCAAAAGTATCTTCAAAATTACATGTGTCTTCATTTCATGTTTAGTATGCATTTCATTTAGGTTTATCCTAGCCCTACACATACATACCACATACCTACACATACATACATACCATAAGTCAGAAGATTGTAAAATGTTGACTAATATTTCATTTGTATGTTAGTTAATGCCTTATGTTCTCTAATTTAAAATATTATGTTTTGTTTTGCCAAATTTAAGGTGCATTCTGCGGAGTATGGATGAGAACAATTACCTAGTGAAAATTTCACAAGAGGATACTTTACATTATATACCAGCACCATCGCGAAGCACTATGGTACAAATTGAGCGAAAAAGGAATGAGTAGCAGATTTATTCAGAGGGTACAAAGTATATATTCAGACAATGAGTTTTGTATAAAGATGGCAAATGATAAAGTAACAAGATTCATTCAGAATAATATAGGATTGAGGCAAGGCTGTAAGTTGAGCCCCATACTGTTTAATCTGTTTATAGATGATATTTTAGATGCAATTAGAATGGAAAATAGGTATGTACCAATAATTAATAACAGGGAAATAACTGGGTTGCTATTTGCAGATGATTTAGTAGCAGGAGCTATTTCCACAGTGGGAATAGATGGAGCAATAGATAAATTTTGTAAGGAATGGAGCCTTAGAATTAATGTAAGCAAACCCAAAGTTATGGTATTTAAAAAAGGCAACAAGTTAAGAAAAGAGGAGAAATGGTCCTGGCAAGGAAGAGAAATTGAGTTGGTCAATACATTTAATTATCTAGGACTACTATTAAGCAGTAACAGAGGTTGTAAAGAGCAGAAGAGAATGACAATGGCAAAAGGTAAAATTGCATTAAAAGCTATTAAAGCATGCCTGGATAAATTACCAGGAATGCAAATAAAACAGCTGGAGAGAATTTACACAGCCATAGTAGAAGCAAAAATGCTTTATGGGGTAAAGATATGGAGTTTGGAGGACGGGGTGTAAATATGAATGTGATACATAGAAATTTTTGCAAACAAGTTTTGGGCTTACCATGAGCTTCACCAAATGTAGTGGTGCAAGCACAATTGGGAAGACTGGGAACTAGAGGGATAATAGTGGAAAGGGTGTTAAAATATTGGGCGAGAATTAGGAGTTTAGATGAGCAAAATATTCTGTGTCAGTGATTGATAGTACAGAAAAGACTAAATCAGAAAGATTCATGGCTAAATAAGATAATGGAAATGATGTTAAAAATAGTGTTAGGTGTCATGTGGGAAAACTGGGAATTATTGTAAAGTGGATGTTGTAAAGAACTTAGGTTAAGAACGGAAGATATTGAACGGCAAGAAATGTTAGGAAGCTTCAACTTGAAAAGCTCACTGGAAATTAATAGGAAGATGACAGTAATGATGAAAGGGAAAAATACATTGATATTTGTAATAAAGCAGCAAGAGAAGGCTTTGCATGGGCCAGAACAGGGGTGGGGGGAAGAGGGAGGGATCTGGAGAAATGCCCATTGTGTCACCAAAGGGATAAAGAATGGCATTTGCTTTTAGAATGTGAAGAAACTAGGTTGCTTAGGGAGAAGATGGGTAAAACAGAATGGGCAAGGCTACCAAAAGAAATTCAAGCAATGAAGTTAATGAATGTGAAAACTAGGAAAAATTTAATTCAAATTGGGAACTTTTTTGGCAAAGTAAGAGCCAAATGGTTGAGGAAGATAAGTAAATATGATGAAAATGATTAAGTATTTTAGATAAGTTGCCAATAGGGACCCATTAGCTTGACAACCTCAGAGTTTGAGTCTATTAGGCCCAAGGGTAACCAGCAACTCAGTGTAGTAATAAGTATGTAAATGTGTAATAATTTGTAATTGAAATGGAAATAAAGATTACTGACTTACTTATTTACCAGCACCATTCATAATAGAGCCCAAGTATTTATATAGCCCGTATTAAGGTAATTTTCTAATAATATTACATTTATTTTGAAAATGCAAGAATATGTTATTTGTATTTTTGTAAATGAATCCACTTAAAATATTATTATTTATCTTCTGCAAGAAAAACACAAGGCATTTCATTAAAGAAACAATAATAAAAAGAAACATGCACCTCAAAGATTGGACCTCATGTTGGTCCATTTACATGACGTGTGTGTTTTACCGCTTGGCTACCATGCATACGGCCAAGCTGCAAAGCATCTCCCTATGTATCAAATAGCTTTGAAATGAAGCCAGTGTGGTATCAAAGAGTATATTGGAAAACTTATTTGTTCTTTCACACTAGCCATTTGTAGGCCAAAGTATGGAAAGGTAGAGTCAGACTGAAAATTTCAATCTAATAGCTGGGATTCAAATCCTGGCTATGGCATTGAATTTTTCAGTGTAACTCTACATTTCCAAAGTGTATCTTGTGAATGCAGTGTCATTGAATGCTTCTGATGTTTTCCAAATCAAATTCTTTTTCTGGTAGCTCCTCCTCCTCCTCCTCCTCCTCCTCCTCCTCCTCCTCCTCCTCCTCCTCCTCCTCCTCCTCCTCCTCCTCCTCCTCCTCCTCCTCCTCCTCCTCCTCCTCTTCCTCTTCCTTACTAAGAGTGTGTGAAGAAGCCACATTTAAGATATGAACATAGCAGAGGGGGCTCATTAAGAATGTAAGTAAACATGATTTTGAACAAAAACTTGCAACTTTTAAAGTAGAAACCATGTATTATTTTTTAATGTAAATTTATATTGAGGAATTAATCCTTAAAGAATTAATCCTTTTAAATACATTACTCCGATATATGGGTGATTTTTGATTAATTAGAGCCTACTGAAAAATTCAATGCCATGGCCGGGATTTGAACCACGGATCTACTGGTAATGTCAGGAAGGCATGTTGACCATGGTAGCTCAAGGGTCAGAGCGACTGGGCGGAACCAGTAGATCCGTGGTTCAAATCCCGGCCATGGCATTGAATTTTTCAGTTGGCTGTAATTTAACCATGTATTATTTTTAACAGTATTAATAATGTAAGACTTGAAGGTTTGACAGCAAGCATTACTGATCAAGGCTTCGCGGGTGATCAGCCGTGTCAGGTTAATAAAGGTCAAGCTTTTATAGTTGCTACAATAAAGGTCGAGCTTTATTAACTTGACATGGCTGATCACCCACTTAGCCTTGTTTAGTATTAATAATATTAAGGTGCAAATTTAATTCAGAACAAAAGTAAAAAATTATCCTTTACATCCATAGAAAGATTAATCAAAAGCAAATATAAGAACAAACAAAACCAATCAATATCTAACAAAGCCAAAGATAAAATATGGAACATTTTATTTAAAAATCCAGAAATTATTCCAGTAATCCTACGCAAAGCTGCAGTAGCAAATTTTAGATTACTTATGGAACATGATTATTTGGCCAAACACTTACACAAAATTGGAATTTATACAAGTCCAAATTGTCCTCTGTGCAACAAAGAAGAGGAAATCACTGAATAGCATCTTTTAACCTGTGAAGCCCTACCTGCCGGACCCACTACACAGAAATATTGGAGAGCAAGAGAGCTAAAGGCTTCATTACCAAAGCATAGCATTTGAAAGCAACAACAACAACATATTAAATATGGTATTATGTTTCTATATAATTATTGCAAACAGTGATATATTGATACTTTATAAAGATTAATTGACATTTGAAACAGCAAACATTACCAAGTAAGGAATACTTCTACATGCTTCTTACCCCGTCATCAGCAGGCATCCAACTGGTTTCTGGAGCTAGTGGCAAAGTTAGCTGTAGGATATCAATATCTGTAGTTGTGACATGTGTAGGTGGAAAGTATGAACTTGAAAGTGGTGTGTGGACGGAGAAAATCAGAATTCCGGAAGTAGCCTTTGTATTTTAAAACATTAGTTCCTAACAGGTGCAGTTTGTATTAATAAAGAAACAGGGATTGGCAGAACTTCTGAATGGGGGGTCCTATTCTAAAACTTAGTAAGAAGCACAAAAGTGTGAATAAAACTTGCAAAAATGGCTTAAGACCTGATTTTATAGTTGATGGGACAATAGGAAAATTATGGCTACCTAATGTAAACAAAATACACCATCTTGCTACTATAGGTTGGTCTGGGTGACACAATTGGTTAGGCACATGCGCGTGCTGATCACAAGGTTATGAGTTAAAACCTAGCCCAGATTGTTGGTTTTTATGTGTGCTTAAAAAAGATGGCTCCATGTCAGCAAATATACTGACATGTGAAAGAACTTCAGCAGGACAAATTGCTGGTACACTGGCAGAGCTAATATGATCCTGGCAATTCAAGAAGCTGTTAACAAACAAAATAATTTTAATTTGTGCAGCTATAAGACATGAGCCTTTCCAGCTGGTGGTGCCGAAATGCTGACCACATCTCCTTTTATTGGTAGGATGATCACCCACATCTACCTTGCATATGTGGATGTGAGGCCAGCAGTCGGGTTGGCAGTTCCTGGCCCTCTATGGGCTGTAGCGCCATGGTTTATTATTATAAGACATGAGCAGAGGTGAGTGTCATTGTGATGCATTGAAAACCTGCTAGATTGCTGATGGTTGTGGAATATTAGGCTTTTACTGTACTTCGCTGACATTCTACAGTTGCTACCTAAAATATTCCTTGGCTATGCTTTACAGTTTATTCTGCTATACTTTGGCAGATTTGTTAGCCATGTGTTTTTAGTTCTGAACTGAAACAAAATGGGCATGGTTGTTTTACTGCCGTTATTTTCCTGTTAAAGCATTATAAGAAAGTTCGGTGGGTAGATCACATTCTCTAAAAGCAACTGCTATGGTCTTCTAGTAGTATTATTCACATTATAATTCATTGGGTTTTAAAACAGAACCTGACACTCAGGTGTTTCCCCAGGTCTTGGCAAGCCATGTCTTTAAAGGAACTCTGTTAGTGGTAATGTAATTCAAAAATACCTGGCTACATAGTCACTAGTTATCACAAGCATGAAATTTGATAACCTCTTTATTTTTATTTTGTTTGACATCAGCTATCAACTCTCTAAGGAAATGTTTATGGTGAGGAGTGAATGCTATAAAACTATATATATAGGTATCTTGGGGTGCGGGTATGTTGTTGAACAGATATATGGCATCCTTGAAAGATGTTGAACTTAAATACCAAGTTCAATATTTAACTGACCTTGGTTTTTTAGTTATACTGTATGCACAGACCTCATTCTAAAAATGCCAAGGTACAATCATAGATGTCGGAACATATATTTGCAGTAAAATATTGATATTGCATTTTTGGGTGGAATACAATACTTCCCCTACTTACTATATGTGGCACAGAAAATAATTAAAGGCCAACTAAGTGCAATAACTTATCAAAAGTTAAGGGCTAAGAAATGTATGACTTGTATAGTGTGCAAGCAGTACCTAATTAAATATGTCTCAGAATTTGTAAATTACACATCAAATGCAATAGTGTTTGCGCCATGATAGTCATTTGTTTGTCGGGCGCATGAATATTTTACTTGGCGCCGGTTATGCGGCAAACTGGTCATGTGACTCGCCAGCGTGCAAGAAAGTAGTCTTTTTCCAGTTAGTTAGTCAGACATGTTTGAGACAAGAACATTGATGTGATGTATTTCGTGGTGTGGCTGAGTGCAACGTTGCTGCAATGCAAAGACGTTTTTTAGTTTATCTAAATGTTAATGTATTGTCTTCTTTATGATTATTCATACAAGAAATGTAGCGTGTGCAATAAATTTATCCAGAGATATGAATACAGCTCTATCGAGTACAGTCCACAAAATCAGTTTCCTTGATTTCTGCTAAAATCAAGTGGTCCTCCGAATTAAATTAATCATGACACGAACATTGGTCCTTCACGGGCGGATATTATTGTGCATCGCAACAGTTTCTTCTGCATGGATTCAGTGCGCCCCAGGACGCCAGGCATCGGGATCTACACAGCAGATTATCAGTATTTCATTCGCAACGACGCAGTAGCCTGCATCGCAACACATTTCAGGTCAGAACATTCCTTTTCTTTCTTTCTCTCCTTTAAGCAAGTCTCATAACCATTCAATATGGAGCAGGATTTGAAAGCTCTTGTCAAAAGATGGGGTATAATTAAAAGAAAATTTACCTTTGTTCGAAAATTTCTTGATGAATTACAGAACAGGTCAACATTTTCATATTGAGAGCTAATTTCGATAACTTAAGTGAAATTTGGGACAAATTTGAAGCTATTCAGACCCAAATTGAATCTCTTGTGGAAGCGGAAACTGAATTAGATATGCATGCAGAACACGAGGAGGAAACAAGAAACAGTTACCTCGAATTGAAAGCTAGGTTAGCTGAATTAATGCAGGATCATAAACAGCAAGAAAATGGTTCTGGACATTCGCAGCACATAGTGCAGTCACATTCGTCACAAGCAGCTAAAGCTATCAAACTGCCTGTGATACAATTACCTAAATTTGAGGGTGATGTTACTCATTTCAAACATTTCTATGACACATTTACAAGCTTAGTGGTGAACAACCAAGCTTTAGATGCTATTCAGAAATATCACTACTTACTTTCCTCTCTCAAGGGACAAGCTCATTCACTAATACAGAACATACCTGTCACTAGTGAAAATTTTGATGTAGCATGGGAGCTCATATGCTCACACTATAGCAATACAAGATTAATAGCTACAGCTCATATAAAAAATTTATTAGCACTACCAGTAATGCATAAGGAAACAGTAAATGAACTACGTACCTTGCTCAACCATTTTCAAAATAACCTGAATGCCATTGAAGCATTAAAACTTGAAGTGCCTTTGCATGAAATCATTTTAATGCAACTTCTCCTAGAACATTTGTCTGACACCACACGCAGAGAATGGGAGAGTAAAATAGATTCTCGAAACTTCCCTTCTTTGAAGGACCTTATGCAATTTTTAGAAGCAAGAGCACACTCTTTTGAATTGCTTGCTAACACTGCATGTAACAAGACGGTAGTTAAGCCTAAGACTGACTTGCACTTTGCTAAGCCCAACAGCAGAGACAGTAAACACTCTTAGCTATCCACGAGTGATCATGTATGTCCATTTTGTCAGTGCAATCACATGCTACATAATTGTGATGACTTCAAAAACCTTAATGTACATAAGCGTTGGACTTTCATTAAATCCAAGCGCCTTTGTGCCAATTGCTTTGCTCCTAATCACATATCAAGTGGATGTAATCGTGCCTCATACTGCAATTGTGGCTCATCCACTCACAGCAAGTTGCTTCATGATAGTAACAGAGAAAATGCTTCACGTGCAACTTCATCTAGTCCTGTGAATGATTCTGCTAGAACAATTGACGCGCCATCTAGCTACTGTTCTTTTAAATCAAAACCCACACAGCAGGTTTTGCTTGCCACCGCACTAGTGCAAGTGGAAGACAGATATGGCAATCTCATACAATGTAGAGCACTCCTCGACTCTGCCAGTCAATCCAATTTCATAACTGCAGAACTTGCGAAGCGCTTACAGCTTAATAAGGTGACAGCTGTTACGCCTATCAATGGTATAAATGGCACCATTTCTACGGCCACACACCATGTTCAGGTCAATCTGAAATCTATGGTACATGATTTTAAGACTAAAATTGAATGTCTAGTACTTCCTCGTATAACAGGAAAACTACCTTCCACACATATCAATTTGTGCAACTGGAATATTCCTTCAAGCATTCCATTAGCAGATCCTAGGTTCAACATTCCTGATGAAGTTGAAATCCTAATTGGAAGTTCCTTATTCTTCGAGTTATTGCATGGGAAAACCTTAAAGAGACAAGGACATCCTATACTAGCCAGCACAGCCCTCGGTTGGATAATATCAGGCCCTATTCCAAGGTCATCATACAAGTACAAGGCTAAGTCTTCGCCTCAGCATAATTTCTTCATCAGCACTGATAACCTTGACACACAGTTAAGACGTTTCTGGGATTTGGAAGAATTTCCTCAGCATGTTCTTACTAAGGAGGAAAAGGAGTGTGAAGAATATTATGTAAAAACAACCACTCGTAATGTCGATGGTAGCTTTACAGTTCGTCTACCCATCAAGGAGGACAAAAATTGCTTAGGTGAATCTAGACAGCAAGCCATCAATCGCTTTATGCACTTAGAACGACGTCTTCAAAACGACATCACACTTAAAGAAGATTAAACTCAATTTCTCTCTGAATATGAATCCATGGGGCACATGAAGCAAGTGTCACCACCAAAGGAAGGCGAACCTTGTTACTATCTTCCGCATCATGCAGTTTTCAAACCTTTGTCTACTACTACTCGCACCAGAGTTGTATTTGATGCATCTGCGCAGTCATCTTCAGGACTATCCTTGAATGATGTGCTGAAGTTAGGTCCTATTATTCAGAATGACCTTATCTCCATAATTTTACGATTCAGAACTTATCGCTATGCATTCTCAGCTGACATTTCTACGATGTACAGGCGAGTGAAAATGCATCCTGATGATCAAGATCTTCAAAGAATAGTATGGCGAGAAAACAAAGATGAACCTATCAAGGACTACGCTCTTACTACAGTCACATATGGTACCAAACCTGCATCCTTTTTGGCCATAAGGACTTTGCATCCACTAGCTTCAGAGGAAGAGGCTAAATATCCACTAGCTTCTCAAGCTATCCGTGAATCCTTCTACGTAGATGATTGCTTATGTGGTCATAATGATCTACAGCAAGCTTTACATATTCAGTGGCAGCTACTTCAGATGTTAGACAGTGGTGGACTCCCACTTAGGAAATGGTGTTCTAATCATGAAGATATTTTAAAATCCATTCCACCGGAACGCAGAGAGACACAACTTCCACTTTCATTGGATAGCAGTGAAAATGTGCATGCTCTTGGTCTCCTCTGGCATCCTGGAACAGATCAATTCCAGATACAAGACAATTCATCTCTTCATGATAATCTAAATTCTAGCTACACCAAACGAAGCATACTTTCTGTCATATCATCTATTTTTGATCCTTTAGGCCTAGTGAGTCCTATTGTCATAAATGCCAAGATGTTTCTACAATCTCTTTGGTTGGAAAAACTCGGTTGGGATGAATTGATACCATCTCACCTCATCCAACAATGGCTAAATTTCTGCGAGACATTGTCCATCATTCATGCTATACGTATTCCAAGACACGTCCTAATCACAGGTACATTAAGGGACATACAAATACATGGGTTTTGCGATGCCTCAGAAAAGGCTTATGGTGCCTGTATTTATCTTCGTTCTATGAAGAGCTGCAATGAGGTGAAACAGACTTCTTTGCTCCAAATCCAAGGTTGCACCATTAAAGAAACAAACCATTCCTCGGCTTGAACTTTGTGGTGCTTTACTACTCGCTAAACTTTACAAGGTTGTAGCTAACCTTAAGCTGCAGACTTCACAGAACTATCTATGGACGGACTTTATGATTGTTCTAGCATGGATTAAATCCAACCCACACAAATTGAAGACTTTTGTAGCCAACAGAGTTTCACAAATACAAGAGTTATCAGAAACTGCTGCTTGGCGATATGTAGCTACTCAAAATAATCCAGCAGATCTCATTTCAAGAGGAGTTTCAACTGAACCTCTTGCCTCAAATGACTTGTGGTGGAAAGGTCCTGATTGGATCTCACAACCCTTTGCATCTTGGCCAGAACAACCCAAACGTTTAGATATTCAAGATGCCACTGAGCAACGCACTACTGCATGCTTGATGGTCACTACAGAAAGTGATGATATCATTTCTCGTTTTTCAAAATTGTTACGCCTGCAGAGAGTGACAGCATACATGCTGAGATTTGCATTCAACTGTAGAAACAGCAACACGAGACGGCAAGGTCCTCTCTCAGCACTTGAGCTTCAACAGTCATTGCACTGCTGCATTAAACTTGCTCAACAATCAGCTTATATCACAGAGTTAACAGAACTTAATGATAAAGGACACGTTCCTACTAAAAGCTCATTGAAATCTTTGCATCCATTTGTTGACAATGATGGTTTAGTCCGAGTAGGGGGAAGAATTGACAAGGCTGAAACTCCCTTCCAGTCAAGACATCAGCTCATCTACCTCCTAAGCATCATCTTACCAAACTAATTATTGAAAGTGAACATGTTAAACTTTTGCATGCTTCCAATCAGCTACTTACCTCTTCTCTTCGACAACAGTATTGGATACCGAGAATAAGGGAAACTCTTAAGTCAGTCCTACACAAGTGCTTGCCGTGCTTCAAACTCAAGGCCAAGGGAGCTCAACAATTAATGGGCAATCTACCTAGCTACAGAGTGACTCCAGCGACACCCTTCCTACAAGTTGCAGTTGATTACGCTGGTTCATTCTTCCTACGTTATGGCTCGCCTCGCAGCAAGAGTCAGGTGAAGGCCTACATAGCTATCTTTGTCTGTTTATCCACAAAGGCAATTCACATTGAGTTGGTTTCGGACATGACTTCTTAGGCTTTTGTTGCTGCCTTACAAAGGTTTACAGCTAGACGAGGATTGTGTAAAGAGATCCTAAGTGACAATGGCACAAATTTTGTAGGTGCTAACAACAAACTTAGAGAACTTAGACTACTTTTGCAATCTCGCAAGCACCAAGAGATTGTACAAGACTACGCTTCATCTAATGAATGCACATGGCATTTTATACCACCCAGCTCACCCCACTTTGGAGGATTACATGAGGCTGCAGTGAAATCTATGAAATATCATCTTTGTAGAGTAATGGGTACACAAGTACTGACCTATGAACAATTAACCACATTACTAATTCAAATTGAGGCTTGCTTGAACTCCCGTCCATTGCTACGCCATACTGATGATCCTTTTGATACTTCCTACCTTTCTCCAGGTCATTTCCTCATTGGAGAACCATTAACTTCCATACCATCACCTTGTTCTGACAATCTGAATCAGTTACAGAAATGGCAACAACTCCAAGATCGTCTACAACATCTGTGGCGGCGGTGGTCAACCGACTATCTACATTCACTCCAGCAGAGGCAAAAGTGGTCCAGTTCCAGTGAAAATTTTAAGGCAGATACCATGGTCCTGCTAATGCAAGACAATTCATCTCCTCTGCATTGGGAACTTGGAATCATCACTGAGACTCATCCTGGTGGTAATGGTTTAGTGCGGGTAGCTACAGTGCGAACTTCTAAGGGTGAATATAGGCGTCCCATTGTGAAACTGTGTCCTCTGCCAGTTCAAGAACAACAGTGATATTTTTCAAAGTGTGCCTATGTTAAATTAAAAAACTGTTCAGTTTTTGGGCCCCAGTATGTTTGCGCCATGATAGTCATTTGTTTGTCGGGCGCATGAATATTTTACTTGGCGCCAGTTATGCGGCAAACTGGTCATGTGACTCGCCAGCGTGCAAGAAAGTAGTCTTTTTCCGGTTAGTTAGTCAGACATGTTTGAGACAAGAACATTGATGTGATGTGTTTCGTGGTGTGGCTGAGTGCAACGTTGTTGCAATGCAAAGACGTTTTTTAGTTTATCTAAATGTTAATGTATTGTCTTCTTTATGATTATTCATACAAGAAATGTAGCGTGTGCAATAAATTTATCCAGAGATATGAATATAGCTCTATCGAGTACAGTCCACAAAATCAGTTTCCTTGATTTCTGCTAAAATCAAGTGGTCCTCCGAATTAAATTAATCATGACACGAACAAATAGTGTTAAGCCATATTGCTGTAGTTTTTGTCACTTAAGTTAATGTATTTTCATTGAAATAATTGCTCTCTGTTTTTGCTTATATTTTATCATATTCCAGTTAATTTGTTAATTTCTTATATAGTGTTTTACATGAAAGTAAATGCTGACATTCTCCGTACATGGAGGAAATCACTTTTGTTATAATTTGTCTTAACTTTATTGTACATATCAGTGATGAGAGTCTTTGATTAAATTAATGGCAAACTGGTGTACATAAAGAATTGCATTATATAAAACTAAACCACAGGCTTACTTATTTTCCCACTGTATTGCAAATAAATAAAATCATATACAATTTAAGACAAAAATAGTAATCTTGGTTGGTATTCTAAAATAAGATAAACTGAAAGGAGTGGGCATGGTGATAACGCCACCTCTGTGTTTAATGCCTTTCTCCGCAGATAGGAATATAATATATTTAATGTTAAGATATAATATATATATATATATATATATATATATATATATATATGTTAATATATTTAATGTTAATATTTAAACATTGTACATCTTTCAATTACTGGTACTGCAGTTTAGAAGTGTTGGGTATGGGAGGTTATAGCAGAACACACTGCAGGTGCGATCGGTTAATAGTACAGATAGCTACATAACCGACTGACCACCACAGACGTTATAGTTCCACAAATTACCACAACTTATTCAAAACTTGTGGTGTTTGTAAACAAAAGAGTTGCGCAGGAGACAGACGATTGTTTGAGTGGTATTCCTCCGTATATAAGAGTTTTAAAGTGTATATTATCTGTTGTTCCAAATCACAGGCTGTGACATTCACATGATGTACGCTACAAGACGTACCAAACCTCCGCATGGCAGGATCAGATATACATTGGTCCACGGAGGCCAATTACTTAGGAGTCACACTGGACTGGCGTTTGACATGGAAGAACCATATTGACAATTTAGCCAATCGGGTGTCCAGGAGAATGGCAATGCTCTACCCTCTATATAACATAAAAAATCTCCCATGACTCTCAGCAATAAGTTACTCATTTATAAACAAATCCTTTGTCCCACCCTGACGTATGCTTGCTCAGTATGGGGGCTGCAGCAAAAACACATCTCCACAAGCTACAAGTCTTGCAGAACAGATACCTCCGAACAGCAACCGCAGCCGACTGGTACATACCTAACGACAATATTCACAATGACTTATCTTTCCCCAAAATCACTGAATACATTCTACAAATTTCCCATAATTCCTACAACAACCTTCCAAACAGCTTTAAATAAAACACCACCACCTAACAGCTTTAATGAACTGATCAGAGGCCTCGGGGAATACGATATTGACCCTGGGGAAGCGTACAAAGGACCAAGGCTAGTACTAGCAGCACCATAACTCAAAAACCATTAAGACTATCAGCATTATTAATACTCAGACAATCCCAATGACTAAATCCATTGACTAATCATTACCTATTACATATTAATCATTACTTACTTATCACCATCTACCCACCGTCATTTCTTCAAAACTCACCACCAAGCCAGTAAGGGACAAGCTCCCGATATGGCAAGAAGTCGAGGGTCCCTCTTCTGAGGAGCAGGTTCAACCCTCAATGACACCACTGTGCTTGCTTGCTTGCTTGCTATCTGTTCTTGTGCTACGAGTGAGATTAGAAGTTTTGAAGGATTTCCCCATACCTGGTACGGGTTCGACTCGGACCGCTTGGATTTCAACAAAAAATTTGCAACAACCTAAGGTAACCTAAAATGTATTCTCAAACTATTAACTCAACTCAAAGTTATCCCTAAATTGCAAAGAGTAAACCCACTAAAGATCAGGCAATTGTAATTGAAGCACATGATGGTATCCATCTTAAAGAATCTATACTATTGGCGAACTCACTGATCCTCTAAATCGATTTGTAGCCAGTATTTCAAATATAAGAATTTGCATTAACTTAGCGAGTAAACAACTGCCTGAAACTCTGTGTAACCAACATCCTAAAATTAAAGTTAGCAACGTTACATTGACGTTACGGCCACTTCTAACTTAACGTAGGATCATACTGTCAAACGTATGTCCAGTTATACGAAACTCTGTTCTTGAACGTGCTTTAAGCAACTTTGGAATTAACACCACCTCTGCAATAATGCATATTCGAGCAGGATTTAACATCCCAGGTTACTCCCAAATACGGAGCTTTGGAAGTCAACTCTATGTTCAACCTGAGGATTTTAAAAAGCTTACAGATAACTTTGAGTTGTATCATGAGGGCACTGTATACTGGATATATGTATCTTCAGATGCCCTAACGTGCTTTGTGTGCAAGATAGAGGGCCATTTGGCTAAACAATGCACTCAACAAATTACTGAACTGCTAACACCTGCAACTATCATCTCTAACACTGTAAACTTTCCTTCTCTCTCACCGAGACTGGTGATCCGCAGTGAGACTTCCGTGTCCAAAGAGGGGACCAATGTCAAAACAAGTTCAGCAGAAAATGAGTCAGTAGAACCTGTTTGTATAGAAGAAAATGGCACCTTCCTGTTTGAACCTCTTTCGAAACATTACTACAACTTAACACAGAAATGGAATTCCTTCCTTTAGGGCCTAAGCATAAGACAGAGTCCAAGAATAATATCCTTAAGCGACCTATATCAACATCCAGTAATCCATAAACCATACTAAATCTGCAACCGATGACGAAAACCTATCTGACTCCTCTCTAGTGACTTTAGAGGAGACAGAAAAAACCAAACATATACATGAAAAACCAAAAAAGACTGACATTCTCTCGCTCATAAATGATCAGATATATGTAATACAAAGTGCTATGGAAGAGAGACCCAATGATTATGTTTTAAATTACCTACATTTCAAAAGTTTTTTTGAAAATACAGTTAGAGCATCTGATATAGTATCAGTTGCACTTAGCTACCCTGATGATTTGGAAGGACTCCTGGATACAATCAGAAAGCTACATCCTTTGTTCACCAATGAAACAATGAAACATAAAAGCACCTGTATAGGAAAGAAACTGCTTTCCGAAATAAATAGTAAAACCACAATTTCTTAAACATTTTGATGGTTACATAGTAGAAGTTTTCGCTATTGTCATCTAACTGTGGTTCTATACGTAGTTAAAATACTTTAAAAAATAAAAACCACAGAACATAATGGAACACAACATATTGCAGTGGCACATAAATGGATTTCATTCTCAACTGGAGCACCTTCAACTCTTACTTAATTAACATAACCCAGTAGTTATTTATGTACAAGAAACAAATTTTAAGCATGATTATGTTGCTCCATTACGAGGCTACAATGTCTATAATAAAAATCAAGAAGAATATTATTTGAAGCAAAAGGTTAGAAACAGTGATGTATTTAACACTTGAAAGTAATGAGTCGGCAATTCAAAAACAAACATCACTTAAATTATCCTTATTTGGACATGTTTCAGAGAACGTTTTGTCCCCATCGTCAGCAGTTATCCGACTGGTTGTATCCGTGGTTTCTTGAAGTGAGCTGGTTGTCTGTGGCGGCATCTGTTGTCTGTGAGATGAACTTCCAAAGAGAGTTTTCAGGCGGCAATTTGAAATTTAAAGTATACTGTTTGTTTTTTATAATTAACAACTTTTCCCAAACATCAAGTTCGGCTGCATTACTGGCTGATTTTAATAGTTTTATATTTGGTACAATTTCATGATTGGTAGACCAGAAATGGTGAGCAATTGCTGATTTTTCTATTTGTTTGTATTTCATGCATCTCATATATTCCTGTAACCTAATATGTAAACTTCTTTTGGTTTTTCCTATGTAGAACTTATTGCAACTTGAGCAGTTGATTTTGTATATACCTGATTTCTTGTTTTCAGTTATTGGGTCTTTCAGGTTGTTGCATAATAAGTTTTTTAAACTGAATTTATTTATTGGGGCTAGGGTGATGTTGTACTTCTTGAATATCTTGTTGAATTTATGATGCATTCTGGGATGATATGTGAATTTCCTGAACTGTATCTTGGTTTTTGATTCTGTTAATTTTGTAGTATCCAATATGTGCTTCTGTTTCTTGAATTTCCAAATTTTCTTATCTATTGTTTACTATATCCATTAATTGCAGCTATGTTAATCATGTGGTTATATTCTTTGTTGTATTCATTCTTTTTCAATGGGATGTTGACTAGTCTATATGCTAAGCTGTCCAAAACTGCATGTTTGTGTTGTGTAGGGTTGTAGCTATCATTCTTGATGCAATTATCTGTTTGTGTTGGCTTCCTGTAGATGCCAAAAGATATGTTATTTAATTCATGGATTATCTTCAAATCTAAGAAAGGCAAGTAGCCATCTTTTTCAGTGTCTATTGTGAATGTACACATGCTAGTGTTGGGGTGGTCACCTATGTTAAAGAAACAATGCCGCAACGTGCTGGGTGATATGCATAAAACTCAGCAATTGCTTTTTCTTGCACTCTAGCAAATGATAAAAGCAAAAGAAATTGCAATAAATTGTATGCATAAAGCACGTGCTTTTGCTTGAAAGCATTTACTACCCATACCTAGCAATTGCTTCCTGCCTAGCAGACCACTGCAAGTAATAAATCTCTTAGCGAGCATGCGCATGTTTCGCTACGTCATGAAAGCAGACGAACTGTATGTATTTTTTATCAGTTTGTATACACGTATTGTGCCTATTGGTGTGTGCGTTTGAATCAGTTACTTGTTTTGTTAAAATCTGCAATATGTCCTCAGATAGTTCTGATACGGAAGCAGACAACGAGTTTAATGTTGTGTTTGTTAGCGTAATTAAAAACAAGACAGTGTTATTGAACAAATCTCAAGTTCCCAAAATAAAACAAGAAAAGGAGATAGTGATTGGACAGGCAATTACGGAAATTGAGCAACTTTGTGGTAAAAGAATGGAGTCAAAAAAAATCACAAAGAAAATCAGTAATATGAAAGCTGTAGGGGAAAAAAAAGAAAAAGAAAAAGAAAGAAAAAACCGGCCGCGAAGGCAACAGGAAACAAAAAGATTAAACTGAATCATTGGCAGCAACAACTATTTTCGCTGATGTCATCAGATAATAATCCAACCTTAAACAACATTCCAGGTGATATTTTGAAATAAATAATTTTCCTCATATAATAAATGCATTTCTATTTCATTATATGTTGCGTACTGTATAAAATTTCAAAGGTAAGGAAGGACATTTTGCAGTATTTTATTCTTTTTTGTGGTACAGGTGCATGTGAGGGAGGTGTGCCAGGGAAAGAGGGTCCTTCTTTAACACCAGTAGTATCACAAAGCAGGCCCGAGAGATCTACAAAACGTCAGCGCATGTGTGATTTTGAATCTGAGGAAAGTAGAGGTCTGTCTACCCCTGAATACCAGAGGCTACTGATCAGTGAACAGCTAAAGTTAACAAGATTACAAATTGTCTATTTTTCAAAAAAACTAGAACTTCCGAAAAACAAGAATAACTAGCCATTAAAGGTGCCATATTGTTACACTTTATTTAAATATATACATGTACAACATTTTCAGATATTGGAATTAAAGTCTTTCTGTTTTAACTGAATAATTGATTTACAAATCATATATAATTTCAGCAATTTCATTTCGTTTTCTCAACCCTTCTCTATGTATTGCAGCATCGTCACCAACATTTTCAATGCTATTTACATTTTCAAAATCACCTGCATCACTATTAGGGTCGTCGAAATCATAATCATCAAGCAAGTACTTAGCCACGTTATGTAGGATGAAACAACTTTGTATAAGTGTTGGTGTGTGTACTAAATCGAGTCTTACCCCGTAATGAAGAATTGGAAATCTTTTCTTTAACTGTCCAAAACAGTGCTCGATTATACCGCGTTCTACCTTTAAGAGTTTATTAAATGCAATTTCTTGTGGTGTAACAGGATTGCGATATGGAACCATTAACCAAGGTGCCACTGCGTAACCCTCACCTGCTATCAACAAGGAGTTTATGCTTGTCTTCATTACTGCACACGGTGCACTGTTACGCGATATGCATGAGTCATGCACTGACCCAGGCCACTGAATGTCAACGCTCGTGAAACATTCCTCGGCATTACATGTAGCTTGCACATTTATGGAAGCATAACCTTTGCGGTTAATGTATTCATCTCCATGATGATTTGGTTTTGGAATTTTCACATGTGTACAGTCGAGAACACCAACTGCAGATGGGAAATGGTACTTCCTCTGCCACTGAAGTTTAGCATCGTGCATACTCTGTTGATCCAAAGGAAACGACATCCAAAAATGAGTTTTTTCAACTATTTTGCTTGCTACGTATGTGACAGTTCTTGACACTGTACTCTGGTGTATACCCATGTCTTCTCCAACTCCAACCTGGAAACCCGGGTCTCCAACGTATCTTAAAAAAGTCCTCATTTTCTGCTGACCACTCAAAGCTCCGCCGCGCGTTTCGTGATTTTCTCCCACAAAATAATCACTTAACCACGTAACATTTTCACTGCTAAATCTATATAACTTTTTGAAATCCCGTTCTTCGGGGTTCCTCCTTTGTCTGTAGACCTTTCTTTCCCGAATATTCATAAACGCAGCCATTTCTGCTTCCGATAAACCTTTTGCTAAGCTAGAGAAGTCAGCATTGAGGCACACTTCAGTTTTTCATAGCAATTGCAATGAAGCAAAAGCAACTCCTAGGTGTTATGCATACAATTTCTAGCAATTGCTACTCATCATAGCTTTTGCGCCTACGTGAACAAGCTTTTGCTAAAGCAAAAGCAATTGCTAGATATTATTATGCATATATATCGAAGCATTAGCTAGATTTTTCTACAGATTTGAAGGAAAAGCAATTGCTTAGTTTTTATGCAAACCACCCGCTGTCTCACTCAATACTACTGTAGAGGCTACTGCAGTTTCTGTTCTTCTGACAATAGAGCTATGTATATGTAATATATATCTCCCCAACAGCCACAGTTTAGATCTTGTGAAACTAAATGAGCTGGAGCAACAATTACCTCGTCCTTACCTTATTCTCAGAGATTTCAAGAGCCATGGGGATGCAGCTCCGCTAATTCATGAGGAAAACGATTTGAACAGTTTATAAATGATTTAGACCTAATTCTGCTTAATTCCTGGAACCTACTCACTGCAGTCTAGTATATGGAACACTCAGCTGCATAGATTTAAGCTTGTGCTCATCAAACATATCAATCTTGTTTGAATACTTGATTTGTAAGGAAGCTCAAGGAAATAGTGACCACTTTGCTATTATAATTACTCATCTGAGTGACAGTCCACAGAAAATCACATTCATGTCAAAATTTAACTTTAAAAATGCTAATTGGGATACATTTAAGAGTTTTATAACTAATGAAATACCCCAGCTCTCACCTTCCTCTGAATTTATTCACAATAATATTAATGAAATAATTAAAAACTTCAATGAACTTATCCTAAAATGTGCAAATATTTCTATACCTAAAGTAGCCCCTTATAGGAACTCAGTTTCTTGGTGGAACAGTGAATGCCAAAAAACTAATAATTTTAAGAATAAAGCATATTACAAATACAGACGCTATCCTACTGAAGAAAATAAGCTTAAATATCTCCAAGCTAGAGCTAAAGCAAGAAAAACTGTTAAAGTAAAAATGAATCACGGCTGAGTTATGTTGCATCCTTAAATTATCAAACCCCTCAGAAAACAGTATGGGGAAATATTCAGAAAATTAGAGGCAGGTTTAAATATAACTCAGAAATAATTTTGCAAGATCCTGACTCAAAAACAATTACCACCAATCCTCATTCAGTAGCTAACACTTTAGCAGATGCATTTGCATCTACATCATCTGATGCTAATTATGAGGTATAAGTAGTTATTGCCAAAAATGGGGGTTGAGAGTTAACAAAAAGGAAACAAAGATCATGGTTGTTAAGAAAGGTTATAGATTGCATAAAGATGAGAAATGGGAGATAAATGGAAGAGAAATAGAGGTTGTTAAGAGATTTTATTATTTGGGGATAAGACTGAGCTGTGATGTTAAATGGACTGAACAGAAAAAATTGGTTCTAGCAAAAGTTAAAATGGCCATGAGTATTGTAAGAGCATGTCAATTACCTGACATTAATGTCAAATGGCTGGAAAGGATCTATACTGCCATAGTAGAAAATAAAATGTTGCATGGGGCAGATATATGGGGAGTGGATGAAGCATGGGAAGTAGTGGTAGTGGTAGTGTTTATTCATCCTTTTGATCATAGTACATGATATAGGACACCTCAAGTACTTATAACTAAAATTTATACAATAAAAATATACACAACACAAGTTTAGAAATGAAAATTCAGAAACTGTACACACAGTATAATAATAATTTATCTGTAGTTGACATATTAAAAAATTTCCAGTTTTCCCAAATGACACCAAATCCTATTTGAAATATCATTTCCTTTATTTTATTTAGCCATGAATCGTTCTGATTTAGTCTTTCCTGTACTATCAAGCATTAATGTAGAATAGTCTGCTCATCTAAATTCCTAATTCTCGCCCAATAATGAAAGTAATAAGTATTACAAGGTATTACAAAATACTTTTTAAAATGGGAGAAAAATCTAAGCATACAAGAACATGTCCTACATAATAATAGGACTCAGAAGCAGCTGCCAGGGCCATTTCAGCATCCAAAGGGATACACCTTTGAAAAATAGGGAGTGAAAACTGCTAAGTTAACTGACTGCATTAAGTATATAAGACAAACATATAGCGAGCACAAAACAAATTGCATTTGTGGAAATTAATTATTCTTTCACACTGGCCGTGTGTAGGCTAAATTGTGGAAACGTATAGTCAGACTGAAAAATTCAATGCCATAGCCGGGATTTGAACCACGAGTCAGTTGGAGAATTTAATGTCATATCGGCACGTTGGCCATAGTAGCACAATGGTAGTGCGGCTGGACGGAAACCAGAAGATCCGTGGTTCAAATCCCGGCTATGGCATTGAATTTTTTAGTCTGACTATACGTTTCCACAATTTAGCCTACACACGGCTAGTGTGAAAGAATAATTAATTTCCATTAATTAACCTAGTAGTGGTTAACTATAAATCCCGGGCCTTGAAGTACTTACATGTAGTAAGTCGCCATTAATGTAGTTGTCTCATGTGTTTATGAGAACTCCTAAGTGGTTTACCGGGAAAATACAAGTCAGTTGGAGAATTTAATGTCATATCGGCACGTTGGCCATAGTAGCACAATGGTAGTGCGGCTGGACGGAAACCAGAAGATCCGTGGTTCAAATCCCGGCTATGGCATTGATTTTTTCAGTCTGACTATATGTTTCCACAAATTGCATTTGATAGCTCTTTGATTATGAACTGTTATTAGAAGATGAGTTGACATTATCACAAGAATTTCACTGCAGCAAAGGCTTAGGCATACAAACCGGTTGATTCCCATTTTCAGTTTCTCAGCAATTTGGATACATTTATTAATGAGGAGATATTCCAGAAGCTCCAAACTTAGTAGAGACACAGAGAGCAAGGTGACTCTGCAGTAACCATGTTGTTGTACTCAGGAGGTTGCAGTTTCGGTCCCCTCTGACCGTTCACTCTGACTTGGGTTTTTTGTGCCTTCCCCTTTTCATTTTAGCAAATGCAGAGGTGCCTGCTTTCATACCACAATTTCCTTTGCCTCATTTCCTTAACATCTTTCAGGTGTGCTTTCAGGCTTGTGTTGTATGGCAGTTCTGCACTTAATATGGAGTACAATTCACAAACGAGGTACGAATATTTCAGGCAGCAGACTTCGTAGATCAATTTATAGAGGTTCTTTCGTGCCTATGCTCCCTCTTGGGGGAGGGATTATAGCCGAAAATAGGAGACATGAAAGTCGAGAGCAGGATTCTTAAAAGTTTACAATTAAACTCAACCTTAAAAAAAACAGTCTATTAAGAAGGTCGGTCACGGGAAACAAACCAGTGACATCCGGAATACAGGCCACAGACACCACAGCGTGAATATTCCCACTCGATAAGACAGCGGACTAAGCGTCATAAAAACCGTTTGTATAACAGTAGAGGGCCCACTCAGAATAAAAAAATAAATCGAGCTCTTGACACTTCTTTCGACACATCACCTATAAATAAAGAGGATTATGCATATGCTTGTCCTATTACATTCTGCAGAATACATCGCTCACATTAATTCTAACCAGCTTCCGCATGTGCAACAGTTTATTTTTTTAATAAATTTATTTAAGGTCACTTCAACTTCCTAGGTCTTCTCACGACCATCTTAACAATATAGTATAATTAGTAACATTTATAAAAGTTTACATTAAATACACAGGTTTACAATCAAACATACGTAATTACACATTAATTATATTAATTAAGAAAAACAATTTACGTTAAATACAGATTACTAAAAACAAGATGATAACATACTCATAGATTAACAACAGTACTTTGGAAGAAGAATTGCCATTACTTTTAGACCATTGTGTTGATTGTGGGTGACAATTGAATAGAGTATAGTGTTTATATATTTATATTAATTTCCAAATGTCAATATCCTTCAGGTAAATTAAAGGCTTCCAGCATACTTTGAAGCTGTTTAGCAGTGTGGAGATGTCCTGTAGGATTCCATGTTGTTTTCTGTTTCTTTCGTATTTATTACATTCTATGAGAAGGTGGTAGATGATGAAGTCTTTATGACGTGCATTATATGTAGGCTGCAGCTGTCCTGAGAGGAGATATGAATGAGTGAAGCTGGAGTGAGTTCCTTTCTAGCAAGTGGCTTGATTTGGTAGAGAGCGGTGGATCCTTTTCCTCATTAATATTTTCAGGTTGTTACCAGAAACAAAATATAAATTTTACAGCTTCTTTCACTTAATTCTGCCAGAATAAACAAATCATTTGTATATATATATATACAAGTATATGTGCAGCCATGTGTCTTTCTGTAGGCTTATGCAAATGTTTTTTACAGTGTTTTATCCTCTATCTGTTATCAAGTGGGAATGTTCAGCCCATGGTGTGTGTGGCCTGCATTCCGGATGTCATTGGTTCGATTTCCGTGGCCGACATTTTTCACCCACAAGTTTTTCAAAGGTTGAATGGCAAATGCTTGGGTGGTTAATTACATCACCAACTTTAATATCCCTCCATTTCATCTCACTTCCCATGTTACTTCATCTTTCATCGTGGTTGGATATTTCAGGCTATTTGTGAAGTACAGTGTCTCTCAGTCGACTCATAGAATAATTTTAATCTATTAACCTTGTAATAGTTGCTCTAAGAAGTAAGATGCTACAGCAACTATTAATAACTACAATACAAAGACAATTAACAATGAAATTGTTTTTTATATTGTTTCAGTACTCTGTGTGGGATGTGTTTGAGAAAGCCAAATAAGAAATTTGGTTTCGCAGAATGCCAAAACTGGGGCAAGCCTACAAAAGGGGGATATTCTTCCAGAAGCCAAATGAAATATATCCAAAGGTGGTTTAGGGAAATGAAGAATTTCATGGTGCTATAACTTCCAATATTTAGGTATAAAATGTTAGCTCTTAGCAATAGTAATCATGGACAATAAAGGTTCTTTCTTAGTAACGTGTTGATTTCTTGTAAAGCACTACCAGATACTTTCTTTCATTAAACCCCTTTAGTTATGAAGTTTGCATTTATAATATTCGCAGAAGTTAAAGGTATATGGAGGCGGGCTGTACTGCACACTCCAGCAAATCCTAAACTTGGCCCTCCTGCCAACATTGCCAAATGTGGTACATGCATCTAGTGCGCCTGAACTGAGAACATTATAGTAATTAATTTCGCTCGGATAAATGTTTGGAAAATGGCAGATGCCAATCTTATAATAAGGAATAATTTTATTTTATGATCACGACCGTACAAAAATCCTGTCTCTAGGATACTTAGAAGATGAACGATGCACAATTTATCTTCACATCTGTATGGTTAAATGTCATGGATAAATATTTGAATGTTACAGATGCCAATCTTATAATAAAAAGGAATTTTATTTTCTGATAACGACCGTTCAAAAATCCTATCTCTATGATATTTAGAACATGAGCAATGCACGTTTTATCTTTCACATGGTTATGGTTAAATGCTACAGATAAATATTTGAATATTACCAATGCCAGTCTTATAATAAGAAAGAATTTTATTTTCTGATCATGACCATACAAAAATCCTGTGTCTACTAAACTTAGACCTTGAGTGATGCACATTTTATCTTCGCAAGTCTATGGTTAAATGCTACTGATAAATATTTGAAAATTACAGATGCCAATCCTATAATAAGAAAGAGTTTTATTTTCTGATTATGATCATGCAAACATCCTATCTGTATGATACTTATAACGCAAGCGATGCACTTTTTATCATTACATGGTTATGGTTATCCAATATCCATCCATTCAACACAGATAAGCCTGAAAAGAACCACCATTCTATCCTTACAATATCTCAAGCATAAATAAATAATGCACCTACTATGAAAACAGAAGTCATGCAGTTTGAAACAGAGTTAATTTTCAGTTCGGTTTCAGAGTAGAGATGTTGTTTTGTTAAAATGAATGGCATCGTTAAGTCCTGTGTTGAACTTGAGCTGAAATATTGTTTATATTACATTAAATTACTATTCTACACATATCTTTTTTCCAGTATTTGTGATCCGAGTGCATGAACATGTCCCCGAAGCTGGGACAAGTAATTTTTCAATCAGCAAATGTGAAGAGATTCATTCTCGGGGCAGAAAGATTATATTTAATATGAACAAGTTTTTACGAAAGATCCCCAATCAAGGATATAGGGCAACTGTTGATTTTTCAAAATCCCAGCAATTACTCTGTAACTTTGTGGGTATGTAGTGTGCATATAGTTTCACGAATTTGTAGTGAAGCAGCTTCATCCTTAGAAGAAAGGAGCTAGCCTGTGTTTTTTCAATGTTCGGGAAAGATTCATGAAGTCGGAAAGCTAGTTGCTGGATTGGAAATCATGCTTGCTGTTCCACTGCTGTGACATGTGTCAAGGTAAGATCTTAATGTTTTAGGAATATTTAATGTGTTGTTTAATTACAGGAAGAATAGCCAAAATCTTTGCTTATGGGTAAAACTACTTTTATGTACAGAACCTCTGCTGGTACGTGTACTTGCTCGGCAACAGCACACCACTTGAACATGGCCAGCATTCATATGCCTTTAACTTTTGCGAGCAGTATACTGTATGAAAGTGGAATTGTTGAAATCTCTGAACCATACTATGAATAACTTCTGTTCCAAGGTAATGAATTGGAATCCAATGTTGGAATATGGATTTTTCCAGTGTTGGGACACTGGGACCCATGGTCGCCTTATTAAACAGTCTAAAGCAATGCCTACTTAAATATTGAATAGCAGTTTCACTTTATTATATGAGGGGTAATCAAATATAAACAGGCCTTTCGTTCCAGAAAATTTAATCATGAAGAATAATTGAAATTAACATTTTTCTTACTCTTCTACATATTGACCCATCTTTTCTATGTATATTCCAACAGACAGGCAGTTTTTTAATGCCTGTTTCAAAAAAAGTAAGAGGACGAGTGCAGAGCCAGTTGTGCAAGAAGCCTTTCATCTCATTGGTTGTGAAACAATGTCCTCGAAGAGTTTCTTTGAGTGGAACAAACATGAAGAAGTCAGATGGTGAGAGGTCTGGTCTGTAGGGTGGATGTGGAAGGGCAGTACAGTGCATTTCGGCCAATTTTTGCTGTTGTGCTGCTCCGGTGTGTGGTCTGGCATTATCCTGCAGAATCAACTCATTTCCGATTGGGCTACTGCGACATTTTGACCGGAAAGCAACTCGAACTTGACTGAGAAGGTCACAGTAGTCGGCAGCATTAATGATCCGTCATCGTCCCTGTTTGATGAAATCAATGAGGACACCTTTTGAGTCCCAGAACACTGTGGCCAAAACTTTCCCTGCTGACAGTTGTGACCTGGCTTTCACCGGTGGTTGCTCTCCACTACTCCTCCAATCCAGGCTGGTCCTCTTTGATATGGGTGTGTAATGATGCACCCATGTCTCATCACAAGGATGATTCTGTCCAGAGAAGCATCACCTTCTTCTTGGTAGTGCATGAGAAGCATGCGACACATTTGAACTCGCTCTGCTTTCTGTTCTGCAGTGAGATACCGCGGAATCCAGTGAGCTGACACTTTTCTCAATTTCAGCTCCCTTCGAATGGTTGACATTCCCATAGCTTAAAAGAAATTGTCGACAAATCTCAAGCACTGATGTGGCGATCCCTTTCAATGATGTCTTGAACATCTTGGATGTTTTCTGGATTGAGGCTGGTGCATGGAGGGCAAGGGTGGATCAGGTTTTCAGCACATTCACGTCCTCCATTAAACTCATGGTACCAGGTTTAACTCTGGTCCATGAAAGGGTTCTTTCCCCAAACTGTGCGAGTAACCAACGGCAAATTTCAGCTGCACAGACATTTTCATTGACAAGAAACTTGATTATTACTCGTTGCACAACAGCTGGATGCCACTCTCTCTCAGTCATCTCGGCAGTAACTGAGGGACATAGCCAAACGAGTTCCCAAGGCCACTGTCCCCTTCCAGGGACCTCACTGCATGTTCTGTAAAAGCCTTGAACCCATATGACACTTTATGCTTTCGCAGTAAACAAAGGCTTGTTAATATTTGATTTCCCCTCGTATCTCTGTTTTTATAGGATCTAAAAAGTAAGAAAGCAAAATTTTTTTTTTCCTGTATCCCAAGATGGTTAATGCAATAAAAAAGAAAAGGGAAATGGAAGACTTTCGGTGTGTGTTCTATATTAATGATTGTTTCTTTATGAAATGTTCATGGATTAAGTTACACTACATCTTCCTCCCATTGTAGCAGTAATGGTCTCTGCTGAAAATGTAGGGAAGTTAACCTTGCATCCTGCGCTGGTGAATTTCTGTCCAGTTGCATGAGCATGACTTTCCTGTTTGGTGTTAGTAATGGTTGGCAGATGATCTTTCAATAGAATGGCTGATTACAGGTGGTCTATTGAGATCAGTCCATAAAAATACTGCTTTCTCTCTTTTTTCTTTTACGTACTTGCTGTTAAATTCCATTATCTTTTGTACGAATGATTGCTTTATATGTAATAGTGTACATAACTTACTGTTGCAGAAGAAAGAGTTTCCAGAAAACTTGTTTCTCCCTTCCTTAGCTGGACAATATCCCATAGAAAGAGAAGCACTTGTAATGATTCCATTAAGGGCCATACTGTTACTTGTATTTACGAGGTTCTTGGTTCAAATTTCGAAAACACAAAGTGCCTGAACCTTTTTCATGATTCTCATTATTGCTTAGCTGTTTTTCTCAAGTTTTCACTGTTCTTATCCACCCTTTAACATTTGTAGGTTATGTAAAGTGTAATAACAAAATCTACATTCTATTTTCACGTGCCTTTCTTTACACATTCTGTTATTGTTTTCAAATGCTAGGCTTTGGCAATGGAGCCATTAGCTCTCTTGCTCTCCAATATTTCTGTGTAGTGGGTCCGGCAGGTAGGGCTTCACAGGTTAAAAGATGTTCTTCAGTGATTTCCTCTTCTTTGTTGCACAGAGGACAATTTGGACTTGTATAAATTCCTATTCTGTGCAAGTGTTTGGCCAAATAATCATATTCCGTAAGTAATCTAAAATTTGCTACTGCAGCTTTACGTGGAATTTCTGGAATAATTTCTGGAATTTTTATTAAAATGTTCCATTTTTTATCTTTGGCTTTGTTACATATTGATTGGTTTTGTTTGTTTTTATATTTGCTTTTGATTAATATTTTTATGGATGTAAAGGGTAAGTTTTTACTTTTGTTCTGAATTAAATTTGCACCTTTTTTGGCAAGGAAATCAGCTGATTCATTTCCTGTAATGCCACAATGTGCAGGTATCCACTGTAATATAATTCTTTTCTGTAGTTTTTGAAGTTGTTGGATCATTTTGTGACATTCTTTAATATGGATTGACCTCATTTTATATGAGCTTATTGCACATAGTGCTGCTTTAGAATCAGAAAGTATGACAGCATTTTTGAATTTATCTATTCTGTGTAGAAGGTGTTGGAGTGAAATATGAATAGCCGTTACTTCTGCATCAAAATTTGTTGTGTGGTATCCTGCTGGTTGATAGAATGAGAACAGTGCACACTCCATAAACAGAAACACTAAACAGCCTTTGTTAAAACAATATAGTAGAAATATAAATAAGCATAGCTTAGCAGATCTAAAGGCCAGACTTGAAACAGAAGATTGGAGCCCTATATATGCAACAAATGATATCAATGTTATGTATGAATCATTCATAAATAGATTGAAATACCACATGGATATAGTAATGCCAATGAAACTGCGAAAGCTAGGGGAACATAAAAAGAACTGGGTAACAAAGTGTATTTTGAAATCTGGGACAAGGTTAAGATTTTTGAATTCTTTAAGGAAAAGGTATACTGATCCGGGCTTAGAACAATACTTTAAGAAATATAAAGAGATATATAATAAAGTTTTAATACAAGCAAAAAAGCAGTATAATAGTGAATTTATCAATAATGCTGAGAATAAACAAAAAGCCATGTGGAGTATAACTAAAAAGCATTTAAAGCAAAGTAATGGGATTAAGAACATATCTATTAGATTACCAAATGGTTCACTGCCTGAAGATCCTCAAGTAATAGCCAACGTATTTCAAACTTACTATAGCGAGATGGTGGAGAGATTAGTTGGGAATCAGCCTTGTAATTTAAATATTGAGCACATAAACTCAGTTGGAATGTGTATGTTTCTAACACCGGTGACAGAGGCAGAAATTAATACAACACTGAAATCTCTAAAAAATAAACCAAGTGAAGGACATGATCAGGTACCTATAACAGTGTTCAAATACTGCAGTAGTGTTTTGGATAAAGTACTAAGTTATTTAATTAATAAATCTTTTGAAGCCGGACAATTTCCAGATATACTTAAAATTGCCAAAGTAAAACCAGTTTTCAAAAAAGGTGATAGAGAAAAAGTCGAAAACTACAGGCCTATATCGATTTTACCAGCCTTATCCAAAATTGTAGAAAAAGCTATGCTAGTAAGATTTAGTTCGTTTTTGGAGAAGCATAATGTAGTTAACCCTGCACAAAATGGGTTCTGTAAAGGAAAATCCACAACATCAGCAATTTTTGAGTTTACAGATCATATATTGGAGGCTATTGACAATGATAAAAACTGTACAGGCTTACTAATAGATCTAACCAAGGCATTTGACATGATTCATCATGAAATTCTGTTACAAAAGCTGTACTATTATGGGATAAGGGGAATAGTATGGGATTGGTTCCAATCATATTTAAAAAATCGGAAACAAATGGTGGAAATCACAAATGTCGATGAGCGGAATGTCGTACGTAATCACTATTCAAAAATGGAAAAAATTAAATATGGAGTTCCCCAGGGATCCATACTAGGACCCGTCCTCTTTTTAATATTCATAAACGACTTCCCAAATTATTTAAATCCAACTCGAGTAACTATGTTTGCTGACGACACAAATGTTATAATAAAGGGAAATGAAAATGCAAAACACATAACCAGTAAAATTGAAACTTGGTTTGCTGAAAACAAATTGATTATTAATACAAACAAATCTTCAGCAATATCATTTCGTCACAAACAAAATAAAAATGTTGACAAACCTGACATCAAGTTGTATGGTGCATGTGTTTCTTATAAGACAGAAGCAAATTTTCTGGGAGTATGGATAGATCAGCATTTAGACTGGGAAGCACACATAACATATCTAGTAATAAAGTTAAATAAATTCTACTTCTCATTAAGAGTAATAAAAAATGAGTTGTATGCAAGTGACATGAGAACCTTATATTTTGCATATGCAGAAAGTCTAATGAGGTATGGCATTATGTTTTGGGGGGATAGTAAAGACAGTCACTTGGTTTTTAAAGTACAAAAAAGGATTGTTAGATGCCTAATGTCAGGAAAAAAATATGACTCCTGCAGGAACTTCTTTAAGGAGTTGAAAATCTTGACTCTGCCCAGTCTGTATATATACTGTTTGCTATGTTATACAAAACAAAACCTTGAAAATTTCACCACAAATAATCAAATACATCATCATAACACCAGAGGTAAAACAGACTTAAGAACAATAACACATAGAACTACACTTTATTCCAAAGGAGTTAGATATTCAGCAGTCACTCTGTATAATAAACTACCGGCCAATCTGAAAAACATAAAATCCATGAGGTGTTTCAAACTATCGTTGAAAGAAATTTTATTAAGTGATTCATATTATGATATAGGTGAATTTCTAGATACACTGTAGCTGGCCATATAATTGTATATATTTGTGATGGATTTTAAATGCTGTGCAGTTGTAGAGCCATGCAACTATATATATTTATGAGTTCATGCTTAGATCTTATTAATTACACTTGATGCAACTTATTTTTTTTTTATTTTTATACTTATATTATTTGTATTGTTCTAAATATTTGTATTGACGTATCCAATGTCATTGTATTGACTTAACGGATGAATAAAACTACTACTACTACTACTACTACTACTACTACTACTACTACTACTACTACTACTACTACTACTACTACTACTACTACTACTACTACTACTACTACTACTAATACCTGCTCCTGAGTTGTTGTCCAAGATAGATCCATCTTTGTAGATATGTAACCGTTCTTCAGGTAGGTATCTATTGTTCACAGTTTCTAATGCTAGTGCTTTTAGTACAGGTTTGGAAGTTTCAGATTTTTTAACTATTTGTTCTGAATCTAATTGAATATTAATTGGTTCAAAAGTCAGTGGGTGTTCTTTGATTAAAATGTTTTCTTTAGAATTTGGAAGATTTAGATCTGTTTTTAATTCCATAACTTTGTGTAGGAAACTTGTTTGTGTTTTCATCTTGATTGGTTGTAGTAATCTTTTCTCCCATTTTGTTGTTTTTAACCGCAACATTTTTTCATGTTGTATTAGTGCCTGCTCCTCTAAAGTTAGATGTATTGGATAGTTCCGAGTGAAGGCTTGCATTGCTGTGGTTGGAGTTGATTTTGCTGCACCTGTTATTAGTCGCAGGCCCTGATTTTGGCATACTTCTGGACACTTTTTAAATTTTTCTTAGATCTTTTTTAATCTGCCTTTGTTTCCTTTTTGCTTCAGAGGAATGCTTATGCTGAGAGCTGTAATACTTATTAAAGGCTTCAGAAATAGAGTAATTTGAAGTAAGTGTTTTCCCATTTAGTTTGAGTGGTTCTTTCCTTGTTTCTTTCTGACAATTAATTTTGCTTATATATCTGTATACTTTTTTTGCATCTTTTCTATAATCAGCTTTTTCAATAAATTCACTGAAAGTTTTTTTTTGGCAATATGATTTTTTTTTTTTTACATTTTGCTGCCTTTCTTCGCCATTCCTGTGTTATTGGACAATTCTGCTTTTTTTTCCTTGCTATGTCCCTATCTTCTTTTAATTTTGATAGTTCTGTATTCTAAAAGGGTTTGTAATTTTTAGTTTTTCCTCTTGGGATCCCTTTTTTTGCTGCTTCAAGAATTATATTTGTTATTGTTTTATTGAGTTTATCTACATATGCTTCATGTTGAGCGGAGTAAAGGTTTTGTTCAGTTTCCTCAGTAAATTTTGTCCAATTTGCTTTTCTAAAATTCCAACAGTATTTCAACTTTGGCCTGCTAATATTTTGTTTGTCATGAAGTATTATGGATGCAATAACTGCTCTATGATAAGATGCTATGTCTTCAATGATTTCAGGTGTTGTCTTATCTCTAAAATCTGAAGATACTAATAATAGGTCTAGGTTAGTGCACTGGCCATTATACTGTAGGTATGTGGGGCAATCCCCATTCTTCTAGATAAGATCCAAAGTGTTAAAATTTAATAAATCTTCAATAGTTTTGCCACAGGCATTGTAGTCTTTGTATCCCCATTTTGGTGAATGACCATTGAAATCACCAATCAAAATTGTTTTACAGTGTATATTTATTATATTCAGACAAGGATTGTTATTTGATGGATTGTATATACCATATATGGTGTAACGTGAATTTCCTTTCCAGATTTCAATTTGGATAATTTCTATTTTATCTTCTTGCTGCTCCCGGTCATGACATTGAATTTTTCATGTTGCCTCTATCAAAAACCTTAGCCTATAAATGGCTAGTGTGGAGAGATGATTAATTTCCATAAATTAACTAAAATAAGAGTTAAATGATGAAGCCTGGGACTCAAGTACTTACGATAGTAAGTCGTCACAAACGGCGTATCTCGGATGCGAGAGTCCCTAGAGGTTTACCGGGAAAATATATGAGTCAAATGGAAAATTTAGTGTCAGGACGGCACGTTGGCCATGGTAGCTCAATGGGTTAGAGCGACTGGATAGAAAACCAGGAGATCCATGGTTCAAATCCCGGCCATGGAATTGAATTTTTCTTGGTGACTCTATCAAAAGCCTTAGCCTATAAACGGCTAGTGTGGAGAAATGATTAATTTCCATCAATTAACTAAAACCAAATTTGATATTTGATCAACTTTTTGATTTGAGTTATACAGTTCACACACACATACACACACAGACTTTTCTCCTAAAAATGTTAAATGTAATGGGAAGATACAAAAATGAGCAAGTCCCAGAGGGAATTTAATCATTCTTCCACACTAGCCATTTGTAGGCTAAGATTTGAATAGGTAGTCGGACTGAAAAATTCAATGCCATGGTCAGTATTTGAACCACGGATCTCCCTTTCTCCTTCTGGTTGCTCTTAGCCATTGAGCTAACATGGCCAACGTGCTGTCATGAGATTAAATTCTCCAACTGACTCATATGTTTCCTGGTAAACCACTAGGGGCTATCATATACAATGAGATACGCACCTTTTGTGGCGAGTTACTAACTCTTTGAGTACTAAGACCCAGGCTTTTGTGTTACCACTATTAGGTTCTTTATTGGAAATTTAATAATTGATCCATACTAGCCGTGTCTAGGCTAAGATTTAAATAGATAGGGACAGACTGAAAAATTGAATGCCATGGCCAGGATTTGAACTACGAATTTCTCAGTCTCCATCTGGTTGCTCTTAACCATTGAGCTATCATGGCCAACGTGCCATCATGACATTAAATTTTCCAAATGGCTGCTATGTTTCCCGGTAAACCACTAGGGACTCTCATATACATGACAGCATGTTAGCTCTATCTGTTCAACAGAGGGACTAAGAAGAAGGTATTTTGATTCAACCAGCAAGGGATCCTATGCATGCATAGATCACAGAGAATTGGATGGGCGCCTCAGCACATCAAGAGCAGATCATTTGTAAGGAATTTCACATTTTTCTGGTCCTATGTGACAGCATCAAGTCCAGGAGAGTTAATTTAAGTGCTACAGAGAATAAGGAGTGCAGTCTATGTAGATATTCTTGAAAACATGTTGCTGCCACCCCTTAGTCCTAAGTTGCCAAAAAAGGAAGAGTATGTATTAATGTACAAAAACAATGGTGTGCATATCTTAATGTCACCCAGAATTGTCTAGTAAGGCATTCAGAAATAATTTATATGGACTGGCCTTCAGGGTTGATTTGATACCATTGACTGTATATGGGCATTCATGGTAGAGGAATAGGAAGAACACTCACCAGACCAGACAGAATGCAAGAGAATCCAGTTGGTCATGAGATGGAGCTATAGCAACATAATCAGTAGAACCTAAACTAGTGTTCTGCACAGGTTGCAAACATTCACAAAGTAATAATTTACATTATCGTAGAGGGGGGTTATTACACCAAATTATAAAATAAATTGGAAATGTTTCACAATTTAATTCATTTCTTAGTATATGACGTGGCTTCATTATGACATAACAGACTTTTAATTTGCTCTCCAAGGACCATTATCCTTGGCTATGTCACCACTTTTTCCAGCAACGTTGTGCAACTTTGAAGCAATGTGCTGTCTAGCCTCAGTTTTGAGCAAGAATCTTATCCTAGAGTGTTTTTTTTTTTTGTTGTGTTTTACGTCCTCCAACGTTAAGTCATATCGGACGATGAATGGAATGGGTGAAATGATGCTCAAATGAGCCCAAGGTCCATAGAGCTTAGAGTTACCAGACATTCGTCTTATAGGATATGGGAAAACCCCAGAAAAGAACCTTATCCGGATAACTCACCCTGACCGGAATTCGAACTCGGGACCTCTTGAACGTGAGACACACACGCTACCACCACGCTACCGAGGCGGGCTATCCTAGAGTGTGTGTGGTTATATAGGAGTAATGATGAGACTGGAATCCATGTTTAAGACTTGTTTAATTACTGTTTCTTTTTAAAGTATTCACAGGAATTGCGAAGTAGCCGACCAATGTACACCAATCTATATTAATGTCCGCATGATTCCTTATGTATCGCAAGAAAAAGATACTTCCTCCAGCCACGTCCTTCTGTGTCCGAGATTCTCCTCATGAAAGTGTGTTATTCACGCCAAGATTTCTCTAAACATGTGGTGCTTTTGTTGCATTTGTTCCGGTGACCAGCTACTAAGGAAAGGTCCAGGAAAGCCTCCTGTCAAGTGTCGACCATATGGACCCCCGTAGAAGCTAGCTACCTCAACAACATCCTGTTATATTTAACGAATAGATCAAATGTTTGTCTCTAATCTATTACAATTCTTTATTTATTGAATCTCTAATTTTGGTATCAGCTATCATCTTCTTTTTGCAATTTCTAATAAATGTAGTGAGTATATTATAATTAGCAGTTGTGCAGAATATACCTTTTCAGTTTTATACTTTATATTCCATTGGATTATACATGATTATATTGCAGCTGTAAGTTTAAATTTCTCAAGATAAAAGCCCTCCAGCTTCTTGTTACTTTAGGTATTTTACGCTTGTGATCAGATGGATTGTATAGAGCGCATAGGGTTAGCTTCATTAAAATAATCATTTAACCTCCTGAGAGTCTTCAAAATCATTTAGTATATAACTTAGCAGCAAAAGAGAAACTATAATTTGACTCTGTACCATATCTTGAAAAGTAAACCCATTGAAATAAAAAGTATAACTACATACTGGCGTTTCAACTATGAATCCTCGACATATTTGACACTTGTGTTTTACCAATGAGCTATTACAGATGTAGAACTTAGATTATATACAACACTAGCTGACCCAACAGACGGTCTGTCAAAAGCCATTGCACTGTGGCAGTCCCACAAACATATTCTTTTGTCAAGTTCTGTTGATTGTGTCACTTATAAAGAATCATATAATACATATAGTGATGACAACCTAAGCTTTTATTAATGGTCACCAGAACAGGTAATATACAGTCACAAATATGCATTTTAAACAAAAAGTTGAATATAAATGTGTTTCAGAATGACCACTTTGTTTGTTGACTATCAAATAATTACTGTGATATCAACAACACATCTAATATTTATGCTTTAAGGTACACAGCATTGTTTGTTTGATTACCTGGCATGTAAACAAAAAATTCTAATGGTTTTCCATCATGGGAACAGGCAACATATAGTTAACCATGCCAGAAACATGGGTTTGTAAGATTAATCCTGCAAACACTCAATGACAGCCCTGGGATATATTCAGGGTCATAGTGAAAGCAAGCTTCACTGGAAACTGCAGTCGTTTAAATTCAAATGGTATGTCAGTCAGAATCATTGGAATTTGTGGTATCAAAAGTCTTCTCCTTTATGAGTTTTGCAAATACAAAGATTTACAAATTCATTTTTATTTTATAGATATGGTTAGTGAAATAGCTTTGAAGACTTTGGAAGGAGTGGAATATCCTTCTAGGTAATGTTTTTGTTTAAACCATTTGTCAAACTGATGCGAACTGATGATGGGGACGCGTGGTCCTTGAAACATGTCCTAATTTTAAATATAAGTGGAGCTTAAGTGTTTTTAAAGTTTGACAAGTGGTTTAAAAAGATTTTATTGATAAAGCTCCACTGTTTACAAATACTTCTATTTTATAATTTTAATATTTTTGGTTGTTGAAAATGAAAGGTGTATGTATTCTGTAAGGGTTTGCGTGTGTACATTTATATGCAGTCAATGACCCAGTGTGTTATCACTTCACGTTTTATTCTCACCTTTTAAACCTTCCTTGGACTTATAGAAGCATTTCAAAACCAAAGTCAAGTAAATTGGTTCAGCTGTTCTCGAGTTTTTGTAAGACTAACAAACATCAACTCATGTATATGGAAGGACGGAAGGACGGACGGGCAGGCGGGGGGGCGGCCGGGCGGTCTGGCGGGCGGGCATACGGACAGACGGACGGACAGGCTAAAATGACAACATCTACAACCATGGCCAATTTAGTTTTCATATCCTCAACTCACGGAATGTCTGATTGATACTTACCTGCAAAAAGTGTACATTTACTTTCTTTAAAGATAGTACAATCACATCGTGGATAAGCTGTATACTGTTACTGCTAACTACTGTTACGAAGTATTGATGGGGCCATTAAGGAAGAAAATTGCCAACAAAAGAGCATTCCTTTCTCAAATGAGATGGATTTCTCAACAGAATAATCTACTTGCCGCTCATGCCATGAAGACTTAAGAAGCAATCCTAGAATCAGGTACAGAGATGAGTGGCATATCCACCTTATTCACCGGACATAGCGCTGTGTGATTTCTACTTATTTCCTACAGTGAAAAAAGAGCTTTGGGATCATTTGCATTGTGATCATTGGTTAAAGCGTACACTTCAGGAATACTTAACAGGCTATCCAAAAGGGCTTAAGAAAGTTAATGGAATACTGGAACCACTGTATTGTGTCCAGGGGAGAATACCTCAAAGTTTTGTAAAAGAATTTAATTAAAGGAAACAGTATTTTCCAGTATAATAACTCCAGTTATTTTTCATATAATCTTATTTTCAACCTTACAGAAAAGTAATTTATAATTATTAATTTATAATTTATTCTCAATAATGTTTGCATAACTTGTAAATCGTAGCAGATATACAAAATCTTACCGCATAAAATGCAGAGCTTGTTACAACATGCAATTTAGGTTAAAAGCATTTGTTTTGTTGAGTGATCTTTTTCAGAGACATTCCTTGTTATTTGCCTGAGTCTTCCAATACTTATACTTTTCTCAAACGGGAAGTCCTTATTAATTTTATTTATCTCTTGCGCCTAAAAGCAAAATTAAATTTCAAAGCCATCACATAGCGACCAGCTCTTAAAATATCTTAATTTATGTTTCAGCTATACATTTCTATAACTAATGTATCTTGAATTTTTTATGAGCAGATATCCTCTATGAAATTCTATTCATTTGGATTGAATGATGCATCATTTTGAATGAGTATGGAACGATAAGAGATGGATCTATTTCACGAAAAATGTAGAGCTCATTAAAGCACACAATTATTTGTGTCAGGTACTTGTTTTATATAGGTTAGCAGTTTTTGAAATATTTCATCACAAGTTTCAAATTAAGTGCAACATCTGTTGGTTGGTAAGATGCTGAAAGTTTACTTCCCCCATCCTCTGAGAGAGGTCATGACAGGTCGTAACTGAATTATTAACTGAATTTATTCCTCCGTACTTCTGATAATCATTGGAAGGCTGTTATCACATATTGTATAAAACTATTTCTTAATAGGAAATTATTTCTGGAAAAAATACCAGGAATAATTTAAATTGGGGACAAGATCATTTGTTTACAAATGTTATAATATAGTACACCCTATGACAGGATGGCTCAGGCAGTTTCGTCTGTGGCCCACATTCGGGAGGCCCGGGTTCGATTCCCATGACCGTACTACCAGACTCATGGTTTTTCGGGGGTGTTCCCGGGTCGCTAGGCGAATGCTGGGTAGGTTAATTACATCATCCAAATTTCCTGTCCCTCCATTTCATCTCCATTATCATTTCACATAATCTCTCCTCTGGTGGTCTCTTTCAGGGCAAAAGTGTCAGTGGGTGTCTCGGTGTTGCATGGCAGGATGATATGCTCTCAGGTAAACTACTTCCTCCTCCGGTAGGTCGGTTGCCGGTCTCCGCTCCTCTGCTGGGACCATTTGGTGACCTTTGGGGCTCGGATCACCTGCCTTGGGACCATTAGGGCTCGGCTGCTGGGCTCGTTGCCGTCCTGCTGTAGGGGAGCGAGTTCGTTGACCTGGCCTGTCGGGGGAAGTTTATCAAAGTGAACTGTAGGGACCCTGCCCTCTGTTCTGTCGTGGCTCCATGGATCGGTAGCCCTCTGTCTCCTTCACCTCATCTTTGCTTCCGGGGGTGCCCCCATTTGGGGGTATAGGAATAATGGACCCAACATGGTGGCCTATGTACCGAATCCCCTCCGTAATGTAATCCCAATCGCACACCCTAAGCCAGCAAATTTCAAATGAAAAGAAAAAATCGTGTGGCATGTAACTTTTAAACAAATGCCTGTCGTCATAGACATCGTCTGTTCGCTACAAAAATGTGTGAAACCCCTTGAACTAGCCTTTACTGATCAACGTGAAGTAGGCGAAAAGAGTCCGCCTTGGTAGTGTGGTGGTAGCGTGTCTGCCTCACGTTCAAGAGGTCCCCAGTTCGAATCTCGGTCAGGGTGAGTTACCTGGATAAGGTTTTTTTGCGGGGTTTTCCCTTATCCTGAAAGACGAATGTCGGCTAACTAAGCTCTATGGACCCTGGGCTCATTTGAGCATCATTTCATCAATTCCATTCATCGTCCAATATGACTTAACGTGGGAGGACGTAAATTAAAGAAATATAGGCAAAAAAAGAAAATAATACAAAATATGAATAAGTAATAAAAGTGTTATGATAATTAATGGGTAGAAAAAGTGAGTCCAACACATTAAACGTAATTATAATTCCTACGACAGCTTTTACAGTTTTATGAGGTTAAATACGTAAGCCAGAGATAACTGTAGTAATTTCAGTTAAATTTTAAATTTATTAAGCAATTTATTTCCAAATTAATATTCAACCATGCATGGCAGCGTTCACAAATGCTTCTTGCATCGAGAAGGAGGCTGCTCTAACTTAGCAAACGTGTCTAAAGCGATTATTTTACAGAATTTCTTTCTTAAGCCTCCCTTTTAACAGCGTATCTCAAGAATGTTGGGGATACTAACTTTTTATTTAAGTCATGATTCTAGACTGAAACATTGTACGTGATGGAGTTGGTGGTTCATTGATTCCTCTTTTGAAGACACCAAGCCGAATTTCAGTGGCTAAGACCGTTCTGCTTTCCACATTTTTGTTTTTTCAATTCCGATTGACAAACGCAGCATTATATCACGTTAAGGTTATTGCGATACTGTTATATCGGTAAAATACTTCGCTTTGGGTAACATTTCAGTGCTTCCACCAGCGCGAATGCTCCCGATCCACTTTTTTTTAACGGGTATTGATTTTATGTGTAAATCATTTTGAAATGCCAATAAAACGCGCCGAGCAGGAACGGAAATGTGCTGCAATATTATATTTTGTGCTGCTCAATTTTCTGCTTCTATCGGGTGTTGCACTGCGTGTTTCCTAATTTGTTATAGGGCTTAAGACATCGCAGCTGATGTTACGTATTGTCCCTATAGAAAATATATGTGCTGTTAAAAAGGCGACGCACATTGGTACTCTGCAATAATTTCTTGTCTGCTGGTTACACCAAAATAAGGCATTGAAGTCAGCGTACGAAGCTTATAATTGACTGTATAAGTTTTGTTGTCTCACTGTTTCTTTAATATTATGTTTTCGCTTCAGCCCAATTTTATTTCATTTGCCACTCATTTCAGTGAATCTGACACACAGTTTCTCTCACACTACACAGTAACACTGTTTATTTCTGAGATTTTGCGATATTCTCCCATAACACGAAGCGTGATGTACACTGCTGACGCTGCTATTTACGTCCTTCGGAGTTAAAAATTAAACGAATACTTTGTACTAGAGTAGCGAAGAACTCGCGAAAGCTATACATTATAGTTTATTTTTCGTAGGTTTCCACACTGTTTATTTCCCTCGCTTTTGTTTAATTTAAAGGCATGTTGAATGACGATCGAGCTCCATAACAACCAGAAAACAATCAGGTTTTACATTACAAAATTTTCTGTTCAAGAAGAAAAGGTTTGGAAAATAAGTCTTCAAAATTCACGTATTTAAATAACTAAATGGGACGGCCAAAGATTAGTGAAGAATTTCCGCAGAGAAGTAGAAGAGCTACACGCAGAAAGAAAGAAAAGACTCTGATAAATGCAATTGAAAATTTGACTGATGTTCTTACAAAGAAAAACGCTGATGATCCCTTAATAGACTTAGATGACAGGGAGCGAATGAAGCTCCTGAGAGCATTAAAAGATTTGCGTCCTCTTAAAATTGTAAATTCTGCATGTCGGAGAAGAAGACCAAAAAGAATCTATAGATGTTCAACGCGGCGGAGAACAAGCTTCTCAAGAAGGAGAAGGAGGAGAAGCTGCTCTAGGAGGAGGAGAAAACGGAGCTGTTCAAGTCGAAGGAAAAGGAGTTGCTCCAGACGGAGAAGGAGAAGGAGAAGGAGTTGTTCAAGAAAACGGCGTCGTAATCTAAATACCGAAGACAACGAGAATTGGTAAAGGTAAGAAAACCCACATGATCGAAACCAAAACCAATAACACTAGTCATGAACTAAGCTATACAAAATATTGTACGCAATCATTAAAATAATAATAATAATAATAATAATAATAATAATAATAATAATAATAATAATAATAATAATAATAATAATAATAATAATAATAATAATAATAATAATAATAATAATAATAATAATAATAATAATAATGATGATGATGATGATGATGATGATGATGATGATGATGATGATGATCGATGATCGATGATGATGATAATAATAATAATAATCGCCATCGTCACCATCACCATCACCACCACCATCATCATCATCATCATCATCATCATCATCATCATCATCATCATCATCATCATCATCATCATCATCATCATCATCATCATCATCATCATCATCATCATCATCATCATCATCATCATCATCATCATCATCATCATCATCATCATCATCATCATCATCATCATCATCATCATCATCATCATCATCATCATCATCATCATCATCATCATCATCATCATCATCATCATCATCATCATCATCATCATCATCATCATCATCATAACTAATAATGCATATGTAATAATCTCATAATAAACCAGCCTACTTAAATTCTCTTCTCTCACTTGAAAACCAATTCAATCCATCTCTCCTTTTCGGTAAATTCATCTGTCACTAATCGTACAATTCCTCTTTATTTTCCAATGATTTCAGTTTTAGCAGTTTTTTCTCTATAGCCAGCACAGACAAATTTGCGAGTCTTTGCTGCCCTTGGGTGTTTCTGCAGTAAGTATAAATTCGACAAAGCAACGAAAAAGAGCATTGGGACTCGTGTTGGTCACTGGGATTATGGAAATCAGTGCGCACAACTTGAAGGACAGCGGACGATGACACACCACTACATTTCATATAAATCACTAGTTTTTGAACTCCCATCGACAGACACTCATTTGAGGAATAAACTACACTGAGCTTACCTTTAAGGCGAGCAAAGCCAAAATATTGATCAAAACTTTCCTTCAGCGAACAGAATGCTTCTTCAGGAAATTGATTTATAATATTATTTTGGTCAATTAATTGTAAAAATTAAAAATTTTCTAAACCTTCAAACCTAATTTGAATTTGATTTTGTGTATTATCAAATATTTCATAATACAGTCAGCGGTAGCTATCTTTGTTAACAAAGTCATTGTTTTGCTATTGTCATTTCTTTGGCAGTTCATAATTCTCATTACATTTATGCCATACATTCGTTTCTCTTTTCTTGTAGAGTGGCTTTTGTTTCCCTTACTTTAGGAGTGCAATAATTTATATCCAATATTTTTGTTTGCAGAATTTCAAAAAGGGCATTGCTTAAGAAAAATATTTCACAGAAAATTATGAGAAGAAAGTTAAATTTGAAATCAGAAAGAACACTGCTAACAACTCAAGGTTCATAATTAGTTTTTTGTAATTTATGTCCTCCAACTGTAAGTCATATCGGACGATGAATGGAATGGGTGAAAATGATGCTCAAATGAGCCAGGGTCCATAGAGCTTAGAGTTACCTGACATTCGTCTTTGGGAATAAGGGAAAACCCCGGAAAAAACCTTATCCAGGTAATTCACCCTGACCGAGGTTCGAACTCTAGACCTCTTGAACGTGAGGCAGACACTCTACCACCACACTACCGAGGCGGGCATATGATAAGGTTCACTATCCCATTGGTTTGGATTATCGAGTATGTTCTCGAGCAACTGAACTAATTCTTTTTTATGTTCCCGAACAGTTTCAACCAGCCTTCCATTATAATTCCATCGAGTTGGAAATACTTTGGGAAACCTTCTTTTTGGTAAGTGTTCCATACGCATTTGATTCCCTATATTCAGAGGCAAGATTTTGTGGTGACAATTATTTATAAAATTTGCATTAATAATTTTAATTGGTGGTGTTTTGTGTTTTTTTTACCATAAATTTGCATTAATTTTGCACAAATTTTCGGGAAGAATTAATGAGTAGTGACATGGCTGAAATGAAAAGTAACATGTAACTAGAGTAACATAACTTTTAAATCCCATTTTTTCCTAATTAAAATATTTTATTTGAAATCAGCAGACAGTAACATGAATAAAATCAAATATCACACAACAGGCATCGCCAAAATGCAGCATACAACAGGTTGTGATAGTTTTGCTATTCATATTTCTTTTGTCTGTCACAACTAAGTTATATGTAGAGAAAAATCTCTCAGTGTCAGCGTTTGACATCAGCAACCAAAGACATTGAAGGGACTTTTCACAGAAATTGCTGTAAGAATCAGCTTTTGCCTTCAGTGTCAAGAGTGCTGTTACTGCATCTAATCTGTTATCGTTACCACCGTGGCTTTGCTGTTCAATGATGTCACAAAGCTCTTTGCAACAAAGAAGGAAATCAGAATCACAAGTAATAGCACTGGTTTTAACTGCATTTAGTTGTTTATATCCTGTCATTACTTGATTTAAATCATATATGCTTGATTTAGTAACTAGCCTAGAATGCTCGAACATGTGATCTAAAGCTTTTATGGTTATTGCATCATCAGTTTCTTTTGCCGTAAAGGAGTTCAATTTAGACAAGGCAAACTTATAGATTCTATTCTACTGCTTCTCTGATTCAGGGATCCATGATATGATCCACAAGCACACTTACTGTGTTTCCAAAGTGACCACTCTCTAATATTTCACATTTGGCTCTCAGCGAGTTAATTTGGTATAAACCAGAATGAGCCACTGGATTTTGTTTAGATTTAAATTGATCCAACCTTCCAGGGAAGACATCATTGGCTGCTTCATGAGCTGGAGGAGTGCTGCTCATGGACACTCAGTTCCTCGAGCATCATCTTAACAGGTCAACTTCTTATAAAAATGCCAATATTCTTTTTAGTTTTAATGTCAGTGCACTTCATGGCTGCTGTAACCAATCGACGGGGAGAACAACGAGATACAAATTTAGTATATCACACGAGAGTAATATTTTGTAGTACATTAAGTATATACAACTGCCTTTAAAAAGCACTTTAAGTTTAATGCAAGCCTAAAAGACAGAAGAGTTGAGCATGGTCCTTAGGGAGCACTAGTATTCAGGTTTATAGTTTTAATCAATTTCTCTTTCTAGTAGAGTTTAGTTCAGTCCGATTTTACATTAAGAACAGTAGAACATATATTTGCATTACTTTTTTATCCCCATTAAGTCTATTTATAGCTAAGTCTGCTACAAATAACCCTGGTAGTGTAACTGTAACTGTTTCTGCAGGTCCTTAGGAGCGATGTTACCTCACACTGTTCCCAGAGTTTCTTGGGAATTTGACACGGCTGATCACCCGCGAAGCCTTAATTAGTAATGCTCGCCGTAAAGGCTTCAAGTCTTACATTTATACTTTTCTCAAATGGAAAGTTGTTATTCATATTTATCTCTTGCCCATATTAAGAGAATGCAATTTCAAAAGTATCAAATCCCGGGATCCCGAGCCAAATCTCTCGATTGGCTGCCTCTGTGTGGTGAGAGAGGTAATGCCAAACGACCAAACTAAGTCCACATCCCTGTTTGACCCTAATCTAAGTTAAAAAAGAGTACATTAAACTAAAGTCGGAGTAAAGCCAAAGCAAATCCAGAAAAAAGCTTGAGTGGAGCCAGAGCAAAGTGAGGGCAAGGCCAGAGCGAAGCCGGATCCAAGACAGAACCAAGCCAAATTTAAGGTGCAGAACAAAGTTAGTGTGAGGCCGGAGCGGGACAGGAGTGGGGCCAGTACCTAGCAAGAGCCAAGCCAGAATGAAGATAGATCCAAGCAAGGGTATAGTTAAGGAACGTTAGAGTGAAGCCAGAGTGAAACCAGATTCTAGCCAGTGCAGGACCGTAGAGGGGACCCGAGCCTAGCCAGAGCAAAGCCAGAGCGAAACCAGAGCCAAACTAGTGCGGGACCGTAGAGGGGATCGGAGCCTATCTATAGTGGAGCCAGAGCATAGCCAGAGCGAAACTTGAGTGGAGCGAGAGCAGGACCGGCGTGGTGACCGGGGCCTAGCCAGAGCGAAGGCAGAGGGAAGCCAGTGTTAAGGTGCAGAATGAAGTTAGTGTGAGGCCAAAGCAAAGCCAGAGCGCAGCCAAAGCAGGACAGGAGGCGGGCCGGAACCTAGCCAGAGCCAAGCTAGAGCGAAGCCAGAGCCAAGCCAGGCTTCATCATTTAACTCAAAATGCTGCCCTATTGGACACCCCCATATCGTGTTGCTGAGTCAACTTGGTTCGCAGGGCCAATGCCAGTTGATAGTGGGAGAATCAACGTGTATGCATACCGGGTCTGATTGTAGTAAACAGTTTTAGATTTTCTATGGCAGTTTTCCAGTTTTCATTTGACTCACCCTCATGGTGAGCCACATTGTGTTCCATGCATATTTATATTCTGAAAACATTAAGAAGTTTGTGTTGAATGATGCTTCTGTAATATTATGTTTGTTTATTGTTGCAGCTGTTGTTCAAGGTGACATTCCTGAGGATGTCTACATGAAGGTTAAGGAAGTTATTCAGGAACAAGCTGGACCAAACATCTGGGTACCTCCGTAAGACCAGCTGTGATGGGGTGCCTCGTCCTCCCCTTGGACCCTGCCTGCTCGCTACATTCACTAAGAGAAGATGTATGTAGCACCACACTAAGCAACTACATCTACATAGAAATGACTTTCCCTGACTGCATGGTTCTGCTGTCACAAAAGAGTGCCAAATACGAATTGTGCCAAGTTGGCATAATGATGACAATGATAAAGGTTTAAGAAAGTTTCTTGTTCTCCACTGAATGTATCATTTTGAAGCAGTTGCTTCATTGGATTGTGATATCAGATAAAGTGTGTTCAAATTGTTAGCTGGAATAGAAAATACTACATGTCCTTCATATAAAGTTACAGTATTGGCCCATTGTTTGTGTGAATAGGTTTGTTTTGTTTGCTTGGATTAAATTTCACTGCAACACATACATAACTTTGATGCACTTTTACACTCTCTGTATGTGCATGCACATGTGTGTCAATACATCTTACCGGCAGCATTTACAAGAAAACTAAAATGTTTTCCAAACTGTTTTGATTTTAAATTATTTTATGTCTATTATCATTCTTATTACAGCTCAATTAAATGTCTCATATTTTGTACGCCTTTTGCCTCCATAATAAAGTAAATGGGTTTTTGGCATATGTAACATGCTGTCAGAAAAATTTACTTATTGTATTCTTTTCCAGATAAATAATTACCCACCTATAATGTTATATTCTTAGAGAATAGGTATAAAACATTGGTGGCTTCTACAGTTATAATAATTATAATAATAATTAAGATCACAAAAAGAGAATAATTAACTATTAAAGTGTGTGCTTTCTCACAGCAAACTGACTTATTGACACTCAATGACTGCAGCTGTATAAAACTGTTGTTGAATAATGTAAACAAGAAGATAATTGCCAGCTTCAAAGAAAATGTAAATAAAGTTAATCCCCTTGAATATGGAGACAAGAATTGTTGTTTTCTTCTCTTTAGAGGATATATTTTGTTGACTATATAACCCTATTATTCACTAATGCCTTAGCAAAAATGTCATGTTTACCATTAAAACAATTTCATAAGGATGATTTATGATGCACTATGTTATCCATTTTGCAGAATGTTTAAATGTTTATTTCCTTTTGTTTGTAAATGTGTGACAATTTAATGAGATGGACACAGGTTTGGGAATCTCTAAAGAAATTTGATGGTATACTTAAAAGCTTCTAATCCTGTATATAATGGATATATGTTTCTCAATACCATCAGCTTTCATGTTTATAAGATGCTACAATCAGAATTTGGCAGTTTCTATGGTTATGCAAGTTTGTATTCTCAAAAGTATCTTCAAAATTACATGTGTCTTCATTTCATGTTTAGTATGCATTTCATTTAGGTTTATCCTAGCCCTACACATACATACCACATACCTACACATACATACATACCATAAGTCAGAAGATTGTAAAATGTTGACTAATATTTCATTTGTATGTTAGTTAATGCCGTATGTTCTCTAATTTAAAATATTATGTTTTGTTTTGCCAAATTTAAGGTGCATTCTGCGGAGTATGGATGAGAACAATTACCTAGTGAAAATTTCACAAGAGGATACTTTACATTATATACCAGCACCATCGCGAAGCACTATGGTACAAATTGAGCGAAAAAGGAATGAGTAGCAGATTTATTCAGAGGGTACAAAGTATATATTCAGACAATGAGTTTTGTATAAAGATGGCAAATGATAAAGTAACAAGATTCATTCAGAATAATATAGGATTGAGGCAAGGCTGTAAGTTGAGCCCCATACTGTTTAATCTGTTTATAGATGATATTTTAGATGCAATTAGAATGGAAAATAGGTATGTACCAATAATTAATAACAGGGAAATAACTGGGTTGCTATTTGCAGATGATTTAGTAGCAGGAGCTATTTCCACAGTGGGAATAGATGGAGCAATAGATAAATTTTGTAAGGAATGGAGCCTTAGAATTAATGTAAGCAAACCCAAAATTATGGTATTTAAAAAAGGCAACAAGTTAAGAAAAGAGGAGAAATGGTCCTGGCAAGGAAGAGAAATTGAGTTGGTCAATACATTTAATTATCTAGGACTACTATTAAGCAGTAACAGAGGTTGTAAAGAGCAGAAGAGAATGACAATGGCAAAAGGTAAAATTGCATTAAAAGCTATTAAAGCATGCCTGGATAAATTACCAGGAATGCAAATAAAACAGCTGGAGAGAATTTACACAGCCATAGTAGAAGCAAAAATGCTTTATGGGGTAGAGATATGGAGTTTGGAGGACGGGGTGTAAATATGAATGTGATACATAGAAATTTTTGCAAACAAGTTTTGGGCTTACCATGAGCTTCACCAAATGTAGTGGTGCAAGCACAATTGGGAAGACTGGGAACTAGAGGGATAATAGTGGAAAGGGTGTTAAAATATTGGGCGAGAATTAGGAGTTTAGATGAGCAGAATATTCTGTGTCAGTGCTTGATAGTACAGAAAAGACTAAATCAGAAAGATTCATGGCTAAATAAGATAATGGAAATGATGTTAAAAATAGTGTTAGGTGTCATGTGGGAAAACTGGGAATTATTGTTAAGTGGATGTTGTAAAGAACTTAGGTTAAGAACGGAAGATATTGAACGGCAAGAAATGTTAGGAAGCTTCAACTTGAAAAGCTCACTGGAAATTAATAGAAAGATGACAGTAATGTGGAAAGGGAAAATACATTGATATTTGTAATAAAGCAGCAAGAGAAGGCTTTGCATGGGCCAGAACAGGGGTGGGGGGAAGATGGAGGGATCTGGAGAAATGCCCATTGTGTCACCAAAGGGATAAAGAATGGCATTTGCTTTTAGAATGTGAAGAAACTAGGTTGCTTAGGGAGAAGATGGGTAAAACAGAATGGGCAAGGCTACCAAAAGAAATTCAAGCAATGAAGTTAATGAATGTGAAAACTAGGAAAAATTTAATTCAAATTGGGAACTTTTTTGGCAAAGTAAGAGCCAAATGGTTGAGGAAGATAAGTAAATATGATGAAAATGATTAAGTATTTTAGATAAGTTGCCAATAGGGACCCATTAGCTTGACAACCTCAGATTTTGACTCTATTAGGCCCAAGGGTAACCAGCAACTCAGTGTAGTAATAAGTATGTAAATGTGTAATAATTTGTAATTGAAATGGAAATAAAGATTACTGACTTACTTATTTACCAGCACCATTCATAATAGAGCCCAAGTATTTATATAGCCCGTATTAAGGTAATTTTCTAATAATATTACATTTATTTTGAAAATGCAAGAATATGTTATTTGTATTTTTGTAAATGAATCCACTTAAAATATTATTATTTATCTTCTGCAAGAAAAACACAAGGCATTTCATTAAAGAAACAATAATAAAAAGAAACATGCACCTCAAAGATTGGACCTCATGTTGGTCCATTTACATGACGTGTGTGTTTTACCGCTTGGCTACCATGCATACGGCCAAGCTGCAAAGCATCTCCCTATGTATCAAATAGCTTTGAAATGAAGCCAGTGTGGTATCAAAGAGTATATTGGAAAAATTATTTGTTCTTTCACACTAGCCATTTGTAGGCCAAAGTATGGAAAGATAGAGTCAGACTGAAAATTTCAATATAATAGCCGGGATTCAAATCCTGGCTATGGCATTGAATTTTTCAGTGTAACTCTACATTTCCAAAGTGTATCTTGTGAATGCAGTGTCATTGAATGCTTCTGATGCTTTCCAAATTAAACTTTGTTTCTGGTAGCTCCTCCTCCTCCTCCTCCTCCTCCTCCTCCTCCTCCTCCTCCTCCTCCTCCTCCTCCTCCTCCTCCTCCTCCTCCTCCTCCTCCTCCTCCTCCTCCTCCTCCTCCTCCTCCTCCTCCTCCTCCTCCTCCTCCTCCTCCTCCTCCTCCTCCTCCTCCTCCTCCTCCTCCTCCTCCTCCTCCTCCTCCTCCTCCTCCTCCTCCTCCTCCTCCTCCTCCTCCTCCTCCTCCTCCTCCTCCTCCTCCTCCTCCTCCTCCTCCTCCTCCTCCTCCTCCTCCTCCTCCTCCTCCTCCTCCTCCTCCTCCTCCTCCTCCTCTTCCTTTCTAAGACTGTGTGAAGAAGCCACATTTAAGATATGAACATAGCAGAGGGGGCTCATTTAGACTGTAAGTAAACATGATTTTGAACAAAAACTTGCAACTTTTCAAGTAGAAACCATGTATTATTTTTAACAGTATTAATAATGTAAGACTTGAAGGTTTGACAGCGAGCATTACTGATCAAGGCTTCACGGGTGATCAGCCGTGTCAGGTTAATAAAGGTCAAGCTTTTATAGTTGCTACAATAAAGGTCGAGCTTTATTAACTTGACATGGCTGATCACCCACTTAGCCTTGTTTAGTATTAATAATATTAAGGTGCAAATTTAATTCAGAACAAAAGTAAAAAATTATCCTTTACATCCATAGAAAGATTAATCAAAAGCAAATATAAGAACAAACAAAACAATCAATATCTAACAAAGCCAAAGATAAAATATGGAACATTTTAATTAAAAATCCAGAAATTATTCCAGAAATCCTACGCAAAGCTGCAGTAGCAAATTTTAGATTACTTATGGAACATGATTATTTGGCCAAACACTTACACAAAATTGGAATTTATACAAGTCCAAATTGTCCTCTGTGCAACAAAGAAGAGGAAATCACTGAATAGCATCTTCTAACCTGTGAAGCCCTACCTGCCGGACCCACTACACAGAAATATTGGAGAGCAAGAGAGCTAATGGCTTCATTTCCAAAGCATAGCATTTGAAAACAACAACATATTAAATATGGTATTATGTTTCTATATAATTATTGCAAACAGTGATATATTGATACTTTATAAAGATTAATTGACATTTGAAACAGCAAACATTACCAAGTAAGGAATACTTCTACATGCTTCTTACCCCGTCATCAGCAGGCATCCAACTGGTTTCTGGAGCTAGTGGCAAAGTTAGCTGTAGGATATCAATATCTGTAGTTGTGACATGTGTAGGTGGAAAGTATGAACTTGAAAGTGGTGTGTGGACGGAGAAAATCAGAATTCCGGAAGTAGCCTTTGTATTTTAAAACATTAGTTCCTAACAGGTGCAGTTTGTATTAATAAAGAAACAGGGATTGGCAGAACTTCTGAATGGGGGGTCCTATTCTAAAACTTAGTAAGAAGCACAAAAGTGTTTATAAAACTTGCAAAAATGGCTTAAGACCTGATTTTATAGTTGATGGGACAATAGGAAAATTATGGCTACCTAATGTAAACAAAATACACCATCTTGCTACTATAGGTTGGTCTGGGTGACACAATTGGTTAGGCACATGCGCGTGCTGATCACAAGGTTATGAGTTAAAACCTAGCCCAGATTGTTGGTTTTTATGTGTGCTTAAAAAAGATGGCCCCATGTCAGCAAATATACTGACATGTGAAAGAACTTCAGCAGGACAAATTGCTGGTACACTGGCAGAGCTAATATGATCCTGGCAATTCAAGAAACTGTTAACAAACAAAATAATTTTAATTTGTGCAGCTATAAGACATGAGCCTTACCAGCTGGTGGTGCCGAAATGCTGACCACATCTCCTTTTATTGGTAGGATGATCACCCACATCTACCTTGCATATGTGGATGTGAGGCCAGCAGTCGGGTTGGCAGTTCCTGGCCCTCTATGGGCTGTAGCGCCATGGTTTATTATTATAAGACATGAGCAGAGGTGAGTGTCATTGTGATGCATTGAAAACCTGCTAGATTGCTGATGGTTGTGGAATATTAGGCTTTTACTGTACTTCGCTGACATTCTACAGTTGCTACCTAAAATATTCCTTGGCTATGCTTTACAGTTTATTCTGCTATACTTTGGCAGATTTGTTAGCCATGTGTTTTTAGTTCTGAACTGAAACAAAATGGGCATGGTTGTTTTACTGCCGTTATTTTCCTGTTAAAGCATTATAAGAAAGTTCGGTGGGTAGATCACATTCTCTAAAAGCAACTGCTATGGTCTTCTAGTAGTATTATTCACATTATAATTCATTGGGTTTTAAAACAGAACCTGACACTCAGGTGTTTCCCCAGGTCTTAGCAAGCCATGTCTTTAAAGGAACTCTGTTAGTGGTAATGTAATTCAAAAATACCTGGCTACATAGTCACTAGTTATCACAAGCATGAAATTTGATAACCTCTTTATTTTTATTTTGTTTGACATCAGCTATCAACTCTCTAAGGAAATGTTTATGGTGAGGAGTGAATGCTATAAAACTATATATATAGGTATCTTGGGGTGCGGGTATGTTGTTGAACAGATATATGGCATCCTTGAAAGATGTTGAACTTAAATACCAAGTTCAATATTTAACTGACCTTGGTTTTTTAGTTATACTGTATGCACAGACCTCATTCTAAAAATGCCAAGGTACAATCATAGATGTCGGAACATATATTTGCAGTAAAATATTGATATTGCATTTTTGGGTGGAATACAATACTTCCCCTACTTACTATATGTGGCACAGAAAATAATTAAAGGCCAACTAAGTGCAATAACTTATCAAAAGTTAAGGGCTAAGAAATGTATGACTTGTATAGTGTGCAAGCAGTACCTAATTAAACATGTCTCAGAATTTGTTAATTACACATCAAATGCAATAGTGTTTGCGCCATGATAGTCATTTGTTTGTCGGGCGCATGAATATTTTACTTGGCGCCGGTTATGCGGCAAACTGGTCATGTGACTCGCCAGCGTGCAAGAAAGTAGTCTTTTTCCAGTTAGTTAGTCAGACATGTTTGAGACAAGAACATTGATGTGATGTATTTCGTGGTGTGGCTGAGTGCAACGTTGTTGCAATGCAAAGACGTTTTTTAGTTTATCTAAATGTTAATGTATTGTCTTCTTTATGATTATTCATACAAGAAATGTAGCGTGTGCAATAAATTTATCCAGAGATATGAATACAGCTCTATCGAGTACAGTCCACAAAATCAGTTTCCTTGATTTCTGCTAAAATGAAGTGGTCCTCGAATTAAATTAATCATGACACGAACATTGGTCCTTCACGGGCGGATATTATTGTGCATCGCAACAGTTTCTTCTGCATGGATTCAGTGCGCCCCAGGACGCCAGGCATCGGGATCTACACAGCAGATTATCAGTATTTCATTCGCAACGACGCAGTAGCCTGCATCGCAACACATTTCAGGTCAGAACATTCCTTTTCTTTCTTTCTCTCCTTTAAGCAAGTCTCATAACCATTCAATATGGAGCAGGATTTGAAAGCTCTTGTCAAAAGATGGGGTATAATTAAAAGAAAATTTACCTTTGTTCGCAAATTTCTTGATGAATTACAGAACAGGTCAACATTTTCATATTGAGAGCTAATTTCGATAACTTAAGTGAAATTTGGGACAAATTTGAAGCTATTCAGACCCAAATTGAATCTCTTGTGGAAGCGGAAACTGAATTAGATATGCATGCAGAACACGAGGAGGAAACAAGAAACAGTTACCTCAAATTGAAAGCTAGGTTAGCTGAATTAATGCAGGATCATAAACAGCAAGAAAATGGTTCTGGACATTCGCAGCACACAGTGCAGTCACATTCGTCACAAGCAGCTAAAGCTATCAAACTGCCTGTGATACAATTACCTAAATTTGAGGGTGATGTTACTCATTTCAAACATTTCTATGACACATTTACAAGCTTAGTGGTGAACAACCAAGCTTTAGATGCTATTCAGAAATATCACTACTTACTTTCCTCTCTCAAGGGACAAGCTCATTCACTAATACAGAACATACCTGTCACTAGTGAAAATTTTGATGTAGCATGGGAGCTCATATGCTCACACTATAACAATACAAGATTAATAGCTACAGCTCATATAAAAAATTTATTAGCACTACCAGTAATGCATAAGGAAACAGTAAATGAACTACGTACCTTGCTCAACCATTTTCAAAATAACCTGAATGCCATTGAAGCATTAAAACTTGAAGTGCCTTTGCATGAAATCATTTTAATGCAACTTCTCCTAGAACATTTGTCTGACACCACACGCAGAGAATGGGAGAGTAAAATAGATTCTCGAAACTTCCCTTCTTTGAAGGACCTTATGCAATTTTTAGAAGCAAGAGCACACTCTTTTGAATTGCTTGCTAACACTGCATGTAACAAGACGGTAGTTAAGCCTAAGACTGACTTGCACTTTGCTAAGCCCAACAGCAGAGACAGTAAACACTCTTAGCTATCCACGAGTGATCATGTATGTCCATTTTGTCACTGCAATCACATGCTACATAATTGTGATGACTTCAAAAACCTTAATGTACATAAGCGTTGGACTTTCATTAAATCCAAGCGCCTTTGTGCCAATTGCTTTGCTCCTAATCACATATCAAGTGGATGTAATCGTGCCTCATACTGCAATTGTGGCTCATCCACTCACAGCAAGTTGCTTCATGATAGTAACAGAGAAAATGCTTCACGTGCAACTTCATCTAGTCCTGTGAATGATTCTGCTAGAACAATTGATGCGCCATCTAGCTACTGTTCTTTTAAATCAAAACCCACACAGCAGGTTTTGCTTGCCACCGCACTAGTGCAAGTGGAAGACAGATATGGCAATCTCATACAATGTAGAGCACTCCTCGACTCTGCCAGTCAATCCAATTTCATAACTGCAGAACTTGCGAAGCGCTTACAGCTTAATAAGGTGACAGCTGTTACGCCTATCAATGGTATAAATGGCACCATTTCTACGGCCACACACCATGTTCAGGTCAATCTGAAATCTATGGTACATGATTTTAAGACTAAAATTGAATGTCTAGTACTTCCTCGTATAACAGGAAAACTACCTTCCACACATATCAATTTGTGCAACTGGAATATTCCTTCAAGCATTCCATTAGCAGATCCTAGGTTCAACATTCCTGATGAAGTTGAAATCCTAATTGGAAGTTCCTTATTCTTCGAGTTATTGCATGGGAAAACCTTAAAGAGACAAGGACATCCTATACTAGCCAGCACAGCCCTCGGTTGGATAATATCAGGCCCTATTCCAAGGTCATCATACAAGTACAAGGCTAAGTCTTTGCCTCAGCATAATTTCTTCATCAGCACTGATAACCTTGACACACAGTTAAGACGTTTCTGGGATTTGGAAGAATTTCCTCAGCATGTTCTTACTAAGGAGGAAAAGGAGTGTGAAGAATATTATGTAAAAACAACCACTCGTAATGTCGATGGTAGCTTTACAGTTCGTCTACCCATCAAGGAGGACAAAAATTGCTTAGGTGAATCTAGACAGCAAGCCATCAATCGCTTTATGCACTTAGAACGACGTCTTCAAAACGACATCACACTTAAAGAAGATTAAACTCAATTTCTCTCTGAATATGAATCCATGGGGCACATGAAGCAAGTGTCACCACCAAAGGAAGGCGAACCTTGTTACTATCTTCCGCATCATGCAGTTTTCAAACCTTTGTCTACTACTACTCGCACCAGAGTTGTATTTGATGCATCTGCGCAGTCATCTTCAGGACTATCCTTGAATGATGTGCTGAAGTTAGGTCCTATTATTCAGAATGACCTTATCTCCATAATTTTACGATTCAGAACTTATCGCTATGCATTCTCAGCTGACATTTCTACGATGTACAGGCGAGTGAAAATGCATCCTGATGATCAAGATCTTCAAAGAATAGTATGGCGAGAAAACAAAGATGAACCTATCAAGGACTACGCTCTTACTACAGTCACATATGGTACCAAACCTGCATCCTTTTTGGCCATAAGGACTTTGCATCCACTAGCTTCAGAGGAAGAGGCTAAATATCCACTAGCTTCTCAAGCTATCCGTGAATCCTTCTACGTAGATGATTGCTTATGTGGTCATAATGATCTACAGCAAGCTTTACATATTCAGTGGCAGCTACTTCAGATGTTAGACAGTGGTGGACTCCCACTTAGGAAATGGTGTTCTAATCATGAAGATATTTTAAAATCCATTCCACCGGAACACAGAGAGACACAACTTCCACTTTCATTGGATAGCAGTGAAAATATGCATGCTCTTGGTCTCCTCTGGCATCCTGGAACAGATCAATTCCAGATACAAGACAATCCATCTCTTCATGATAATCTAAATTCTAGCTACACCAAACGAAGCATACTTCTGTCATATCATCTATTTTTGATCCTTTAGGCCTAGTGAGTCCTATTGTCATAAATGCCAAGATGTTTCTACAATCTCTTTGGTTGGAAAAACTCGGTTGGGATGAATTGATACCATCTCACCTCATCCAACAATGGCTAAATTTCTGCGAGACATTGTCCATCATTCATGCTATACGTATTCCAAGACACGTCCTAATCACAGGTACATTAAGGGACATACAAATACATGGGTTTTGCGATGCCTCAGAAAAGGCTTATGGTGCCTGTATTTATCTTCGTTCTATGAAGAGCTGCAATGAGGTGAAACAGACTTCTTTGCTCCAAATCCAAGGTTGCACCATTAAAGAAACAAACCATTCCTCGGCTTGAACTTTGTGGTGCTTTACTACTCGCTAAACTTTACAAGGTTGTAGCTAACCTTAAGCTGCAGACTTCACAGAACTATCTATGGACGGACTTTATGATTGTTCTAGCATGGATTAAATCCAACCCACACAAATTGAAGACTTTTGTAGCCAACAGAGTTTCACAAATACAAGAGTTATCAGAAACTGCTGCTTGGCGATATGTAGCTACTCAAAATAATCCAGCAGATCTCATTTCAAGAGGAGTTTCAACTGAACCTCTTGCCTCAAATGACTTGTGGTGGAAAGGTCCTGATTGGATCTCACAACCCTTTGCATCTTGGCCAGAACAACCCAAACGATTAGATATTCAAGATGCCACTGAGCAACGCACTACTGCATGCTTGATGGTCACTACAGAAAGTGATGATATCATTTCTCGTTTTTCAAAATTGTTACGCCTGCAGAGAGTGACAGCATACATGCTGAGATTTGCATTCAACTGTAGAAACAGCAACACGAGACGGCAAGGTCCTCTCTCAGCACTTGAGCTTCAACAGTCATTGCACTGCTGCATTAAACTTGCTCAACAATCAGCTTATATCACAGAGTTAACAGAACTTAATGATAAAGGACACGTTCCTACTAAAAGCTCATTGAAATCTTTGCATCCATTTGTTGACAATGATGGTTTAGTCCGAGTAGGGGGAAGAATTGACAAGGCTGAAACTCCCTTCCAGTCAAGACATCAGCTCATCTACCTCCTAAGCATCATCTTACCAAACTAATTATTGAAAGTGAACATGTTAAACTTTTGCATGCTTCCAATCAGCTACTTACCTCTTCTCTTCGACAACAGTATTGGATACCGAGAATAAGGGAAACTCTTAAGTCAGTCCTACACAAGTGCTTGCCGTGCTTCAAACTCAAGGCCAAGGGAGCTCAACAATTAATGGGCAATCTACCTAGCTACAGAGTGACTCCAGCGACACCCTTCCTACAAGTTGCAGTTGATTACGCTGGTTCATTCTTCCTACGTTATGGCTCGCCTCGCAGCAAGAGTCAGGTGAAGGCCTACATAGCTATCTTTGTCTGTTTATCCACAAAGGCAATTCACATTGAGTTGGTTTCGGACATGACTTCCTAGGCTTATGTTGCTGCCCTACAAAGGTTTACAGCTAGACGAGGATTGTGTAAAGAGATCCTAAGTGACAATGGCACAAATTTTGTAGGTGCTAACAACAAACTTAGAGAACTTAGACTACTTTTGCAATCTCGCAAGCACCAAGAGATTGTACAAGACTACGCTTCATCTAATGAATGCACATGGCATTTTATACCACCCAGCTCACCCCACTTTGGAGGATTACATGAGGCTGCAGTGAAATCTATGAAATATCATCTTTGTAGAGTAATGGGTACACAAGTACTGACCTATGAACAATTAACCACATTACTAATTCAAATTGAGGCTTGCTTGAACTCCCGTCCATTGCTACGCCATACTGATGATCCTTTTGATACTTCCTACCTTTCTCCAGGTCATTTCATCATTGGAGAACCATTAACTTCCATACCATCACCTTGTTCTGACAATCTGAATCAGTTACAGAAATGGCAACAACTCCAAGATTGTCTACAACATCTGTGGCGGCGGTGGTCAACCGACTATCTACATTCACTCCAGCAGAGGCAAAAGTGGTCCAGTTCCAGTGAAAATTTTAAGGCAGATACCATGGTCATGCTAATGCAAGACAATTCCATCTCCTCTGCATTGGGAACTTGGAATCATCACTGAGACTCATCCTGGTGGTAATGGTTTAGTGCGGGTAGCTACAGTGCGAACTTCTAAGGGTGAATATAGGCGTCCCATTGTGAAACTGTGTCCTCTGCCAGTTCAAGAACAACAGTGATATTTTTCAAAGTGTGCCTATGTTAAATTAAAAAACTGTTCAGTTTTTGGGCCCCAGTATGTTTGCGCCATGATAGTCATTTGTTTGTCGGGCGCATGAATATTTTACTTGGCGCCAGTTATGCGGCAAACTGGTCATGTGACTCGCCAGCGTGCAAGAAAGTAGTCTTTTTCCGGTTAGTTAGTCAGACATGTTTGAGACAAGAACATTGATGTGATGTGTTTCGTGGTGTGGCTGAGTGCAACGTTGTTGCAATGCAAAGACGTTTTTTAGTTTATCTAAATGTTAATGTATTGTCTTCTTTATGATTATTCATACAAGAAATGTAGCGTGTGCAATAAATTTATCCAGAGATATGAATATAGCTCTATCGAGTACAGTCCACAAAATCAGTTTCCTTGATTTCTGCTAAAATCAAGTGGTCCTCCGAATTAAATTAATCATGACACGAACAAATAGTGTTAAGCCATATTGCTGTAGTTTTTGTCACTTAAGTTAATGTATTTTCATTGAAATATTTGCTCTCTGTTTTTGCTTATATTTTATCATATTCCAGTTAATTTGTTAATTTCTTATATAGTGTTTTACATGAAAGTAAATGCTGACATTCTCCGTACATGGAGGAAATCACTTTTGTTATAATTTGTCTTAACTTTATTGTACATATCAGTGACGAGAGTCTTTGATTAAATTAATGGCAAACTGGTGTACATAAAGAATTGCATTATATAAAACTAAACCACAGGCTTACTTATTTTCCCACTGTATTGCAAATAAATAAAATCATATACAATTTAAGACAAAAATAGTAATCTTGGTTGGTATTCTAAAATAAGATAAACTGAAAGGAGTGGGCATGGTGATAACACCACCTCTGTGTTTAATGCCTTTCTCCGCAGATAGGAATATAATATATTTAATGTTAAGATATAATATATATATATATATATATATATATATATATATATATGTTAATATATTTAATGTTAATATTTAAACATTGCACATCTTTCAATTACTGGTACTGCAGTTTAGAAGTGTTGGGTATGGGAGGTTATAGCAGAACACACTGCAGGTGCGATCGGTTAATAGTACAGATAGCTACATAACCGACTGACCACCACAGACGTTATAGTTCCACAAATTACCACAACTTATTCAAAACTTGTGGTGTTTGTAAACAAAAGAGTTGCGCAGGAGACAGACGATTGTTTGAGTGGTATTCCTCCGTATATAAGAGTTTTAAAGTGTATATTATCTGTTGTTCCAAATCACAGGCTGTGACATTCACATGACGTACGCTACAAGACGTACTAAACCTCCGCATGGCAGGATCAGAAATACATTGGTCCACGGAGGCCAATTACTTAGGAGTCACACTGGACTGGCGTTTGACATGGAAGAACCATATTGACAATTTAGCCAATCGGGTGTCCAGGAGAATGGCAATGCTCTACCCTCTATATAACATAAAAAATCTCCCATGAATCTCAGCAATAAGTTACTCATTTATAAACAAATCCTTTGTCCCACCCTGACGTATGCTTGCTCAGTATGGGGAGCTGCAGCAAAAACACATCTCCACAAGCTACAAGTCTTGCAGAACAGATACCTCCGAACAGCAACCGCAGCCGACTGGTACATACCTAACGACAATATTCACAATGACTTATCTTTCCCCAAAATCACTGAATACATTCTACAAATTTCCCATAATTTCTACAACAACCTTCCAAACAGCTTTAAATAAAACACCACCACCTAACAGCTTTAATGAACTGATCAGAGGCCTCGGGGAATACGATATTGACCCTGGGGAAGCGTACAAAGGACCAAGGCTAGTACTAGCAGCACCATAACTCAAAAACCATTAAGACTATCAGCATTATTAATACTCAGACAATCCCAATGACTAAATCCATTGACTAATCATTACCTATTACATATTAATCATTACTTACTTATCACCATCTACCCACCGTCATTTCTTCAAAACTCACCACCAAGCCAGTAAGGGACAAGCTCCCGATATGGCAAGAAGTCGAGGGTCCCTCTTCTGAGGAGCAGGTTCAACCCTCAACGACACCACTGTGCTTGCTTGCTTGCTTGCTTGCTTGCTATCTGTTCTTGTGCTACGAGTGAGATTAGAAGTTTTGAAGGATTTCCCCATACCTGGTACGGGTTCGACTCGGACCGCTTGGATTTCAACAAAAAATTTGCAACAACCTAAGGTAACCTAAAATGTATTCTCGAACTAGTAACTCAACTCAAAGTTATCCCTAAATTGCAAAGAGTAAACCCACTAAAGATCAGGCAATTGTAATTGAAGCACATGATGGTATCCATCTTAAAGAATCTATACTATTGGCGAACTCACTGATCCTCTAAATCGATTTGTAGCCAGTATTTCAAATATAAGAATTTGCATTAACTTAGCGAGTAAACAACTGCCTGAAACTCTGTGTAACCAACATCCTAAAATTAAAGTTAGCAACGTTACATTGACGTTACGGCCACTTCTAACTTAACGTAGGATCATACTGTCAAACGTATGTCCAGTTATACGAAACTCTGTTCTTGAACGTGCTTTAAGCAACTTTGGAATTAACACCACCTCTGCAATAATGCATATTCGAGCAGGATTTAACATCCCAGGTTACTCCCAAATACGGAGCTTTGGAAGTCAACTCTATGTTCAACCTGAGGATTTTAAAAAGCTTACAGATAACTTTGAGTTGTATCATGAGGGCACTGTATACTGGATATATGTATCTTCAGATGCCCTAACGTGCTTTGTGTGCAAGATAGAGGGCCATTTGGCTAAACAATGCACTCAACAAATTACTGAACTGCTAACACCTGCAACTATCATCTCTAACACTGTAAACTTTCCTTCTCTCTCACCGAGACTGGTGATCCGCAGTGAGACTTCCGTGTCCAAAGAGGGGACCAATGTCAAAACAAGTTCAGCAGAAAATGAGTCAGTAGAACCTGTATGTATAGAAGAAAATGGCACCTTCCTGTTTGAACCTCTTTCGAAACATTACTACAACTTAACACAGAAATGGAATTCCCTCCTTTAGGGCCTAAGCATAAGACAGAGTCCAAGAATAATATCCTTAAGCGACCTATATCAACATCCAGTAATCCATAAACCATACTAAATCTGCAACCGATGACGAAAACCTATCTGACTCCTCTCTAGTGACTTTAGAGGAGACAGAAAAAACCAAACATATACATGAAAAACCAAAAAAGACTGACATTCTCTCGCTCATAAATGATCAGATATATGTAATACAAAGTGCTATGGAAGAGAGACCCAATGATTATGTTTTAAATTACCTACATTTCAAAAGTTTTTTTGAAAATACAGTTAGAGCATCTGATATAGTATCAGTTGCACTTAGCTACCCTGATGATTTGGAAGGACTCCTGGATACAATCAGAAAGCTACATCCTTTGTTCACCAATGAAACAATGAAACATAAAAGCACCTGTATAGGAAAGAAACTGCTTTCCGAAATAAATAGTAAAACCACAATTTCTTAAACATTTTGATGGTTACATAGTAGAAGTTTTCGCTATTGTCATCTAACTGTGGTTCTATACGTAGTTAAAATACTTTAAAAAATAAAAACCACAGAACATAATGGAACACAACATATTGCAATGGCACATAAATGGATTTCATTCTCAACTGGAGCACCTTCAACTCTTACTTAATTAACATAACCCAGTAGTTATTTATGTACAAGAAACAAATTTTAAGCATGATTATGTTGCTCCATTACGAGGCTACAATGTCTATAATAAAAATCAAGAAGAATATTATTTGAAGCAAAAGGTTAGAAACAGTGATGTATTTAACACTTGAAAGTAATGAGTCGGCAATTCAAAAACAAACATCACTTAAATTATCCTTATTTGGACATGTTTCAGAGAACGTTTTGTCCCCATCGTCAGCAGTTATCCGACTGGTTGTATCCGTGGTTTCTTGAAGTGAGCTGGTTGTCTGTGGCGGCATCTGTTGTCTGTGAGATGAACTTCCAAAGAGAGTTTTCAGGCGGCAATTTGAAATTTAAAGTATACTGTTTGTTTTTTATAATTAACAACTTTTCCCAAACATCAAGTTCGGCTGCATTACTGGCTGATTTTAATAGTTTTATATTTGGTACAATTTCATGATTGGTAGACCAGAAATGGTGAGCAATTGCTGATTTTTCTATTTGTTTGTATTTCATGCATCTCATATATTCCTGTAACCTAATATGTAAACTTCTTTTGGTTTTTCCTATGTAGAACTTATTGCAACTTGAGCAGTTGATTTTGTATATACCTGATTTCTTGTTTTCAGTTATTGGGTCTTTCAGGTTGTTGCATAATAAGTTTTTTAAACTGAATTTATTTATTGGGGCTAGGGTGATGTTGTACTTCTTGAATATCTTGTTGAATTTATGATGCATTCTGGGATGATATGTGAATTTCCTGAACTGTATCTTGGTTTTTGATTCTGTTAATTTTGTAGTATCCAATATGTGCTTCTGTTTCTTGAATTTCCAAATTTTCTTATCTATTGTTTACTATATCCATTAATTGCAGCTATGTTAATCATGTGGTTATATTCTTTGTTGTATTCATTCTTTTTCAATGGGATGTTGACTAGTCTATATGCTAAGCTGTCCAAAACTGCATGTTTGTGTTGTGTAGGGTTGTAGCTATCATTCTTGATGCAATTATCTGTTTGTGTTGGCTTCCTGTAGATGCCAAAAGATATGTTATTTAATTCATGGATTATCTTCAAATCTAAGAAAGGCAAGTAGCCATCTTTTTCAGTGTCTATTGTGAATGTACACATGCTAGTGTTGGGGTGGTCACCTATGTTAAAGAAACAATGCCGCAACGTGCTGGGTGATATGCATAAAACTCAGCAATTGCTTTTTCTTGCACTCTAGCAAATGATAAAAGCAAAAGAAATTGCAATAAATTGTATGCATAAAGCACGTGCTTTTGCTTGAAAGCATTTACTACCCATACCTAGCAATTGCTTCCTGCCTAGCAGACCACTGCAAGTAATAAATCTCTTAGCGAGCATGCGCATGTTTCGCTACGTCATGAAAGCAGACGAACTGTATGTATTTTTTATCAGTTTGTATACACGTATTGTGCCTATTGGTGTGTGCGTTTGAATCAGTTACTTGTTTTGTTAAAATCTGCAATATGTCCTCAGATAGTTCTGATACGGAAGCAGACAACGAGTTTAATGTTGTGTTTGTTAGCGTAATTAAAAACAAGACAGTGTTATTGAACAAATCTCAAGTTCCCAAAATAAAACAAGAAAAGGAGATAGTGATTGGACAGGCAATTACGGAAATTGAGCAACTTTGTGGTAAAAGAATGGAGTCAAAAAAAATCACAAAGAAAATCAGTAATATGAAAGCTGTAGGGGAAAAAAAAGAAAAAGAAAAAGAAAGAAAAAACCGGCCGCGAAGGCAACAGGAAACAAAAAGATTAAACTGAATCATTGGCAGCAACAACTATTTTCGCTGATGTCATCAGATAATAATCCAACCTTAAACAACATTCCAGGTGATATTTTGAAATAAATAATTTTCCTCATATAATAAATGCATTTCTATTTCATTATATGTTGCGTACTGTATAAAATTTCAAAGGTAAGGAAGGACATTTTGCAGTATTTTATTCTTTTTTGTGGTACAGGTGCATGTGAGGGAGGTGTGCCAGGGAAAGAGGGTCCTTCTTTAACACCAGTAGTATCACAAAGCAGGCCCGAGAGATCTACAAAACGTCAGCGCATGTGTGATTTTGAATCTGAGGAAAGTAGAGGTCTGTCTACCCCTGAATACCAGAGGCTACTGATCAGTGAACAGCTAAAGTTAACAAGATTACAAATTGTCTATTTTTCAAAAAAACTAGAACTTCCGAAAAACAAGAATAACTAGCCATTAAAGGTGCCATATTGTTACACTTTATTTAAATATATACATGTACAACATTTTCAGATATTGGAATTAAAGTCTTTCTGTTTTAACTGAATAATTGATTTACAAATCATATATAATTTCAGCAATTTCATTTCGTTTTCTCAACCCTTCTCTATGTATTGCAGCATCGTCACCAACATTTTCAATGCTATTTACATTTTCAAAATCACCTGCATCACCATTAGGGTCGTCGAAATCATAATCATCAAGCAAGTACTTAGCGACGTTATGTAGGATGAAACAACTTTGTATAAGTGTTGGTGTGTGTACTAAATCGAGTCTTACCCCGTAATGAAGAATTGGAAATCTTTTCTTTAACTGTCCAAAACAGTGCTCGATTATACCGCGTTCTACCTTTAAGAGTTTATTAAATGCAATTTCTTGTGGTGTAACAGGATTGCGATATGGAACCATTAACCAAGGTGCCACTGCGTAACCCTCACCTGCTATCAACAAGGAGTTTATGCTTGTCTTCATTACTGCACACGGTGCACTGTTACGCGATATGCATGAGTCATGCACTGACCCAGGCCACTGAATGTCAACGCTCGTGAAACATTCCTCGGCATTACATGTAGCTTGCACATTTATGGAAGCATAACCTTTGCGGTTAATGTATTCATCTCCATGATGATTTGGTTTTGGAATTTTCACATGTGTACAGTCGAGAACACCAACTGCAGATGGGAAATGGTACTTCCTCTGCCACTGAAGTTTAACATCGTGCATACTCTGTTGATCCAAAGGAAACGACATCCAAAAATGAGTTTTTTCAACTATTTTGCTTGCTACGTATGTGACAGTTCTTGACACTGTACTCTGGTGTATACCCATGTCTTCTCCAACTCCAACCTGGAAACCCGGGTCTCCAACGTATCTTAAAAAAGTCCTCATTTTCTGCTGACCACTCAAAGCTCCGCCGCACGTTTCGTGATTTTCTCCCACAAAATAATCACTTAACCACGTAACATTTTCACTGCTAAATCTATATAACTTTTTGAAATCCCGTTCTTCGGGGTTCCTCCTTTGTCTGTAGACCTTTCTTTCCCGAATATTCATAAACGCAGCCATTTCTGCTTCCGATAAACCTTTTGCTAAGCTAGAGAAGTCAGCATTGAGGCACACTTCAGTTTTTCATAGCAATTGCTATGAAGCAAAAGCAATTCCTAGGTGTTATGCATACAATTTCTAGCAATTGCTACTCATCATAGCTTTTGCGCCTACGTGACCAAGCTTTTGCTAAAGCAAAAGCAATTGCTAGATATTATTATGCATATATATCGAAGCATTAGCTAGATTTTTCTACAGATTTGAAGGAAAAGCAATTGCTTAGTTTTTATGCATACCACCCGCTGTCTCACTCAATACTACTGTAGAGGCTACTGCAGTTTCTGTTCTTCTGACAATAGAGCTATGTATATGTAATATATATCTCCCCAACAGCCACAGTTTAGATCTTGTGAAACTAAATGAGCTGGAGCAACAATTACCTCGTCCTTACCTTATTCTCAGAGATTTCAAGAGCCATGGGGATACAGCTCCGCTAATTCATGAGGAAAACGATTTGAACAGTTTATAAATGATTTAGACCTAATTCTGCTTAATTCCTGGAACCTACTCACTGCAGTCTAGTATATGGAACACTCAGCTGCATAGATTTAAGCTTGTGCTCATCAAACATATCAATCTTGTTTGAATACTTGATTTGTAAGGAAGCTCAAGGAAATAGTGACCACTTTGCTATTATAATTACTCATCTGAGTGACAGTCCACAGAAAATCACATTCATGTCAAAATTTAACTTTAAAAATGCTAATTGGGATACATTTAAGAGTTTTATAACTAATGAAATACCCCAGCTCTCACCTTCCTCTGAATTTATTCACAATAATATTAATGAAATAATTAAAAACTTCAATGAACTTATCCTAAAATGTGCAAATATTTCTATACCTAAAGTAGCCCCTTATAGGAACTCAGTTTCTTGGTGGAACAGTGAATGCCAAAAAACTAATAATTTTAAGAATAAAGCATATTACAAATACAGACGCTAAGCTAGAGAAGTCAGCATTGAGGCACACTTCAGTTTTTCATAGCAATTGCTATGAAGCAAAAGCAATTCCTAGGTGTTATGCATACAATTTCTAGCAATTGCTACTCATCATAGCTTTTGCGCCTACGTGACCAAGCTTTTGCTAAAGCAAAAGCAATTGCTAGATATTATTATGCATATATATCGAAGCATTAGCTAGATTTTTCTACAGATTTGAAGGAAAAGCAATTGCTTAGTTTTTATGCATACCACCCGCTGTCTCACTCAATACTACTGTAGAGGCTACTGCAGTTTCTGTTCTTCTGACAATAGAGCTATGTATATGTAATATATATCTCCCCAACAGCCACAGTTTAGATCTTGTGAAACTAAATGAGCTGGAGCAACAATTACCTCGTCCTTACCTTATTCTCAGAGATTTCAAGAGCCATGGGGATACAGCTCCACTAATTCATGAGGAAAACGATTTGAACAGTTTATAAATGATTTAGACCTAATTCTGCTTAATTCCTGGAACCTACTCACTGCAGTCTAGTATATGGAACACTCAGCTGCATAGATTTAAGCTTGTGCTCATCAAACATATCAATCTTGTTTGAATACTTGATTTGTAAGGAAGCTCAAGGAAATAGTGACCACTTTGCTATTATAATTACTCATCTGAGTGACAGTCCACAGAAAATCACATTCATGTCAAAATTTAACTTTAAAAATGCTAATTGGGATACATTTAAGAGTTTTATAACTAATGAAATACCCCAGCTCTCACCTTCCTCTGAATTTATTCACAATAATATTAATGAAATAATTAAAAACTTCAATGAACTTATCCTAAAATGTGCAAATATTTCTATACCTAAAGTAGCCCCTTATAGGAACTCAGTTTCTTGGTGGAACAGTGAATGCCAAAAAACTAATAATTTTAAGAATAAAGCATATTACAAATACAGACGCTATCCTACTGAAGAAAATAAGCTTAAATATCTCCAAGCTAGAGCTAAAGCAAGAAAAACTGTTAAAGTAAAAATGAATCACGGCTGAGTTATGTTGCATCCTTAAATTATCAAACCCCTCAGAAAACAGTATGGGGAAATATTCAGAAAATTAGAGGCAGGTTTAAATATAACTCAGAAATAATTTTGCAAGATCCTGACTCAAAAATAATTACCACCAATCCTCATTCAGTAGCTAACACCTTAGCAGATGCATTTGCATCTACATTATCTGATGCTAATTATGAGGTATAAGTAGTTATTGCCAAAAATGGGGGTTGAGAGTTAACAAAAAGGAAACAAAGATCATGGTTGTTAAGAAAGGTTATAGATAGCATAAAGATGAGAAATGGGAGATAAATGGAAGAGAAATAGAGGTTGTTAAGAGATTTTATTATTTGGGGATAAGACTGAGCTGTGATGTTAAATGGACTGAACAGAAAAAATTGGTTCTAGCAAAAGTTAAAATGGCCATGAGTATTGTAAGAGCATGTCAATTACCTGACATTAATGTCAAATGGCTGGAAAGGATCTATACTGCCATAGTAGAAAATAAAATGTTGCATGGGGCAGATATATGGGGAGTGGATGAAGCATGGGAAGTAGTGGTAGTGGTAGTGTTTATTCATCCTTTGATCATAGTACATGATATAGGACACCTCAAGTACTTATAACTAAAATTTATACAATAAAAATATACACAACACAAGTTTAGAAATGAAAATTCAGAAACTGTACACACAGTATAATAATAATTTATCTGTAGTTGACATATTAAAAAATTTCCAGTTTTCCCAAATGACACCAAATCCTATTTTAAATATCATTTCCTTTATTTTATTTAGCCATGAATCGTTCTGATTTAGTCTTTCCTGTACTATCAAGCATTAATGTAGAATAGTCTGCTCATCTAAATTCCTAATTCTCGCCCAATAATGAAAGTAATAAGTATTACAAGGTATTACAAAATACTTTTTAAAATGGGAGAAAAATCTAAGCATACAAGAACATGTCCTACATAATAATAGGACTCAGAAGCAGCTGCCAGGGCCATTTCAGCATCCAAAGGGATACACCTTTGAAAAATAGGGAGTGAAAACTGCTAAGTTAACTGACTGCATTAAGTATATAAGACAAACATATAGCGAGCACAAAACAAATTGCATTTGTGGAAATTAATTATTCTTTCACACTGGCCGTGTGTAGGCTAAATTGTGGAAACGTATAGTCAGACTGAAAAATTCAATGCCATAGCCGGGATTTGAACCACGAGTCAGTTGGAGAATTTAATGTCATATCGGCGCGTTGGCCATAGTAGCACAATGGTAGTGCGGCTGGACGGAAACCAGAAGATCCGTGGTTCAAATCCCGGCTATGGCATTGAATTTTTCAGTCTGACTATACGCTTTCACAATTTAGCCTACACACGGCTAGTGTGAAAGAATAATTAATTTCCATTAATTAACCTAATAGTGGTTAACTATAAAGCCCGGGCCTTGAAGTACTTACATGTAGTAAGTCGCCATTAATGTAGTTGTCTCATGTGTTTATGAAAACTCCTAAGTGGTTTACCGGGAAAATACGAGTCAGTTGGAGAATTTAATGTCATATCGGCACGTTGGCCATAGTAGCACAATGGTAGTGTGGCTGGACGGAAACCAGAAGATCCGTGGTTCAAATCCCGGCTATGGCATTGATTTTTTTAGTCTGACTATATGTTTCCACAAATTGCATTTGATAGCTCTTTGATTATGAACAGTTATTAGAAGATGAGTTGACATTATCACAAGAATTTCACTGCAGCAAAGGCTTAGGCATACAAACCGGTTGATTCCCATTTTCAGTTTCTCAGCAATTTGGATACATTTATTAATGAGGAGATATTCCAGAAGCTCCAAACTTAGTGGAGACACAGAGAGCAAGGTGACTCTGCAGTAACCATGTTGTTGTACTCAGGAGGTTGCAGTTTCGGTCCCCTCTGACCGTTCACTCTGACTTGGGTTTTTTGTGCCTTCCCCTTTTCATTTTAGCAAATGCAGAGGTGCCTGCTTTCATACCACAATTTCCTTTGCCTCATTTTCTTAACATCTTTCAGGTGTGCTTTCAGGCTTGTGTTGTATGGCAGTTCTGCACTTAATATGGAGTACAATTCACAAACGAGGTACGAATATTTCAGGCAGCAGACTTCGTAGATCAATTTATAGAGGTTCTTTCGTGCCTATGCTCCCTCTTGGGGGAGGGATTATAGCCGAAAATAGGAGACATGAAAGTCGAGAGCAGGATTCTTAAAAGTTTACAATTAAACTCAACCTTAAAAAAAACAGTCTATCAAGAAGGTCGGTCACGGGAAACAAACCAGTGACATCCGGAATACAGGCCACAGACACCACAGCGTGAATATTCCCACTCGATAAGACAGCGGATTAAGCGTCATAAAAACCGTTTGTATAACAGTAGAGGGCCCACTCAGAATAAAAAAATAAATCGAGCTCTTGACACTTCTTTCGACACATCACCTATAAATAAAGAGGATTATGCATATGCTTGTCCTATTACATTCTGCAGAATACATCGCTCACATTAATTCTAACCAGCTTCCGCATGTGCAACAGTTTATTTTTTTAATAAATTTATTTAAGGTCACTTCAACTTCCTAGGTCTTCTCACGACCATCTTAACAATATAGTATAATTAGTAACATTTATAAAAGTTTACATTAAATACACAGGTTTACAATCAAACATACGTAATTACACATTAATTATATTAATTAAGAAAAACAATTTACGTTAAATACAGATTACTAAAAACAAGATGATAACATACTCATAGATTAACAACAGTACTTTGGAAGAAGAATTGCCATTACTTTTAGACCATTGTGTTGATTGTGGGTGACAATTGAATAGAGTATAGTGTTTATATATTTATATTAATTTCCAAATGTCAATATCCTTTAGGTAAATAAAAGGCTTCCAGCATACTTTGAAGCTGTTTAGCAGTGTGGAGATGTCCTGTAGGATTCCATGTTGTTTTCTGTTTCTTTCATATTTATTACATTCTATGAGAAGGTGGTAGATGATGAAGTCTTTATGACGTGCATTATATGTAGGCTGCAGCTGTCCTGAGAGGAGATATGAATGAGTGAAGCTGGAGTGAGTTCCTTTCTAGCAAGTGGCTTGATTTGGTAGAGAGCGTGGATCCTTTTCGTCATTAATATTTTCAGGTTGTTACCAGAAACAAAATATAAATTTTACAGCTTCTTTCACTTAATTCTGCCAGAATAAACAAATCATTTGTATATATATATATACAAGTATATGTGCAGCCATGTGTCTTTCTGTAGGCTTATGCAAATGTTTTTTACAGTGTTTTATCCTCTATCTGTTATCAAGTGGAAATGTTCAGCCCATGGTGTGTGTGGCCTGCATTCCGGATGTCATTGGTTCGATTTCCGTGGCCAACATTTTTCACCCACAAGTTTTTCAAAGGTTGAATGGCAAATGCTTGGGTGGTTAATTACATCACCAACTTTAATATCCCTCCATTTCATCTCACTTCCCATGTTACTTCATCTTTCATCGTGGTTGGATATTTCAGGCTATTTGTGAAGTACAGTGTCTCTCAGTCGACTCATAGAATAATTTTAATCTATTAACCTTGTAATAGTTGCTCTAAGAAGTAAGATGCTACAGCAACTATTAATAACTACAATACAAAGACAATTAACAATGAAATTGTTTTTTATATTGTTTCAGTACTCTGTGTGGGATGTGTTTGAGAAAGCCAAATAAGAAATTTGGTTTCGCAGAATGCCAAAACTGGGGCAAGCCTACAAAAGGGGGATATTCTTCCAGAAGCCAAATGAAATATATCCAAAGGTGGTTTAGGGAAATGAAGAATTTCATGGTGCTATAACTTCCAATATTTAGGTATAAAATGTTAGCTCTTAGCAATAGTAATCATGGACAATAAAGGTTCTTTCTTAGTAACGTGTTGATTTCTTGTAAAGCACTACCAGATACTTTCTTTCATTAAACCCCTTTAGTTATGAAGTTTGCATTTATAATATTCGCAGAAGTTAAAGGTATATGGAGGCGGGCTGTACTGCACACTCCAGCAAATCCTAAACTTGGCCCTCCTGCCAACATTGCCAAATGTGGTACATGCATCTAGTGCGCCTGAACTGAGAACATTATAGTAATTAATTTCGCTCGGATAAATGTTTGGAAAATGGCAGATGCCAATCTTATAATAAGGAATAATTTTATTTTATGATCACGACCGTACAAAAATCCTGTCTCTAGGATACTTAGAAGATGAATGATGCACAATTTATCTTCACATCTGTATGGTTAAATGTCATGGATAAATATTTGAATGTTACAGATGCCAATCTTATAATAAAAAGGAATTTTATTTTCTGATAACGACCGTTCAAAAATCCTATCTCTATGATATTTAGTACATGAGCAATGCACGTTTTATCTTTCACATGGTTATGGTTAAATGCTACAGATAAATATTTGAATATTACCAATGCCAGTCTTATAATAAGAAAGAATTTTATTTTCTGATCATGACCATACAAAAATCCTGTGTCTACTAAACTTAGACCTTGAGTGATGCACATTTTATCTTCGCAAGTCTATGGTTAAATGCTACTGATAAATATTTGAAAATTACAGATGCCAATCCTATAATAAGAAAGAGTTTTATTTTCTGATTATGATCATGCAAACATCCTATCTGTATGATACTTATAACGCAAGCGATGCACTTTTTATCTTTACATGGTTATGGTTATCCAATATCCATCCATTCAACACAGATAAGCCTGAAAAGAACCACCATTCTATCCTTACAATATCTCAAGCATAAATAAATAATGCACCTACTATGAAAACAGAAGTCATGCAGTTTGAAACAGAGTTAATTTTCAGTTCGGTTTCAGAGTAGAGATGTTGTTTTGTTAAAATGAATGGCATCGTTAAGTCCTGTGTTGAACTTGAGCTGAAATATTGTTTATATTACATTAAATTACTATTCTACACATATCTTTTTTCCAGTATTTGTGATCCGAGTGCATGAACATGTCCCCGAAGCTGGGACAAGTAATTTTTCAATCAGCAAATGTGAAGAGATTCATTCTCGGGGCAGAAAGATTATATTTAATATGAACAAGTTTTTACGAAAGATCCCCAATCAAGGATATAGGGCAAATGTTGATTTTTCAAAATCCCAGCAATTACTCTGTAACCTTGTGGGTATGTAGTGTGCATATAGTTTCACGAATTTGTAGTGAAGCAGCTTCATCCTTAGAAGAAAGGAGCTAACCTGTGTTTTTTCAATGTTCGGGAAAGATTCATGAAGTCGGAAAGCTAGTTGCTGGATTGGAAATCATGCTTGCTGTTCCACTGCTGTGACATGTGTCAAGGTAAGATCTTAATGTTTTAGGAATATTTAATGTGTTGTTTAATTACAGGAAGAATAGCCAAAATCTTTGCTTATGGGTAAAACTACCTTTATGTACAGAACCTCTGCTGGTACGTGTACTTGCTCGGCAACAGCACACCACTTGAACATGGCCAGCATTCATATGCCTTTAACTTTTGCGAGCAGTATACTGTATGAAAGTGGAAATGTTGAAATCTCTGAACCATACTATGAATAACTTCTGTTCCAAGGTCATGAATTGGAATCCAATGTTGGAATATGGATTTTTCCAGTGTTGGGACACTGGGACCCATGGTCGCCTTATTAAACAGTCTAAAGCAATGCCTACTTAAATATTGAATAGCAGTTTCACTTTATTATATGAGGGGTAATCAAATATAAACAGGCCTTTCGTTCCAGAAAATTTAATCATGAAGAATAATTGAAATTAACATTTTTCTTACTCTTCTACATATTGACCCATCTTTTCTATGCATATTCCAACAGACAGGCAGTTTTTTAATGCCTGTTTCAAAAAAAGTAAGAGGACGAGTGCAGAGCTAGTTGTGCAAGAAGCCTTTCATCTCATTGGTTGTGAAACAATGTCCTCGAAGAGTTTCTTTGAGTGGAACAAACATGAAGAAGTCAGATGGTGAGAGGTCTGGTCTGTAGGGTGGATGTGGAAGGGCAGTACAGTGCATTTCGGCCAATTTTTGCTGTTGTGCTGCTCCGGTGTGTGGTCTGGCATTATCCTGCAGAATCAACTCATTTCCGATTGGGCTACTGCGACATTTTGACCGGAAAGCAACTCGAACTTGACTGAGAAGGTCACAGTAGTCGGCAGCATTAATGATCCGTCGTCGTCCCTGTTTGATGAAATCAATGAGGACACCTTTTGAGTCCCAGAACACTGTGGCCAAAACTTTCCCTGCTGACAGTTGTGACCTGGCTTTCACCGGTGGTTGCTCTCCACTACTCCTCCAATCCAGGCTGGTCCTCTTTGATATGGGTGTGTAATGATGCACCCATGTCTCATCACAAGGATGATTCTGTCCAGAGAAGCATCACCTTCTTCTTGGTAGTGCATGAGAAGCATGCGACACATTTGAACTCGCTCTGCTTTCTGTTCTGCAGTGAGATACCGCGGAATCCAGTGAGCTGACACTTTTCTCAATTTCAGCTCCCTTCGAATGGTTGACATTCCCATAGCTTAAAAGAAATTGTCGACAAATCTCAAGCACTGATGTGGCGATCCCTTTCAATGATGTCTTGAACATCTTGGATGTTTTCTGGATTGAGGCTGGTGCATGGAGGGCAAGGGTGGATCAGGTTTTCAGCACATTCACGTCCTCCATTAAACTCATGGTACCAGGTTTAACTCTGGTCCATGAAAGGGTTCTTTCCCCAAACTGTGCGAGTAACCAACGGCAAATTTCAGCTGCACAGACATTTTCATTGACAAGAAACTTGATTATTACTCGTTGCACAACAGCTGGATGCCACTCTCTCTCAGTCATCTCGGCAGTAACTGAGGGACATAGCCAAACGAGTTCCCAAGGCCACTGTCCCCTTCCAGGGACCTCACTGCATGTTCTGTAAAAGCCTTGAACCCATATGACACTTTATGCTTTCGCAGTAAACAAAGGCTTGTTAATATTTGATTTCCCCTCGTATCTCTGTTTTTATAGGATCTAAAAAGTAAGAAAGCAAAATTTTTTTTTTCCTGTATCCCAAGATGGTTAATGCAATAAAAAAGAAAAGGGAAATGGAAGACTTTCGGTGTGTGTTCTATATTAATGATTGTTTCTTTATGAAATGTTCATGGATTAAGTTACACTACATCTTCCTCCCATTGTAGCAGTAATGGTCTCTGCTGAAAATGTAGGGAAGTTAACCTTGCATCCTGCGCTGGTGAATTTCTGTCCAGTTGCATGAGCATGACTTTCCTGTTTGGTGTTAGTAATGGTTGGCAGATGATCTTTCAATAGAATGGCTGATTACAGGTGGTCTATTGAGATCAGTCCATAAAAATACTGCTTTCTCTCTTTTTTCTTTTACGTACTTGCTGTTAAATTCCATTATCTTTTGTACGAATGATTGCTTTATATGTAATAGTGTACATAACTTACTGTTGCAGAAGAAAGAGTTTCCAGAAAACTTGTTTCTCCCTTCCTTAGCTGGACAATATCCCATAGAAAGAGAAGCACTTGTAATGATTCCATTAAGGGCCATACTGTTACTTGTATTTACGAGGTTCTTGGTTCAAATTTCGAAAACACAAAGTGCCTGAACCTTTTTCATGATTCTCATTATTGCTTAGCTGTTTTTCTCAAGTTTTCACTGTTCTTATCCACCCTTTAACATTTGTAGGTTATGTAAAGTGTAATAACAAAATCTACATTCTATTTTCACGTGCCTTTCTTTACACATTCTGTTATTGTTTTCAAATGCTAGGCTTTGGCAATGGAGCCATTAGCTCTCTTGCTCTCCAATATTTCTGTGTAGTGGGTCCTGCAGGTAGGGCTTCACAGGTTAAAAGATGTTCTTCAGTGATTTCCTCTTCTTTGTTGCACAGAGGACAATCTGGACTTGTATAAATTCCTATTCTGTGTAAGTGTTTGGCCAAATAATCATATTCCGTAAGTAATCTAAAATTTGCTACTGCAGCTTTACGTGGAATTTCTGGAATAATTTCTGGATTTTTTATTAAAATGTTCCATTTTTTAATTTTGACTTTGTTAGATATTGATTGGTTTTGTTTGTTTTTATATTTGCTTTTGATTAATATTTTTATGGATGTAAAGGTTAAGTTTTTACTTTTGTTCTGAATTAAATTTGAACCTTTTTTGGCAAGGAAATCAGCTGATTCATTTCCTGTAATTCCACAATGTGCAGGTATCCACTGTAATATAATTCTTTTCTGTAGTTTTCGAAGTTGATGGATCATTTTGTGACATTCTTTAATATGGATTGACCTCATTTTATATGAGCTTATTGCACATAGTGCTGCTTTAGAATCAGAAAGTATGACAGCATTTTTGAATTTATCTATTCTGTGTAGAAGGTGTTGGAGTGAAATATGAATAGCCGTTACTTCTGCATCAAAATTTGTTGTGTGGTATCCTGCTGGTTGATAGAATGAGAACAGTGCACACTTAATACCTGCTCCTGAGTTGTCCAAGTTAGATCCATCTTTGTAGATATGTAACCGTTCTTCAGGTAGGTATCTATTGTTCACAGTTTCTAATGCTAGTGCTTTAAGTACAGGTTTGGAAGTTTCAGATTTTTTAACTATTTGTTCTGAATCTAATTGAATATTAATTGGTTCAAAAGTCAGTGGGTGTTCTTTGATTAAAATGTTTTCTTTAGAATTTGGAAGATTTAGATCTGTTTTTAATTCCATAACTTTGTGTAGGAAACTTGTTTGTGTTTTCATCTTGATTGGTTGTAGTAATCTTTTCTCCCATTTGGCTGTTTTTAACCGCAACATTTTTTCATGTTGTATTAGTGCCTGCTCCTCTAAAGTTACATGTATTGGATAGTTCCGAGTGAAGGCTTGCATTGCTGTGGTTGGAGTTGATTTTGCTGCACCTGTTATTAGTCGCAGGCCCTGATTTTGGCATACTTCTGGACACTTTTTAAATTTTTCTTAGATCTTTTTTAATCTGCCTTTGTTTTCTTTTTGCTTCAGAGGAATGCTTATGCTGAGAGCTGTAATACTTATTAAAGGCTTCAGAAATAGAGTAATTTGAAGTAAGTGTTTTCCCATTTAGTTTGAGTGGTTCTTTCCTTGTTTCTTTCTGACAATTAATTTTGCTTATATATCTGTACACTTTTTTTGCATCTTTTCTATAATCAGCTTTTTCAATAAATTCACTGAAAGTTTTTTTTTGGCAATATGATTTTTTTTTTTACATTTTGCTGCCTTTCTTCGCCATTCCTGTGTTATTGGACAATTCTGCTTTTTTTCCTTGCTATGTCCCTATCTTCTTTTAATTTTGATAGTTCTGTATTCTAAAAGGGTTTGTAATTTTTAGTTTTTCCTCTTGGGATCCCTTTTTTTGCTGCTTCAAGAATTATATTTGTTATTGTTTTATTGAGTTTATCTACATATGCTTCATGTTGAGCGGAGTAAAGGTTTTGTTCAGTTTCCTCAGTAAATTTTGTCCAATTTGCTTTTCTAAAATTCCAACAGTATTTCAACTTTGGCCTGCTAATATTTTGTTTGTCATGAAGTATTATGGATGCAATAACTGCTCTATGATAAGATCCTATGTCTTCAATGATTTCAGGTGTTGTCTTATCTCTAAAATCTGAAGATACTAATAATAGGTCTGGGTTAGTGCACTGGCCATTATACTGTAGGTATGTGGGGCAATCCCCATTCTTCTAGATAAGATCCAAAGTGTTAAAATTTAATAAATCTTCAATAGTTTTGCCACAGGCATTGTAGTCTTTGTATCCCCATTTTGGTGAATGACCATTGAAATCACCAATCAAAATTGTTTTACAGTGTATATTTATTATATTCAGACAAGGATTGTTATTTGATGGATTGTATATACCATATATGGTGTAACGTGAATTTCCTTTCCAGATTTCAATTTGGATAATTTCTATTTTATCTTCTTGCTGCTCCCGGTCATGACATTGAATTTTTCATGTTGCCTCTATCAAAAACCTTAGCCTATAAATGGCTAGTGTGGAGAGATGATTAATTTCCATCAATTAACTAAAATAAGAGTTAAATGATGAAGCCTGGGACTCAAGTACTTACGATAGTAAGTCGTCACAAACGGCGTATCTCGGATGCGAGAGTCCCTTGAGGTTTACCGGGAAAATATATGAGTCAAATGGAAAATTTAGTGTCAGGACGGCACGTTGGCCATGGTAGCTCAATGGGTTAGAGCGACTGGATAGAAAACCAGGAGATCCATGGTTCAAATCCCGGCCATGGAATTGAATTTTTCTTGGTGACTCTATCAAAAGCCTTAGCCTATAAACGGCTAGTGTGGAGAAATGATTAATTTCCATCAATTAACTAAAACCAAATTTGGTATTTGATCAACTTTTTGATTTGAGTTATACAGTTCACACACACACATACACACACAGACTTTTCTCCTAAAAATGTTAAATGTAATGGGAAGATACAAAAATAAGCAAGTCCCAGAGGGAATTTAATCATTCTTCCACACTAGCCATTTGTAGGCTAAGATTTGAATAGGTAGTCGGACTGAAAAATTCAATGCCATGGTCAGTATTTGAACCACGGATCTCCCTTTCTCCTTCTGGTTGCTCTTAGCCATTGAGCTAACATGGCCAACGTGCTGTCAGGAGATTAAATTCTCCAACTGACTCATATGTTTCCTGGTAAACCACTAGGGGCTATCATATACAATGAGATACGCACCTTTTGTGGCGAGTTACTAACTCTTTGAGTACTAAGACCCAGGCTTTTGTGTTACCACTATTAGGTTCTTTATTGGAAATTTAATAATTGATCCATACTAGCCGTGTCTAGGCTAAGATTTAAATAGATAGGGACAGACTGAAAAATTGAATGCCATGGCCAGGATTTGAACTACGAATTTCTCAGTCTCCATCTGGTTGCTCTTAACCATTGAGCTATCATGGCCAACGTGCCATCATGACATTAAATTTTCCAAATGGCTGCTATGTTTCCCGGTAAACCACTAGGGACTCTCATATACATGACAGCATGTTAGCTCTATCTGTTCAACAGAGGGACTAAGAAGAAGGTATTTTGATTCAACCAGCAAGGGATCCTATGCATGCATAGATCACAGAGAATTGGATGGGCGCCTCAGCACATCAAGAGCAGATCATTTGTAAGGAATTTCACATTTTTCTGGTCCTATGTGACAGCATCAAGTCCAGGAGAGTTAATTTAAGTGCTACAGAGAATAAGGAGTGCAGTCTATGTAGATACTCTTGAAAACATGTTGCTGCCACCCCTTAGTCCTAAGTTGCCAAAAAAGGAAGAGTATGTATAAATGTACAAAAACAATGGTGTGCATATCTTAATGTCACCCAGAATTGTCTAGTAAGGCATTCAGAAATAATTTATATGGACTGGCCTTCAGGGTTGATTTGATACCATTGACTGTATATGGGCATTCATGGTAGAGAAATAGGAAGAACACTCACCAGACCAGACAGAATGCAAGAGAATCCAGTTGGTCATGAGATGGAGCTATAGCAATATAATCAGTAGAACCTAAACTAGTGTTCTGCACAGGTTGCAAACATTCACAAAGTAATAATTTACATTATCGTTGAGGGGGGTTATTACACCAAATTATAAAATAAATTGGAAATGTTTCACAATTTAATTCATTTCTTAGTATATGACGTGGCTTCATTATGACATAACAGACTTTTAATTTGCTCTCCAAGGACCATTATCCTTGGCTATGTCACCACTTTTTCCGGCAACGTTGTGCAACTTTGAAGCAATGTGCTGTCTAGCCTCAGTTTTGAGCAAGAATCTTATCCTAGGGTGTTTTTTTTTTTTGTTGTGTTTTACGTCCTCCAACGTTAAGTCATATCGGACGATGAATGGAATGGGTGAAATGATGCTCAAATGAGCCCAAGGTCCATAGAGCTTAGAGTTACCAGACATTCGTCTTATAGGATAAGGGAAAACCCCGGAAAAGAACCTTATCCAGATAACTCACCCTGACCGGGATTCGAACTCGGGACCTCTTGAACGTGAGGCAGACACGCTACCACCACGCTACCGAGGCGGGCTATCCTAGAGTGTGTGTGGTTATATAGGAGTAATGATGAGACTGGAATCCAAGTTTAAGACTTGTTTAATTACTGTTTCTTTTTAAAGTATTCCCAGAAATTGCGAAGTAGCCGACCAATGTACACCAATCTATATTAATGTCCACATGATTCCTTATGTATCGCAAGAAAAAGGTACTTCCTCCAGCCACGTCCTTCTGTGTCCGAGATTCTCCTCATGAAAGTGTGTTATTCACGCCAAGATTTCTCTAAACATGTGGTGCTTTTGTTGCATTTGTTCCGGTGACCAGCTACTAAGGAAAGGTCCAAGAAAGCCTCCTGTCAAGTGTCGACCATATGGACCCCCGTAGAAGCTGGCTACCTCAACAACATCCTGTTATATTTAACGAATAGATCAAATGTTTGTCTCTAATCTATTACAATTCTTTATTTATTGAATCTCTAATTTTGGTATCAGCTATCATCTTCTTTTTGCAATTTCTAATAAATGTAGTGAGTATATTATAATTAGCAGTTGTGCAGAATATACCTTTTCAGTTTTATACTTTATATTCCATTGGATTATACATGATTATATTGCAGCTGTAAGTTTACATTTCTCAAGATAAAAGCCCTCCAGCTTCTTGTTACTTTAGGTATTTTACGCTTGTGATCAGATGGATTGTATAGAGCGCATAGGGTTAGCTTCATTAAAATAATCATTTAACCTCCTGAGAGTCTTCAAAATCATTTAGTATATAACTTAGCAGCAAAAGAGAAACTATAATTTGACTCTGTACCATATCTTGAAAAGTAAACCCATTGAAATAAAAAGTATAACTACATACTGGCGTTTCAACTATGAATCCTCGACATATTTGACACTTGTGTTTTACCAATGAGCTATTACAGATGTAGAACTTAGATTATATACAACACTAGCTGACCCAACAGACGGTCTGTCAAAAGCCATTGCACTGTGGCAGTCCCACAAACATATTCTTTTGTCAAGTTCTGTTGATTGTGTCACTTATAAAGAATCATATAATACATATAGTGATGACAACCTAAGCTTTTATTAATGGTCACCAGAACAGGTAATATACAGTCACAAATATGCATTTTAAACAAAAAGTTGAATATAAATGTGTTTCAGAATGACCACTTTGTTTGTTGACTATCAAATAATTACTGTGATATCAACAACACATCTAATATTTATGCTTTAAGGTACACAGCATTGTTTGTTTGATTACCTGGCATGTAAACAAAAAATTCTAATGGTTTTCCATCATGGGAACAGGCAACATATAGTTAACCATTCCAGAAACATGGGTTTGTAAGATTAATCCCGCAAACACTCAATGACAGCCCTGGGATTTATTCAGGGTCATAGTGAAAGCAAGCTTCACTGGAAACTGCAGTCGTTTAAATTCAAATGGTATGTCAGTCAGAATCATTGGAATTTGTGGTATCAAAAGTCTTCTCCTTTATGAGTTTTGCAAATACAAAGATTTACAAATTCATTTTTATTTTATAGATATGGTTAGTGAAATAGCTTTGAAGATTTTGGAAGGAGTGGAATATCCTTCTAGGTAATGTTTTTGTTTAAACCATTTGTCAAACTGATGCGAGCTGATGATGGGGACGCGTGGTCCTTGAAACATGTCCTAATTTTAAATATAATTGGAGCTTAAGTGTTTTTAAAGTTTGACAAGTGGTTTAAAAAGATTTTATTGATAAAGCTCCACTGTTTACAAATACTTCTATTTTATAATTTTAACATTTTTGGTTGTTGAAAATGAAAGGTGTATGTATTCTGTAAGGGTTTGCGTGTGTACCTTTATATGCAGTCAATGACCCAGTGTGTTATCACTTCACGTTTTATTCTCACCTTTTAAACCTTCCTTGGACTTATAGAAGCATTTCAAAACCAAAGTCAAGTAAATTGGTTCAGCTGTTCTCGAGTTTTTGTAAGACTAACAAACATCAACTCATGTATATGGAAGGACGGAAGGACGGACGGACGGACGGGCAGGCGGAGGGGGCGGGCGGGCGGTCTGGCGGGCGGGCATACAGACAGACGGACGGACAGGCTAAAATGACAACATCTACAACCATGGCCAATTTAGTTTTCATATCCTCAACTCACGGAATGTCTGATTGATACTTACCTGCAAAAAGTGTACATTTACTTTCTTTAAAGATAGTACAATCACATCGTGGATAAGCTGTATACTGTTACTGCTAACTACTGTTACGAAGTATTGATGGGGCCATTAAGGAAGAAAATTGCCAACAAAAGAGCATTCCTTTCTCAAATGAGATGGATTTCACAACAGAATAATCTACTTGCCGCTCATGCCATGAAGACTTAAGAAGCAATCCTAGAATCAGGTACAGAGATGAGTGGCATATCCACCTTATTCACCGGACATAGCGCTGTGTGATTTCTACTTATTTCCTACAGTGAAAAAAGAGCTTTGGGATCATTTGCATTGTGATCATTGGTTAAAGCGTACACTTCAGGAATACTTAACAGGCTATCCAAAAGGGCTTAAGAAAGTTAATGGAATACTGGAACCACTGTATTGTGTCCAGGGGAGAATACCTCAAAGTTTTGTAAAAGAATTTAATTAAAGGAAACAGTATTTTCCAGTATAATAACTCCAGTTATTTTTCATATAATCTTATTTTCAACCTTACAGAAAAGTAATTTATAATTATTAATTTATAATTTATTCTCAATAATGTTTGCATAACTTGTAAATCGTAGCAGATATACAAAATCTTACCGCATAAAATGCAGAGCTTGTTACAACATGCAATTTAGGTTAAAAGCATTTGTTTTGTTGAGTGATCTTTTTCAGAGACATTCCTTGTTATTTGCCTGAGTCTTCCAATACTTATACTTTTCTCAAACGGGAAGTCCTTATTAATTTTATTTATCTCTTGCGCCTAAAAGCAAAATTAAATTTCAAAGCCATCACATAGCGACCAGCTCCTAAAATACCTTAATTTATGTTTCAGCTATACATTTCTATAACTAATGTATCTTGAATTTTTTATGAGCAGATATCCTCTATGAAATTCTATTCATTTGGATTGAATGATGCATCATTTTGAATGAGTATGGAACGATAAGAGATGGATCTATTTCACGAAAAATGTAGAGCTCATTAAAGCACACAATTATTTGTGTCAGGTACTTGTTTTATATAGGTTAGCAGTTTTTGAAATATTTCATCACAAGTTTCAAATTAAGTGCAACATCTGTTGGTTGGTAAGATGCTGAAAGTTTACTTCCCCCATCCTCTGAGAGAGGTCATGACAGGTCGTAACTGAATTATTAACTGAATTTATTCCTCCATACTTCTGATAATCATTGGAAGGTTGTTATCACATATTGTATAAAACTATTTCTTAATAGGAAATTATTTCTGGAAAAAATACCAGGAATAATTTAAATTGGGGACAAGATCATTTGTTTACAAATGTTATAATATAGTACACCCTATGACAGGATGGCTCAGGCAGTTTCGTCTGTGGCCCACATTCGGGAGGCCCGGGTTCGATTCCCATGACCGTACTACCAGACTCATGGTTTTTCGGGGGTGTTCCCGGGTCGCTAGGCGAATGCTGGGTAGGTTAATTACATCATCCAAATTTCCTGTCCCTCCATTTCATCTCCATTATCATTTCACATAATCTCTCCTCTGGTGGTCTCTTTCAGGGCAAAAGTGTCAGTGGGTGTCTCGGTGTTGCATGGCAGGATGATATGCTCTCAGGTAAACTACTTCCTCCTCCGGTAGGTCGGTTGCCGGTCTCCGCTCCTCTGCTGGGACCATTTGGTGACCTTTGGGGCTCGGATCACCTGCCTTGGGACCATTAGGGCTCGGCTGCTGGGCTCGTTGCCGTCCTGCTGTAGGGGAGCGAGTTCGTTGACCTGGCCTGTCGGGGGAAGTTTATCAAAGTGAACTGTAGGGACCCTGCCCTCTGTTCTGTCGTGGCTCCATGGATCGGTAGCCCTCTGTCTCCTTCACCTCATCTTTGCTTCCGGGGGTGCCCCCATTTGGGGGTATAGGAATAATGGACCCAACATGGTGGCCTATGTACCGAATCCCCTCCGTAATGTAATCCCAATCGCACACCCTAAGCCAGCAAATTTCAAATGAAAAGAAAAACTCGTGTGGCATGTAACTTTTAAACAAATGCCTGTCGTCATAGACATCGTCTGTTCGCTACAAAAATGTGTGAAGCCCCTTGAACTAGCCTTTACTGATCAACGTGAAGTAGGCAAAAAGAGCCCGCCTTGGTAGTGTGGTGGTAGCGTGTCTGCCTCACGTTCAAGAGGTCCCCAGTTCGAATCTCGG
>CM060950.1:213090972-213113472 GCA_030765055.1 Mantis religiosa
TAACTTTTAAATCCCATTTTTTCCTAATTAAAATATTTTATTTGAATTCAGCAGACAGTAACATGAATAAAATCAAATATCACACAACAGGCATCGCCAAAATGCAGCATACAACAGGTTGTGATAGTTTTGCTATTCATATTTCTTTTGTCTGTCACAACTAAGTTATATGTAGAGAAAAATCTCTCAATGTCAGCGTTTGACATCAGCAACCAAAGACATTGAAGGGACTTTTCACAGAAATAGCTGTAAGTATCAGCTTTTGCCTTCAGTGTCAAGAGTGCTCTTACTGCATCTAATCTGTTATCGTTACCACCGTGGCTTTTCTGTTCAACGATGTCACAAAGCTCTTTGCAACAAAGAAGAAAATCAGAATCACAAGTAATAGCACTGGTTTTAACTGCATTTAGTTGTTTAAATCCTGTCATTACTTGATTTAAATCATATATACTTGATTTAGTAACTAGCCTAGAATGCTCGAACAAGTGATCTAAAGCTTTTATGGTTATTTCATCATCAGTTTCTTTTGCCGTAAAGGAATTCAATTTAGACAAAGTCATACCACAGCAAACTTATAGATTCTATTCTACTGCTTCTCTGATTCTGGGATCCATGATATGATCCACAAGCACACTTACTGTGTTTCCAAAGTGATCACTCTCTAATATTTCACATTTGGCTCTCAGCGAGTTAATTCGGTATAAAACAGAATGAGCCACTGGATTTTGTTTAGATTTAAATTGATCCAACCTTCCAGGGAAGACATCATTGGCTGCTTCATGAGCTGGAGGAGTGCTGCTCATGGACACTCAGTTCCTCGAGCATCATCTTAACAGGTCAACTTCTTATAAAAATGCCAATATTCTTTTTAGTTTTAATGCCAGTGCACTCCATGGCTGCTATAACCAATCGACGGGGAGAACAACGAGATACAAATTTAGTATATCACACGAGAGTAATATTTTGTAGTACATTAAGTATATACAACTGCCTTTAAAAAGCACTTTAAGTTTAATGCAAGCCTAAAAGACAGAAGAGTTGAGCATGGTCCTTAGGGAGCACTAGTATTCATGTTTATAGTTTTAATCAATTTCTCTTTCTAGTAGAGTTTAGTTCAGTCCGATTTTACATTAAGAACAGTAGAACATATATTTGCATTACTTTTTTATCCCCATTAAGTCTATTTATAGCTAAGTCTGCTACAAATAACCCTGGTAGTGTAACTGTAACTGTTTCTGCAGGTCCTTAGGAGCGATGTTACCTCACACTGTTCCCAGAGTTTCTTGGGAATTTGACACGGCTGATCACCCGCGAAGCCTTAATTAGTAATGCTCGCCGTAAAGGCTTCAAGTCTTACATTTATACTTTTCTCAAATGGAAAGTTGTTATTCATATTTATCTCTTGCCCATATTAAGAGAATGCAATTTCAAAGGTATCAAATCCCGGGATCCCGAGCCAAATCTCTCGATTGGCTGCCTCTGTGTGGTAAGAGAGGTAATGCCAAACGACCAAACTAAGTCCACATCCGTGTTTGACCCTAATCTAAGTTAAAAAAGAGTACATTAAACTAAAGTCGGAGTAAAACCAAAACAAAGCCAGAGAGAAGCTTGAGTGGAGCCAGAGCAAAGTGAGAGCAAAGCCAGAGCGAAGCCGGATCCAAGACAGAACCAAGCCAAATTTAAGGTGCAGAACAAAGTTAGTGTGAGGCCGGAGCGGGACAGGAGTGGGGCCAGTACCTAGCAAGAGCCAAGCCAGAATGAAGATAGATCCAAGCAAGGGTATAGTTAAGGAACGTTAGAGTGAAGCCAGAGCGAAACCCGAGTCTAGCCAGAGCAAAGCCAGAGCGAAACCAGAGCTAAACTAGTGCGGGACCGTAGAGGGAACTGGAGCCTATCTATAGTGGAGCCAGAGCATAGCCAGAGCGAAACTTGAGTGGAGCGAGAGCAGGACCGGCATGGTGACCGGGGCCTAGCCAGAGCGAAGACAGAGGGAAGCCAGTGTTAAGGTGCAGAATGAAGTTAGTGTGAGGCCAAAGCAAAGCCAGAGCGCAGCCAAAGCAGGACCGGAGGCGGGCCGGAACCTAGCCAGAGCCAAGCTAGAGCGAAGCCAGAGCCAAGCCAGGCTTCATCATTTAACTCAAAATGCTGCCCTACTGGACACCCCCATATCGTGTTGCTGAGTCACCTTGGTTCGCAGGGCCAATGCCAGAGTGGGAGAATCAACGTGTATGCATACCGGGTCTGATTGTAGTAAACAGTTTTAGATTTTCTATGGCAGTTTTCCAGTTTTCATTTGACTCACCCTCATGGTGAGCCACATTGTGTTCCATGCATATTTATATTCTGAAAACATTAAGAAGTTTGTGTTGAATGATGCTTCTGTAATATTATGTTTGTTTATTGTTGCAGCTGTTGTTCAAGGTGACATTCCTGAGGATATCTACATGAAGGTTAGGGAAGTTATTCAGGAACAAGCTGGACCAACCCTCTGGGTACCTCCGTAAGCCCAGCTGTGACGGGGTGCCTCGTCCTCCCCTTGGACCCTGCCTGCTCGCTACATTCACTAAGAGAAGATGTATGTAGCACCACACTAAGCAACTACATCTACACAGAAATGACTTTCCCTGACTGCATGGTTCTGCTGTCACAAAAGAGTGCCAAATACGAATTGTGCCAAGTTGATATAATGATGACAATGATAAAGGTTTAAGAAAGTTTCTTGTTCTCCACTGAATGTATCATCTTGAAACAGTTGCTTCATTGGATTGTGCTATCAGATAAAGTGTGTTCAAATTGTTAGCTGGAATAGAAAATACTACATGTCCTTCATATAAAGTTACAGTATTGGCCCATTGTTTGTGTGAATAGGTTTGTTTTGTTTGCTTGGATTAAATTTCACTGCAGCACATATATAATTTTGATGCACTTTTACACTCTCTGTATGTGCGTGCACATGTGTGTCAATACATCTTACCGGCAGCATTTATAAGAAAACTAAAATGTTTTCCAAACTGTTTTGATTTTAAATTATTTTATGTCTATTATCATTCTTATTACAGCTCAATTAAATGTCTCATATTTTTTACGCCTTTTGCCTCCATAATAAAGTAAATGGGTTTTTGGCATATGTAACATGCTGTCAGAAAAATTTACTTATTGTATTCTTTTTCAGATAAATAATTACCCACCTATAATGTTATATTCTTAGAGAATAGGTATAAAACATTGGTGGCTTCTACAGTTATAATAATTATAATAATAATTAAGATCACAAAAAGAGAATAATTAACTATTAAAGTGTGTGCTTTCTCACAGCAAACTGACTTATTGACACTCAATGACTGCAGCTGTATAAAACTGTTGTTGAATAATGTAAACAAGAAGATAATTGCCAGCTTCAAAGAAAATGTAAATAAAGTTAATCCCCTTGAATATGGAGACAAGAATTGTTGTTTTCTTCTCTTTAGAGGATATATCTTTTTGACTATGTAACCCAATTATTCACTAATGCCTTAGCAAAAATGTCAGGTTTACCATTAAAAAAATTTCATAAGGATGATTTATGATGCACTATGTTATCCATTTTGCAGAATGTTTAAATGTTTATTTCCTTTTGTTTGTAAATGTGTGACGATTTAATGAGATGGACACAGGTTTGGGAATCTCTAAAGAAATTTGATGGTATACTTAAAAGCTTCTAATCCTGTATATAATGGATATATGTTTCTCAATACCATCAGCTTTCATGTTTATAAGATGCTACAATCAGAATTTGGCAGTTTCTATGGCTATGCTAATATGTATTCTCAAAAGTATCTTCAAAATTACATGTGTCTTCATTTCATGTTTAGTATGCATTTCATTTAGGTTTATCCTAGCCCTACACATACATACCATAAGTCAGAAGATTGTAAAATGTTGACTAATATTTCATTTGTATGTTAGTTAATGCCTTATGTTCTCTAATTTAAAATATTATGTTTTATTTTTGTGCGCCACCTACAGAAAAGTGGTCGAAAGTATTGAAGTAGGAACGTTTCCACTTATAGTTTGCAAACTATGAGAGCATAATTAACCCATTAACACCCAACGTCTCTCTTTCTTTTTCAATTTTCAAAAATTGAAAAAATAACGTGTAATGTATTAGTTCAGTAACATATTTTGGGAGAAACTTTCTTTTATGCGACGCGAGAATATTTTTTAAGTCCAGAGGTGCACGTATACGCATGTGCAAGCAGACGACCAGCCGATTCTGGCATTGCAGCTAACATGAGAAAGATATGTAAAACTTGTAGCCAACCTCTGCAAAAATGCCCCAGACATAGGGGACACAGTCCGTGTGCAAAGGAACATAGTTTGAGCAGGCTAAGTCATCACCTGGTCAAATTTTGTTACTCATGCACTGCTTTGCACATAAACAATCCTACGATACAGGGATAATGGAGTGCTCCGTAGGAAATACATGTATGAGCTCACGGACCGTATCGGACTGGTTCGGTTACTGCCGTGAAGTGTGCATGATGTCAAATGACACCAAGTATACTGCAAGGGGGAAAATTGGCAGTCTTGGCCACATCATTCAAATCGACGAATGCAAAATAGGATGACACAAGTTTCATCGTGGGCATGTCGTAGAGGGCAACTGGATCTTGGGAATGATCAATGTGGAAACAAATGAGGTGCAGATGACGATATGCCCCAACAACAGAAGGCATGCTAATATGCTCTATAGTCTAATTGCAGAGCATGTAGAATTCACCAGCACCATTCACACCTATGCCTGGCGGGTTACTATGTGTTGATGGCTGGAGGGTTTGCTGTGCACCCAGGAGTGAATCACTCAGTGTACTTTGTCGACTGACTGACAAACGTGCACACAAACAACAGAGTTACGCTGGTAAGGACTACAATTAGGTACCATTTAGGTACTACTTTGTGTTACTCTGCTAGATAGTGAAATTTATGGACAAGCAAGACTGTTGGCAGCATTGCGTTCAGTGGAGAAACAAGCATAGTTTGGCTGCACTGAATTCTTCAATATGGCTACATTACACAGGAGATAAATAAACATACAAGTAATAACGCTAAAAAAATTCCCTCCAACACAAAATTGCGCTAAATGGCAAACAAATTATATTAAAAACCATGGTTGTATATAAAAACATCAAAAAGTGTGAAGGACTTAGAAAAAAATCGCCGCATCGCGTATTGGAAAGAAAAGTCCTGTTTTTATATCAAGGGACTAGTTTCAAAGGCCATTGCCTCCATTTTCTCAGAGAGAGGTTGAAAATGGAGGCAACACCATTTGAAACTAGTACCTCGATAATATGAAAAAAGTAAGTGATGAGTGTCAATAAACCGACTACAAATAGTTTTTACGATTAATGTTTAATGTATTGGCTCAGCATACAGAATGTCAGCAACATATTTTGTTTGCCTTTCTATCCCGCAGTGTCCCAATATCACCCAGTCTATAAACAGATCGCTGGACTTTCAGCTCATATTGTCAGCATTACATAGAATTTCTTGCAGCTGCAGATTCTTTGTGTGATGCAATAAGACAAACCTTTATCGAAGTTTATGGTTATTACAGAAAGGTGGGAGGGAAGCATAAAGGGAAAGCACTGCTGTCATTAGCACCTTACTGTTGTAAATTAATGAATTACAGAATATGCAAATTTTAAAAGATGATGTATTCACATAATCAGGTAACTTCAGTGTTGACATACCGACATGGGAAAATAACTCTTGAGAATTCAAGTAAAATAAATAATAAATAATATATCGCTAGGCGTTAATGGGTTAAGAAGTATTTTATATGCTTAATGTCAGAAGAAAGAAGAATCACATAGAAAAGCACGTGATACAGTTTTCAGGTACTCTATAAGGCAGTTGTGAATGAAGTTGGGTGTCTTTCATGGAGGGAATCATCTTGAGTATTTGAAAATTTGCGACAACTTAGCTATGCATACTTGTGATGAAGCAATTCCTCCAATTGTTATGGATGAAATGTTTGTTGGACTGATTGTGTTTAAAATATGCCATACCCTGTAAGTTACAACCCTGACAGACTCATTAACATTTTAGTTAATATTAAGGTTTATTGTCCAAGGACTGTTCGGTAAAAATGATCATAATTGTTTTACGGTCATAATTTTTCGCACTAAAATTCAGTCTTATTATATTCTGTTAGCTTAATGTGAAACAAACATACCGTAGAAGTTCCATTGTTGGTACTCCTGGTTCCCACCTATGAGTACTAGGCAAGTTCAGACATGTTCACTATCGCGTACCACTGCAATGGAGGTAACATGCGAGGAACAATATGCAGCTTTGAAATTCTGCTTTCGTCTCAACAAATCTTCAGTTGAGGCCTATACAATGTTACAGGAGGCCTATGGAGAGTCTGTTGTTCCCTACAGCACAGCTCGAAGGTGGTTTAAAATGATTAAAGAGTGAAGACAATCAATTTCAAAGGAAGGTGGACCCGGTGCTACAGTTACTGCTCTTATGGAAGAAAACATCAACACTGCTGCTGCCATTGTGAGAGAGGATCAACAAATTACCTTAAGATCACTTTCTGAAATACTCAACATTTCATTGGGTGCCATCCACACATTGGTGATAGAAACATTACACATGAGACGTGTTTGTGCGCGATGGGTTTCAAGACTGTTGATTCCTGAACAAAAGGACATTCACATGCAGGTCTGCATAAAGTTAAAGTTGATGTTAAAGGAAGATACGGAGTTTCTTTCTAACGTAATCACTGCTGATGAAACTTGGCTACATCATTTTGATCCTGAGAGCAAACAGCAAAGCTCAGTGTGGAAATCTGCTTCATCACCAACTCCCAAAAAGCAAAAGTGGTTGCTTCTGCTTGGAAAGTTATGATCATCTCATTCTTTGATATTCATGGAATGGTTTATCAGCATGTTGTACCTGCACACACATCAGTAACTGGACAACACTACAGGGATGTCCTGAAAACATTGCAAGTCCAAATCAGGCACAAAGGACCACATTTCTGTGAAGCAGGCTGGATGCTGCACCACGATAATGCGTGGCCGCATATTGCCAATGTTGTTGAATATCTTGCAAAAATCAACGTGAAGTGCATCCCTCACCCCCCCTATAGTCCGCATTTAGCCCCATGTGACTTTTTCCATTCCCTAACTTGAAGAAACGCCTTCGTGGGAGGTATTATCCATCATCTGAAGTATTGGTGAAGGCTGCGGAGGTGATTTTGAAGGATCTCTCAAAAAATGGTTTCCAGCATGACTTTGAAGACTGGCAGAAATGCCGGGACAAGTGCATCACATTCAGGGGAGACTATTTTGAGAAGGACCATCAAAAATATGATGAGTAAAGGTACGTTGTCAAAAAGAAATTGTGATCAGTCTTTACTGAACAGCCCTCATATATTAAACGTTTTTCCATGTTTACACAATACCAATCAGTTAACAATTATATTGCAAACTCGTGCTATGTAACTTGCTCACTATGCTTCTGAGTTAGTAAAATAGAAACATTATAGCTTGTGGCATGTACAATCAACACCAAGATAATCACACTGCACCTCACGTCGACATCATATTATTTAACGCATTATCGTGGCCTTGCGAAGCCATGGATATTTCATTGCTTGCTTTAGTCGAGATTTGCTCTCCTCCTGCTAAAGAATTCCACTAGTAACCGCAGCAGTGTTTACAAAATGGCGTAGAAAGAACATATTTGTTTATGATCTCCAATGAGGTGGCTCAAGGAGAAAGAGGTGGAGTATGAACACTTAGCTTGTCATAGTCTTTATATGAAGATTGCTAGCCATACCTTATCAGCTGTTGCAGGATACGTGTTTTGAAAGGGAACACATAATGAGCGCCCAGGTCAGCAAAACGTGTTGCATGTGTGACATTTCCAGGAGGTTGAAGTTAAAGCCAGCATGATATACATTAAATACATAGTAAGACAGCACTTCATAAGAAAAACATAAAACACTACACAAACCATCTTCCCCATTTTAATGAAATCATTTTATCCAGCATTTTATTAAAACACTTTTATGCACAGACATTGCAATTACTGTAACAGTGCGCCGAGCCTCCCACATACCCACCATATGTCCACGAGTAATTTCGCATAGTATACGGAATGGCTCATTTAGAGACAATAAACATCTTTTGGCTTCAATTAATAATCTTAAAAGGTAAAGGCATGAACCTTCCCTTCCTGTGTTATCAAGCCACCATGCTCTGTGATAGGTTACGTAAAGCACATGCCTAAAAACACCTCGGAAAACGATACAAAATCTGCCAAAGATTTTCTTGGGTATTGTGTGTACAAAAACTACTAGAAGTGCAGTCTATCCTCTGTGGTGATGACAGCCACAGCTTTTGAAAATGGCTTACTCAAGTTAGAGAAAGGTCACTAATCAGTTTTTGGAAGAGTACTACATACAAAAGCATTATTTATTAGTTTATTATTCTACTGTCAAGAAATGCTGCTCTCTAATTGAAATAGGTTTCTGCGTTAGAGTCAACATGAAAAATTCAATGCCATGGCCAGGATTTGAACCACGGATCTCTTGGTTTCCGTCCAGTCCCTCCAACTCATTTAGCTACCATGGTCAACTTGCCGTCACAACATTAAACTCTCCATTTTGGTATATTTCTCTGGTAGACCACTGGGGACTCTCGCATCCAAGATACACTGAGTCAAATGGAGAGTTTAATGTTGTCACGGCAAGTTGACCATGGTAGCTCAATGTATTAGAGCGACTGGACGGAAACCAGGAGATCCGTATTTCAAATCCTGGCCATGACATTGAATTTTTCATGTTGACTCTGTCTATCAAAGATATTAGCCTATATACAGCTAGTGTGAAGTAATGATTAATTTCCATCAATTAACTTAAATTAAAAGGTTTCTGTGTGCTTACTTCATTCAGAGGTCAAGAATCAATAACTCAGTATGAAAGCCTTAGCTCTGCTATGAATTCTTTGTTGTTATACCTACTACTCAATCTACTTTTTCAGCTAACTTGTGCATGGTAACCAGTGCAGGAGGAAAACTGAGCCAACTGAGTGCTTTATTCATCAGTTAGACATACCTGTATATTTTGAGAAAAAAGCAAATGAAAATTCACATACATTAGAAGCTCTATTGTTAAACTGCTTACATAGATTGTGTGTTTGCTTGCTTTCAGCTAACATACAGCATTTCATTCAAATGTCTATTAAAATAATGGAATAAATGTGTTCTCATAAATGTCTGTGAACTTATTGGGTGATGCATTGATGTGAGCGTTAAACAGTTAACCAAATATAACGATCAGAACAAATATATTGTGACTTTGTGGGTTCGTAGAATTAAAAGTCCAATTTACAGAAATTTAAAATGTTGTTTATTTCTGTAGAAATACAGTCTGGTCAATTCTTGCAGTAGCAGAATTATGTCACATACACAATTACAATCTACCAAGGTCGTTGACCACAACAAAAGTGCTCACTTTCATCACACACCAGCTTCAATTACAACTCTTATTATGACTCTGTTTACAACTGTCTATCTGTTTACGACTGCCCCTTGGCGAGTTGCCGCTTCCTTATATATATCACTACTCATATTACTAGACATTTCTGGAATATTCTGTAACAAACAAGAAATCGAATGTTCTGTAAGACAATGAAGATGTCACTAGAATTTTCCTCTTTATCTAACTTTTTCTGTTTTGGCATTTATTTTATCTCCTTATTATGTATATCTGCTTAGGCAAGCTCTTTATCTCCGCCCGAAACTATCTGTTCCTTATCTCTCAGCGCCATACCCTTTTACCCTGTACGCCGCCAGTCGTAATAATGGATTTGCGACAATATCAGTTACATCTATAAAAGAATGAAGGCTTCTAATTGCTGCATATTTGCAAAAAATAATGTGTAATAGTGTTCGAAAGCTTCAATGTACTCAAAAGGATGCACAGTGAAATGATAGTTTCATTTGACACAGAAGAATGTGCAGTAGAGATTGAAAGCTTCATTGGATTTAAAAGGATGCACAGTGATCTGTAAGCTTCACTGAAGTCAAAACAATGGGCAGTAGCAACTGCAATATTGAGGATGTGCAGTAGGGATCAAAGGCTTTATTGGACTAAGAGATGCTCAGTAGGAACCAAAAATTTCTTTGGTTTAGGAGGGATTCACAATGGGAACTGCAAGATTTATTGGACTTTAAAGGATGCGCAGTAGGTACCAAAATGTTTATTGATCTCCAAAGGATGTGCATTAGGGACCAAAAGTTTCTCTGGAGAGAAAAGAATGCACAGTAGAAACTGAAAGCTTCAACATAGATTTTTATATAAGTAATGAGTAGTTGGCATGCTTAATTTTTTAAGACTACTCACTCAGACTATGCAGATGTTCACCCTTCCTTCCAGAAGCGCTTTTCGGTCTTTACTTCAGACCATCTTCAGTGGGAGCTGCACCAACTGCTGTCAACGGACACAAACTCGACTTTCCAAGAAACCTAAGGCTCCTCCTTCTTGACGATCTCCTGATTTTCAATACCAACATCTGGGACCGGAACATTGGAGCTGGACATAGCTGATTGATTGTCACCTGTGATAACTGGATGTGGAGAAGTTGAACTGATGGAGTCTAATGGCAAATATACCTCATCTTCTACCTCATTTTCTGGAACAATATCTTTTTGATTACTAGTTGTCTGTTGAAGGTGTGCTTCCTCTTCCATCTACTTCATGGGTAAACTAGATTGGTTGGAATCTAGATTAATTTTAACTGGATCTATATTATTCATAATGATGGGTTGAAGTTGTTGACTCGTGTTGACTGGTTTGATAAATTGTAGAACACTATTCAAAGCTGGTGTATCAAAATTTAAAATATTATCTTTTCCACTGTTTAGAATATAAATCTTCTCCCAAATATCCAGTACATTAACAGCTTGTACATGTTTTAATAATTGTATATTTTGTCCGATTTCATGGTTGTTGTTGTTGTTGTTGTTGGGAACAACACACCACAAGAGTTGAGATTTTTAAGAATACAACAAAAAGAATGCAGAGAGAGAGAGAGAGAGAGAGAGAGAGAGAGAGAGAGAGAGAGAGAGAGAGAGAGAGAGAGAGAGAGAGAGAGAGAGAGAGAGAGAGAGAGAGAGAGAGAGAGTAGTTGAAGGAGCAGTCATGATGCACGAGAGACATGGAGATTGCTGTGCTAGGGCACTTGTGGTAGACATTCTGGTGTAAGTGTTCTATAACGAGTGTTTAAGTGAAGTAGCAGTTCTTTTTTTCAATTTTATATAAGGAACTGAGATCTTTAAATAAAAATCATTATTTTTTGTTTTTCAATTTGGTTTGAAATATGTTAAGTGTTAATGGAATGTGTTGAATTATGGAAGAAAGAAGTGATTAAATGATTTAAAATAAAGTTAATAAATTTGCTCAATTTCTTCTCGGACAGCAAGCCAGGTGAAAACACGACTAGAAATGGACGTTTCGGGAATGTGCATCACTCCCATCATCAGGATAATTATTAAATGTTATAACCACAAATGAAACACTGGATATAACACAAATATAAACAAAGACAAACCACTATCAAAATTTGCATCACTGAACAACAGACTTTTCAGTAAACTAAATGCCAGGACAGGAGATGACGTGAATATAGAAAATGAATTGGATCAAGAAACGTAACTACTTCACTCGATTATTAAGCTGTATTGATCTGTGCTTCATAAGTCGACGGATTTCCATTTTAAGGCTTGTTTCCAAGAGGAGCTGAACTGAAATCCAGCATCACAATTAATCGTGCTCCTCTCGGAGGAAATCGCCACAGCCTCCTTAATTCTCCGCTCCCAGTAAGTGCTGCATTTTGCACGAAAATTGGCTTTATGGTCATTATCATAATATGGTCGTTTATATGATATTGTCACTTTGTCAGTTGGTGAAATTAAACGTCCAATTGCACCACTCATAAATGTTCTTTATTATCACCGAATTACAGTTGAACACTTGCCGATTACACAGAATTACGTAATGTACACAATTACAATTCACCAGTTCGTCCGTTATAGTTCCACTTGCACTCGGAATTACGTACACTCCTCCGACGCACTTACGCGGTTCGTCCCCTCGCTGGGCGCTCCTCATAGCTCCTCACCAAGAACTGACTCACCTCCAGCCCGACGCGTTGTTTATATACGACCAACTGGCCAATCAAGAAGGTTCCGGATTATATGAAATATCCCGCATGTTCGAGAACTCAGGTGGAGCGGAAAGAGACGGCACAGTGAGGCTTTTCCAACCACCCCTCGTTACCGCTATAAGACAAATGAGTGGGCGTGGCGAACGCCTACCATCTCCTGCTGCTGCTGCCGGCCGGTTCTATAGGGAGTTCCGATGTTCGGGTGACACTGCTCCCTCCTCAAAGCTGGTCGTCCCAAACAGTACCATCGTAGCGTGCCAGGCGATCCAGGTGTACCACCAACATCTTCCCTCGGGGATACTTCTGGATGCGCTAGACCACGTCGTTAATCCTCTTCACCACCCGGTGCGGTCCTTGCCATGGCTGCTGGAGCTTCGGGCAGCGTCCCTTGGTCCGGGTAGGACGGTACAACCAGACCAGGTCACCTTGCTGGAACCCTTGGCTGTTGGCTTGCCTCTCATATCTGGTCTTCATGCGGTCGCTCGCCTTCTGGATATTCTGGCGAGCCATCTCGTGCATGTCGTGGAGATGGTCCACCAAGTTCTCCACATACTCGGTCGCTGGCTGTTTCGCTTCCGGAGGGCTACCAAAAGCCAGGTCACAAGGGAGGCGCAAATCTCGGCCGAACATTAAGCTGGCTGGCGTCATCCCAGTTGTGTCGTGTGTAGACAAGCGGTAGGCCAGCAAGAACAGAGGCACCTTGACGCCCCAGTCTCGCTGGTTGCTTGCCATGAACTTCCTCAGGTGTTCCTCTAAGGTCTTGATGTATCTTTCGACCATGCCATCCGACTGCGGATGTAGAGGCGTCGTGCAGGTCTTGTTCACTCTAAGCCTTTTGTAGTGCCTCCCTCATCAGGTTGGACTCAAAGTTGGTACCCTGGTCACTGTGCAGCTCTAACGGTACCCCAAATCGACAGAACACTTCCTCCACGAGGCAGTCTGTGATTGTCTTTGCCTCTTGTTTTGGGATGGCATACACCTCCGGCCACTTGGTGAAGAACTCCAGGACCACCATTAGGTACTTGTTGCCTCGGTCGGAAACTGGGAATGGTACAGCAATCTCAACGGCGATCCGTTCGAATGGCGCTCCAACGTTGTACTGCTGCATGCTACCCCGGCTCCTAGTCTGGGGGCCGCGACTAGCCGCGCACACGTGACACTGACGGTACCATCTCTCAGCATCTGCTCAGAGTCTCAGCCAGTAGTATCGCTGCCGTAGTTTGTCAATCGTTCGGTTCGCTCCCAGGTGTCCTCCTGAAGTACCGGCGGGCACTTCTTCAAAGACTTCCGGGACCTTACTCCGGGGAAGTACCAACAGTTCTCTCTGCGTCTTCCCATCGGGTGACTCCCATACCCGGAACAGCCTCCTTCGGGAGGTTTTCGGATTGGGATGGACTCGAGGGGGCAGTGTGTTCCCGAAACCCGTGGGAATCGGGTACGTCTTCGGACGGGGTTGAGGGAAGCCATCAATTCTCCCGGGTACTAGCCTGCAAAGCTAGTAGAAGGTGTGCTAGATAACCAGGCGGCCCCATCGAAATTTTTCGGTAGTCTTCAGCTTGAGTGTTGACGCGCGTAAGTGGCGTACCCACTTCCATCCCGTCTTGAGTCCATAGGACCAGATGAGGGGCTTGTTAGTCTCTAGGTCTTGTCCCATGGAAAGCCCAACGGAGGACGCCGAGCGCACTTTGGGACAGCTCGGATAACTCCCTGGTCGAAGGAGGCCCGGGTCCAGTTCCTACGGGTTCAGGACTAATGGGAGTAGAACCTCTGGGCTAAACCCGGAACAGCAGGCCCTCTCTGGTCTTCAACAAGTCCCATTGGGCTCAGTAAGACTTGTAGGTGGCGCTCCTCGGTGCGATGTCCTCCCAGGTTGGTCTCGTCCCTGCCTCCACTTCCCTCATGAGTGGCCCCAAGTCTGCGTCCGCCAGCTGCTCCCTCCTCAGGCCTGCGCTATCCCAGTCGTCCGCAGGCACTGTCTTGACTACTCGGACTGCTGCGGCACGCTCCTTCTCTACCACCCTCGTGCACTGGCCGCACTCTTCTGGGCAGGGTCTTCGGGACATGGCGTCAGCGTTATCGTGGCTCTTTCCTTTACGATGTTCCGAGGTGAAGTGGTACTCCTGCAGCCTCTGGACCGAACGTGCTGTCTGGCCTTCTAGGTTCCTAAAGCTCATTAGCCAGGTTAGGGCAGAATGGTCAGTCCTCAGGTGGAATGGTTGACTGCACAGGTACTTCTGGAAGTGCTCTAAGGTCTTTACTACCGCCAGTAACTCCTGTCGGGTGACGCAGTAGTTCTTCTCTGCCTTGGATAGCGTCTTGCTGTAGTAGGCCATTACTCGCTCATGGCTGTCCTGGATCTGGGATAGGACAAAATGAAGACGCCACGGTGTTCAAACGGTGTTCAAAATGAAGACGCCACCCGGTTGTGGAAATCCCAAAATTGGAGGACTGCACAGGGTGTTTTTCAGGTGCTGGAAAGCGTCTTCGGCGTCCTCCGTCCACGCATAAGGCCGGTGTTCCTCTGTCGGGTGGGTGAGGGGTTTTGCGATGTTGGAGAACCCCTTTATGAAGCGGCGGTAATAACTGCACAGCGCCAGAAAACTGCGCAACTCTTTCTTATCCTTTGGTTGAGGCCAATCTCTCACAGCCTGTGTCTTCTCCGGGTCTGTGGCCACTCCGGTTGCTGAGATTATGTGGCCCAAGTAGTTCACTTCCTTGCGGAAGAGCTGGCACTTCTTCGCGTTCAGCTTCAAGGTGGTCGCCTGCAGTCTCTGTAGCACCTTACTCAGATTCTCGAGATGATCTTCAAAAGTCTTCCCAACGATGACGATGTCATCCAGGTATAGGAGGCAGGCGTCGTAAGTCAGCCCTCTCATAACTGACTCCATGAGGCGTTGGAAGTTAAGGATTTAAATTTACAGTATACGGGAATATCAGTGGATTTGGATGCAATAAATTTAACACAAGCAATAAAAGTAGCAGTATCAAAATCCGTTCCAAAGATAACAATTTCTAATAATAAGGATAAAATAAAATGGACAGATAGATTGCAGAAGCTGAGATCGTTAGCAAGGAAATTAAGAAGAATATATCAAAAATCAAACATACATACGGAAAGAGAAGAGAACTTAAAGAATTATAGGGAGGCCAAACAAAAGTATAAACAATTATTAGAAGACACCAGAAAACAACATTGGGAACAGTTCGTTGAAAATAATTTAAAACAAGATGTCTGGGGACAACCGTATAAAATTATTATGGATAAAATTAAGAAGCCAGAAATCTTAACCACATTAGATAAGGGTAATGGGGAGATGACAGAAAGTGGGAAAGAATCGGTGGAATTGTTATTACATACGTTATTGCCAGATGATAAAGAGGAAGAAGATGATGATATTCATGTTGAAAAAAGAAACCAGATGATGTTGCAGTATACAGGAAATCCTGTTTATCCCTTTGATATTACAGAAATAAAATTAATTCTGCAGAAGTTAAAAAAGAAGAAGGCACCTGGTCCAGATGGTATTATAAATGAAGTCTTGTATAATCTACGAGAAGAAATTGTCTTGTTTTTGTGTTTCTTGTTTAATGATTGTTTGGCAAGAGGGAGATTTCCAAACTTGTGGAAGGAGGCGAAGGTTGTAATTTTGTGCAAAGGAGCAGATAAGGACAGAACGCAACCAAAATCTTTCAGACCAGTATGTTTATTAAATGCTATTGGCAAGATCTTTGAACAGTTAATATATAAAAGAATAATGGAAAATAGGTTGATGCTGGGTATGAATAATAAACAATTTGGTTTCAGAAAGGGATATTCAACTGAGGATGCAATATTAAAAATTCAAGAAACAGTGTCAAAAAGCCAAAAGAATTATGTAATTGGATTATTTGTGGACATATCAGGCGCTTTTGATAATTTATGGTGGCCGTATTTTTTCGGCATTTTAAAACACAAGAAATATTCAAGTACTATTTATAATTTATTAAAGGATTATTGTTCCAATAGAGAAGTATTCATTGGTGGATCAAATTTTGAAACTAGGAATAAGATAACCAAGGGTTGCCCTCAGGGTTCTATCTTGGGGCCCCTCTTTTGGGATATTTTATCAGAAGATTTATTAGAACTACTGGAAAGAGATCATAAGGTTTTGGATGTAATAGCGTATGCTGATGACATAGTCATAATGATGGACGGACCAGAGCAGACTAGAGCTAGAAAATAAAGCAAGAGAAGTTACAAATACATTATCAGATTGGTGTTTCAGAACAAAACTAAAAATTGCACCAAACAAGTCAAATTATGTGCTTTTTAAGGGAAATTTAAAGCGGGATCCTACAGTGAAGATAAATAATCAGAACTTTAAACGGGAAAAAGAGATGAGATATTTGGGTATCATGATAGATGAAAAATTTCATTTCAGAAAACACACGGAGTATATTAGGCAGAAAACAGAGAAAATAATGCTTAAGCTAGCAAGAATAACCAATTTAAATTTTGTACTTCCATTGCGTAACATACAGATATATCATAACACCATTTTTGCTTCAATTATGACTTATGCGGCAGCAGTTTGGGCAGAAAGGATGGATGATGTACAAATAAGAAGATTGTTGAGAAGAACGCAAAGAAAAGTATTATTACGTCTGACAGGAGCTGTAAAACAACACCAACTATGGCATTGCTAGTAACAACGGCCATTTGGCCGATTGATTTATTAATAAGATTGAAGGGCGCAAAATTTTGGGCGAAAAAAGGAAACTTAGAAAAAGTTTATAATATAACTGGAGTCAGAACAAACAAATCTTGGGTGATTAAAAATAGTTTAAAAGATAAATGGCAAAATGAATGGACAGACAGTCTAGAAGGTAGAAGAGTGTTTGAAATTTTTCAGAACGTCAAAGAGAGACTAAAATTGAATTTTATTCAACCAACAAAGGGATTTATACATTATATAACTGGACACGGACCTTATAAGACCTATTGGAAGAAAATCAATAAAACTGAAAATGATATATGTGAATTATGTAACAAACAAGATAATCCTGAACATGTAGTATTTGAATGTGGAAGATATGCAATTCACCAACAAGAAGAGAGGCATGCGCTAGCAGGATATATCGTATATGACATAATTCGAGATCAACAATTGGTAAATAAATTACAAGTTTTGACTAACTTTGTAAGTAAGAAAGCATGGGAGGTAAAAATATTCAAAGGAGAAAGAGTTGATAATAGGCGAAGATTAGTACAAGATCCAAGAAGGAGTTCTAGAATACAAAATAGGATAAGACGGGAAGAATTATTGAATAATCTAACAATGGAGTTGACTGCATGGGCGGCGGAGGGAGAGAGTGATGGCAGAGGCCATGGTGGACTACAGAATTAGTAGATTTAGATATAGATTTAGGAAATAAGGATTTTGTAATTTTTATAGTTGTTTTCTCTTGTTTTTTGCTTTTTTGTGTTTATTTCTGTTATTTTATTTCATTTTATTTTTGTAGAGTAGTTTTCTGAGAGATTTGTATAATTATAACATTTGTAAGGATTTTATGGAAAAATAAAGAGAAAATTTGGATATATGCCCCGGTATAGTTGTCTAGGTGCCGGGGTAGAATATTCAGAATTTATTTATTTATTTATTTATTTATTTATTTATTTATTTATTTATTTATTTATTTATTTATTTATTTATTTATTTATTTATTTATTTATTTATTTATTTATTTATTTATTTATTTATTTATTTATTTATTTATTTATTTATTTATTTATTTATTTATTTATTTATTTATTTATTTATTTATTTATTTATTTATTTATTTATTTATTTATTTATTTATTTATTTATTTATTTATTTATTTATTTATTTATTTATTTATTTATTTATTTATTTATTTATTTATTTATTTATTTATTTATTTATTTATTTATTTATTTATTTATTTATTTATTTATTTATTTATTTATTTATTTATTTATTTATTTATTTATTTATTTATTTATTTATTTATTTATTTATTTATTTATTTATTTATTTATTTATTTATTTATTTATTTATTTATTTATTTATTTATTTATTTATTTATTGTCGACTTGGCTGAAGACGCTCTGGTATCGTCTCAGCAGTTGTCGAACATTCTCCAGCTGTTCTACGTTCAGGTGGTAAGCCGCCCTCTCCAGTAGGCCTTCTAAATGAAATGTGTAGTGCTTAACGCCCGCTTTTACTACATACGGCACCGCAGGCGGTGACACTGATGATACATGAGATGAAGATGGAGCACCGGTGGAATGAGATGGCGGGGGAAACCAGAGGTCCCGGAGAAAACCTGCCCCAGCGCCGTGTTGTCCAGCACAAATCTCACTTTGCGGTCGCCTGGGATCGAACCCGGGCCGCCTTGGTGAGAGCCAAGCGGTCTAACCGCTGAGCCACGGTGCGGCCAGTAGGCCTTCTAGCCGGGGCCCCAGGTGTTGCGTCGGCACCGGCTCCTGTGTCTTGTCGATTGCTGTTACGCTCACCACGGGCTCGCACGTTCCCAACTCCGTCCCAGCCTGGGCGTCGTGATCGGTGTCCGTTGGATTTATGAGTCCCACTGGCACCTCCTCTCGGCACGGCAGCAATGCCCTGGCTATACACAGTCCGTGTACAGGCGTCTTCTGGTCCAGCATCATGTTCCTGGTTCTCTGGCCTTCCAGTCACGCCGTCACCACCACCTCGCTCCTGGCGGGGAAAACCACGTCTTCGTTCAAGATAACCCTGCAGATTCCAAGGCGCTCTTCGGGTTAACGGAGTATAACCTCTTCTCCGTTAAGCCCCAGGACCTTCCTGCCGACGTCGACCGTCGCCTCGTGGCTCCTGAGGGCATCCAGTCCCAGAATCACCTCCTCAGCCACCTTCGCGACGAACACCCAAAGACGTACGACACTCCGTCCCAAGGTCAACTTCAACAGGGCCTCCTTTTCCACAGCCAAGGTGTCGCCCGATGCCGTCACAAGCTGGTATGGTCGACTCGGCTCCTTTGTCGGCAAAACCTTCGCCACGTCAGGTCTGATGATGGTCACGGCTGCCCCAGTGTCCACCAGCACGCGGCACGGCTGCCCTCTCACCCAACCGTCCGCGATGAGGCTGTCATCCATACGCCGGCTGACGGCGCGCAGTGTCACTCGAGGGGATGGTGGTGATGGCGCCGACGTGCCCCTCTCCACGACGGCCCTTACTCGTTTTCCGGCTGCTTTTCCATGTGTGGGCAGTCTCTTTGCAGGTGTCCGGGCTGTCCACATTCCCAACACAGGCCACTATGTGTTCGCCGGCGTCCCTCGGCTGGTCTTTTGTCTCCGGTGTAGCGGACACTCCTCGCCCTCGACGTCGGGATAGCTGTTACCTTGGCCGCCTCCATCCTTAATGCTGCCGTTAGTGCCACGTGGATTGTTTTATAATCGCCGAGCATTAGGCGCTGACGAATCTCCGTGTTCCGTACCCCGTCAACCAATGTGCAGTCAGCTTCCCGGGATACGGACTCTGGTGAGAGGTCGACTAGGGCCTTGCTAGCCAGTTGTTCAACTGCCAGGGCGAACTCCAGCAGCGTCTCCCCTGGCTGCTGTAACCTTGCCTTTAGCTGGCTGCGGTACGCTGCGGCTAAGCGGTGGTTTCCGAAGCGATTCTCTAGGGCCTCCCAGATGTCCTTGGGCGTCGCCGTTGTCTGCACCACGTTTAGGACTTCCGCGGCCCGTCCCTGGAGGCTGGCTATTAACTGTGTGGCCTCCTCCTCTTGTGACCATTGGTTGTGCTTGGCCACTGTGTCGAATTGTCGGCGGAAGACCTCAAGCGTTGACGCGCCGTCATATTTCGGAGGTTTGACGCGCACCGATGTTGTATCGCGTCCCGGTGCGTCGGCCTTCAAATCTTTCAACCTCCTGCCGACGACGTCCTCCACCACGGCGCTCAGGGACTTGACGCTATTGTCGGCCTTTCCTTCCAGGATATTAACGCGGCTCGTCAGGTCTTCGGCGCGCTCGCCTAACTCTGTGACCTCCTCTTTTACGCCGGCCAACTGTTCTTCAAACTTTGCGGTGAGAGCCTCGTTCGCCGCCTTCATTTCCGTGGCCAGACTGCCGTTCGCTGCTCTCATTTCTGTGGTTAACTCGGCCTTCATTTCTTCCATCTTCTCGGTGATGCCGTTAGCCGTCTTCATTTGTTTCAACTCTGCGGCCGGGTTGTTATTTTCCGCCTCCGTCTTCGCTGTTAATTCGGCCTTCATTTCTTCCAACTTCTCGGTGATGTTGTCGTTGGCCGTCTTCATTTGTTTCAACTCTGCGGCCAGGTTGGTATTTACCGCCTCCGACTTCGCTGTTAATTCGTTCATCTTCTCCAAAAGCTTTTCCAATGCCGCGTCCATGGGTGTAATGTTTTGTGACGTTGTCATCCCACTTCTGACACCAGTGTGACTTTGTGGGTACGTGAAGTTAAAAGTCCGATTGCACCATTCAAAAATGTTCTTTATTTCCACCTAATTACAGTTGAACACTTGCCGATTACACAGAATTATGTAATGCACACAATTACAAATCACCAGTTCGTCAGTTATAGTTCCACTTGCACTCGCAATTACGTACACTCCTCCGACGCACCTACACGGTCCGTCCCCTCGTTGGGCGCTCCTCACAGCTGCTCACCAAGAACTGACTCACCTCCAGCCCGACGCGTTGCTTATATAGGACCAACTGGCCAATCTAGAAGGTTCCGGATTAGATGAAATATTCCGCATGTTCGAGAACTCAGGTGAAGCGGAAAGAGACGGCACAGTGAGGCTTTTCCAGCCACCCCTCGTTACCGCTATAAGACAAATGAGTGGGCGTGGCGAACGCCTACCGTCTTCTGCTGCTGCTGCCGGCCGGTTTTATAGGGAGCTTCGACGTTCGGGTGACACTGCTCCCTCCTCAAAGCTGGTCGTCCCGATCAGCACCATCGTAGCGTGCCTATGGACCCTGGACTCATTTGAAGGACTTTTTATTCATCGTCCGATATGACCAAACGCTGGAAGTTTTCTTTATTCTGAAATATGAATGTCTAGTAACTCTAAGCCCTATGGACCCTGGAGTCATTTGAGCATCATTCCACCCAATTCATTCACCGTCCGATACGACTAAATGTTGGAGGACATAAATTACAAAAGGAAGCTAACGCTGGAAGTGTTCTCTTATTGTGAAAGATGAATGTCTGGTAAGTCTTAACGTATATGCACCGTACACTCACTTAAACATGATTTCATTCATCATTCGTCCACTTAACTGTGGACGTTTTCAATTATCCTGATGTATCGCAGTAGAATATTTCCATTTGAGTATCATTTCTACATCGCACGGTGGATGGAGGATGTTAAAATACTCTTGAATTTTATGAGCAATATTAATCAGTTAGGATTTGTGAAAATTGTGTGTGAAAATTGAGAAATTTATTCATTTAGTGATTGTGGAAAATTTTCAGTGCGTTTGCATTGTTTAGAATTGTGACTCATGGATTTCGCTGTCAGTTATTCTTTACAAAGGAATTATCATTGAACTCACACAGCTTTGTACATGAAAAGTTGATGGTATAATGCTTCCTGTATATAAACGACATGCTGCGGTGTAGAGCCACAATGCCTGAATGTGGATATTCGCAAGTAGCTGCTGGACATTCCTCGTCAGCTCTGTGTGAGCTACTACCCTCCAGGGATAGACAATTTCTGCCGTACAGCGCTGTGTTATTATGCCTATATTTTCCTATGTATTCTAAGACTCATTTTCGGGTACTTCCGGCTTTACTCCGCACCCGATGTTTGTTACTTTGGCCCCACATGGAGCAGGAATGAGTATAATTTAGAAAATGCAATCAATATATGGTGTTTTATTTTTGTCCTCAGTTCTATTTAACATACTTGTTGTTGAACTATGACACTGTTTCATATATTTAATTGTAATAAATAAGAGTTCATTATAACTTATTTTAAATATTTTTTTTGATCATCCTGAGTGAAAATTATGAAGGAACACGTATAAAGGACTTAGATATCCTGGAAAAAAAGAACTGCGGTACGTGTTGTTTACATTTCCCATTAAGGCTCATGTTCCTATAGTTCCCTTTCTTTGTCACACATATAATTCTTGGACATAATACAGGAATAACACAGCTTGAGGTAAGATAGGCTACAACAAGTGACTATAGCATTACTATATCTCTCTACTTTAGATTATGTTAGGTTATAATTAGGGAGCGGATTTATAAGCACTAAACAATGTG
>CM060950.1:213118472-213165972 GCA_030765055.1 Mantis religiosa
CTGCGTCTTCCCATCTGGTGATTCCCATACCCGGAACAGCACGCACTCTCTGGTCTTCAACGAGTCCCATTGAGCCCAGTAAGACATGTAGGTGGCGCTCCACTGTGCGATGTCCGCCTAGGTTGGTCTCGTCCTTGCCTCCAATTCCCTCGAGAGTGGCCCCAAGTCTGCGTCCGCCAGCTGCTCCCTCCTCAGGCCTGCGCTATCCCAGCCTTCCGCAGGCACTGCCGTGACTACTCGAACTGCTGCGGTACGCTCCTTCTCTTCCACTCTTGTGCATTGGACGCACTCCTCTGGACAGGGTCTTCGGGACATAGCGTCTGCGTTACCGTGGCTCTTCCCTCTGCGATGTTTCGAGGTGAAGTCGTACTCCTGCAGCCTCTGAACCCAAAATGGTGTCTGACCTTCCAGTAGCGCCGTCACCATCACCTCGCTCCTCTCGGGGATAACCACGTCTTCGTTCAAAATGACCCTACCGATTCCAAGGCGCTCTTCGGGTTCACGGAGTATAACCTCTTCTCCGTTGAGCCGTAGGACCTTCCTGCCGACGTCGACCGTCGCCTCGTGGCTCCGGAAGGCATCCAGTCCCAGAATCACCTTCTCAGCCACCTTCGCGACGAACACCCACAGACGCACGGCACTCCGTCCCAAGGTCAGCTCCAGCAGGGCTTCCTTCTCCACAGGCAAGGTGTCGTCCGATGCCGTCACAAGCTGGTACGGTCGGCTCGGCTTCCTCGTCGGCAAACCCTTCGCCGCGTCAGATCTGATGATGGTCACGGCTGCCCCGGTGTCCACCAGCACGCGTCACGGCTTACCCAGCCGTCCGCGATGAGGCTGTTATCCATCTGCTGGCTGACGGCGCGGATTGTCACTCGAGGGGATGGTGGAAATGGCGCCGACGTGCCCCTCTCCACGCCGGGCCTTACTCGTTCTTCCGGCTGCTCTTCCTGGTGTGGGCAATCTCTCTCCAGGTGCCCGGGCAGTCCACGCCCCCAACACAGGCCACTAGGTGTTCGCCGGCGTCCCTCGGCTGGTATTCTGTCTCCGGCGTAGCGTACACTCCTCGTTCTCGACGACGGGGTAGCTGTTACCTTGGCCGCCTCCATCCTTAATGCTGCCGTTAGCGCCTCGTGGATTGTTTTATAATCGCCGAGCATTAGGCGCTGACGAATCTCCATGTCCCGTACCTCGTCAACGAATGTGTAGGTAGCATCCCGGGATACGAACTCTGGTGGGAGGTCGACTAGGGCCTTGCTAGCCAGTTGTTCAACTGCCAGGAAGAACTCCTACAGCGTCTCCCCTGGCTGCTGTGACCTTGCCTTTAGCTGGCTGCGGTACGCTGCGGCTTAGCGGTGGTTTCCGAAACGATTCTCCAGGGCCTCCCAGATGTCCTTGGGCGCCGCAGTTGTCTGCACCGCTTTCAGCACTTCCGCGGCCCGTCCCTGGAGGCTGGTTATTAGCTGTGTTGCCTCCTCCTCTGGTGACCATTTGTTGTGCTTGTCCACTGAGTCGAATTGGCGGCGGAAGACCTCAAACTTTGACGCGCCGTCATATTTTGAAGGTTTGACGTGCACCGATGCTGTGTCGCGTCCCGGTGCATTGGCCTTCAAATCCTTCAACCTCCTGCCAATGACGTCCTCCACCATGGTGCTCAGGGACTTGACGCTATTGTCGGTCTTTCCCTCCAGCTCATCAACGCGGCTCGCCTGGTTTTCGACGCGCTCGCCTAACTCTGTGACGTCCTCTTTTACGCCGGCCAACTGTTCTTCAAACTTTGCGGTGAGAGCCTCGTTCGCCGCCTTCATTTCCGTGGCCAGACTGCCGTTCGCTGCTCTCATTTCTATGGTTAACTCGGCCTTCATTCCTTCCATCTTCGCGGTGAGGGTGTTGTTTGTGACTTCCGTCTTTGCCTTTAATTCGCTCATCTTTTCCAAAATCTTTTCCAATGCCGATTCCATGGCCGTTATCCCACTTCTGCCGCCAGTTGTGACTTTGTGGGTTCGTGAAATCAGAGGTCCAATTGCACCACTCAAAAATGTTCTTTATTTCCACCTAGTTACAATGTCACAATTACATAAAATTTCGTAATGTACACAATTACAACTAAGCCAGTTCGTCTCTCTACGTACACTGGGCGCGCCTTACACTACTGCTCGCCACGACTCACTCAACATAACTAACTCCTGTCGCCTCTCTCTAATTGATCGGCGGCCCGAAGTTTCTCGAGATTTCCTTTTATGGAGGGAGAAAACATTCTCGAAGCTTCGCCCTCCTTCGGGCGGCAGGAGGAGGGGGTAAACGAAGACTCAGCTACCCCTGCGATCTCCCCTCCCTCCACCGGCCTTCATTTATTGATCGGCATCGTGAGGTTGCCGCTTGGATTACACTATGTTTCCTCATAGTAAACTGAAGTATTAACTGAAGCAATAGACAGCCCGCCTCTGTAACGGACATGGTAGCGTTCCTGCCTCACGTTCAGGAGGACGCGGGTTCGAATCATGGTGAGGTTCAGTTACCTGGATAAGGTTTTATCCGGGATTTTTCTTTATACTTAAAGACGAAAGTCGGGTAACTCTAAACTCCGTGAACCCGGGACTCGTTTGAGCATCATTCCACCAATGTCATTCATCGTCCGATACGACTTGACGTTGGAGGACTTAAGTTAAAAAAAAAGCAATAGACTGGTACGTAAGTATTAATATGCAACCCAGCTTTAAGCCTTGTTCTCACGGAAGCAATTTTTTCAGCATTTTTCCAGATCGAAAATGCCTTACTCGATGAAATTTATTTAAAATGTGTTTCACTGCCTTGCAAAGGTGCATTACACAAAACTGCCTTATACCTTATAAGTATTGAAATTAAGACAAAAAATTAACTATATGAAATCATGAACATTGGAGAGCAGAAAAAGTAAAAATTTTCTACAATAATAATTAACGTTTAATGTAAAAAACTATATTATGGATATGTTTATAAACGGTTTTTCTGTAAAGCCAAGAGCTTTAAATATTTTTAAAATGCATCATAACTAACTGTTTTATTAGGACAATGAATCTATACGATAAAACATTAGTATGTAAATAACAATGCAAGAGATAATCTTCAAAAATTTCCTAAATATTACTATTACTACCATTAAATTAAATTACTAAATTTTAACAAAAACTTGTATACTGTAGATTTTCCAAATGTTACATATAAATTACCTTAAAATAAAAACCCAGGATAATTTTATGTACCTAGATTAAGCCTGTGAAATATATACCGAACATACCGAATTTCATTATCTACCACAAAAACTGCAGCGCAAAGAGCTTTAACGGAAGAAAAAAGTTGAAAATATGAATGGCAAGAATACACACGTGAAAGATCAATCAAATCAAAATCCTTCAGCTGGGTAGGAACATCATAAATTGCACGAGCTAGCCACGGTGCAACTTTGAGATTTGGGAATGTCCAAATCGTCTGTCCTAATGAAATTATTCATTGAATTTCTTCATAAAATTGCTCAAGCATTTATTCATATTAGTGTATTATGCATATTTTAACTCTATCATGGCATATGAATGCAACTCAGTAGAAAGTAAACGAGTATGTCTTATGCAAAAGAAGATGATGAGGATCATTTCTAACACCCACTGCAGACACGTCTGCGAAGATACTTTTAGAAGATTGAAGATATTAACCCTTCCTTGTATGTATATATTCTCGAGCCTAAAATTCTCAGTATAGAATTGGATCTCATTAATAACAAACAATGAAACTCATAGAATAAGCACTAGACAAATGTGTAACATCCATCATGCCAGCGATATACTTTCTTGCTTCCAGAAACGCGGGAAACCATCAAAATATTCAACACACTTCCTAATGATCTTACAGAAAAAATTATTTTAGTGCTTTTGAAATTGTTGCTAGGGAGTACCTATGTTCAAAATCATTTTATATTGTTCAAGATCATCTAAATGACAAATTATCTTGATAACCCTGAAATAGAATCTAGCTGTTGTAATAACAAATCATTGTCAATTCATATTTTATACCTTTTCAAAGGCTATTTTAATGTAAATGTATTGAAGCATTGACAAAAAATGTTATCCATTACAATTCTAAAAGCTGGAAGTAAAAAACAAATAATAAAATAATTAAATGAAAAATGAAACTACCAAATTTCCAAACTATATTGCTATATACACATTTGCTAATCAGCAGGTATCATATATAATTATTCCTGCCTTGTTTTACATATTGTCTATATACAATGTGTCCTTTACGTTCGATATTCAAACATATATGCTATTAAACAGTACAGTTCTTTGACATCTTCAATGTTCACAGGTCTTTGTGGCTACTATTTGTAATTTTTAATTTATTTCTCATCTTTCCTTTTACAACATCAAATGGAAAACCAAAATGAAGATTAAAATTATAAAATCCATACTGAAAAATGCCATATATTCATAAATCCTGGAAATCCTATGATGTTGCCCACCATTGAATAAGAATTCGCTCCCCATACACCTAACCCTGGGTTTTTGTTTATTGGAGGCACTCTACTCCTTTTTACAGATTCTGCAATTTCACCTATCCAAGTCTATATTTTTCTCTTAATTGTTCTTAGCCATCTCTCTTTAACTTTCTCTAAATAATTCCCTATATTTCTCCTGTTCTTTTCCCCTTTTACTGACAAATTTTTCCTAATTACTACTTCAACCCCCAAATTGTCCCATTTACGTAGCCCAGCCTGCTCTCTCCATATCTTTGTTTGACTACAATATAATATACAATGGAAATCTGCATTCTCTTCTCAACACAATGGACATTTATCTAGCTCCTTCTCTTGACCTATACCTTTCAAGTTTCTCACTCCTGTTCTCGCCCTAACTTACTACATATGTCTATATATCCTTCCCTCCCCCAGGTTGTTTTTATTTCTCTATATAATCTCAGTGAGCTTTTGTCACTTGTATTGGCAAAAATATATTGTCTATCAATATCTTCTAATCTTAGCTTAACTTCTTTCCAGAAGCCTCTATACCCATACTCTGCATGTATCCAAGAATGACCCATACCTATCTGCTTCAACACGTCATTCATTTTAAGCGCCAAAGACCCACCCCAGTTACTTCTCTTTTGAATATGAAAACATTCTTTAATAATATTGCCGTCTTCCAAGTTAGTGAGTTTGTATAAATATGTCATAGCCCTTTACAAGATTTGTGGCTTGTAATAAAGGCAATGAAGGCAAGAGTATCTAATCATAGTTATAATATTATACGACTTCAGAACTTTAGTTTGTGATATCGTCACATATAAAACAAGTGACTGTTCTATTAGATACATGTAAAATAATGTTCAAATACCAGAGATGAAAAACATAAAAGATTCAAAGCATAACATTAATAAGTTAAAAACTTTAAAAAACGCTGTGTAATAAAATCGAACAGTTCTCGAGTGTCAATCTGACTGTCATAAATTTTTAAAGTGAAGACGTTCTCTCCTACATACTTATAGTAAATAGGGGAGGTATTGTATTCCACCCAAACATTCGATATCCAGAGTCACTGGACCTTTTTTTTGTAATTTTACGTCCTCCAACGTTAAGTCATATCGGACGATGAATGGAATAGATGAAATGACGCTCAAATGAGCCCAGGGTCCATAGAGCTTAGAGTTACCCCACATTCGTCTTTCAGGATAAGGGAAAACCCTGGGAAAAACCTTACCCAGGTAACTCACCCTGACCGAGATTCGAACTCGGGACCACTTGAACGTGACGCAGACTCGCTACCACCACGCTACCGAGGCGGGCATCACTGGACATACATGATTTCAGACCAAATCAGCATCTTTCAAGGATCCGGACAAGAAGATTTTAAAAATGTCTCCCACTCCAAACTGCCCCTTACATGAAACATTCCTTTAAAATGTTGATAAACTCAAATGTCAATAAAAATGTTGATTAAAATACCATGTGCTTAAGATATTTTCATTTCTAAGAATGTCCTCTTTATTCCAAATGGCTTTTGCATAATGGTAAACTGTAACTTTTTTTTTTTTTTTTTTTTTTTTTTTTTTTGTAATTTACGTCCTTCAACGTTAAGTCATATCGGACGATGAATGAAATTGGTGAAATGATGCGCAAATCAGTCCGGGGTCCTTGGAGCTTAGAGCTACCTGACATTCGTCTTTAAGAATAAGGGAGAACCCCGGAGAAAACCTTATCCAGGTAACTCACCCTGACCGAGATTCGAACTTGGGACCTCTTGAACGTGAGGCAGGCACGCTACCCTATATGCTACCGAGGCGGGCTAGACAAACTCATAAGTTTCTCTCCAACACAGGATAAATTTACGTAAATCAATTATTTTTCTGGAACGAGGCTTTTCCGACTTATTCCGTGATATTTGTTTAAATTTTCGAATACTTACATTTTTCTCAAATAAGAATACATTAAACTTTGTCTCCTGGCAGAGCAAAAACGAAAAAATTTCCATTAAAATCTACTGTATTCCCATATTCACCTTTACCTACAAAAAATTAGCATTAAGAAAAATTCTGCAAATTTTCATTTCGATTAACACTGTGTGCCTGCCTCTGTAGCGCAGGTGGTATCTTGTCTGCCTCACGTTAAAGGGTTCCAGAGTTCGAATCTCGGTCAGGATGAGTTATCTGAAGAAGGTTTTTATCTGGGGTTTCCTCCATACTGAAAGATAAAATTATGGCAACTCTAAGCACTGTGGATCTTGGGCTCATTTGAGCATCATTTCATTCATCGTCTAATACGACAACGTTGGAGGACTTAAATTAATAAAAAATTAACAAGGTGCAGTTAGATTTATAAAAATGTTTTGTACAAGAGTAGAGAAAGTCGTGTGGGTGCATACATAATTTTGTTATTATTAATGCTTTGCTATTTGTACCCTAAAGGGATGTCTCTAACATAGTTGTTGCATGTAGAACTGGAGTAGAAGGTCACGTGGTTCATGTACAATATACTTTATCAAAATATAATTGCTGTTTTTGTCGCTACTGCCAAGGAAGATTTTCACGGACAGTTTCTGGTACACATATTCCCTGTCGTTAGACAGTGAACGGTTCCTCTGTCTCCTCTTCGTCCTTTCGCCTCTGGAGCGGGGATTGCAGGGGCGTGTTGCTGTTTCCTTCATTGTCACACGACTATTCAAAACTTCAGAACTTTTCTTTAACAATTCAACTCTCTCTACACCATTATTGGTAACTCTTCACAAACACAGCACTACTAATTTCCCTATGCAAAAGCTATGTACCAACATACCATAACAAAATCAGCAAGTCTGACGTAACCTTCGCCGCAAGAACCGTAATTTGTAAAAAATAAAAGAAATAAACAAGCTTGTTCTATTTAAGTTTGAGTGGCACAATGTTGGTTCCGACCGCTTTATGTTTGATAGTGAAGGACTGTATGTCCAGGCTAGGATTAATAAAGCGAACAAGTACGGACTCATGAAGAGATAAGCTCAAGAGGTCGATGTGCAAACTTCATGTCGGCGTGATCTGTTCAACAGGGTTCAACGGTTTTTAGACGCCATTCACAAGAAGCTGTGTGCGTGGGAATACTTTGTGATAACAGTGGCGCCTGAATAGCTTGCCCTGCATAAGATGGGTACTAGTACGATCCCGGTTGATTGCATATTTTGGTCACTACAACGTTTTTGGACTTCCTTATTTAATTTATCACGGTAGAAAAGAACACCACCAGTTGTCTGCTTACAGTTTGTGTGCTGAACTTTATGAGATCGAATCAGCGAAAATGACACTTTTAAAGTTACTTTCTGAATCAATAACACTAAACTTGCCAACTCTGCAGCATAGGTGGCAGGTGTATGCCTCGTGTTCAAGAGCTCCCGAGTTCGAATATCGGTCAGCCTGAGTTATCTAGATAATGTTTTTTTTTCCCCCTGGACTTTCTCTGATCCTGAAAGATGAATGTCGGTGACTGTAAACTCTTTGAATCCTGGGCTCATTTGCGCATCAGGACGGCACGTTGGCCGTGGTAGCTCAAAGGTTAAGAGCGACTGGACGGAAACCAGGAGATCCGTGGTTCAAATTCCGGCCATGGCATTGAATTTTTCATGTTGGCTCTATCCATAAAAGTCCTAGCCTATGTACGGCTAGTGCGGAGAAATTATTAATTTGCATGAATAAACTAAAATAATAAGAGTTAAATGTTGAAGCCTGGGACTTAAGTACTTACGAGATTAAGTCGCAACAAACGGTGTATCTCGGATGTGACAGCCCCAAGTGGTCTACCGGGGAAATATATGAGTCAACTGGAGAATGTAATGTCAGGACGGCACGTTGGCCATGGTAGCTCAAAGGTTAAGAGCGACCGGACGGAAACCAGGAGATCCGTGTTTCAAATCCCGTCCATGGCATTGGTGCTAATTTTGTGACGTAACTAAGCATTGTTCTATTTAAAAATATGTATATTTGTTAAAAAAATACACTTTTAGAGTTTTGTTAAGATCTGCTTATGTACTAAAAGTATGAGCCACAGACTACCAATCAATGCTGAGAAAATTGCACATCAATAACACTGGTCAACAAAATTTAAGTTGTCTAATGTTAAGGAAAGTATAAAGGGTGATTCTTACTGAATTTTGTGTGCTGATTACAAATCATTTTGCAAACTTTTTCCTTTACCCATAGTTTTTTAGCAATTGCATTAACAATATTTCTTGTAATTATACAGTTAATATGTGTAACACCTTAGCTTGAGTACATTTTACATATCTAAAATGTATGTGAATTAGACTTTGGACTGTACTTTGCTTGAGGAACATCTCTGTGGAGTGTCCAGGAGTAGTCTGCCAACATATTTGGACACCATTTTCCCTGGTAGCGTCTTTCCATTTTAGCGATGTCCTGTTGGAAATGCTCGCCATGTTCGTCACTGACAGCGTCGAGGTTCTCAGGAAAGAAGTCAATATGGTAGTCCAACATGTTTATTTTAAAGGACATATTACATCCTATGACCATGTAGTTTTCAATCAGCTTACTGACAAGTTTTGCGTAATGTTCAGTCTTATGTTTTCCAAGAAAGTGATATTGTTTTGAAAGAGAACCATGTAGCTCGTTCTTGCATATTTAAAAGGCTTTCAAGCTGTGAATCATTCATAAATTGTCTAATTTGAGGGCCAACAGGTATTCCCTCTTATTTTTGCTTCGTTGATCTTTGTAAAATTAGTTTTCAGGAACAGAAATGCACTCCCATCACGATCCATTGCTTTCACAAAGTTCTTAAGCAAACCTATTTTGATGTGTAATGGAGGTAATAAGATTTTATCAGCAGTGGTTCGTGTACAAAATTTGCCTCTCCTGGGTTGAATGACGCTTTGGTCAACTTTTTTTTTAACATGATTGCTTTTGTCTCTACTATCTCACATGCACAAGAAACATCAAAATTCTGTATAAGCAAGTGTAATCTCATTATGATAGCTATTACTTTAAAAACTGCACGTATCTCCATGAGTAGACATCATATCAGATACTGCCTAGAAAGAGCTGTATGTTCATATAACTCTCCTTCACACCAACTGCATGGGCCATAGGAATGGATGGAAACCTGTTTCCATTATATAGCAAGATTTCTTTCAAACTTGTTTTCGAAAAGTCATAGAAAACGCGCCAATCTTCAGGCTTATGTTTAAAACCCAGAGACTCCATCAAAGAATTGACATCATTACAGAACAATAGGTCCTCCTGTTTAGAAAATAAGTGCTCAAAGTCCTTTTATGTCAACAAAAAGAAGCAATTTTGGTGCCATCCTGCAGGAGATAGCAGCCTTTCAAAATTTAACCAAGTAATCGGATTTTACTTTGAGATAATATGAGGTCAGGAACCAAATCATTTAGATCTCCCTTGGTTAATAAGTGTGACTAGTTTATGGCAATTCCTTCCACAAAATCTGGGTCACTTAGTTGTAATTCGCTAATGTCATCAGCACTTTCGAAATTTTCAGTCAAATTACTGCCATCTGACGGAGTAGGTACGGGAAGGCCTGGTCCATGGGGCACTGGTCGAATTGCTGATTCCAAAGATGGATATTTAAGAGTGTGTTTGGATTTGGAACTTATTCCAGATATATTTGTCAAGTAAAAGTAACAGTCAGTTATAATATAATCCTTAGTTTCCCGCCATATTATAGAAACTGCAAAAGACATATGTCGGTTCCCTTTTAACCACCGGTTAATAGTGTTGTACATTTGGCACAACAGATTTCTGGAGCCCAAAACTTATTCTCATCAATTTTACTGTCGAAATGACACTCATAAGGTCTTTAAGTTCGAGAAGTCAAATTTCGCCTCTGTGCTTTTAAAGTGAAATCACCAAAAATGTAACACAAATTTGGAGACATTTATCCTCCCAATTCCCAATGCTTAAGAAAACACACTATCGGAAACACTACACCTGTTAATTTACAGCTGAGAACACACAGGATTAGCTTCTATTGGCTGCTACTCCTTTGGCAACTGTACACAGCAGTTTGTATCTGCAACAAATCTTCCCTGTCTGCTCTTGGAGTAAACATTCATCTGGATGGTAATTTCATAGATTTGGAGAGGCTCATTGTTGGACATTGTCATTCCTGAAGTCACAGACAACAATCACCTAAAGAAACTATGTCATTTGTTGACCAAATAAAACTACTTTCCTTTAATCAGCACATTTACTGCCCTACGTTAATAATCATAATAGTTCTTTCAATATTACAAAAAATTGGTGGGTGATGGGGCATTTCCAACTTGAATTTTGGATTTGGCACATGCAAATACGTCAGAATCAGCAGAAATTATTTATTTAACATTTTCATTGTTGACCTGTGTAATTTGCACTTTCCAATTCAGAAATATTTGGAGTTCAATAGATAGAGTCAACATGAAGAATTCATTGCCATGACCAGGATTTGAACCGTGGTTCAAATCCCGGCCATTGCATTGAATTTTTCATGTTGACTCTATCAGAAACCTTGGCCTATATATGACTAGTATGAAGAAATGATTAATTTCCATCAATTAACTAAAATAATTTGGAGTTAAGGTTTTAGGTAATTCATCTTATAAGGTTTTAAACGAATCTTTAAACTTATAAACTCTTGCGAAATGCTGAAGGTGAAATGCTCAGTCATAGACTCCCTTGAGATGCTAACTTTGCAGATTTCATTAAAATTATTCCATTTTTTCAAATCAAGGAGAACAGCCAACTTAAAAATATACCATTTATTTAATACAAAAACCTTAACATAATATGCATGTGACATTAAAATGCAATTAGTATTTCTTCTTCAGCTTCTTGTACCACACTATCTGAAGAAACCTCCTCAATCTTTTTCCAATGCTGCAAGATCCTCATGTGCTTCAGGGAATTATGCTTCCTCTTTACCCTCATCAACATACCAATGGACAATGGCTTTCTTTGAAAACTGTAAATCAAACTTGTGATCAAGGCGCTGCCATGATTCTAATATTACATACACACGGTCTCTTCACTTTGGCAACATCAAACACTACTGACTGTGGCTAAGAGTTGATGCCAATTTTGAAACCTCTAAGGCACCAGTCCACAAACTAAACTCAACGCCGAGATTTTATCATGTTAATTGCATAGTTTATATATTTGGGTACCACATCCCCTCTATATAAGAGGCAACATGACATTTGCCATGGCTAGGGTCACATTTAACCCATTCGCATCATGTGATGACCAGGGCTCGTCACGAACCATTTTGGCATTTGATTCTTATGACGAGCTCAGCTTGCATGCTACAATGCTCCATAAAATTCCAAGTAGTTTATGTCCCTTCTCATAGATGTCATATGTATACCTCTAATTTTAATCACTGATATGCGATGTTTGTAATTTTTCTGACTATAACGTCAGCAGCTGTGTTTAAACTGAGCAAACACAATTTTATTTTAGTGTTATTTCCCTCGCCTCAGTAGCAATCATGGCCACAAAGAAAGTTCGCGCGGATGACGAAGACGGTTTAAGAAAATTGATACAGTGAATGTGACGATTTTTCAGAATATGAAACAGAACCTGAAGAAGTTTCTAGTGACAGTAGAGATAAATTTAGTGAAGGAAGCAGCGAGGAAAGTAACAATGAAAGCAGTGATGACGCGCCAGGCCTCTAGAAACGTTCGCATTACGACGCAGAGGAATTACTGTTACTGGATTTGGACTAAAACTGACAATAACCCCATTCTCCACCCATTTACGGCAAATAGTGGTGTTTGTAGAGCCTTACTGGACAAGTATTCGACAGAGATGCCCTCTGCACTTTCAATATTCTCAGAATACATGGAACCCTTATTCGATAAAATATGTGACGAACAAAATGCTTATGCAACAAGGCAGTTGAACAATCCCAACAGAAAAGTGTTGAAAGACGATGACAAATGGTTTAGCACTATGGCAGATTAAATTAAGGCCTACATAGCTTTAGTTATTCTAATGTCTCAAGTGCGAAAATCAGGTATTCAGTTGTACTGGACCAAAAACCGATACCTTGGCACTCCAATTGTTCGTGAAACAATGAGTAGGGAGAGATTCAAATTGATTTCCCGTTTCTTGCATTTCACAGATGTAAACAAAGAAAACCATTTTGATAAGCTGAAAAACATTAGACCTATAATACAGCACTTCTCTTCCAAATTTTCAGAATTATATCACCCATGTCAGGATATTGCTCTATATGAAAGTCTAATGAAATTCAGGGACAGTCTTTCATTTGATCAGTGTAATAGATCCAAACGAGCAGGATTTGGCATAAAAGTTTACAAAATTTGTTAATCTAGTTCAGGTTACTGCCTTTATTTCAGAATCTATGTAGGTGAAGATATAGTAGATTCTAGTCTTCCTGCCTGTACCAATGTAGTGCTTCGTATGTGTGAACTATTATTGAACCTGGGTCAGACGTTATTTTTAAATAAGCAAGCAAGCAAGCAGGCAGGCCGGGCCGGGCGGGCCGGGCCGGGCGGGCCGGGCCGGGCCGGGGCGAACGGGCGGGCCGGGCCGGGCCGGGGCGGGCCGGGGCGGGCCGGGCCGGGGCGGGCGGGCCGGGCCGGGCCGGGGCGGTCGGACGGGCCGGGCCGGGGCGGGCCGGGCCGGGGCGGGCCGGGCGAGCGGGCGGGGCAGGCCGGGCCGGGCCGGGCCGGGCCGGGGCGGGCCGGGGCGGGCGGGCCGGGCCGGGCCGGGCCGGGGCGGGGCGGGCGGGCCGGGCCGGGCCGGGCCGGGCCGGGGAGGGCGGGCGGGCCGGGCCGGGGCGGGCCGGGCGAGTGGGCGGGGCAGGCTGGGCCGGGCCGGGCCGGGGCGGTCGGGCGGGCCGGGCCGGGGTGGGCGGAGGGGCGGGCCGGGCCGGGCCGGGGCGGACGGGCGGGGCGGGCCGGGCCGGGGCGGGCCGGGGCGGGTGGGCCGGGGCGGGGCGGGCGAGCCGGGCCGGGCCGGGGCGGGCAGGCGGGACGGGCCGGGGCGGGCGGGCGGGCCGGGCGAGCGGGCGGGGCAGGCCGGGCCGGGCCGGGCCGGGCCGGGGCGGGCCGGGGCGGGCGGGTCGGGCCGGGCCGGGGCGGGGCGGGCGGGCCGGGCCGGGCCGGGCCGGGCCGGGCCGGGCCGGGCCGGGGCGAGAGGCGGGCCGGGCCGGGGCGGGCGGGCGAGGGGGAGCAATTTGCAGTTTAGTCTCATTACACCAGTTGGCTAATTTTGATGATATAAAATTGGCCTTAGTTTCTAGTTGTAAACTTGAGTCGCCTGCTATCAGAAAAATTACATCATCCGCATATGCTATTATATTAACTACATTTTCAAAATTTTCTAACAAAGTTTCCATCACAATGTCCCAAAACGTGGGGCCCAGATCAGATCCTTGTGGACAACCTTTACTGATACTTTTATAGATCTTCTGGTTGATGCCTTGAATATATACTTTCCTATTACCACAATAACTCAAGAGTAATCTATATATGGGATATGGATAGTTAAGTTTTCTTAGCCTTTCAAAGAAGAAAGGCCACCATAGATTGTCAAAGGCTCCTGAAATATCAACTGATAATCCAATTATATACTTATTTGTACAGCGAGTCATGGAGTCCATGATATCAATGATAGCGTCCTCGGTAGATCTTCCTTTTCTAAAGCCATACTGCCTATTATTCATTCCTATCATAGTCCCATATTCTATTATCCTCTTATTAATTAGATGTTAAAAGATCTTGCCCATTGAGTTTAACAGGCAGATTGGTCTATATGACTTTGGTTTCATCGGATCTTTATCAGAAACTTTCTTTAGGACAATAACCCTAGCCTCTTTCCATCAATCTGGAAAATATCCTCTCCACAGACAATCGTTAAAAATACTGGTAAGTTGTGGTATTAACGTATCATGGAGGGTCATTAAGACTTCATTCGGTATATTGTCCGGACCACAGGACTTCTTCTTCTTTAACTTTTTGAAGATTACTTTTACTTCTGATATATCAAAAGGATATGTTAAATTGAAGTTATTATAATCAAATTTCATATTAAGTCGACATAATGTGTTTTGGAAATTATCCGAGGATATATCGTCATCGGGCAATAGAGTATCCAAAAGTAATTTCGTGGTTTCCTCCCAATTTGAGGTCATACTACCATCATGTTTTTCTAAAGTACTCAAAATTTCAGGTTTCTTAATCTTGTGCATAATGATTTTATAAGGAATTCCCCAAGTGTTATTATCTAAATGGGTTTCCACAAATGTGATCCAGGATTTTTGTCTAGTGTCTAACAATAGTTGTTTAAATTTAAATTTGGCATTTCTATAGCGATTTAGGTTTGCTTGTCTATCTGATTCAATCACGGATCTTTGATAAATTTTTCTAAGTTTCCTCATTTTTCTCCTTGAAGTTTCCAAGGCATCATTCCAAATATTGTCTGAGAACTTCTTTACTCTCGAATGAGGTACTGATTGCTTAATAGCATAATCAATATTATAAATTAGATTATTTAATTCAAAAACACCAAAACATCTATTTGAAGAATTGAAAATCTCCTTCACTTGGTTCCAATTAGCTTGGGAAAAATTTCTTTTTCCACTTTTATCTTGACAGGCAAATTGTGAATTAGTACTTATGGTATAGTAAAAATAGATCATTCTATGATCACTGGAAGTCATATCCTGTCCTACTTTCCATCCATAAATATTTTTTAAACTTTTACTACTGCAGAGTGTCAAATCGATGTTAGATGAAGCCCCTTGACGATTTTCAAATGTTGGTGGATTATTACCTTGATTTACTACATGCAAATTTAATTCTGAAATAACATCTTCCATCTTCTCACCCCTTGCATCCCTATATTCATTATACCACCATAATGATTTCGCATTAGAATCCACAGTATGAATTATTTCATGATGCCGAAAATAATGTTGTATACTCCTAACTCTATTTATATATGGCTCTATTTCTTCACTCCATTGAAAATAATAATTAGCTAAACTAAATCTACCATTCTCATGTGAGATTTCCACACAGTTGGTATGCGAATCGGAAAATTGTGTAATGTTCACGACTTGAAGATTGGAATTAACAATAACAATTGCAGCCATGGGTTTAATATCTCCAATTATTACCCTAGCCATTGCAGGCAAATGAACTAATGTTCCATTTGCTGTATAGGGTTCTTGAATGCAAATAATATCGAGATTTAATTCCTTAATCAACTTTCTTATCTCTGCCATCACCAATTTGCTTCTTTGGGCATTAATTTGAGCAATTCTTAAATTTTTACAATAATTATAACAATCAGGATTCATGGCAATGAATAGATTTATTTAAATTGATCATATTTGCTATGTGCTGCATACTGCCCTTCTGCTGATTGATAATATTCCTTAATCATATTTGTCATATTTTGCCCCACTAATCTGCTGGAGGATGAACTCTGATGTAGACTATTCGAACTTCGAGACTGTGCTGATGTTTTCAAAGATTTACTTTGCTTTTTGCTGCTGACTGTTCTGGATGTAGATTTATGTTTACTATGGGATTCATAGGTAGCACCTTTAACAAGGGTTTTGAAAACATTGATACCATTCTTAGAGGGTTGGGATTTAGAGGAATTTGATACTTTCGGGATAATAGGAGTGATGGATTTAGGAGCCTTGGATTGAATAATTTTAGAATAAGTGGAACCATCATGTCTAATGTGAGCATAGCAATATGGCCAAGGCTGACTATGATCAATTATTATTTTACCATAACATTTAACAAAATGGCTATAAATTTCTTCGAGATCAAAGACTTCATTCCTTCTACTGAAGACTATATATAACAGATTTAATAATTCCTCCGGATCTGTTGTGATATTATGAACCCTTAACTCCATTCTGTCAATGGCATCAGGTAATGGAAAAACAATTGATTCCCCTTTCTCATGTAGTTTCCTTATCACATGTCGTAATGCTGCTAATAAAATTTTTGTTTCCTCCAATCTACTAAGTTGCATTGCATTTTCAATGCCATTATAAAAATTTATGGGGAATTTTGATGATGTGTCTAATTTTATACCAACGTCATGTTCGCTTTCTTCTATATCCATTATAGCTTCGTAATCAACGGGTATCTTGATTGGATTACTTAATTCCGATGCTAATATATCACATTTATTAAAATTAATTTTGGTTTTGGAATAACTTCATCTACAAACGATACAGTTTTTGATATCGCTTTGTCCATCTCTTCATTACAATTTTTTTTATTTATTTTACATTTAGGTGGTAACTGTGGCTTGAATGGAAGATCACGAGAATTGTCTTGATGGTCGGAAGATGTATTGATATCCATTTGATCATAACTTTTAATAAAAGGAATCTCCGTTTGGACTCCATTATCATCCATATTACTTCTATTTAGTTGCGATAACTTGAGTTTATGTTCAGTACTCCCCTACAGCAACAACAGGGGAAAGCTTGATTCAGGAGTGGAGGTTAGAACGACTACCATCTGACAGAGCCGAGAATAAGTTTCAAATCGCAGGCGTATGCACCATCTGCCCAGCGTTGACCAACACACAGACCCGGAGTCTTCTTGTCAAAAGAAATAGGGAGACGAAAAATAGGAAATAATATGCTCCTCCACAGGAGAGAAAGTCTCCGGGGGCGAGACGCAGGGGTTGGCCGAAGGTCCCCACACCCTCCCTGGACAGGTTTATGACACCCCATGTCAGTACAGTTACAGACCATTCAAAAACATTCTGACGGCTTGCCACTGTCCTTCACGAGCACAACGACACCCATCTAAGCTGCGTGGAAATAAGATACGATACACTGAACATTGTGCTCGCAAACGCTTACTTTCAGCCCAGCCAAGACATTGAAGGACACATACGCAAAATCAGACGACTCCACCTAGATACACGGAAACCAGTGCTGCTAACAGTAGACGCCAATGCAAAATCTTACACCTGGCACAGCAAAATCACCGACGAAAGAGGAAGGCTTTTGGAAGACATGCTGACGGAGTTAAATCTTCAGGTGATAAACGAACCAAATAACCCTCCAACATACATAGGCCGCGTAAATGTATCAGTCAACATAGACATTACAGCGATCACCAGAGGTCACGTACAGGTCATTAAGGACTGGAGAGTAACAGACCAACAAACTACCAGTGACCACAATGCCATTTTCTTTAGACTGGAAGGAAAACAGAGCGCACAAACTAGCGGAAGGAATAAACACTGGAGATTTAACTACCGCAAGGCCAACTGGCAGGGACTACGGGATTCCTTCATCTGTCCACCACCCCTGGAAGAAGGTGGAGATGTCGACGCGGCAGCAGAAGCGCTCACACACGCAATCGTAACCAGTATGAAAGCGTCAATACCCATAACAGCCGAGAGTACAAGGCCTACAAACGACATCTGGAACATTAAGCTTCAAAGATTTAGAAGAAACACACGTCAGGCCCGTAAAGCATACCAACGTGCGAAAACTGCAGAGGAAAGAGATGTCCGCCTTATCATATACAGAAGAAGAAAAGAAGCCTATGCTAAACTGTTAGGCAAAACACGAGCCTCATGTTGGAAAGCTTTTACGGAGAACTGCCTCGAAAAAGACGCCTGGGGCTTGCCCTACAGAATCATGAGTGAAAAAATGAAATACCACCCAACATCAACACTCAAAAATCCAGACGGGACAACAACAACCACCTGGGAAGACACGGCACAGCTATTGCTGGACACCCTCATCCCGCAGGACAGGCCTACAGACGACCTAGACGAACATAAACTTACAAGAGCCGCCGCACACCATTTGAACCATGACAACGGAAACGCAGAGTCCTTCACTGCATCAGAAATTTCAACAGCAATATCTCGACTAAAACGGCGTAGAGCCCCAGGACCGGATAAAATAAAAAACGAAGTGGTACAGGCACTCTGCAATCAAATTACACCATGCTTGAGAAATATACTCAACGAATCACTGAGACAAGGGCGAGTGCCCAACATCTGGAAGCAAGCCAACCTATTCGTCCTGAAAAAAGGCACAGATCGAGACCCAGCTGATCCGAAGTCTTACAGGCCGATTGCACTACTCAACACCTTGGCAAAAGTGCAAGAAATGCTAATATGCAGCCGACTAGAACTCGTCAGGGAGCAATTCGGCTTGACGAACACGCAATTCGGCTTCAGAAAGAACAGATCATGTGCGGATGCTCTGAACTATATCCTCGACATAACTGAGGAAACGCAAAATAAATATGTCTTAGGCGTCCTCGTCGATATCGAAGGAGCATTTAACAACTTATGGTGGCCGGCCTTATTCGTGGAACTTCAACACATTAAATGCCCAAATAACATCTACAACACAATTGAAGACTACTGCCGAAATAGAGTAATCCGCTACAGCAATGGGAATGACTGCATCACAAGAGAGCTAACTAAGGGCTGCCCGCAAGGATCGGTGTGCGGGCCTATGTTCTGGGACATAGGTCTTGAGCCAACTCTGCGCAAGCTCGGAGCCCAGGAAGATCTTCTTGCACATGCGGCATACGCAGATGACATTATACTCCTCTTCTGCGGAAACAACAGAAAGGATTTAGAGAGAAAGGCCACAAACACCTTGACCATTCTACAAGAGGAGCTAACGAAAGCCAAATTGAAAATATCCACCAGTAAGTCACAATACATCCTTCTGAAAGGAAAGCTCCTCCGTGACCCTTGCATAAAACTTGGTGCCGCCCGGATCCAAAGATCCACATCCGTAAACTACCTTGGCGTAATGTTACAAGAAGGGCTTTTGTTCAAGACACACATCGACTACGTCACGCAAAAGGCGCACAATGTCCTAGCCAAAATTGCAAGATTAGGCAAAAACTACGGCACCATCCCATTCAAAGTTGTCGTCCTATACAACAACAACCTGCTTAGCTCAATCGTTGGACACGCTGCCAGTGCCTGGGCACATCGGCTGCACCTGAAAACCGCCAGTACAGAACTACGTAAGCTCCAACGTAGAATCCTAATAATGATGACAGGAGCATTTTCTACGACACCAACTGACGCTCTCCTCGTGGTGCTAGGGCTATTTCCTCTAGATCTGGAGATTCGCCGGAGAGCTGCATGCTACTGGCTACGCAAGAACAACAACATTCGGGCAGCACAATTAGCTGGCGGAGTAGTGCGCGATGAGCTAGAAATTAAGGAAGTGCTAACTGTTGAATGGCAACAAGAATGGGATGTGAGCACAACCGGCAGGCGTACGTACGACATCCTACCAAATATCGAAGAACGCCTGAAAATGAAATTCCTACAACCATCCAGAGGCCTAATACATTATTTGACTGGTCATGGCCCATACTCCAGCTACCTCCACAGATTCCACCTGAAAGATACAGAAAACTGCCGATGTGGAACAACCGAAACACCGGAACATGCAGTATGGGAATGTCCACTGACAATACGACATAGGACAACAGCGATGTCGTACGTACAGGACAAGTCAATTCATGAAATAATAAGAAGCAGACGACTCTGGACTTGGTTTGATAAAGCGGCAAACACCTTCTCAATTAAGGCAAGGGAAGAATTCATCAATGGAAGACAACTTTAAAAACACTCTCGACCAAGACAAACTACCGGCGATGACAATTAATTAGGTTAAGTTAAAATTAGGAATTAAATAAGCTAATATTAGAAATTAAGTATACTTATATGTAAAGTTAATTGTAAGTACTCCTAGGGTACCTCAAAATAATAAAACATTGTAAAACAAATGTATAAAAACGGAATAAAGAGTGGAATACAGTCTGGTTTGTAAAATAGGCACCAGAGTCCCAGAATTAAGGAGGCCGAGGTCTTGCTGTCGAGCAAGATCTCGGCCTTTTTTTTTTTATGTACCTTTATGATTGATCATCTGAGAGCTGTAATTGGATATGATGAAGAAGGAGGCGAAAAGGTTTTGAGAATAGGGCAGATAAATGCACAAAACTCGAAAACAGTGATGATGGAGTTACGCACTTTAATCACAGATATGCACTTAGACATATTATGCATACAAGAACCCTATACAATACGGGGGAAACCGGCTTATATTTCAGCAACAACCAGCTATGTATGTGACGGCGATAACCCACAGGCAGCAATACTAATAAATAATAAAAATATACAAATATTAAAGATCGCACAGGCATGTGACAAGTATGTCAATTGTATACAGATTATGTACAAAAGGCTAGATTTTATACTATGTAATCACTACTACCAGTATAAGGATGATGTGGAGGTACATCTGAGCAGAACAAAACAAATATTAGAAATATTTCCTACGAACGCGATCATATATACAATGGACGCAAACGCCAAATCTAGATGGTGGTACAGCAAAAACCCAGACGTGAGAGGAGAGAGGTTGGAGGAAGTTATAGCTACTTATGAATTGGAAGTACTAAATCAACCGCAAAACCCATTCACCTTTGAGAACAGAAAGGTTGCGTCAGAAAACATTGATGTCACTTTAGCAAAAGGATACATACGTAATAAAATAAGGAATTGGAGAGTGGGTCAACAGTTAACTACAAGTGACCACAACCTAATCTACTTCGATATAGCTTCCGTAGTCGGCCAATCAGTAGAGAGAAAAGGCAGAATAATGTACCAAATTAAGGATGCCGATTGGGGTAAGGTGGAAAGAAGCTATATACAATTTAACAATGAAGACCTTGAGTATGACTGGGATGTAGACAAAAGAGCTTATAAGCTGACCAAGAAAATACAAATGGCAATGGACCACGGACTAACCAAAAAGAGGGTCACACAAGGAACGAGTACAATATGGAATGAGAAACTGCAAAGGAAAAGAAGGAAAGTACGAAAAGCAAGAAGAGCCTATCAACGTAGTGTAACTGCCCAACAGCGGGAAGAAAACCTGGAGACATACCGCAAGTTGAAAGAAAAATATAGACAAAAGCTAATAGAAGTAAGAATGAAATCTTGGGATGCATTTGTGGAGGAGAGCCTTAATCAAAATGTCTGGGGTACACCTTATAAATTAGCAATGGAAAAGATAACAGCGCCAGAAGTATTGTCTACGTTAGAGAAAGATGATGGGGGAATGACAAAAAATTGGCGAGAATCAGCAAACTATATACTAAAGAAGCTATTACCAGATGATACTCCGCAAACGGATGAAGAAATACATAAAATAGTCAGGGAGGAATACAATTCAGAGTACATGAATGAATTGGCTGTTTATCCCTTCCACGAAACAGAAGTAAAGATAGCCATAAGAGACCTGAGAAGGAAGAAGGCCTCAGGACCTGACGGGATACAGGCGGAAGTGCTGCAGTGTCTTGAAAGCATTATAGCTCCGGAGTTGTGTCACCTATTAAATGATTGTCTATGGTTAGGAAGAATACCATATTGCTGGAAGGAAGGACGCATAGTTATCCTGAAAAAAGCTAAGGACAAAGATATTACGAAAGTTAAATCCTATAGGCCAATCTGCTTATTGAACACATTGGGCAAAGTTCAAGAAAAACTGTTATATAAGAGAGTCGTAGAATATCGCCTAATGATAGGACAAACTGAAAAGCAATTTGGTTTTAGAAAGAACAAGTCAACAGAAGACGCCATACGGAAGGCTCTAAGTATAGTGAAAACTACAGAGTGCAAGTATCTAATAGGAATCTTCTTCGATATCATGGGGGCTTTCGATAACCTATGGTGGCCGGAGTTATTTAGGATAATGCAAGAAAGACGTTACCCAAGGAGCTTAGTATATATCCTAAAGGACTACTGTCGTAACAGAAGGGTTTTTATAGAAGGAGAAAACAACACCATAACAAAAAATATCACGAAAGGATGTCCCCAGGGTTCGATATTAGGTCCACTATTCTGGGATATTGCAACTGAACCATTATTGGAGACTTTAAGCAATAATGAAGATGTGACAGAAGTTGTCGCGTATGCGGATGACTTGTTAGTCCTCATTGAAGGTAACAACAGGAAGGAGATAGAGAGGAAAGCAGCAAAAGCAGTAGAAGAAATTGAAAATTGGTGTTACAGGGCAAAAATGCAATTGGCACCGCACAAGTCGGCGTATGTGCTATTAAAAGGTGCACTCAAACGGAATCCAACTATAAAAATAGGCAATGTAAACATAAAAAGAGAAAAGACCTTTAAATATTTAGGCATAACAATTGATGAAAAACAAAGTTTCCACGAACACATTAAAAGGGTTACCGAAAAAGGGAAAAGGCAAATGAGGAAATTGGCAACTATCACCAGATATAAATACCGCATCCCATTAGAGGTAACCAGAATCTATCATACGGCAATACTAACAGGTATATTAGGATACGGAGCGGTTATTTGGGCATCTAGGACTAAACTAGTGAAATATTCAAGTTTACTAAGAAGCGCACAAAGACAGGTGTTGATCAGATGTCTAGGAATAGTCAAAACGACACCCACAATGGCCATCCTTGTAGCTTTAGCCATCTGGCCTATAGATCTTACCATCAGAATGAGGGCAGCTTTATTCCTAATAAAGAAAAGAGAGTATGGGAAAACTAAAGATATCCTCGGGAAAGTCTGTGTCTCTAAAAGGGAAGTTCGGGAAGTACTCTTATCCGAATGGCAGAAAGAGTGGAATTCTATTGAGACAGGTCGTCGGACGTATCAACTCTTCCCCAACATCAGAGAAAGATTAAAACTAGAGCAGATTAAACCAAATAATAACGGTATACAGTTTTTGACCGGACACGGGCCTTTCGATACCTATTTTAAGAAGATCAGGAAAAAGAACGACGATAAATGTGAACAGTGTAAGGAAATTGGCACGCCGGAACACGTAGTGTTTGAATGTCACAAATATGTAAACCTAATACTTCAAGAAAGAGAAACACTACAGGGTAAAGCACTATGGAACATTGTTAGGGAAAAACAACACTTTGAAGTGGTACAACAAATGACGGTAAAGATATCTGCGAAGGTTATGGAGGAATACAATAGTCGTAAGGACAAGGAAAGAGTACACCCAGAAGAGGAGGTTGGAACCAGACAACAGGAGGAGGTGCGAAGATCAGAGAGAGTAAGGACGCGTAATAGGCAAACAAACACTATGGAAGGTTCAGAAGAAGGGCAACTGACAGAAATTCATCCAGCAACCTTACGAGTACCGATGAACCGTAGACGACACTACTGGGTATCCGATAGAGGACGTGAAGAAGTGGAACAATAATCAAGACATCCACAGTAGGAGGATCCTCAATCCTGAACTTAGTATAAATATAGTAATATTAGTGTAGGTTCAGCAGTAGTAACTCAAAGTGAAACATTGTAATCCTTTATGGAAAAATAACTTGTGTTTATATCTATGTAATATATGTAAATACTGCTGAATAGGAAGAAAAACTTATTCAATGTAAGCTCCTGGGAACAGCAGCGTAGGTCTAGTTAGAGTAGATTAGTAAATTAGTATTAGACTTCATCTGTAAATCATTGTAAAACTTGAATAACTAATAAAGGTATAAAAAGAAATAAATATGTAAACGATGTCCTGGTATAGACTCCAGACGCCAGGACAAAGTTATACAGAGTTTATTTTTTTATATTTTTTTTTGTACCTTTATGAATGAATCTTCTCGGCTTCAATGTTCAGAGTGAATAGGGCGCATGTCGTTTTAACGGTCTGCTCCTTGTATAGCAAGCGTTCTCTACCACATACATTCGCTGTCCTTGTCCCACAGCACACTCCTTACAGGGATTTTCTTTCCGTTGCTATACTATAGACTGGAGAGCAATGGGAGTAGACACACAAACTCTAGCATTCGCCCGCCTCGGTAGTGTGGTGGTAGAATGTCTGCCTCACGCTCAAGTGGTCTCGGTCATGGTGAGTTACTTAGATACGGTTTTTTCCGGGTTTTTCCCTTATCCTGAAAGACGAATGTCACGTTGGAGGACGTTAGAGGACGTCAAGTTAAACTACGTTCTGACAGCCCCAAATATAGCTCCATTTAATGCAATATAAGGCTATAAGGTAACGTCGCCCTACATCAGGTCATTACATTAACTTCGCCGTAATTAAAGCAAAACCTGTCAGAAGCGTTTAACATTTGACTTATATGTATATGGTTTTGTAAAGTTCTAGGTGCTGAGTAGAATCTTCCTTAAAAGAACAAAAAGGGAAGATCCGTTTTGGTGCACTCCTATTGGACAGTAGATGTAACGTTTGTGCAGCTGGAGGAAGAAGTAATTGTATTCCAATACATGTAATAATGCTCGATAAAACTGATTATACTATGTATATACCGTTTCATTTATGTAATTTACGTCCGCCCCAAAGTTATAACGGACGGTGAATGAATAAGGTGAAATGGTGTTCAAATGAGTCCAGGGTCCATGAAGCTTAGAGTTACCCGATATTCGTCTTGAAGGATAAGGGAAAAGCCCGGAAAAAGCTTATCCAGGTAACTCACCCTGACCAAGATTCGAACTCGGGACCTCTTGAACGTGAGGCAGCCATGCTACCATTTACGCTACCGAGGTGGGCTATGTATATACCGTAAAAGATGCTTTATAGTATTTTCAAAGAGTATTTCATAAAATATTGACCCGTTTCCTCTCAAATCCTGCCAACAGCTATGTATATCAACGCTACTGTTTAATAAATATTACCTACATCTTTTGGTGTTGGTTATCTGTTCTGTTCCACAAAATCAATGCCAACTTGGAAACAAAACTGTTGTGTTATCGATATTTTTGTAAATCAGTGTTTCCTCGTATTAACTCCAATTTTTAAACCTTTTAGCTCTTTCCAGCGGTGGTTTCGTCTGTGGCCCGATTTCTGATAGCCCAGGTTCGATTCTACTCGCTGACCTACCTGACCCATGGTTTTCTTCGAGGTGTTTCCTGAGTCGCTAGGCGAATACTGAGTATGCTAATTACATCCCCCAAATTTCCAGTTCCTCCATTTGTGCTCCGTTATTATTTCGAATCAATACTGATAAGGTGGTTACTTTCAGGGTAGAAGTGGCGGCGGGAGTCTCGGCGAGGCATGGTAGGTTGATGTGCTCTGAGTGGACCCTTTCTCTTCCAAGGGGACGGACTCCAGTCTCCGATTCGGCTTCGTGACTTCTTCGGGGCCACGGCAGATGGCATGACGATTGTCCTGGACCGCGAAGGAATTTCTATCTAGTAAAGTGTAGGGACCTCGCCCTCTGTACTGTATTGACCCCTTAAGGTCTGTCGCCCTCTGTGTGCTCTCACCTTATCCTCCCTTGCTTAGGTGCCCAACTTGTAGCTTAGATACGAAAGACCAAGTCTGGCCGAGGTGTCAAATCCGTTCCGAACAATCCAATCCAAGATAATCTTAGCTCTAGTAGTTTCAATTTCTAGTTCGCTGACGGCTTAGTGTTTTTGCTTATTGTCTATTACAATATGGAATTCTGAAACACAACCTGAAACAACACTGAATATGAAACACAAGTAATCCACGCTAAGACCAGCAATAAAACAGTGGGTCTTCACACTGAAGGTGTATGTAGACAGTACCCGTACAATAAATGTATCTTGAAATGTATCGTAGCTGCATATACATAATACCAAGTCGTATACCTTTCTACACCGTTTGAGTTAATCGGAGCTTTAGTGTACATAATTAATTTCGTTCATGTCGCATTTAAAGTCCACTTAAATGGCATATGACATTTCCTCTATATGGGACTAAAGGTACACTGCGTGCCAAGTTTTGTAGCAAATGTTCAACGAAATATTTAAAACTAAATTTTTGGACTTTGGTTACTCAATTCCTCGCATTGGGCCCGAGTACACCTGCGAAGAAAAAAAAAATCTATAGTTTTAAGTATGGTCTATTACAAATTTTAAAGTAATTCATATGAATCATTTCTAAATTCCTCGCTAACAGAAATGTAATATGCATCTTGGTCTAAGTTAGCAAATATAATTTCCTGAAAACTTCCACAAATACCATAAAACGTTAAGAATATTTGAAGCCTCTAGATGTAAACCCCGATACTTCCAATTAACTTACATTTTCAGGAGATAACAAGGGATATGGAAGCTAATAATTTACAGGAATCCTCTTCAGATTTTGCAGGCACGTTAATAGATACATAAAACACCCATTTGGTCGTAAATTTGCAAGAAATGACTCATATTAACTAAAATATTAACCTAAAAGTTTGGAAATGTCTGTTTGCCTCTAAACGCTTACTCGATCTACGAAAACCTTACAATAAGAACAAATTTTGTTTTATTTTTGCTGCTGTTGTTCTGCAATTTCTTTCTAGGTACATTTTCTATTTATCACATTACTATCACTTTCAATGTGTAATTTTCTGAAGCCTTAATTTTCTCCGGTCCACTTTTCACACTACCAAGGCTGTATATTGTGGTTCACAGGTACATTCAGAAGTGATGTTTCAATAAGGAGTCAATATCAGAAAAACTTTCCTACTTGACTGCCACTCCTCTTGATAAACAGGTAGGTGTTATCATGCTGGTATTATTGCCCTATTTGAAAAAAGATTGTCCGCTACTTGCGCCAGTTTTGTAAAAAGGCTCCCCGCTAATTTTCACATTGCCCTTTGAACGAGTGGAGATCATTCGTTTAGCCTCGTTAAACTTGTAATGTCACTGACCAGGGCTTTTCACTAACTTGACTTCTCCAGTCATACATGTCTGCTTCTGTACCAAGTTTTATAACTTTTCCAAACTGTCCAAAAGAGCCTTCAGGCGTAAGAATTGTAGTTTTTCCTTTCGCCACCTTCTCGATGTGATGAAATCTCTGTCTACTGGCACAGAGCTATGACCTGCTACAGGAAACATTATCTCTAACTTGTTAAGTGTTTGTTCTGCCCCCCACACCCGCCTCATACTACTGATAGCCTTACAGTTTCAACATTCGGGGGAAAGCCTGGTTTTCTCAGCGCATGCAATTTCAGTCGATGATTTTGGACGATCTCTTTCAGTCCATGTGTAAATATACACATTGTTTGTATCAAGACTGTGTTTACCTTTGGGTGAAATTCAACAATGGTGAAGTTAAAGGTATACAGCTGCCTGGAACAGTAACATGCTTGGTCAGGAGTTTTAGGAAAAGGCATATTTTTCTGACAATCATAGCTCAGTATCTTCACAGTAGGATTTATGTCACTCAGAGTTTCCTAAAATGCGTTTGCACGACCTATTTTTTCCAAAATGAGACTTTCTGTAAGTCATAATCACTTTCTCGCATTATTTCCTCGTCTAGTTAATGGCAAACTGAGCACACATCAGTTGCAGGACTTCCAAGCTCATATTATAACAGATACTGCAAATGTATCTAAAGAAGCATTGTTGCACATTGAATATTGGTTCAGACTGATCATTATGCATACGCCAGAGTATTTTAATATTTAGCTCTGAAGACAGGTAGAAACGTTTATTATTGTTAGAGCGACAATAGTGCCCAACGCTTCCCTTTAAGCTCTCAATAAAAGATTTGACAGCCTCTCGCTTTCCGTCATTATTTCTTGATACTCTGTCTCTATCCCGATTTTCGTAAGGCACTGCACCTGAGCTATGAAATTGTTTCACAATACCTGTTGCCCGATCTTTAGTGGCGTAAGAATACAGTGCAATACAGGTTTACATATCTATTTGTACTTGGTTCACACAGATTGGGGTTAGTCTGCGGGATCATACTTATGTCATTTTGGAACAAATGTATCACAGAATATTAAAAAATATGTATCTTACGTCACTTAGTCTCTGTTTTCATAAAATCTCTGATGGAAACTTTCATATCGTTCATTGTCAGTGAAGAGCACTGGACAGATTTGGATACTCGATGGCTACCAGAAAGATACCTCGGAAGTGATGTTGGTGCACATCTGTCAGAAGAAAAAGGCCTGTGTATGGCTACTGCATATTCATGATGATACTTTAAAGTCACGGCTATATTTCAAGGGAACAAATTCAATATACAGTGCTCCAAAACTTAATATTATGAAGCTTAAGCTACATACCTTTCTAATTATGCTTTTCTCGTTTTGAGTTTTGAATATTTCTCAGCCTTCTTCCGTGCTCTCCCAGGTTCGGCAGGGACAACTTTAACGTCCATTTTTTACGTCAAATAGACGTTTAATAATGGGCACATGAAATGAATTAGTTCGGACAGATTATTGTTGGCGTACGAGACTGCCTCTTGACACTTATACCGTGCTACCTGGGAGATCCGTCACGTGACATTAGTCTGATGCTGTATTGGCTACGTGGAAATGTAGCTGTTTGCACCTCAGAGCTTTAAGGAAATGTCGCAGTTTTCACTTATAAGCTGATTTCATCAACATGCAATGAATAGGAATTGTCGCCATATACATCTGATGGTTATATTAAACGAAGGTTTTCAATACCCAAAAGCCATATGACTGCAGGACGCTTTTTCGATCAAATGTGGAAATATCGGTGTTTGCATCTAGACCCTTATTTTGCTTTATTTCTTTCTATTACATGAGACTCTATGAAATATTGACGGAATACATCTAAACAGAACCAACAAGATTGTGAAGCCCAATCTTTTCCCTTTGGATTACATAAGCTTGTGCAGCAAATCGGCTTAAGAGAGCCCAGTTACACGGAGTTTTAGTGGCTCATAAAATCAATGCACACGGTTAGGAAACCTTTAGCTCATTACAAGCATAAACATTGCATCTAGTTTTGGGTTTTAGTTACATGGCAGTGCCACAAGCAACTAGTCGCTATGATTACCTGTCCGAGGCGATTACTGCTCCCGTCTATTTAGCGAGAATTTGCTGTGTGAATAAAGCGATGTCGCTAGGTGGGCTAAGTACAACGTTCAACTTCAAAGCTCTTTGATGAAAAAAACAAACAAACAAACATATAAATTTGAGCATTTCTATATCCTTACTGATCAATATAATAGACCTCTTTTATTTCAAAATAAAGAATAATTGTCAGTCAAATTAAAGACAGGAGTGGTATGGCTTTCTTAGAAACACTGGTTCGTTCCAAAATTTGCTGTTTGCGACTAAAGTTCCAACAAAATAAACCACATCTTAGAACAGAGGTACAAAAAATTCATGTCATATGGAAGATTGATGCGGAAATATATATCCGTTTTACAAGGCTTGTTTTCCCGCATTCAATATCTTCTTTGATCGAAACTCTCTCATTTTAAATCATCACGTTGTTTGTTTCCAAGAATTAGATATAATCAAATATAAGCTAAATCACTATTTCCTTGTAAAATTAGCCATAGCTCTTTGTAAATAATAGTAAATATTCATTAAAGTATAGCGATATGGTACGTAGAGCCACCTCTGGACGGCGTTATACATCCCCAAGTACACACAAACGCAGTGCTAAAATAAGACCTGAAGCTTTCCTGGCGACGAATGCGCTCACTTCATTCTCGGGCGGCCAGCCAGGTTAAATGATGACTAGACATAAAAGTTTCGGGAATGTACATCTCTCCCATCATCAGGATATTTATAAAATGTTATACCACAAATGAAATACTGGATATAACACAACCATAAACAAAGACAAAACATTATCAAAATTCGTATTACTGAACAAAAGACTAATTTCAGTAAATAAAATGACAGGTCAGGAGGTGGCGTGAGTATAGAAAATTGTGTCAAAGAAACGTAACTACTTAACTTGATTATCAAGCTGTATTGATCTTTGCTTCTTAATTCGATGGATTTCCATTTTTAAGGCCGGTTTCCAAGAGGAGCTGAACTGAAATCCAGCGTCCCGATTAAGCGTACTCCTTTCAGAGGAGATCGCCAAAGCCTCCTTAATTCTGCGCTCACAGTAAGTGTTGCATTTTGCCAAGACGGTCGTCTCCCGAAAATTGGCTCTATGGTAGATATCAAATAAATGCTGTACCAGCCCATACTTCTCAGGTTGCATTAAACGAATGCTCCGTTCATGTTCGATTATTCTAGTAGCGATGGTTCTTCCGGCTTGTCCTATATACGTTGTCCCATATTCATAGGGAATGCGGTACACTCCCGGAACTAGGAAGTCCAAATACAGCATCAGGACCATCCATAAGCTACCTCCGAAGATTAAACATCAGTTGAGGCCAGTGAAAAACAAACTGGACTTAGGTTCCGGGAGTGTACCGAATTCCCTGTGCATGTGTGACATCGTATATAGGCCAAAACCGGAAGGACCACCGCTACTAGTATAATCGAACATGAATGGAGCATTCGTCTAATGCAACCTGAGAAGTCTGGGCTGGCAGAGCATTCCTTTGATAACTACCATAGAGCCAATTTTCGGGAGACGACCATCTTGGCAGAATGCAACAGTTACTGAGAGCGTAGTTTTAAGGAGGTTTTTGCGATTTATTCTGACAGGATCACGATGCTGGATTTCAGTCAGATTTCAATAAAGCTAGATAATCAAGTAGTTACGTTTCTTTGACACAATTTCCTATACTCACGCCATCTCCTGACCTGGCATTTAAATTACTGAAAACAGTCTTTTGTTCAGTAATGCGAATTTTGATAGTACTTTGTCTTTGTTTATATTTGTGTTATATCCAGTGTTTCGTTTGTGGTTATAACATTTTATAAGTATCTTGATGATAGGAGAGATGTGCGCTCCCAAAGTGTTGTTATCTATTTATCTTTTCACCTGGCTGGCTGCCCGAGAAGAAAGTAAGCGAAATGCAGTGTTGTTTTTCCGGCGGAACGCTGTGGGACGCGTACCTCTGAACTTTTCTGTGCACAAAGTACCCTTTTTGACTTTCCACTTTATCGATGTTTGAATAAAAGCTTCTCGCCGATATACTGTACGGTTAAATCATATGTTCCTTTTTTTCGCGTTGGTAATCGCGATGTGGGCTATGCGAGCGCATTCTGTTCCTGCATTCTTGCGATGGTTTTATGCGAAACTCCTTCCTTTGGCAAGTCGGTTTCGATGTGTTAAGGTAAGATGAGCAGCAAAATGACCAAATATTTTAGTTTTCCTGCATCTAAAAAGTTAAAGATTCTAAATGGTAGTTTTGCGAGTAAACAGTCAGAATTTGCGACGTTGTTAGCAGGTGATAAAGGTGAACGTGCAAACTGAACACGTGAAAATACAGTGAACCAAGCGAATTAACCTATTTATGACAATAAGTCAAATGATCTTCCAGAATGTTGGGCTTTGGGTAAAAAAAAAAATCAACTTTGTGAGAGTGTTTAACAGTGTTAAATACAGTTAATTTGTTGCAAATTTTGCAAAGAATTGGGAAATCTTGTTATAGAACATAGTAAACAAGGTACAAACATTGTAGAACGTCGGACTACAGTCTCTGTCATCATCTGGTGTCTTAAAAATAGAATAGATAGAAAGAAAATACTTAATCCTAAAGAAAGTTCTGCGCGTCAAGCTGCAGCTTAAGTACTAATTTGTGCTAAAGAGAAGACTCTGGATTAGGTTTGCACTAAGGCATTTGAGAAGAATTATAAACTGACAGAAAATATATTTCTCACTGCTTAAAAGGTAAGGAAAAAGGACCCGTCATTTATTTATTTTGAGACCGAAATTAATCTGCAAGTATTTAATGGTATTGCCATGGGCCGCAATTTATATTCATGAAGTGCATGTGGTCACTTTATTACTTAATTGCATTGCGCAAAAAATGAAAACTATAGTGATTAAAATAATTATTGAAACGATATCAAAAACGTCATTAATTATCGATGGGAGCACAACAGTTAAAATTATCATTTTCATAATTTATTTGCGAACCAACATTCCTGATATGAGAGAGCCCACTAATATTTTCCTTGATTTAGTTCAGCTGAAGGTATCTGTAACACATTGTAGAATTTTGTGGAATTGATGGGATTCTCCAATGAGTTGCTGAAAGAAAATCTAATTTCAGTTGTGCAGATAGAGTAGCAGCGATGTTGGGAAGGAGAAAAGGAGTTGTGACATTATTGAGACATAATTTGCCAAATCTTAGTTTGACATGGTGCTAACCACAGACTTGAATTGTCAGTTGGTGATGCAATTAAGCGACATCGCTCATTTGTTAAACACTTACACTTAAGCTATAAACAGTGTATAACAAGTCACAGCGCAATTATCGTGAGTCAAAAAGGCATGCAGAGCCCCCGAAATTAAAATTTTGAAAATAGACAGAATCTTGGGCACCAGATGAGTACCCGCCATGGTGGCGTAGATGGTAGCATGTCTGTCTCACTTTCAAGGTGAATCTCGTTCAGGGTGAGCAACCTGGCTAAGGTTTTTACCGGGGTTTCCCTTATTCTGAAAGACGAATGTTGGGTAATCCTAACCTCTATGGCCCCTGGTCTCATGAGCATCATTTCAACAAATTCCATTTATCCTACGATATGACTTAACGTTGAAGGACGTATAAAAACAGATGAGTAACATCGAGCTTTAGTAGCGTCTCGGAAGCGTGGAAAAACTTTAAGGCTTTGTTTGCACACTTAGCAGCTGCTAAAGTCGATGAAAGTAGAGAGTCAACTGATACAGGCGTGTATGATGGTTTACTAAAGCACATCACTAAAACTGGTTTCATTCTCGATTAACATTTATTGTGCGATAACCTGCAAGAGTTGTCAGAACTAAGGCCTGAGCGACAGTAACGAGACATCACAACTAATTCGGCCCAACAGAAATTCAGAAATCAGGTGTAGGACTTCAAGGAAAGGAAACCGAGGAGCAGTGCTCACTACTGCGAAGCCATCAAAGCAGTGGAAGGGCTAAACTTCATAAGAATTACTTTGAAAAATGAAACAAGAAGAAGACATCTCGAGCCCAGTAGATTTCATGTTTGTCTAAAACAGGGGATGGGAATTCCTCTGTTGCAGTTGGAGAATATTGCTGTTTCTGAATGTGCGAAAGTGTTGGACGCACCGAACTGGCCTAAAGGTCCTCGAATAGTATAATGGTGAAACCAGTATAAAGTCCTTATGTCATCGTTTGCGACTTTCAAAGACAGATATTCTTAGAGGATTTTGGAATTATTTGGTGGAGAAGAAAATGCCAGCGCCCCTCCTTTATCCTCTCAATGAAGCGCAATGCGTTCTCATATCCACTGAAAAATGTGAAAAAATTAACCTGACTATCACACCTGCAAGGACCCAATTAAAACTCTCTAGCATTTTGCAATCAGATTGGCCATCCAGTTAAATTGTTTCAACCCGTGGATCGTGTACCAAGAAAGGCTGACGTCTTGGTACTGATACCAAGTGTAAAGGAAGAGGACCGGAAGACTACAATAGTCAATAGATCTTGTCGATCTGGAAACTCTAATAATACTAGGTTATGCTAATTACAAAGTAATTTGATACTTGTTAACCTCAAGACCATCTAATATAATAAACACACATTATTGTTAGCAGTCCTGAAATGTTAGTAATTGTCCCTTCCTTTTATCTAGAAAAAATGAATCATTATACTTTATTAAGAACAGCTGTATCATATAGGGAGTATCTTGCTACACGTATATATGCAAATCTCCATAAAGATTGTCTTGCAACGTGCTGCATATGGGCTTTGGAATTAACTCATATACCGTAGGTTTTCTTTGGGTCTCGTACATTTAATCACACACTCATACTCTCATGCGTTCCTCCAGAATATTTGGAGTATAGGAAGTAATCTTACCTAAAGGAAACATCCTACTCGTCCAGACGGGAACACAAACCGTACCCGTTCGCATAACAGGCAGACAGACTATCAGTTGGGTGATTAATTATTAATAACTTGGTCATCATATTCTGCCTCTCAAAGCCAGTGCTACTGCTATGAACAGGCATCACATAATCCAAGTATACTGAACTTTAAAAATAAAGAATAATCGTCAGTCAAATTAGTTAGAAATGTGGTAAGGCTTCCTTAGAAGCAGTGCTTCGTTACAAAAGTTGCTGTTTGTGACTCAAGTTCCAATTAAGTTGATAAGTACAATGGAAATAACAGAAATGAATGCTAAATGGAAGTTTGAGGTGTAAATTTATATCCGCTTTATAAGGCCTGTGTTCTTGCAATCAATATTTTCTTTGATCGCAGCTCCCTCATTTTAAATCATAGACGTTGTTTGCTTCCAAGTATTAGATATAAACAAATATAAGCTGCATCACGTTTTCCTAATAAAAATTATCCATAGCACCTTGTAAATAATAGCAAATATTCATTAAAGCATAGCGATATCGTAGGTAGAGCCATCTCTGGACGGAATGATACATCGCCAGGCACACACATAAATGCAGTGTTAAGATAGCAACGAGTAAAAAACTTTTCAATAACTTATTATAGAAATGTTGTAACCGAATTATCGATTTGCATCGAATCGCATTCCTAGTTTTGTATAATTTCAGTGTAATAGTACGTGTTGAACAATATTTCATTGATTTTGTGCATTTGGTTGTGTTATTCACGCAAATTAGTGTTATTTTGTGCAAATGACCTTTGTTGGCTCAGTGCCGTATTGTAAGTGAATATAAGTGAAACTTTTGGATTCCCTATTAATTAAAAAAACGTGTGAAGTGTGATAGGTTTGTTCTTGTGCAGGAAGTTCCAGCGTGCACACATACATCCCTACAGTAGGAAATTGTATTGGGCCAAATTATTGGACGGTATTTACTGCCAGTTTTGTGTTCTCTTTCGTACATCATGTCCTCATGTAACATGGACTTTACAACAACCTCCCCTTCAGACGAAGATGATCGCACGGCAGCTCTGCCCTACTACATCAGCGGTGGGAATAGCATTTGTTTCATGGATCGGGCACTTATAGTTGATCCACAGTTTCCCCTGCATTCTGATCATGTAACCATTCTTCAACTGGAGATTGTAGCCCGGTTGCAGTATGTTTAGTTTGCTGGGCAACATATCCCTCAACTCCTTGCAGCGGGTTCTGAGGGCAACAGCTCCCAAGTTGAACAGAAGAATTTCATAAAACGGTTCTGCACCGTGCTCGTTTGGAAGTCATCACTACGTACCTCACCAAGCACGAACATTCAACAACATCTGAATGGCAACAGGGCCCCACAAAGAGGAGACACCAACCACCCCCAATGCAACGACATCACTGAGCACACAGCTACGTCTCTCCCCTTGCAACTGCAGCCTCCTTCTCAGTCGTAGAAGCCACTCCAGTGAAACGTCCCCGCAGTGGTACAAATACCTTGCCCACTTCAGTTACAAATGCTGACTCTACTCAATTAGATACCCCTATCCCCAAGGTGGCGAAACCTTCTCCCTTCTTCCTTCGTCAGCCAGAAGACGGCAGAAAACTGCACACCTTCGCTGGGTATGACAAAATTATTACCCTCCGTAATATGCGCAACACATTTGCCATCCTACCTGAAGATCCCACAGCACATCGTGAAGTCCGTCGCTGGTTAGAGGATAATCAAATCCCGTTTATTGCTACTCTCCTGGCTGAAGAAAAGCGGCTTCAGGTAACCATCAAAGATCTCCCTCAATATATCACTGAGGATGAGGTCCAGGACGTATTACTTGGTCGAGGACTACCCATAATCAGTGTCAATCGGCTCCGCAGTATCCGCGGACCCACTTTGGGCCCCCTCTTCCACACTTCAGAGTGGCATTAGAGAAATCCACCGATGCCGAAAAAATATACAAAGTTAACACGATGTTCTCTGCTGCCGTCACCGTCGAGGCATACAAACCGCCTTTCCGACCTCAACAGTGTTTAAACTGCCAGCAGTTTTACCATAGCAGACTGCCATCTGTTTGTTCTCACTGTGGGCAAACAGGCCATCTTTGCAATGCTTGTAGCAAGCTAACCATTACTAGACCGAGCTGTGCTAATTGCGGAGCTGAACACTCATGTTGATACGCCAAATGCCCTGTTTGGCAGGAAGCACCATATGAACTGGAAAGCACCAAGAAGGGAGCCCGAAGGATTCCATTTAATGCTCCTCCCCTTGTACCCAACCCCCATGGGCTACCTAAGGAGGCTTTTTACGGTACTAGTTTCCCAGGTCTCCCACCTAGATCCCCAGTGCAATTCCTATCCTACACAGCAGCCGTCAAGAACGCTTCTGTGCCACCCCCTACCCAACCGCAAGAATATCAGCTCTCTTCTACTCACCGTACAACACCTCCACCAACCTCATCTTCTGTTTCTGCACCTCCCAGTTCTCCTCAACCACAAATATCAAATACTATTCAACACGCCATGCCTGAACTGCGCCCACGAAGAAGGTCGGCATCCTCTAAACCTGCCACTCCACCTCAATTGTCATCTACTAACGATCATTTGAATCGACAGAGGATTGAGGACATTGCAACCTTCAGCGAGGTAAGTGATCGCATTCCTCCGCACTTGCAAATTAAATTTGCAGCTGCTCTGATGGAGGCTCTGCTCACGTGATCACCACAAACGTCACCAGAAATGGTACTTGTTCAAACAGTCTTCACCTTCTCCATTTCAAATGGTTACTAGACACCAACGATACCCAACATTTCCAGGACTCAAGATCTGCTTCTGGAATGCCAATGGTCTCCGCAGACAATTAGCGGAAGTTTCCAACTTTGTCCATGTAGAAGATAAATATCTTAATGGTGCAGGAAACCCATTTATCACCTCGTATAAAATGTGGCATCCCAGGAATATGTTCCTATCGCACAGGTCAAGTCGACGGCAGAGGGGGTACTGCCATATACATTGACGGTGCCATGCAACACCATCAAATATTTATCCCTGCAACCAGTAATCTGGAGATCACCGGCATCCAAGTCGACACCTTCTGAATTGGGAGATCTCTTCAGCTCGCCAGTTGCCAGGAATGTTGTGGGAGACTTCAATGCCAAGCACTGCAACTGGAAATCCTCCATTACCAACCATCGTGGGCGCAAACTCCACTATTTCATAGCGTCTAGGGCTATCTCCGCTGGGGCTCCAAACCAACCTACAATTCACTATGGGTACAGGAGATCAGCTGACTGGCTTGATCTCGCCCTGGTCCGCGATATGCGGCAGCACCTTATCCTCTTCATATTTCCGGCTCTATCTTCAGATCATTATCACATCCTCCTATCCTTCCACAGTAAGCCCAGCTACAAAGTTCCTCGAGGATTCCCACTTCCACGAAAGATCAACTGGGAGGAGTTTTTGATACGACTGGAACAAATCCAGCCCCCGCAGCAGCCATGTGAAACTCCAGAAGAGATAGACACCATAGTTGATCTTTTCGCCTCCCAACTGTCTACTGCTATCACGAAGTCTTCTCCAAAATCAAAACCTAGCAGACTGAATATCGATCATTTACCTCAGGCTATCGGTGATACGATTAAACAAAAGAACAGGATGAGACGGCGCTTTTTACATAGTCGCTGTCCAGCAGATCATCGTTAATTTCGCCCACTTCAGGAGTTGGCAAACTTCAACTCCAAGAATTTCGCAACGAGTGCTGGGAAAATAACGTCTCCTCTCTTCGTGTAGAGGACAACTCCTTTTGGAGCAAAACCAAATCCTTGCTTCAAATACCTCGCAAATATCCACTGCTGCACCACCGACAGGAAGTTTCTCAGTCTCCAAGGGAAAAAGCTGAACTACATGCAACGTTCCTGGAAATGTCCTTTACGGCCGCTGATACCCTGGATATAGATCATATTCACGCAGTCACTCAGGAAGTTCAGGCTTACCATTCCCAACCCTATGATGATGTCCTACCTCCCTCCATCTCTGTAGATGAAGTGCAATGCCACATCAGCAGCCTAAGCCCATTCAAGTCTCCCGGCTTTGACAACATAGCGAACGTAGAGCTAAAGCTTCTACCATTCCTTTGGGTGAAAGCATTAACCTTTCTCTTTAATGCAATCCTCAAACTTTGCTACTTGCCAAAGGCCTGGAAGCACGCAAAGGTCATAGCTATCTGCTAACCTGGGAGAGACGGAAAATCTCCGGAGAGCTACAGACCCAACTGTTTGCTTCCAACACTGAGTAAAATGATGGAAAAACTTATTTTAAGTCGACTAAGGACTATCTTGAATCGATACAAGATTGCCAGAGCTGAGCAATTCGGCTTTCACTCTCAACATTCCACTCAACACCAACTACTTCGTCTGGTTGATGAAGTTTACGCGCCCTTTAACAGGAAACAGTTCGTTTCAGCATTACTCCTAGATATCACCAGAGCATTCGACAGCGTATGGCACGAAGGCTTACTCTCCCGTCTCCTCACCTACCAAACCCCTTCCTACTTAATACATCTCATTCACTCGTACCTCACTGACAGAACATTTGCTGTCTCTCACGACGGGATCTTATCCTCATCCCATCCCATTAGAGCTGGCGTTCTCCAAGGTAGTGTTCTCGCACCCACTCTCTTCCTTCTATACATAAACACCCTACCATCCCTGCCAAGCTGCTCGCTGTATCTCTTTGCTGACGATACAGCTGTCACCTCCACATCATCAGAGCTCAACCAGTGTACTCGCAGGACTCAAAAATATGCTGATCTCCTTACCACCTGGTTCGATCGTTGGCACCTACGCGTCCACCCACAGAAGAGCCAGGCCATCACCTTCTCTCAACGACGGATAGATGATCTTCCAGCAATTCGTCTAGCTGGGGAGGACGTCCATTGGAAAGCTTACGTTAAGTATCTTGTTGTTCTACTTGACACCAAATTGACGCGGAGAGACCACATTACACATGTGGCTAATAAAGTTAGCAAAAGAATGGGTATGCTCTACCCTCTCTATAACGGACGATCGGTGATGTCTCTGCCTACAAAACTGCTCCTGTATAAGCAAGTACTCCGGCCAGCCATCACATACGCCAGTGAAATACGGGGAGTATCAGCCATGTCTCACCTACACAGTCTTGAAATTCCACAATCACGATTCGTCCGCATTGCCACAGACTCCCCTTGGTACATCTCTAATCTAGTTATCCGACGTGACCTACGTATCCCCACAATAACGGACTACATCCATACCCTCTCACGTTCCTTCTATCAAAACCTCTCCCACAACTTCAACTCCCTCGTCCGCGGTCTAGCTGAGTACGACATAGATCCTGGAAAGTGCTACAAACGCTCAAGGCTGCTTCTAGGCACATAAAATAACACATCAGGTGGCTTATATACAATTCCAACCTCATATCCTGTCGCATATTATCCTTCCTTACAAAACACTCCACTGCCAGTAGAGGGCCTAGCCCTGATCTGGCTTGACACTGAACGTCTGACATTCAGATCTTCAAAGTCCAGTAGTGTGTGTGTGTGCAGCGCTAAAATAAGAGCTGAAACTTTCCTGGCGACGAATACGCTCACTTTCTTCTCGGGCAGCCAGCCAGGTGAAAAGATGATTAGATATCAACGTTTCGGGAGTGTGCATCTCTCCCATCATCAAGATATTTATAAAATGATAACCACAAAATTAAATACTGGATATAACACAACTATAAACAAAGACAAAACACTATCAAAATTCACATTACGGAACAAAAGACTGTTTTCCGTAAATTAAATGCCAGGTCAGGAGATGGCGTGAGTATAGAAAATTGTGTTAAAGAAACCTAACTACTTAACTTGATTATCAAGCTGTATTGATCTTTGCTTCTTAATTCGATGGATTTCCATTTTTAAGGCCGGTTTCCAAGAGGAGCTGAACTGAAATCCAGCGTCCCGATTAAGCGCCCTCCTTTCAGAGGAAATCGCCAAAGCCTCCTCAATTCCCCGCTCCCAGTAAGTGTTGCATTTTGCCAAGACGGTCGTCTCCCGAAAATTGGCTCTATGGTAGCTATCAAAATAATGCTCTGCCGGTCTGGACTTCTCAGGTTGAATTAAACGAATGCTCCGTTCATGTTCGATTATTCTAGTAGCGATGGTCCTTCCGGCTTGTCGTATATAAGGTGTCCCACATTCACAGCGATTGCGGTACACTCCCGGCACTAAGAAGTCCAAATACAACATCAGGACCATCCATAAGCTACCTCCGAAGATTAAACATCAGTTGAGGCCAGTGAAAAGCAAACTGGGCTTACAAGTTCCGGGAGTGTACCGTACCCCTTCGCATAACAGGCAGACTGACTATCAATTGAGTGATTAATTATTAATAAGTTGTTCATCATATTCTGCCTCTCAAAGCCAGTGCTACTGCTATGAACAGGCATCACATAATCCAAGTATATTAAAGTTTACAAATAAAGAATAATCGTCCGTCAAATTAGTTAGAAATGTGGTAAGGCTTTCTTAGAAGCAGTGCTTCGTTCCAAAAGTTGCTGTTTGTGACTCAAGTTCCAATTAAGTAGACAAGCACAATGCAAATAACAGAAATCAATGTTAAATGGGAATTTGAGGTGTAAATTTATATCCGCTTTACAAGGCCTGTGTTCTTGCAATCAATATTTTCTTTGATTGAGTCTCTGTCATTTGACACCATAAATATTGTTCGTCTCCAGGGAATAGATACCGACATATATCAGGTGCATTACGAGAACCTAATAAAAATTAGTCATATAATTTTGTAGATAATTGCAAATATTCACTAAGGTATAGTGATATGGTAGGTATATCCATCTCTGGAAAGCATTGTACATGGCCATACACGGTTTTTCTCCTAGCGGGAAAACAACATAACTAAATCATCGTTTTTGTATCATTCTATAACGTTGCAGCTTCAGATAAAGTATTAAGCTTACAATAGCTTCTCAGCGCATTCTGTTTCTCAGGGTTCCTGCTCCATTTTGTCACACATGTGAGATAAACTCTTACACAAGTAATTTCGTTATATATTGCCACAGACGTGTATGCGAAATAAAGTCATTTGAATAGTTAAAACTTCAGCCGTCTGTTATGCGGTATGTTTGAAGAAACCAAAGGTTCAGAAAAGCATTTGAAATATTTGTGTTGTGATATTTTTACATCATAGATGCACACTTGGTACAATAAAGGTAATTACATTGGTTTGTATTTTGACTCCGATCACTGTATTTCGAATTGTTCACGTACAGCTCCGAATGGAAGGCACGTGCATTTCGCCTTCATTTGTGGTACACGAGCAACAAATTGTGATCAGAAAGAACGATATTTGCAAATTCCACATGTCGACACATTACATCTGTCCATCAGATTCACATGTTTTATTTCTTTTTATGCGACGCCATTTTTAGGGGACTAGTGCAGCATTTAAATGCCAAATGTATAACTCCATAAGACAGCGGATAATTAATGCAAGACTTAGTGTTCGGAAACATTTTGGAGCCTTCATAAAACACAACCCTTGTTGATAAAGTCATGCATTACTTTACTATGTTTAATTCGTTTTCCTAGAACTCATGAACAGAGAAAAACAAATATATATGCAAAACAGATCAATATGTGCACGCACAGACAGAAAATGTAAACCAGTTTGCTAAATCCATCAGTCGATAGTATGGGAAAACGTGAATTTTCCCAATGGTGATACCACATGTGGTGCATGCTTCAGCGAACATATATCAATATCTGAAGGTTTCTTCTTTCACGATTTGTGTTCTGAATATCGTGATCATTGTTTGTTTACTTTAGTGCGAACATTAAATAATCTTATTTCCCTTTCCAGTATTTTGTGTGTATTGTACTGCCTGCCTATCTCTATTGAGGAAAGAGTTTCAATATTCAGAAATGTAATATGGTTGATCAAAAGGAAGTTTATGGGAATTTTTTTCCAGAATTATTCAGTCTGTCATTCCCAGATAAAATCACTTGTATACAGTCTTCTCCACATCAGAATATTTTAGATTTTACGCGTAAAATTGCCCCACTACAATTCTCCCCTTGCATTGTATTCAGATTTAACCAGAAGACTACAGGAAACTTTACACATCTCCTCTACATAAACATGCTACGTGATTTAGAAATACATCCAGCTCATGCTCTCTATATTTACTACCAGTTGCAGAAATGTAGTTACATATTTCTCTGTGCCTGATCAAAGTGAAGAAGGGGCAGACTAATATTTCCACAATTATTTAAATGTCCAATCTTGTGTCTCATCTTTGTTTTCCTTCATATATCACTAGCTTGTGAAAATTAAATTTTCTTCTTAACCTTGTAATATTTGTGCATCAGAATGTTATGGTTAATCAATAATTTCTACCACTAATTAATACCCTAGTAGCAACTGCTTCAAGGTCAGTGGTACGTCGTATCGCCTAATGTATAATGCTGTCTTTAACGTAGGTTACTCTCCGCTACTGGCTGAAGACAGTCCTTGCGGTTTTTGCGATGTTTAGTATAATTTCGTAAGGATGCCACATAGTTTATTTGAAATTCTTTTCTTGAGTGCACATAATTGTACCGTTAAATTTAGTAATTAAGAGTTTAGGAAATTCGAAATTACCATGGAAACCATTAATATTCAACTGTACTATATTACTCATATATTACTTTTGTTTATGCAAATTGTGTAACGTCACTGGCGATTAGTTTTCGGGATACTTCGGTTTTGTTTGCCCATAAACATTGTTGAGTTGATTAATGTATTCCAGCGGCCTTTGTTTAATTTTACTACTCCTTGTCTGTATACTATGCTCCGTATAGTACTGTGACTTTGTGGGTTCGAAGAATTAAAAATTCAAGTCACGCAAATTCAAAATGTTCTTTATTTCCGCAGAATTACATTTGGTACACTTGCCGATTACACAGAATTACGTACCACACACAACTACGTAGCACTAACAATTACAATTCACCAGTTGCAGGTACACTCGGCACCTCGCCGTAAGTTCGGACTCAACACTCTAAAACTGACTGACTCGTTCAATGCATCACTTATATATACAAATCACAGTATCTAGAAGTTTCCCGATTATTATAGTCTGTGAGGTTTAACTAGTCGTGTGCCTTTTAAAAAGAGAAAGGAATACTGACCGCTCACTCTATGACGTAGCGGGCAAAGCAGACACCCCAGCCAAGCGTGCATCAGTGGCGGAGCGCCCCTTCTCCACTCCGTCCGATTGTTGCTCATCCCCCCGATTCACAGTCAGAAATTTCAAACGAATCTTAGTTTTCTTCTTCCGATTCCAAGTCTTTTAAATTTATAACTAATCTGTCTGTAATTTCATCTATCAGACCGTCTTTTCCCCGGAAAAACTATTCAGTGTTTTGTACATGCTCACACGTGCTCTTCCAGTTTTCTGGGGTGACTTTTCTAATCGCATTATGAAACAAGGCTCTTACATCGACACTTTTAAATGAAATCTTATGTTTGGCATCATCATTCTTCAGTTGTGCCCAAATAAGTTCTATATCATTAAAGTTGCAGTGATAAGGTGGCAATCTTACTACGGTATGACCGTGTACCTCTGCGAGACTATTTCATACACTTTGAAATTATCCTTTTCAGTTTAACTAATTCGTATAGAACTGGATTTGTCACTTGTGGATCAAACTCAATATTCCTATAACGAAGCCATTCCTGCATATGGGATTTGAGTGAAGATGAAGTGGCTGCTTTATTAATTTCTATGGAATGATAAGGGGCATTGTCCATAATGATGACATCACTAGACGGGATGTTAGGTAGAAATGTATTAACAAACCAATCCTTGAAAATATTACTATCTATTTCTTCATGGTAGTCTTTGGTTGAATTTGACTTAAAAGTTAGCAAAGCATTAGGAATAAATGCTGGTGAATATCGAGCATGTTCATATATAATTGGCTGCCCTTTGCCGATTGGTGTTTTAAGAGGGAAATCAGTTACACTTTCATCAGCAATGCACTTCCACACCGTATTTCTCGTATGGTTTATATTTAACCAAGTTTCGTCAAAGTATACTATAGGCCTACCTGTAGATCTCAGTTCTTACATTCGTCTTAAAAATTTAAATCTTTTAGAAACAATATCCATTCGTTCCATTAAAAAGTGTATTCCCTGTGAATTTTTACCGTAACTGAAATTAAGCCTTTTAAGAATTTGTTTAAGAGCCACACGCTTCCTTTAACTAAGTTTTTAGCTCTTACAGCCTCATATATGTCCAGTAAACTAGGTAGAATGTCCGTACGATACAGCGAATAGATTGTTCGCTTAATAGCAGCAGCTGTGAGTGAATCAATTTCTGTTGTTCGCAGTCTTCTATTAGGGTGCTTTTTGCCTGGTGTTTGCAGTCTACCACCCCTAGCTTCTGCATTTTTGTCTTCTTTTAAAATTCGTTGGACAGAACTAGAAGAAATACCTGTAGCAGCAGCAGTTCTCTCAACGATGATCGTCACTGAAATAGTCGGCTTTCCACAATTAAAAGCTTCACATTCACCACTGACGAAACCGTGAACTTTGACTATAATTTCCCTAGAATCTGATTTTAGAACTTTCCCTCGAGATTCAACTTGAAACAACACAAACAGATCTAAAACTACAAGAAAATAATTCAACATTATATCCATATGTTGCAGCAATGAAAAAATTTTGTGTGTGGTGTAAATCCACAAAACAATAAATGCACAGTTCTATCGCTCATACGCCACTGACAACCTTTAATCAACACACAGCGGTGTGGGGGTTGCCAGCGTCTACTTTCCACGAATCACGACAAAGCAGTGGTTGCTGACCCTCCCACGTGTGCTAGACAAGGACAGCATTCTGTGTTAGACAAGGATAGTAGAGAATACGCCAAGTTAAACCTCACAGACTTTAGCGAAGCGGCAGGAGAAGGGGTCCAGTAATTTCTGGTTACTTCTCCCCTCCCTGTCTCTCCCCGGCACGTCAATAGCGCTGCCCGTTGGCGTAGGCGTGGTTCTAACGCCATCCATCTCTCTCACCCCCACAGCAAGAGCCATTCCGTCACACGAGTATGTGCGGCCTCAATGCCATCCGTCCCCTCTCTTTCTGTCAGCTGTTCTTGTACGTTCGGGTGACAGTTCCGATAGTTTCTAAATTGTGTTCATTAGAGATTCGAGATCTGAAGTGTATTCCAAATCTAAAGGAATAATGCCTTTTACCCCAACACTATTTTCCGTAAAAGTTTGGAACTGACTAAAGTTTCATGCATAATAGTGGGTGTCTGACTCGATAATGTTTTTATATGGACTGAGAGTTTCTTAGCCTTTTAGCCTTAATAGTGGGGATGTGAAGCACTTGTTTTAGAGAAACATTATCTTCCTGAGAAGAGTTAACCTCTGTGTCAGTAGTGCTATTTGTCATTGGTCGTTTACATCTTGTTTGTGTTTCCATTAACATAGGTTCTGGAGAATTGTTGCATTCTTCTTGAAATGACGTAAAAATGTCCAGAAAAATGTCTTTAATTACGACATTCGGAGTAGTTTCATGTAGATCCGACCTGCAGCTGAAGCAGGTGGGGTGCTCTGCTGTTATGTACTACTCGACAGAGCGTTGAGGCGTACTGACCTTTAGGTGACTAGCGCTGCCATCGATTCTTATTGGGTCTTATCTGGTCGATTAGAAGAGTGACGTACAGTAAGTTACGCAACACAAATAGAGCGATTGGAAGCTGCGTGTATCTATATTTATGATTTCTCGTGCCTGCCGATGTATGACACATTGCTGTCCAGAGACATGATTACATCTTAACAGAGTATACATAGACTATACTCGTCGTGTATGTGCGATAAACTTAGGTATATATCTCTGTGTTCCGAATTCCTTCGGATAGACCTTCAGGCTTTGCCATGCACATGGTATATCCAGCCTTCATATAGGATTTATATGCTTGGAGGTAAATTCTCCACATCATTGGGTACAGTGTAAAACTGGCGCCTGAAAATAAAGTTTTGGGAAAGCCTTGGCTCAGAGATGCCATCTTTTAGGTAGGTAATGTTTGACATTAATTTCACTCCATTTGCATCTAGATGAGTCTTTAGGAGTGAGTTTGGTATAATTGGACAAACGTTTGAACGAGCGATTCTTTTGTTTGCGGCAATTAGAGGACAGAGCTGAAGAGTAACATTATTTATGTTTATTTTGGGGTGTTTGGTAACCAGTAGTTCTGCTACTTTAAATGACGGTAGGTATATACATATCCTGAAGTTGGTGACCCGTGAGATAAATTTTATGTTACTTGGTTCAGTTAATTTATCTACAGCCAGAGCGTAGTCCCTGATGGTGAGTCTGTAATGGGAGCCAATGATGACAGCTCCTTTCTAGGGTGAAGTCTGGGCAATTGAAGTATTGTATAGTATTGTCATTCATTAAGGTTGTGTTGACGTTGTGAGACGGCAGACCGCTGTTCTCAGCAGTTGCAATTGCTTAAGAAGGTTATTTAGTTTGCTGTGTGAAATTACGAGTTTGAGGTTAGCAAATTAATTTTAATAATGTCTTATTAATCCACTTATTATACTAGGTTACCTTTTAGCACACGAGAAAGTACGTTTAGTACACACAATCTACTTATCTTTTATATATGGTGAACGTCTTTGGAATTCAGAATATTGGTAAATATCGGAGACCGCTGAAACGTTTAAATTGTTTTCTTGTCACGGCGTCTTGGAATTCCTGTTTGCGAGTTTGTTTGAGCAGTGCTGCAACCACATGGCTATCCAGAAAGTTTACTATAATTTTGTCTCAGAGGGTAATTCATTTAGAAGCATTAGAAGTATGAGCAAACATCACTTTATATCTTAGGTATTTAAATATTACCATTTCGCTAGAAGTAGATCATAATGTAAATTGCATTATTAAGTTAATAATAACACTAAATTTGACGCCTGTAAGAAAACTGTTTGATTTCAGTTCAATGAAATGGGAACCTGGATGAAAACGCAATAATGGGACGTGTTAATGAGACTGATCTCGAAGATTGGACCAAAGACCATCTCTCCGAGGTTTTGGACACCTGCTTAGCAAAGAATAAGGAGCAAAAAGGGAAGGTAGGTATAATTGTTGGATATTAATATTTATACTGAAAATCGTCCATATAACATATTGCTAACAATGCAGTATGCACCACTAATTCATTTTTTCTTTCCCTGCACAGAATCACTGGATATAACCTTTCTCCTCAGGT
>CM060950.1:213170972-213340911 GCA_030765055.1 Mantis religiosa
AATGAACCGACGTTTCTGAATATGGGACTCAAAAGGGACTTTCTTGAAATGTCTATTCTTTTCAGCGCCTGGTTAATAGCGCTTATGTGTTCATAGAGGTTCTTTATAGTTAATTTATTTCCGTCATATTTTCTAACCTCTAACAGTAAGTGTACCCGTCAAGTTTACGAAAGAGATCATAGCCAGGAAATAGGGAGGGAAAAGTTGTAACAGATAACCCAACTATATAGGTAAATACCCCTTAAAACGAGCATGTTCCTCCACAGTTCTTTCACACAACTCCATGCAATTGGGGGTGGTAATTTCAGTCTTAATCTTCAAATACCATTCCTTTTTTCACTTCAAGTGCAATGTACGAGGGCTGTTCAATTAAGAATGATCATAATTTTTTTACGGTCGTAATTTTTCGCACTAAAATTCAACCTTATTATATTCTGTTAGCCGAATGTGTAACAAACACGCCTAAGTACTTTCATTGTTGGTACTCCTGGTTCCCGCCTGAGGGAACCAGGCCAGTTCAGACTTGTTCAGTATCGCCTACCACTGCAATGGAGGTAACATGTAGTTGAAGTTGATGTTAGAGGGAAAATCCGGAGTTTCTTAAAAACGTAATCACTGCTGATGAAACTGCTTACATCATTTTGATCCTGAGAGCAAACAGCAAAACTCAGTGTGGAAATCTCCGTCATCACCAACACAAAAAAGTAAAAGTGGTTGCTTAAGCTGGGAAAGTTATTGTCATCTCATTCTTTGATGTTCATGGAATGATTTATCAGCATGTTGTACCTGCACACACATCAGTAACTGGAAAATACTATAGGGATCTCCTGAAAATATTGCAAGTCCATATCAGGCGCAGAAGACCACATTTCCGTAAAGCAGGCTGGATGCTGCACCACGATAATGTTCAGCCGCATATTGCCAATGTTGTTGCTGAATATCTTGCAAAAATGAACGAGAAGTGCATCCTCACCCTTCCTATCGTCCGGATTTAGCCCCATGTGACTTAATTCTATTCCCTAACTTGAAGAAACGCCTTTTTGGGAAGTATTATCCAACATCAGAAGCAGCAGTGAGGGCTGCGTAGGCGATTTTGTAGGATCTCTCAAAAAATGGTTTCCAGCATGTCTTTGAAAACTGGCAGAAACGCTGGGACAAGTGCGTCGCATTCAGGGCAGACTATTTTCAGAAGGAACGTCAAAATTATGAGGATGATTAGAGGTACGTTGTCAAAAAAAGTTGTGATCATTCTTTATTGCACAGCCCTTTGTATAATAACGCTACAGTGCTTCAAAGGGACTGTCATCCTGCCGTCCAGGTAATGTAAATCGAATCCTTGTTCATAGATTATTTTTTGTATGCCTAAACAAGTAGAGCACGGATCATTAAGGTCTGCTGATCTTTGAAAACCAATCGATAATATATCAGATTTGTTACCTAGGTTTTGATTTTTTAATGAATGAACCACCAAAATATTAAAGAAAATCTTCCATCCAAAATATCCTTGATAGGGAAATGTTTTCGCGCGTTTTGAATTTCCCAAATATGACATTATTGTGATTAAATTGTCTTACTTTAAATTATAAATGTCATAATAATTTTTGAATTTTTATAGAATAATGCCTGAAGTTCTCTACAATCTGAAAAACATTTATATAGCTGGTAAAACATAAGAGATGTACATATTTTAGTATGAAAGATGTAGGTAGAGCTCTTAAAAATGGTGTCAAATAAAATATTTTGTTGTGTTAACTATTTCCGACATATGCTTTCTTATATCTCAATTGGAAGCCATCTTAGTATTTCTCTTGGTCCTCCAAATAGAATGGAATTTCCAAGAAATCACAGAGTGACATGCTTGAAGCCTATTGCATTCCCAGAATGCCTTGAGGCTCCAAACATATGGGAGTATGCAGTAGCAGCTCGGCAAATTTTTGTCTGGATTAAAGAGAAGTAAATGGAATAATAAGCGCACCAGTCGACCACAATATGAATGCACTCGGCAAGAAGCGTTACTAATCAGTTACGTCACAAATGGGCGGAGTACCTCAGGTACAGTGCAGATAACGCAAGCATAAAAAATACCGAGATACTTCCGATGTGACGTGCAAATGTAGTGCAGTTCAACACGGTGCTTCTTCGAACCTTTTCTTATGCAGTTAAAATTCGAATAGTATAGTGGCAGTTGCAGTGCTCGTTGCGATAAAATTGGCGTGTACTTGTGAAGAGTTTAATTGCGGAAGCACCTACCAAGTTAAAAACAAGAAAACTATCCCATTCTGATGTAAAACATATCATTTATCAGGTTATACAGTTCTGTAGAAAGGAAAAGCAGGAGAGAAGGTTAATCGTACCCCTTCAAAAACACATACGGTGTTTGCCATGTCTGCTGGAGTTTCGGGCAGCGTCCCTTGGTCCGGATACGGCGGTACAACCAGACCAAGTCACCTTGCTGGAAACCTTGGCTATTGGCTTGCCTGTCATACCGGGTCTTCATGCGGTCGCTGGCCTTCTGGATGTTCTGGCGAGCCATCCCGTGCATGTCGTGGAGATGGTCCGCCAGCTTCTCCCCATACTCGGTCACTCCACACTGACGCGTATGCACAGGTGTTTCATGAAGGTCTCTGCTAACACCATCTAGTATGAGAACCCTGCGCTACGTCTACGAGTGGCAGCGCCCTCGAGTCTGGTATCTTTTGGGTCCCCCCCCTCGTATTTACGTTTTCCTACTGCTGTTTCAGGCAGTTTTCAAGATGCGTGACTGTGCACTCACGAAGATCCATTAACTTAGAGCAGCGGGACCGTGGAATTCCAGTGTTTACAGGCATTATTGCTCAAAACACTATCATTTTACAAATAACTGTTCATAAGACTTGCTTGTTGGAAATGTAATGCTAACGGCGTGAACAAACATTTTACAAGTATGTTGGAGGTAAAATTTTAAATTAATGTGTGCGGAAATTAAGTAAACTTGAAATAAATGGCATAAAATATAAAAGAAAATTTAAATGATTCATTTGCATTTTCTAACGAAAAGAGCCCATGCGATTACAAAGAAATTTTCAATTAAGTATGTGTCATCAATTTCGTATTTCTGATTCATATTGTGACGACATAACTATGGACTGTAAAAGCTAAGGAGCACGTGGCCAGATCGAACTTGGGGGAAATTTTTCACGGTAGGAAATGAATGCTTTACGAGAGGTTCGGCTTTTCTATTTAGTTAAAAAGAACTACAAAAGATACGAGGGACATTAATTAACATTAATATTCACTTACTAAGAATATCCACCACAAATAAGCAGATTACAAAGGTAGCCACAGCGGCCAGTTACCTTACCTCCAGAGGCTGAGTACAAATGCGTCTACCCGAGCCGAAGGCTAGTCAATGAGAGAGAGCAAGCATCCGGATTACACACGTTTATCCAACGAGTGATACAGTGGATGGAGTGACGTCACACGTACTACTGAAGTCGCTTCAACTATTATTATTATTATTATTATTATTATTATTATTATTATTATTATTATTATTATTATTATTATTATTATTATTATTATTATTATTATTATTATTATTATTATTATTATTATTATTATTATTATTATTATTATTATTATTATTATTATTATTATTATTATTATTATTATTATTATTATTATTATTATTATTATTATTATTATTATTATTATTATTATTATTATTATTATTATTATTATTATTATTATTATTATTATTATTATTATTATTATTATTATTATTATTATTATTATTATTATTATTATTATTATTATTATTATTATTATTATTATTATTATTATTATTATTATTATTATTATTATTATTATTATTATTATTATTATTATTATTATTATTATTATTATTATTATTATTATTATTATTATTATTATTATTATTATTATTATTATTATTATTATTATTATTATTATTATTATTATTATTATTATTATTATTATTAGTAGTAGTAGTAGTAGTAGTAGTAGTAGTAGCATGGGCCACGCCGTGGCTCAGTGGTAAGACCGCTTGGCTCTCACCAAGGCGGCCCGGGTTCGATCCTAGGCGACCGCAAAGTGAGATTTATGGTGGACAACACGGCGTTGGGGCGGGTTTTCTCCGGGACCTCCGGTTTCCCCCGCCATTTCATTCCACCGGTGCTCCACCTTCATCTCATGCATCATCAGTGTCACCACCTGTAGTGCCGTATGTAGTAAAAGCGGGCGTTAAACACTACACACACTAGTAGTAGCATTAGTAGTATTAGTATCAATGTTAGGGTCTGTTTGGTTAATGCATGTGCAGTTCCGAGTCAAAGGAACCTGAGCCGCCCACCCACTAAGACCGTCATAAATCTATTTCCACACTTCAGTAATGGCACACTGTCGTTGTGGACCAATAGCAACCCTGATTTTCTCGAAGTGACAGACGCATGTCTACTCCACGTGGAGTCTCAGTTGCCAAAGTTCCAACTTCCAGTTGATCTGTTTCATTACGTGAAGAAATTCGTTGTGTGTTACGATGTGGATAACGTAGGAGGGAAATGCAGTGGTAAATGCAAATGAAGTAGAGATAACTTCAAGTCAAGTGAAAATAATCAAAGTGAAGACAATGTGAATAACTGGGCCGAATTATATTACTGGAAAAACCTAAAAAAATAACAAAGTTATAACGGGAACTGTTTCTAAGCAAATTCAAGCAATTGTTTTGAACACATATAAATATGTGCTGAAAAATAATATTGGTAAGGGGTCATGCAATGAACCTGATGATAAATGTTGGGTATTCACAGAAATACAGTAAGAAATATTGTGACGAAAGGAATACGAAAGACGCCGATCAAGTGTGAAAACAAAAGGAAACGTTTCTCTAAAGTAGATAATTTCACGTGCGATTTAATTCGTCGAGAAATTTATAGATTCTATGCGAAAAGGAGAGCATCCACCTTAGACGAATTGGTTGCACATTTGCAAGAAATTTGTGATTTTCCTTATGGGCGCTGCACTTTGCGCGGTCTACTAAAGGAGCTGGGTTTCAAATACTGCACTCTGAGTAAGACAAGGGTTATTATGGAATCCAGTGGACTTGTATCTTGGCGATATATATATATATATATATATATATATATATATATATATATATATTTGTCAAAGCTAAGGAAGTTTTTCAGTAATGGACATATGATAATTTATTTAGACGAAACCTCGTACGATACCCATGACGTATCCAGAAAGGTGGCAACCTTGCAGAACGGTCTGGGAGAAGGAGGGTCGGGGGTTCGTCAAAGGCAGAAGCCGACGTGCACACGCGTTAACTAAACAGACTTTATTAAAAGATGATATCAGTAAGGAATTAATTTTCTTGTGGATTGTTTTCTAAACGACAGTTAGGGTTTTGTTTCAAACTGTGTTCATGGCGCTAGTTGTCACAAACAAAACACACCCGCTAGGTTACCTGAGTGAAACATTTACTCATCAATAACAAAACATTTCAATAAGTTCATCGTTCGGCTTCTACACATGAGTGAGTTGATAGTAAAATTTGTATTTTCTTTTAAAGTATAAAAACTTAAGAAATTCGTTAAGATGTAATATTCTCAACTAGAAAATCTCCGTGAACGTCACATTCCTATCCCGATTTGCATGTCTTTGTAACTTTAGACCTTTATTGTACGGAATTGTACTGTTTCAGATAGTAATTTTCCAAATGAAAATCTTTTTAGTGAAATTATTTTCCATTTTTGAGCAGATCCAATGAAAAAGGCAAATATACGTTTTGATGGTCTTAACAAATATTGGAAGTCAAGGACCTTTCGGAAAAAGTTTGTTTAATAATACATTTGGTCTTATATATACATATATATGTATATATAAGCTTTTTCTTTAATTCCTTTCTTTCTTTTCTTTCTTTTTTTAATATACGTCTTATAGCATTAAATCATGTAGGCGATGAATGAAACAGGTGAAACGATGCTCAAACTAGCCCAGGGTTCATAGAGCTTATGGGTTACCCTAGTTTCACCTTTAAGGATAATTAGAAATCCGGAACACCCTTTTCCGTTAACTCATCATGTTCGAGATTCAAACTCGGAAGGCAACCAAATGGTGTAATTCAAAATCCACAAATGTTAAGTAATCATCTTGTAAATTTTACAGTATTTAATGGCTACCTGTACACGCTTAACACCAAATTTAGTGAATGTATCTTTAACCGCTATTTAGAAATTAATTATTAATTAAATAAAATGAATTAACATCAAAGTACTCCACGCGATGAATTTCTGCAATCTTGTTGCTCATATTTTTATTTTAGGTGTAAAACATATTATTATTAACCTCTGTAAAAGATGTTTTCAAATTATTTGAAGATTTCATATCTTAAGAATATTTTGGTATATGCATCATTTTTGAACATTCGTAAATATAAAAACCACATGAGAATGGATAATGTATCTAAGAGCCACAATATCCCATACATATCAAAAAGCTCTCGTAGATGTTGTATACAGCATCTTTAAAACTGAACAAAATTTAATTAAGGTTGGATGAGAATTGCATGGAGCATTTCTAGTGGAACAAAATCATGGAAATAATTTACTTGAGAAAACTGCAGTTAAGATTCAGAATTTTGTAATGTAACCAATAAATTTGATGGTTAAAACTGAACTGTTCCATAAGTTTGGCCCTCTGCTTCTTTCTTCTTTGCTTCCTTGGAAGATTTGGAAATCTGAAGCTGGCGTCTTGCACTTTTGAAATGTCCCTTATTGTACTTGCTATTTACATTCGGGGCCCCCATGCCACACTTTGCTCCTTTGAAAATGTCCTTCTATATGCTGTTATGAACTATCATATAGGAATTGCTTTCAGTAACATCATACCTGCACATATTTTAGTTTTATACCGTGTCATTAAACAATGCTAGCTTCTTGTGGGTGGACGATCCATCAGTTTGTTTCTCTTCAGGTGAAGATGATGAGTCTCCCATGACAGCACAACAGTTACCAGTTACCTTTATGTGGCCTACTTCTTCGTTCAGTGGCTTTTGTCACTCTATTTGAAACTTTAGTTGGTCTTTTATTCTTGCACCTACCATCATTTATTCGCTTCATATTTACAGTAAAAAGAATCAGTAATATAAGCACCAACAGTGGTTGCTGATTCCTGCCAGACAACTTGAAACTGCTCATTTAACTCTCACAAACTTACTGCACTGCTGTATACATAAACTTGAGTAAATTCACGAGTTAGAGGTTACGTCTTGTATTTCTCAACAGAAAAGCAAATCACTATGAAAACATACGACCACGTGATATTGTCTCTGTTTTTGTATACAAGTTTCAAAACCTTTCTCCTTTCATCAGTTTTACAGAAGGACCAATATAAATGCCAACAGTAAGTAAGTATTCTGCAGAATAGGCAGCATAACCCTCCGTAGTATCTAAATAGAGTTCGCTAAATTTGAATGCACGAAGGAGTAAATTGATAATTCTCAGGCAAAGCGATGCTTTAAATGACACGGCCACCAACGCTTTTCCTTTAAAATATGACGTTATTGTGAAATTGTACACGTACCATAAGAAATGAAGTTGTGAAATCAAATATATAAAGTTATAAAGTTATAAAGATAGTAAATTCAACAAAACCAATACATTGATTTTTTGTGGAAATCTCACCATTTGTTTGCCTTAAAAGATTATTGTTATTATCATTAATGTTGTTAAAAGCTGATATCAGTAAAGACTTTATTTTCTTGTGGAATGTTTTCTAATTATCATGAGTCATATTTATGCAATAATGTGATCATATTACTGAAAACCTAGGCAGCTTCACTCTTTTCTGTCCTTGTATGTATGGAAAGGTTGACATTGTTCGTGATGTACCTTTATGTACACTAAAACTGTAAATGAATGCCATGTAATACTCAATGTTTTACGAGTGAGTGAGTGGTGTTTAAGGGCCCGTCGACAACAAGGTCATTTGGGCCATGTTTTACGAAAAGCTCATGGATAACATATATAATGATATATATCGCAATCAAAACCTAAATAATGAAAATGCGTCTGCATGTGCCTACATTTATAAAATTGTATATACGTAAACTAAAATTAAACCACGAGGAACTGTATTTTCTGGGCTTAGGCCCACTTCCTGGTCGCTGCGCAGCTTACCTCATGCCATCATAGAAGTCAGGAGTAGAGTGCAATCAAGAACTTCAAGGTAGCTCAGTCGGTAGAGCACCTAACTGCCGTGCTAGGGGTCCCGGGTTCGATTCCCGTCGGTGGGGGTGGGGATTTTTCTCCGATAATTCCCCATCTTCCCCAGAGTCTGGAAGTATGAATGAGAGTGTGAATGTGTGCGTGATCTAATGATTAAAAACCAAAGATAACGAGTTAACACCTTCAGTATGTTCCAAAGGAGAATGGCCGCCGATATGACCATAGCAGTTAAAGGCGGGGTATAAATGGAACAAGGGGGGGAAAAAGTTCAAGTGACACGCTAAACGCATACCGGACCACGCCTATCACTCCGATACCATCAATTGAACCGATGTATATAAATTCGATCATCAGCTTATGGCCTTGGTAACGCTGCTACCTACAAAGTCTTTTTTTTTTCACAGTTTACTACAATTTATATACATTTACATAAGGCTTATTCCAGAAGAAGAGATCATCATAGGCGATTCCCTGGTCATTCAGGGTGTAGGGAGCCAGGGGTAATCCGGAAAACTAATTGTTTTGAGTTCAATCACTGGGAAAACTACTTTCCCAAGAGAAACCTAACAAGAAGTTCCGAAGCTATACATTTTCTCCGTATGCAACTGTGCAATATTTCAAATATAACTTTACAAACTTAAAAATAAGTTTTAAGAATTTCGACCAACGATTAGCATTGTCCCGATAACAGCATTAATGTCGAATATCACTTGGAATAAATAAGAATCATTATCACCTATAAAAGCAAGTAAACATATTTCTCCTTCTGTGAACATAATTAACTATTACAATCAAACAAGAATCTGTTGAACGTGTACACAAATCACGGATGAGCATTACCTCTCTTTGTAGGAGTTTTAAACTTAAGATTCCAACATTTGCAAACTGTATTTCAAAGCTTGTGCTACATTGCTCTGTGTCACCCAAACGTGAAAGAAAGACCACAGAAGCCTTCAGAATTTACCCTCAAAACAGTGTTTATCTTAAAATCATCATGAATATCACCACAGAATGTTATCTTTGTTCTAAAGATTGGAAGTTAATTCATTTCCCGGGGATAACTTAAAACTATTATTTATAGTTTTCACTAATTCTGTGCTTTTAGTTCTTTTAGAAATCAAATGCTCTGCCATAAGGTGTTCTTTATGTTCCTTTTCCAAAAGTTTGTTTTATAAAATGGTAAGTTATTCGAATGAAATTTTGCCTCCTTGTATCTTCATATTCTGATGCTAATGATCCCTTCAGGCTATAATCTATCATAAAGTATTCTTGTTTGATTATTATATAATACATCAAGTAATTAAATATCATTGTTTTAAAACAAAAAAATATGCGTATTGGGTTTTGGCAAATGAATAAATTACTATTTCCCCGGCTATTATTATTACTTTTAACAATATTGTCACGAAGCAATTCGTGTAAGTGAACGCCATGAGAGGGAGAGAGTAGCGGGAAGTGAAAGAGACAGATAGCGCCAAGCCACACCCACAGACCTGCCAAGCAGCGCTACTGACTAGCTGTGAAGAGACGGGGTGGCAAGACAAACAGCCAGAGAAATGTCGGGACTGTTCCGTCACCATCGGGAAATACCGTGATGCTTCGGGAGGTGTCGGGAAATTTCTAGAACCAGAGTACTGTGTATAGATAACACTACAGACGACTAAGTGAGCAGTGAACCGAGAGACGACTTTTAATCTTACGATGCCACAAAGTCACAATGTTATGTTTTCAATTTGGCCATACAATGGCACGATATTTATTAATGAAAATATGCCACTGGGCTGTTATATCATAGAGACCACACTAATGTAAAAGAGAGATGGTGGATTTGTCCCAATCAACTGTTCGCCGAGCTATAAAGACACACAGGGCTGTTAGATCATAGACCACACGTTAACGAAAACCTCTCTAATGTCTGAATATCTGAGTGAATTAAGCGGAAATGCTTCATAAACAAAGTGAAGGTCGGAGTAAAGGGTAAACAAAGCTACCAAGCTTTCTTCTTAACTTCAAGTTGAAAGACGCTAAAGGAGTTACTGATGCAACAGATGAAAACACATTTTATCCTCCCGCAAGGACTCTTCGGTAGTAGTTGGTGTTTGTTTACCGTTAATAGATATTCAGAGACATTTTCAAGAGGATGAAAATAAATCCGCATTAAGAGTTGTTTGAGAGGGAGGATTTTCTCTTAAATTGTTGTATCGCATCCTACGAACGATGATGTTCACACAAACACACACACACACGCACACAGAGACACACACACACAATTCACGAAAGGGCCTGTTTCCAAAAATTTTATTTTTGGATTGAGGAACTTTCAAATTACGTATTCCCGGTGAAATCTCAAATCTAATATCTCGGGGCTCCTTCTCTACTTCTTAAGGCAAGCACTTAAAGAAATAAAAATTTGTTTCTGTTTTCTACGTTACATTTTTACATTACCGTGACAATCAGTGTAGTTCACATTGTAGGAGTAAGGAAGGGTTGTGAGTTTTTGTACATTTATTTTCATTTTAGATTTTTTTATTTTTATTTGTGATGATTATCGAGAACATGCACGTTTATTTGTCTGTTTTTAAAACATTACATTATATATACTTTGCACAGAGGAGTGAGTGTAATTTAGGGAATCTAATGAGAGATGGAGAAACATTAGAATGGGACTAATGTGCAAGGAAGTAAGTAAAATAGGAGTAATGTGGGCCGAGAATGATAGCGAATGGAAGAGCGAGATTAATAGAGTGAAGTAGAGAGAGAGAGAGAGAGAGAGAGAGAGAGAGAGAGAGAGAGAGAGAGAGAGAGAGAGAGAGAGAGAGAGAGAGAGAGAGAGAGAGAGAGAGAGAGAGAGAGAGAGAGAGAGAGAGAGAGAGAGAAAGAGAGAGTGAGAGAGAGAGAGAAGAGTACATTGTCTGTTAAAGCATCATGCTGTCATAGCTACAGTTTCTACTTTTCTATAACAATTCCAAATAAAATTTAATTTATAAAAGTCAGTTTTCCTACGTAGCGTGCGGCAACTGCGTGTTTATGTGTGTATGTTTGGTGACTTGTGAGAATATTGCACAGAGGTGTCAAACAGATAATGGTATGTACAAAACGGTACAAAAGAAGCATGTATTTGCACAGCTTGTGCACATGATGATAATTGTTATTGTTGTACTAAAAATTGTGGTCGGCGCCGGACATTTGGAGAGATATACAAAGTTAATTAACGTTTTAAGTTAGAATAAACCTCGGAAGGTCTATCATCAGATAACAAGAATATTCTGGAAATTCCCCTGCCTTCTACCTCTAGAACATCCTGGAACTCTAATCATTTGCTATATAAACCAGCATAGTGTTCAGGTTAGAGTCTGTTCTTGCAGCGAAGGTGCTGCCTTCCGAGCCAATTTTGATGTCTGCTATGATGAGCCAGAGAGCGATACTACTTCCAGAGATTAGGGAAATGTGTTCAAATTCCAGCGACTTAAGGTGCTCGACGAATAGGCTCATTACGTCATTAGGTGACGAAGAAAGAGAAGTAGGAATAGAAATAATTCACTTTCAGAAGTCACAGTGAAAATTCCTGAGATAAGAGTTAACTGCAAAGTCGCAATAGGAGTAAGCGCTTATATAGGTATATAACTGCTCATTTTTAAACTATGAAGCTAAGATCTACAATGCCAGGTAGAGTACGAAATAGTAATATATTTTCCAAATGGATAAACGGACAGTTTATCCATGAGTGGAACAATTTAAAACGCGACCCGAAGGTGAGTTTTGACCGCTAATAGAGGTTTGTCCTCTTGTATCATGCATTATTTTATCGTGGTGATATATTTGACATATTTGGCCTTGTACCTGTAAATTAAAAATACAACTTTATTTCTTTTGTTACAAAAAAAAAAAATAAACAAAGCAATGCAAGGTATAAGCCTGTTACATGTTACCTTGAAACTTGGCATGAAATAGTTCCGAAATGTATGTTGCCCAAAATGGAAGTCATTTGGAAGCAGTTGCTATATTTTGTATATTTGTAAGGAAATGTGTGGAATCCGTTCCTGAAACCACTGAGTACAATGGCTCTGTTGGTGGAACAATGGAACTAATTTCACTTTGCCATTTGCACAATACAATCTAGTAGCTTATTATTATTTTTATTTCCATTCCTTACAGTATTAATAAACTGAGTTCATAGATCTAATAACAACGCATTGGCAGGCACTGTAGTCAAATGACACATCGTAACTGAAAGCAGCTCGTTTCAAACCTGCAAGATTATTAGCTGAATCATGTGTTCGTGATATCCTACTCCTTTAAATTTCATTGCACTCTTTGATCTGAGTACAAACACACAAAATAATCCAATCGACCAGGGATAACACGATTTGAAATAACACGGACTAATTCAGATCTCTCTGTTACAGTTTTTATGGTAGAAAAAAAAAAGTATCAAAATTCAGGTAGTATATATTTACTTTAAGGATGGGATTAAATTATAAACCTGCCAACTGAATTTCAAATGTTCTTTCTTCATATTGTGGTTTGGTTCTCTTTTGTTTTAACCTTCATAGTAACCTTCCTAGGACTGCATATCAATTCCGAAAAATAAAAATATACTCTCACTTTCTTCTCGGCCAGCCAGCCAGGTGACAAGATGATAAGATATCAACGTTTCGGGAGTATGCATCTATACCATCGTCAGGATATTTATAAAACGTTATAACCACAAAATAAAATACTGAATATAACACATCTATAAACAGAGACAAAACACTGTTCATCTGGCTGGCTGCCCGAGAAGAAAGTGAACGTATTCGTCACCAGGAAAGCTTCAGGTCTTATTTTACATTCCTTTAAGGGAAGGATACCTACCTGGAAATTTAAACATATCAAAATCTTCGAGAGAAGAAGGCAAACTACTCAGCTCTCTTGCATTTCTATTGAGGTGCAGAGAACACTATACCCAAATTTGCCAGACTACGCTATCCAATTAAGAATAAGTCAACCTACAAGATCCACATCCGTGACAGTTCTGCGTTGTTCAGAGAACGTATTATACACACAAGGTCTCTTGATTCTATTGATCGACGGCTGCTGCATTCCTTCTGGCAGCTCTCCTCAAAACTCTCTCCAATGGATTGGGATAGGGTGGACACTTCCACCTTTGCACAAGGTCAAACCATGCTTCTCCGGAGTACCAAGCAACAGATGAAGAAGTTCGACTCACTGGTGCATTCCAAGGATGCCGTTCCGCCTCTACTTTCCAGCCGCATCATAGTCTACCTCACGAATCAAGAATTGGACGAAGCCGGAACTTCCGTTTTGTCGAAAGGGCTAAAATTCGCACCAACTGCGAGTTATCTTTCAGTTGCTGATATCATCAGCGGGGTGGAATCCGCTATTCAGAAACTTACGTTAGATGGTGCCGAAGAAATACGCACTGCAGTGGCCGCAGTGTCACTCACACCACACTTCCTAGGCCCAATATAAGCCGAGATGAAAGTTTAGCGCTTAAGAGACTTCGGAATGATGAACAGTTGGTTGTCTTGCCGGCGGACAAGGGTAAGGCCACTGTGATCCTCTCCACAGCCCAATACTTAGAGAAAATGGTGCAGTTCCTAGATGCTCCGGCTTACAGAATTCTCGATAAAAATCCTACCTCATCCATCGAACGTCGGACTGTACAACTTATTAAAAGAACCTGCCTTACTTCAGAAATTAAGAAGGCGGTATCACCGTTAGTTTCCAGGCCTCCTAGAATGTAATTTGGCCCCATGGATCACACACTTTGTCCAGCTTTCTTGCTCATCTCAACAGCCTTTGACCTCAAATACAGTTTACCATGGAAATGGAGAAGAATGATACTCTTCCATTCCTGGACATTCTTGTTTAAAAAAAAAAAAACAAGAAAAAACAAGGGTGCACTGGGGCATGATGTATATCGCCAACCTACAAACACCTATCTCCGTCTGAACGCTCATAGTTTCTATCATAGGTATCAACGACTGGGAGTTCTCAAAACACTGACCCACAGAACTTTGTTTATCTCTGATCCCAGCCACCTAAAACAAGAATTACAGCACCTGAGACTCACTTCCGTCAAAACGGCTACTCCGAATATGACGTTGAAGCCTCGATCACCAAAGCCTGGAAGGGGAAACCTGTAATACATCAGGACCATCCAAAAGCCGCCTCCGAAGATTAAGCACCTGTTGAGACCAGTGAAAGACAAATCGGATTTCCAAGTTCCGGGAGTGTACTGCATTCCCTGTGAATGTGGGACATCGTATATAGGACAAACCGGAAGGACTATCGCTACTAGAATATTCGAGCATGAACGGATTATTCGTTTGATGCAACCTGAGAAGTCAGGGCTGGCAGAGCATTGTTTTGATAACGACCATAGAGCTAATTTTCGGGAGAAGACCATCTTGGCAAAATGCAACAGTTATTGGCAGCGGAAAATTATGGAGGCTTTGACCATTTCCTCTGAAAGGAGCACGCTTAATCGTGATGCTGGATTTCAGTTCAGCTCCTCTTGGAAACCGGCCTTAAAAATGGAAATCCATTGAATTAAGAAGCAAAGATCAATACAGCTTGATAATCAAGTTAAGTAGTTACTTTTCTTTGACACAATTTTTATACTCACGCCAACTCCAGACCTGACAATTAATTTACTGAAAACAGTCTTTTTTTCAGTAATGCGAATTTTGATAGTGTTTTGTCTTTGTTTATAGTTGTGTTGTATCCAGTATTTCATTTGTGGTATAACATGTTATACATATCCTGATAATGGGAGCGATGCACACTCCCGAAACGTCGATAACTAATCGTCTTTTCACCTGGCTTGTTGCCCGAGAAGAAAGTGAGCGCATTCGTCGCCAGGAAAGCTTCAGGTCTTGTTTAAATAAAAATATAGTTTTTTTCGTTTTCCCGAAATTTTACCAATTTTTCTCTGCATAAGAACCTTCTTCGCAGATAAACGAATATTTGAAAGAAAAACGGGTTGGCCAAATTGGTACAATCGTTTTGAAGCTTGGCGGTTACAATGGTTTTCAAAATCAGTTTTATTATATGAATATGGTAAGTGAAATATCTTTGATGACTTTGGCAAGTAGTGGAGTATCTTTATACTTTGTGATGTTTTCGTTTGTCGAAAACAAAAGAAGGTGTATGTATTCCGTAAAATTTTGTGCGTGTACTTTTATATTTAATAGATAACCCGGTGCATTATCACTTCAGCTTTTTTCTCACCTCTAAACCTTTCTTGGACTTAAATATTGCAAAACCAAAATTAGCCAAAGGTTCATCCTTTCTCGGGGTTTTTCGAAACCAACAAACGATAATTCAATATATATTCAACATATATGGTTCCATGTAGTTAAGGTATAAAAATGTTTGGTGTTGTTAAAAGGTTATCGAACATTTGTAGTTATCAAGCATTTATTTATTTACTTTATCCCACCCGTTACCGGAGCATTTAGTCAATTTCTTTTGCTTTATCCCACTCACCCTAATGTCTATGACGATGACTAGAAGTCCAAAGTTTTAATATGTCATTTCTCCATAGCAAGGGTGTCTATAACAGGTATCCGTAGGATGAAATTATGTTAAGGTTTAAGGTGGTGTCATTATTGTGACTTTGTGGGTTCGTAGAATTAAAAGTCCAATTGCCCAAACTCAAAATGTTCTTTATTTCCACCCAATTACAGCTGGAACACTTGGCGATTACATAGAATTACGTTGCGCACACAATTACAATCTACCAGTTCGTCTGTCACAGGTCCACTCTACAGTTACGTACAACTCCTCTGATACACGTACGTATTCTTCCAGTCCGTTCGCTAGCACTGCGCTCTCCACGGCTGCTCGCCAAGAACTGAACTGATTCGTCCCCTGCAGTCCTTATAAAGGGAAGATTGCTGTTTCTGGAAGCTTCGCGGCTCGGAAAATCATCCCGACTGTTCCAGACGTCAGGGGTAGGGAAAAGAGAGGGTACAGTGCCTAGTGACACTTTCCCAACCATCCCCTATGTTAGCGCTACAAGATAAATGGGTTGGCGTGGCCTGAATGCCTCCTGTCCCCTTCCCAGCTTTAGTTGGTCATGCCTTCCGATAATTGGGTGACATTATTTTATGTCCAAATACACAATATTTGCATTACCTGTAAATATACCCGATATGCACTTGACGTCATGAACATGTATTAATGGCACGGATATCGAATTAAAGTACTTACCCCAAACCGGCCTGGGCCCATTTCCCGGCGGGAAATTCTAAGGACTGGTTTTTACCACCTTTATTTAAGTGCTCAGACTTCAGTCACCTACATTTTAGCATTAATCTTGCATTTTTTTTTAAACGAATACACGATCTACTCATTACATTCTCTCAACGGGTAGCTGGACATCATTTACAACTAATCTAAAGTAATATTTATTTCCGTGACCCTTTTCAAATGGCTCATTTTTCTCTCTTGTTCCCATTAATCCTGAAACTATTTCCAAGAGTGATTACAGACAATGATATTAGTAGTGCTGCCTGATCACATTTGAAAAGATACAGAGGTACTTAATACTTCCTGCATAGCCCGCCTCGGTAGCACGGTGGTAGCCTTTCTACCTCACGTTCATGAGGTCCCGAGTTCGAATCTCGGTCAGGATGAGTTTTCTGGATAAGGTTTCTCCAGGGTTTTCCCTTAGACGAATGTCGGGTAACTCTAAGCTCCATGGACCTCGGGGTAATTTGGGCGTCATTTCACCCATTTCATTCATCGTTCGATATGACTTAATGTTTGAGAACGTAAATTGCAACAACTTCCTGCTTAAGTTGTGGATACATTGCAGCATCAAAATGTGAGTACTTAGGCAACTATATAGCAATTAAGATTTCTAAGTTGTATAACAACAGTACTTCGAAGTATATTTAAAGGTTAACAAGGCATGCATATTTTTCCTATCAAAAACATAAAAATGTAATATTCTGATCAAAATAGTCTCTTCTGATATATTAGGAGAAAAAGAGGCATTTTAATGTAAAAATTTTGGTCTTAAAAGTCCCTGACAATTTCGATTCTGCTTTCTTAAAGTGTAAACGGATATTGCATGAAATGATTTACCTGCAGACATAAATAGAGATCTCCATTTACTAAAGGAATGGCACATATTCACACAACATACACAAAAAAGCATTCTTCTTTGGCTAGAGAAAACATCGTTGCTACTCCGCTTCCATCCAGTGGGAATCAACTCGTATGTAACTTTAGCCAATTAAAAGAGCAGAGTATAATTTTGGGATGTGGTTTTGCTTTACTTCTACGAAAATCTTAGTTAGAATATCAGTCTAATTATAAAACAGGCTATCGGCTATAACTGTTGTACTACGATGGTCTAAGTTCAGTATGCGTTAAATAATTTAGAGATTATTAAACGCACCAAAAATAACGTATTTCATAATACTCTTGAATTTTGTCACACCACTGTATATTATTGAGGGTTGCAAACAAAATTACAAAGAATTTCATAGATATTGGAGACAGTGATTATAACACTGCACAACAAATTTGAACTTTGTTTCTGACCTTTAGATCAAACTGCGTGATTCTGTATAAACAAAAGGTGATTGACTCATATCTGAAAACCAAAATGGTCCATCACGTAAAATTTCTGTAGGAGACCCACTTTTGATAATTATACAAATTGATTACCGAGAAACGAAACATGAGTCTTGAGTACAGAAAACACAAACACTAAAATGAGTTCTTTGACCGCTTCCTCCTGTAAGAATCTATTGATGTGTACCTGACAATAGACCAACAATACTCACCTAGCAGACTTCCAATCCATCGTCCACTGAAGCTTTTTTCAGACATAGAAATGTTCTGTTGGAACCTTCCCCCATGCTAGTTGCTTATTGCGCCAAGATTTTGAGGAAAGAAGCCCAGATGTGACTCCAAAAAGTGTAGTGTTAATAACATATTGTAACCCATAGCACGAAAGCATTCTACCATGTCACTAACAAGAACTTCATAGTTTTCAGCTTTCTCATTTCCAAGGAAATGTGAGAATACTGATTTAAATGCCAACGAGATTGCTTTTTCTCCCTCTGACTGTTTATTTTCAAACTCTTCGTCATAAATGACTGCTTTAATTTTGGGATGATCGAAAACATCTTCTTATACCTTTGCCTCACTTAATTAGTTGAATTTGTTCCTGAGATGCAAGAAAACCACTCCTATGTCCAGAAATTTTATAAAAAATTGTTAAACCAAGTTTCATGTGCAATGTTGGAAGTGGATTCACAAGTGGTTCATGTGCTATATTTTTGGTTCCAGGAATGAAGCTTTATCTTGGAGGCCACTGTTTACGGGCGTAGTCATTGTTTTCGGTCATGGCTATCACGTTCGCATTGGAAGCAGCGGAATTTAGTTTATCTTTGTTGCGTGCCTGTTAATACCCCAATGACTTTCAAATCGCCATTTAAATTCATGTGACATTTGAATGTAGCTTATTCCATTAAATTCAGTATAGTATGTATAACCTCATATGCCCCTTTGTATTTGTAGAACAGACCACAGGAACAGACGAACAAACATTACCTATATGGAGGAGCACAGGCTTAAGACTACGTTTTCATGAGTCAATAAACAAACGCCAGTCTGCCTTATTATCTTTACGTCCTAATGCCTGAAATTGGCTATTCACATAACATCAGTATACAATGCCTTCCTTCTCTGCAAAATGGTCTGAAAATGGCTTTGTCGTCTTCTAAATGAAGTTATTTTCACATCCTTATGTAATAGATTCCAACCGTAAAGCCTGGAACCCAGTAGTTCTGAGACTGTTTGAGAGAGTTTCAAGTCCCTTACAAAATCGATAAGCTTTGTCTGTGTGATTTCATGATGTGCATAAGTGATAGATGTAGATGCTGAAAGTCAGGATCTGGTTTGTTTCGTCTGTGATGTCTTACTCTGAAACAACGGTATATGAACCTGGAGCTGTAGGTATAGGAAGATTCTCAGGATGAGGAACTGGTCGAATAGCAGAGGGTAAATTTGGTTACTAAATATAATGTTTATGCCCGATATCACCAACAGATGTTAAAATCAATGTTAACAAATATAACGTAACAATTACCGCAGAGCTAACAAAGCTGTTAAATTTCTTGCATTTCACCTACCTGTTTTCTGAAAATGTAAACAAACACGTGTTAACGCCAAGAAACTTGTAAATATTACAGCTATAGAAGGCTATAGATAGTCGTATTGTTTTCTGAACGTACTGCGATACGCTTATGTTTTCATTTTCGTCTGCACACAGCTAAAACAATGGCGTATAAACAAAATCTTAAACAAAAGCCGTGAAACAAATTTCCCATCGATGGAGAAAGAATTGCCAATGTATTTGGTAACGAAGTTTAAGGATATCGTGGAAAATAGGAGGACGGGATGCAGTGAATGTAAAAGAGAAAGATGTCACATGGGAAAAAATTGGAAACGAATTTAATTCAAATGTATGTGTCATTACTAGAAACATGAAAAATCTTTTTCAGTATTACGTAAATTTAGAACGAGATGCGAAGAAGTACAAGTGACTTGAACGTTTCAAGACGGAAGGTTGACAGTGTATTTATCCATATAATTCACTGAATTATAAAATCGCAAAGTTATTAATACTTGAAGCAAAGACAAGATTGACATATTCCTTTCGATGCATGTTCTAACTCAGTATTACATAAATTTAAAACGAGGAGCGAAGGACAATTGACGAGTGACCTGAACTTTTCAAGATTGGAGGTCGACAGTGTTTTATCCACAAAATTCAGTGAATTATAAAATCGCAAGGTTATTAATATGTGAAGCAAAGGCAAGATCGGCATATTCTTTCGATGCATGTTCTAACCTCTCTTGTACTTCCGCAGTAACCTTCATAACAACTTTTTTTGACTGTCTATACCGCTGTAGAAAATTTTATTTTGATAACTCCTCAAAATAATTTCTCCTCATAGGCCGTACTCTATTACGAATGCCATTTACACGGTCTTAATTATAGCAAATATACAACAACAGCTGCGTTCACGCCCACCATCTTGACAATTTACAATTGTTAAGGACTTAACATTAGAAATTGGACTTGTTAGATTAACAAGAGATTTAACACGTGTGATAAGCTAACATTTGTTGATGAAATGCAATTTTTGTTACAACTACTGTTAAACCCGTGTTAAGTCTTAACATCTGTTGGTGAAATCAGGCATTAGACTTTGAAGTGAATCTCTTGATATCTGTCAAACAAAAGTAACAATCCGTTACGTGATCTCTCGGTTCGCGCCAAACCATTATTGTACTACTTCCTTATAACCAGTTTCTCAGATTCCTGGAACATGAATTGCAGCAGATCTGTGGAGACCAGTACTTATCCTGGTCCCCAATGTACAATGTATGTCCAATTTACAGTTCATAGGCCGTTTTTACCAAGCTGCATTACTGTGTCTTCAGTGTCAAATTGCCAGACATAACAAAATACGTCCAGCTTATTTTTACCGTGACGAGACATTATAATGCACTGAATTTAATATGATTTTTCCTTAAAACAATACTGATACTCACTAAAATATTCCTACCAGTAACACTTCAGAGAGGAAAGATCTGAAAATAAACAAAATTTTGCAGTTAAAATGCTGACATAGTCAAACGATCAAACTGGCACTGAATGTTTGATATAGATGGCCATTGTTTAATATGTGTACGTACACACCTTCAGTGTAAATGTTGAATAGAATAAGCAGGCTATTAAAATTGATTTAAATTGACAAAGACACAAATTTATCGCAAAAATACGTACAAAACTGAATGTGCATTTCTGGGAAATGGTGCGTTGTAGACAAAAACTAATTACGGATTAGTTATTTTCAGCCGTACTTGAAAAATAAACACATATTTTCATCTAAATGATCTTTTTCATGCTGTATAGTGTAATTTAGATGATTCGGGTAAATATTAGCATTGCTGAGATACCTTAAAACATAAAGTATTTTTGTAATATGTCTCGCACCAAGGGGAAGCTGATATAATAGAGAAAATAAATAAATTTAACTATATAACAGGCACAATAAAAGAACATTAAACAATAAAGCAATAAAGGACTCTATAATAAAACTATACAAAACAATGACAATACTAACTCTGATTTATGGATCAGAAACATGGACACTAACAAAAATAAATAGTACGAGAATACAGTTATCAGAAATGAAATTCATAAGAGCAATAGCTGGATATACCAAAATTGATAAAAAACGTAGTCAGGATATTAGGACAGAATTAAAATTAGAAGAAATAAACCATAATATATAAAGAAATAGAAATCAATGGAAAGAACATGTTCAGAGGATGAATAATAACAGAATAGCCTTAAAATATAAACCTATAGGAAGAAGAAACCAGGGAGGACCCAAGAAAAGTTGGGCAGACCAATTTGGAGCCGGAACGGGTTAAACAATCCAAAGCCGTGAGGCAGAAGAAGAAGTAATAAACAATACTCCCAGTTTGAAGCAAATATGTTAGCATGTGGAATTAACGTTTACATGAGCCTATGCTCTGATTGGGAGGATAGTTATCCCAAATGTACGTGTTGCTTACAACTAAATCATTCTTGCTAAGCAATAATATATTTGCAGTTTTGCACAGCCGGGGGAACATGGTACTGATGTGAGTCACTGAATTTGGAATAATCTTACTAACGTATGAGGCAATTCGAAACAAGGCATTTCTCTTTGATACCAGTTTCTTGGATTTGTTTAGCATTTCTTAATGTTTTAATTCGTAACGCTAATTGATTGCTTTATAAAATTTTTTGGATTTATCAGCCTACTAAAATTAACTTCATATTTCCTTTCAAAACGTACATATTGTGGCAGAAATGAGAAAGGCTACTTTTCAGAGATACAGAATAATGCGTTTCAACTTTGATTGTATGATTTAAAATGCACTAAAAACTTCATTTTGTTGGCTTTCATTCCCTGATGAACTAAAATCTTTTTAATTGCCTTCGTGTTCTAACAAAAAGTGGTGTATGGCACTAAATATTCAAGAATGTCCTCATTTCATGTGTGATGATATTCATTATTTCTCTGATATATTTGTAATATCACATTCACGTGGTTAATCAGCGAAGGACAGTGTAATGCGGCAGTGACAGAGGTAAACAAATGAGCGGAGTTGTGGCTGGGTGACCACAAGTGATGAGCAAGGGTTCAGTATACGACATGCAGCGGTCCATTCCGTACCTCGCGGTACTCATCACTGGTGAGTAATAAAATAACAAGTTGCTGCGTATTCATTTGTTTTTTCATGATAGGGTAGTAAACATTTTTATTTGAAATGTTCGCTCTCTCTTGTTTTGTGCCTTTTGTTTTGTACTTGCTCTTTTCCCACTGCGTGCTCTATATCCCATGATTTACAGTTGCTATGGGATTGTTTGTTTTTATCTACATGTCTGCGTGTGTCGTACAAACATTTGATATGCCACAGCTCTTCATTGACTGTTTGCCACTGGGAATGCATGTTGTCAGTTCTTGAGTGCAATTTGTACAAACTTTACAAAAATTAAACATTAAATTTGTAGACTCCTAATTATACTACACTTTTGGGAAACTAAGAAAGTTCTCTTACAGAATTATACATTTTTTTCACTTTACATTATATTTTTCACAAAAATGTGTCATATTTATTTCATTCAGCCAATGATTTTCATAATATAGCATTGTAAGAGTGTTTGTTAGAGCAGTTTTGACTTTTTACTTACGGTATCAACTACAGCACATCACATTCCATCCAGAAACATTCGATATTGAGCCTTCACCGGATAAGTATGCTTTTGAGATATGCTGAAACACTCTGAAGAGCTTCCTTAAAGAATATTTCATATATGTGTAGCATAAGTAAAAAAAAAAAAAAATATTATACATATTTCATATTTTCGTAAAACATAGCTTTAGTACTGTGGCCTTTTTCCTCCCCCGCTGCGTCTGCTGATACTCTGTCTCGGGTATCAGCCACTTTGGATGTGACCTTAGCAGCCTGGATCCCGGTAGTCTGGTCGCCTAGTAGATTGCTCTATGAGTTGACTATTCTTTGCCCTGGCTAGTCATTAGAGCTGAGACCACGCTATCTACAGGGTATGCGTGAGATAGGTTGACGAAATAAAAACAACACAGTTCATCGTATCAGCTTTACTATTCAGTTCGTTTCGTGCTCACCGTTCACCAGGAGTTGCCGCCGCGTTCAGATCGAATTACTCTAGATTTCCACTATCACGTTAAAACTATACTGCATTGCTGAAATCTATCACGATGGAATAAATTACTAACACTGTTTTGAAAGTATACTTCGCCGCTTAATTCACTGCTGGGAGATCTTATTCCCTTAATAAGATTCTCATTACTGATTGTACTTCTCGGCGCAATCCGACGTTTGTGTCCCCGGCAGGCAAAACACGTCTACACGGTATCATGTCCCACACCAGAAGACCGACGCTAAAACCTAATATTCCTTACCAAAACAGATATAGCCTCGCCTCCAGCTGGATTTCTCTGAAAAAATCTAGTTAGCGAGCTACAACCACGCGGACGTTTCCTCGAAATACTGGTTTGGGCCAGGTTTGGACCGGTCTACTAATGACCCAGGTAGCGACCCATCCCGTGACCACAGCCTTTCGACGGAACATTTTCATCCATATAGACCAGCAACTTTATTACATAGCTCTGGGTTAAAATACTTATTCGCATTCTAGTAATTGAATTTAAATGCTGTTGCTTCGTTTCATGAACTTATACATCTGTAATATTCATTATCCCAAATTCTTTCACCTTACTTCCTCATTATAATTTAATTATCATTTTATTCATTGTTAAAATCGTATTCAATCATACGGCTGATAAATACGGCATCAAACTGCCCCCGTTTCATTATTTAATTATCCCATAATTTAAGAATGGAACGTCCTTGCCCGAATAACATTACTATTATTATCAACAATTCCACACGTCGGCAACTCTGGTTCACTTTACAACTTTCTTTGCATTTCAGCTGCGTTACATACAATCATAGTGACAAAATTTATAATACTAGTACATACTTTCTTTTTGTTTTCAACACTTCACATTATAAACATCTGAAATAATCCAATACATATTAGTTTACCATACGCTATATATACTCCACTTCTGAAAGTTTTACATTTTCTTGCGTCATACAACGAACGTTTACATCGTATTAGTTATGAACTACGTAAAACTTAAGCTAGTTTACAAAATCTGTTTGTCTTCTGATTCTATATAAAGGTGTAATTTGCCAAAGGTCCTTGCACCTTCTTGAATTTGTAAATTGTTTTGGTAATCAGTTTTGTTGCTTTGAGTTGGTTATTTTCATAGGATTCACTGCACTTCCACTTCACTTTAAAGTCTTAAAAGTACTTATCACCACAAGTTTTTTTTTCACAATTTCCAGATTTTGTGATAGGATACCATTAAGATTATATATATTTGTTCGTCTGAATTCATTTTCATTAATTGAGTTGTATACATTTTCATCTATACCTTATCCTATATGCCTCTGCATGATTATTTGTTTATGTCCGGTACGGACGGAGAAGTTGTTTGTGCCACCTACCCATGAGTTTTCTATTTACCGCATCTACTATTTCAAATGTATGTTCCCCAAATTTTTTAATAATTTCCCCAGGACCTTTATATAGTAACTCCATGCGCTTGTTTCTGTTTTTCAAGGCGCAGGACAACTTGTGATCTTTAATTAATACTAGATCACATATATCTGGGTTCCATTTGTGCCTTCTTCGTTTTCTCTTCGATTTCCTCTTTTCGGCCTTCTCCTTTATTCTGTCGAAAGCTAATTTAGCTCTTTGTTCTTCACTTAGGGTTTCATATTCAATACTTACTTTTTTTTTCAATTCCCTTAAAGATGGGCTCGGGTTCTTCGTTTAACATAAGTGTTACGGGTGCAAATCCTGTAGTCACATTAATGGTGTTATTTATTATCTTTTCAATGACTGGACAGTATCTTACCCAATCTTTGTGATTCTTATGTGTCAGTATCCTGAAATAGATCCCAATATCGCGTAGTACTCCTTCCGTCGGGTTTCCTGATGGAAAATAGGATGAGCAATAATATAATTTTATTCCGTGATCTGTGAGGGTTCCTTTAAAGCATTTACTCCGATGGACGGTCGCGTTATCAGACAAGACCGCTTTTACTGGTCCGTATTTCGGCATATAATCATTCACTATCTTCCCTACACAAGTCCTGCTGCTTATGTTTCTTACGGGGTATATTTTTACATATTTGGTGAAGACATCATGAAGTACAAAAATGTATCGGCACCCAAATTGACCTCGAGGTAATTCTCCGTGAGCGTCCACTGTGACTAGCGCATTCTTTTCATCTCTTAAAATCGCTTGAGGTTCTGTATCGAATTTCACATTGAATGGCTTCGCTCGTTGGCACATGTCGCAAGTTGAACATATTTTCCGTACTTTTCTGGCTAAGTGTTTTATGTAGCAGTTTTCACTTATTACCAAATTTAGTTTCTCACTGCCGGTATGTGCTAAGGCTTTGTGATATGCGGTTATTAACCGGTTTTCGATCCCTCTCGGAATCATGACTTTCCACTTCGGTTCTGTCCATCCGTGGAACTTGTAGATTTTTCCGTTGTATATTCCAATGTTCTCCTTTAATTCTGCTGTGATCGGTGACGCCTTTTCTCGAAGTTTCTGCAATTCTTCGTCTTCTTCCTCGAGCTTCGCCAAGTTTCTCAATTCTTTCGTGAGTGATCTTCCTTCCATTGTGTCTAGGTACAAGATCGTGACCTCGTGTTTGTGGTCGTCGATAGTGTCTGGTATTGGGTAGTTTGTCTTCATTCTGGATAGCAGGTCGCTGAAGATATTATGTCTCCCCGGAACATGACGGATTTCTATTTGGTGGGACGTAATCTCGTGTACGTATCTCGATATTCTTGTACTGGTTAGCTTGCAAGAGTTCATAAAAGCCAGACTCACATGATCGGTATACACAATGATGGGGTTGTTGTAAACATATTGTCGGAATTTCACCAAGGCAAAATAAATCGCAGCTATTTCTTTCTCAGTCGTGCACGCTCGTGCTTCAATTTTGGATATTTCTCTGGAGGCTACTGCTATTAAGTGGTCCGTTCCATCTTCATCCCTTTGGGTCATTATCGCTCCGTATCCCAATCCCGACGCGTCTGTGAAAATAATGAACGGCAGATTTTTCCCGGGGTTTTTCCAGCAAAATGGAAGCTGCGATTAATCTTTTAACACTCAGAAAGGCCTCTTCTTCATCCTACGTCCATCGCCATTTTTCATCTTTCTTCAACAACTGTCTCAAAGGGGCTACGACGGTTGCGAAGTCGAGAATGAATCTGGATTGATAATTGAGGATTCCGAGGAATCGACGTAACTGCTTTATATTCCTCGGAGCCGGAATTTTATTTATGCTGTCTATCCGTTCCGGATTTGGTCTAATACCTTCCTGGGAGATGACATATCCTAGGAACTCGGTTTGTTTGACGAAGAAGGCAGTTTTACTTGGTTTAATTGTCATGTTGGCAGCTTTTAACCGGTTTAAAACGTAATTAAGGTGCTTCGTATGTTCACCAATTTCTGACGAAAATATGACAAAGTCGTCCACATATTGAGCCACGAATTTCTTTATAGTTTCTCCAAAAATAGCATACAATGCTCTCAACAATGCGCCTCCGCTTGTGTTCATTCCAAATGCGCAGACGGTAAACTGGTAGAGAATTCCAGAATGTAAAAATGCAGCAAATTTTCTCAATTCTCTCTTAAGTGGAATCTGCCAGAAGGAGGCGGTCAGATCTAAGGTAGAGAAGAATTTTCCTTTGTGCAACTTGCTCAACGTTGCATTCACGCTCTCGGGTCTAAATCTGTCGGGTTTACAATGCTTGTTTAGCTTTCTTGCGTCTAGTGTTACTCTAATTTTCCCACTAGCTTTGCTTACTATGCACAGGGGGTTCACGTATATGGAGTCTGAAATTTCGATAACCCCGTTTTCTAGCATGTCTTCTATCACTTTATCGATTTCTTCCCGAATAGCGGATGGTATGGGTCTCGCTTTATGTGTAAACGGCTCTATGGGCGTCATTTCGAAAGAGTGAATATATTTCGTGCATCTTCCTGGTTTATCCGAAAATACCTCCTGGTGTCGTACTAAAATTCTAAATAATTCTTCTTTCTGCGCTGTATTCAGGTAGTTAGCCTGACTGACTTTTTCTCTGAACAAATCTTCCAAGTTTTCGTAGTTTTCCGCCTTGCGGTACAAATTGGTAGTCTCATAATTCCAATTCCTGGTGGGATTTTCTCGGGGTTCAGCTTCCACATATTCCCTAATCGTTCCAACATCTTCATCATACATCTCATTCTTACTCGATTCGGCAGCATATTCTTCGACGTTCATTTCGCCAAGCTCCATTGCTCCAATTTTTATGTGCTCAACAAAGAATACGTCTCCCCGGATTTCATCTTCACGTTCATCTCGTACAACTTCCTCTGAACCGCTATCGTCGACAAATGGCACCACTACTGTTTCTTGCCCTATTTCTAACTTGACAAATCTATTCTCGAAATTAACAATGGCTTTCCATTCATACAGGCAATCACATCCTATAATTATGTCGGTAACAAGTCTGGGTACGACCAGGAACAAAACCTCAATAACTCTGCCATTTATTTCTACGTTGAGCATGACTTGAAATTTCACTCTTTCTTTCCTCTTCCCTACAGCTAGTGAACAAAATATACCGCTTACTGATAAAGACATTATCTTCAAACCCCGGTTGATTAGATCTTCATAAAACTTTTGTGAGCACACTGTACTGTTAGCTCCAGTGTCTATTATTGCAGTGTCCGGAATTCCGTTAATGGCAACTGCTATTCGTGGTGGTTCAAACACTTTGTCACTCTCTTCACTTCTGTTCCTCAGATTGGTTTCCTTCTGTAACATCATTTGCCCTCTGACGATCTTATTTTTCGCATACGGTTCACATAGTTTCCTCCCAGTCTTCACTGAAAGCGCGTTTGACTGGGTCCATAGTTTCCCTGAGCCTTGCTGTAAGCTCCAGTTCTCGTTGCATTCTTTCCTTCCAACTTTGCTTCCTGAGAAGGATGGCCGCGGTTTTCGAACACTTGCCTGGTTACTCGTAGGGCTTCGGCCCTTTCTCCATTTATTGGCGAATTTCTACCGCTCCTGCTCCTTTGTCCGTGCAGCGGCGACTTTGGCCTAAATTCTGGAATGTTGTCGACCCTCCAGTAACATCTTCCCGTGCTCCGTTCTCCCTGCCTGGGTGACCTCGGCCTAACTTCTGGTATATTGTCGACTTTCCAGTAGTCATTTCCTGAATGTCTTCTTTTTCTCTCGTTCCATCCTCCTCGGTTCCTTTCATGTCTCGCCGCGTTTACGTAATTTACTTGTACATTTCTGTTTCGGTCGTGCCCGTTGCGGTTCCTCTGGTTGCGGTCAAAATTAATTCGGCCTCGGCTCTCCCACTGCGAATTTCCTCCTCTGGGTGCGCGACCTCGGTATCTAACTCGGACATCCCGGTTTTGATTGTAATTGATATGTGTCCCTTGCCCGAAATTATTTGAAATTTCCCTTTCGTTGCTCGCTCCAGGCCTAGCGAAACTTTCATTTTTACTCTTTGATTTGTTTGTCTCCAATGCCAACAGAAAATCGATCATGGTGGTGACGTTTGCGGGTTTAGCTATAATTAAGTAGTTCTGGAGTGCCTCTGAGAAGTGTGTCGTGATAATGGCGATTAATTCTTGCTCACTCATGGGTGGATCCAGCATTTTAGATTTCCTAGCAAGTTTCGTGAAATAATTAACCATCGACTGATCAGTTCTTGGGTCATACTTTCCACTACTTAGTTCTAATCTTATGCTAGACTGCCTGTTATGTCCCCAGTATCGGTTCATAAATAACCTTTCAAAGGTCCTGAAGTTATTATCGTTTCCCATGATACTTCTAACCAGTTAGCTGCATTTCCCTTAAGGCATTTCCTAACAATTGTCATGCAATACTGTTCAGGAATACCCTTTACAGAAAAATATTCATGCAGAGTCCTCATAAAATCCTTAGGATTATCAGAACCCTCATGTTCAAACACAGGTGGCACAATTTCATTTAAGATGTGGTTTGGCCATTGCATTTGACCACCACTCCTTTCAACATGTACATTATTACCTCTGGGTTCATAACTGGAGGTACTTGGACCCATATTAAGCATCGAAATGTCGGCTGAGGCACTTTGTCTCGCTTCGTTTCGTGCAGAGCTTTCACTTATCTGACTAGCATTAGAATTAGGTTCAGTTACACACAACCTCAAATTTTCTAATGTTTCCTTCATTCCATTAATTTCTGTAGCTACCTCTTTCATTTGTTCATTTATTTCGTCTACACCCCTACCTTGCCTTCTAATTTCCCTTTCTGCTTGTTCTAATCTACTTCTATTTTCCCCTGATTCTTTGCTAGCCGTTTCTCTAATTTGGTCTAATTCCTTGCTATTTCCCTCTCTTTTTCAAATTGCTTTGCTACGTCCTCTCGTAATTTCTTGTATTCTCTGCCTGACTTCTCAATTACTTGATTACAAACTTCGATTCTTATACTTTCTATTTCCCCCCGTACTTCAGTTCGAACTTGATTGATTTCCTCTCTAACCTCTGCTTGAAAGGTTTCTAATGCTTTCTGCTGACTTTCGAGCTTCCTAACCAAATCTTGCTGTCCTGCCTCTAATTTTTGACTAGTACTTTCTAATTTCTGACTATTACTTTCTAGTTCCTGGTTAGTACTTTGTAATTTCTGACTTAATTCTAGGTTATTACTTTCTAACTTCTCCATTATCGCTTTCATCATGGCTACCATACTCATATTCGTATCTGAGTCATTTACATCTACTCCCTGGCTATTATTAGTTGTTCCCTTAGCTACTCTAACCTGTACAATTTGATTGTTACTACTACATTCTGTATCCCTTCCTACGTTATTTTCTAGACCCTGAGCATTATTATTTTCCATTGTCTTTTCTAATCTATTCTGTATACTCTGAGCACTTTCTCCTATTTCTGCTACTTTCTCTTTAACAATTTGTATAGTACTCCCCTGCACGTCCATGCTTTGTGAATTTGGCCGACCTTTCACCTTTCCGTTTCTTAAAATACTCTCCATCAGTTCATTGCAACAACGACAACAACACTAAAATGTTACACTCAGTACCTTTGGTTTTCTGCTGGAGCTTCCGACGATCCTGATGCTGGTTGCTTTTCGTCTCTCGAAGCGCCACGTTGGTTCGCCAAGTTTGTGGCCTTTTTCCTCCCCCGCTGCGTCTGCTGATACTCTGTCTCGGGTATCACCCAATCTGGATGTGACCTTAGCAGCCTGGATCCCGGTAGTATGGTCGCCTAGTAGATTGCTCTATGAGTTGACTATTCTTTGCTGAGCTGAGACCACGCTATCTACAGGGTATGCGTGAGATAGGTTGACGAAATAAAAACAACACAGTTCATAGTATCAGGTTTACTATTCAGTTCGTTTCGTGCTCACAGTTCACCAGGAGTTCCGCCGCGTTCAGATCGAATTACTCTAGATTTCCACTATCACGTTAAAACTATACTGAATTGCTGAAATCTATCGCGATGGAATAAATTACTAACACTGTTTTGAAAGTATACTTCGCCGCTTAATTCACTGCTGGGAGATCTTGTTCCCTTAATAAGATTCTCATTACTGATTGTACTTCTCGTCGCAATCCGACGTGTCCCCGGCAGGCAAAACACGTCTACACGGTATCATGTCCCACACCAGAAGACCGACGCTAAAACCTAATATTCCTTACCAAAACAGATATAGCCTCGCCTCCAGCTGGATTTCTCTGAAAAACTCTAGTTAGCGAGCTACAACCACGCGGACATTTCCCCGAAATACTGGTTTGGGCCAGGTTTGGACCGGTCTACTAATGACCCAGGCAGCGACCCATCCCGTGACCACAGCCTTTCGACGGAACATTTTCATCCATATAGACCAGCAACTTTATTACATAGCTCTGGGTTAAAATACTTATTCGCATTCTAGTAATTGAATTTAAAAGCTGTTGCTTCGTTTCATGAACTTATCCATCTGTAATATTCATTATCTTAAATTCTTTCACCTTACTTCCTCATTATAATTTAATTATCATTTTATTCATTGTTAAAATCGTATTCAATCATACGGCTGATAAATACGGCATCAGTACGCTAGAAAACTTTTTGAGTATAATACCCACATCAAACAACCTTTACACAGAAAAAGTAATTTCAATGATACTATAAGTGAATTAAGAGGGGCGCCGGGGTAGCGCGGTGGTTTCGTTCGCGGCTCCCGTTCTAAGGGTCCCGAGTTCGATTCCCGGCTCTGGGGTTGGCGATTTTAAGTCGGCCCTATCCACGCCTTCACCTCTGTCTAGCACACGTGAAGTATCCCCTATGCCCAACGTGGTTCGGAGTCCACGGTAAAAACTGTAGGTCCTCTCACCTCACCGCCATCTTCACTATCACCCTATCATCGGAGGTAATGGACACCGCCCTCTGGGTGCCTCCACTTGAGAAATGGGTCCGGTCATCACTTGGTGGGGTGAGGTTACCCCGAAGGCCAAGGTTGCCATGTGGGGAGTGTTAGTAACTAACTAACTATAAGTGAATTAAGATTACGAGTAATATATTGTGACGATAACGTCACAACATTAATGTATGATATAATATGACATATCTATTGTGTATATTCCAAAAGTTTACAATTTACAACTTTTGGCTACATTTATTTGTTTACCTTGTTGCTACCTAGGCTTACATGACACTCTGGTCTTTTGCTCTGCCAGGTATCTCTTACTCTCCATACCTCCTTGACTACTTAATTAGTCCGTCTCTTTCCCCTCCTCTTCCTTATATTTCTGGCCCATTTTGCTTTTACTTTCTGCAATAACTCACCAATACATCTTACCATCTTTTCCTCCCTGTCCGTCAATCATGGATTAACATTTCTATAGCTTCTATCCTCTTCCCTAATTTCTCCCATTTTTCTTCCCAAACCATTTTTCTCCATATTGCAACCTCATCGCATGCTGTTACATAGTGTTCTATGCTTTCTTTTCCGCCACACAATTCACAAATTTCCTTTTCCCTATCTCTTACCCCTCTTAGAAATATTATTCCTGTTCTCATCCATGCTAACCCTTCTCTATTTTGCCTATTGCAGTAATCTACATATACTTCTCGCCCCCAATTTCTTTTTATTTGCTTGTAAAGTAGTAATGATTTTATATTTTCTAGACTTCCCCATATTTCCTGTCTTTCTACATATTCTATTCTGCATTTTACTAATTTACCCACATTGCATGTATTCCTTTCCTCTAATCTCCATATATCACCCATTCCTACTTTTTCCATAACTCCTATCTCTGCCCACCAACTATTTGAGTTCTCTAATCCTTCTTGCTGTCTCATGCATAATTTCATAATTTCCCCTTCTTATTTAACCAAATACCTCTATCAAAATTTTATTATTATTTCCATTATTATTCCATTTCTTCCTGTCCTTCCTAATTCTACTAAAGCTACATCCCTAGGTGCTGATATTGGTAAGCCTAATAGCTCTTTACAAAACCTTCTGTGGGTTTGGTCCACCGTTTTGTTTATCTAGGAGCAATTGTGTTATTTCCCATATGAGCATGTGAAGAGGTCCATCTTGTTTCGTAAGAGTTCACTTCTAGTCAAACACTTCTAGCGAGTAAAACAACGCAATGGAAGAACTACTGACTACCATACTGAGAGAGGAAAACAGTGTGCGAAGGTGAAATTTCTGCAAGAGTAATGCTCAAGCTTTATATTAATTCAAAATATATTCACTCCTCATTCCATACCATTCATTGAGAGCACTTCATTCTTTTGCCACCACTTTAAGACAGATAAAATGGCAGATAAAATAATGGCCAGTTTGCTCAAAATTTGTGTTTTCGTTTTTTATTAAAAAGCAACACTACTGGTACTCTCACATTTTGCAAGTGCTTAATGAGTCTATTATTTATGTTAACAACAGGGACCTACAGCTCGTTCTCCGGCTCTGACATCTATCGAAAGGGGGAAGCAGTTCTTTTGCCAAAATATCAAGCAGAGAAACATGCGTATTTTAAATATTACACGCATTTGCATATTTCACTAACCAGTAACCATATTATTATAATAGCGATAATAATAGGATTTACGAATACTAAAATTCGGAATTCAGGCACACACAAAATAGCAAAGGAAGTTTACCAGCTCAAGCAACTAAAGCCACATGGTTCAAACAAATTTAACCTGGCAACGAGGTGTTGTTGGGTTCGGAGGCAACGCCTAGCAGCGGCAATGTTGATGAGACAGGTTTAACTTCCTGACCGCAACACCGGATGTAAGGACTTTCAGTACTACCAACAGAAGCAGTTAGCATGCGTGAAAGGTGTGAAGGTGTTGTGATTAATATCTTGCATGTTAATGAAATTGGAAGTTGGATTTCAATGTTTTAAAGCTAATATAATCTTATATTTTCATTATAAAGATAATGTTGAGGATAGGTTTTCAATTGCTCAGTACTGTATGCTGCCCGCCTTGGTAGCGTAGATGGTAGCGTGTCTACCTCACGTTCAAGAGGTTCCGAGTTCGAATCTCGGTCAGGGTCAGTTACCTGGATAATGTTCTTTGCTTGGTTTTCCCTTATCCTTCAAGACGAATGTCGGGTAGCTCCATTGAACCTGGACTCATTTGAGCATCATTTCATCCAATTCATTCACCGTCCGACACGACTTAATGTTGGAGGACGTAAATTACAACAAATGGACTTTAAATCCTTTTTATAACATAAAGGTTTTATAAAAATTTATAATACATAGAAAAATAGGAAGAGTGATATATACTATATACTTGTAGATTTGGAGTACCTTAACCGTTTATTTTTGGTGAAATCATAACTTAAAGAAGGAATAATTTTTATTTAGAAATTATATCTGTTTTTTATTGCGTGTGTGTTGCATAACGCATGCATAGCTATTTGTTAATTTGTAACCCTTTGTGGCAAGAGGACGTAGGTTTGGAATTATCAGATCAGTTAAAAGTATTATGAAAGTTTTTAGACAGTTCACAAGTAAATTTCAATTGTTTTTCCTGTGTGTGAATTTATCACATGGAAGAATTCGTGACTGCACGCTTGGCTGACCAACCATGTTTTGCATCATTGTTATGAATGAGGTCAATAAAACCACCTTGAGAAGCCAATGCAATATTTTACATCTTCCCAGATGCATTTTTCAGACGCATTTTATATGAAAAGTTCTTAAATTATTGTTTAGGGGTACTTTTGAGGGATGCGATTGACTTACCGTTTGCAGTGATACCTTATATATGTGTTGCATTTTGTCAAACAGTGTAAATTGTTTTCTAAGGTATTGAAAATGGGAGTGGAGCTATGATATTTTATGTTTTTAGTCTTCAGACATATAAAATTGTGTGTCCTGATTGATCAAGCATACAACGTTTTTAAAATAATGGTAATTTTAGATTTTTAAAAAATTAGAATACTGTAAAACAAAATAAGTGATTCGCAAAGTCATAAGGTAACCCATGAATTTTCTCAGGTCCTGGTGTAGAATGATTAAGTGTGTGGCTTAACAGTGCAGATTAGTCTCCGAGGACAACAGAGGGCTCTTTTGTTTTCGGCTTTCTTATCACACCCTCTAGATATATTCAGCAGTGAAACTAGTCTTCCAAACAGGAACTCTTACGGACCTCTGTGCGGTGACGAGGCATGGCATTCAAAGCGAGGGAAGCTAACCCTGCTGCTGCCCTAGGGTCTATATTGACCCAAAAAGAAATTTGTCGTTCCGTTACTCATTTAGGTGCTTGCTATTTTATAATTTTTTGATCTTCATAACTACTTCTTATAAACTGTTGCAATTTTAGAAAACTTTATTTGATTTTCTTTGTGTATGAAATTGTTACACTTATGCTCCTAGATTCAATATGATCGGAATGTCCTTAATGATCATTTTATTTAAATAACAATATCCAAATCCTTGTGCAAGGCAGAACATACAACAATACAGTCTGTTGTGTACTTTTGAAACAATGGACGACACATTGTTGAACCTCTGAATATTGCGGAATATGAAACAATAATGTGACTTTGTGGGTTCGTGAAATTAAAAGTCCAATTGCACAAACTCAAAATGTTCTTTATTACCACCGAATTACAGTTGGAATACTTGCCGATTACATCAAATTACGTAGCGCACACAAGTTCAATCCACCAGTTCGTCTGTCACAGTTCCATTCCACACTCACAATTACGTACAACTCTCTCTAGAGCTGACTAAGAGCTCCTCTGATACACGTACGCAGTCTTCCAGTCCATTCCTTAGCACTGCGCTCGTCAGGGCTGCTCACCAAGAACTGCCTGAGTCGTCTACTGCAGCCCTTATATAGGAAGATTGCTGTTTCTGGAAGCTTCGCGGGTCGGAACATCATCCCGATTGTTCCAGACTTCAGGGGAAGGGGAAGGAGACGGTACAGTGCCTAGTGGCACTTTCCTCACCATCACCTATGTTAGAGCTACAAGATAAATAGGTGGGCGTGGTCTGAATGCCTCAGTCCCCTACCCAGCTCCAGTTGGGTGTTCCTTCCGATAATTGGGTGACAATAATGTCTGTTTGACCATCGAAGGAGAACATTATTTTAGTTTTTGAAGTAAACACTGGTGCATTCCTGTCATGGCAAAGCATTGCCTAAACGAAAATGAGTTAAAATAATTAGGCCATATATCTTATAGCAAGGAAATTTCAGAAGAACAGAACCACACTTATGGAGACAGCACTCAAGCTACTTCAGAATCTGAAGACTGTGCTTCAGACAAAGAGGTTAGTAATAATAATTTGCAAGATGCACCAGTAGTTCAGATGAAAGATAAGAAAATCAGTTTGAGTTTGGTACCGTTTACCACAACATGGAAGGTCTTCCAGTGTAAACACATTAAAACTAACACCTGGTCCAACCAGGTATGTTAAGTCCAGAATATGTGATATCAAATCTGCCTTTCTAGTAATTATGGACAAAATCGTATGCAATTGTGTGTACAAAATGACTTAATATTGAGGCCGAAGATTGTACGGTGATAAATAGGAAGATTTGGAAGAAGTTACATTGGATGCATATAATGCATATGCGAATAATGAATATTATTACTAGCTGGCGTTTACAAATCGTGCAATGAATCAACAAGCAGCTTTTGAGTTCCAGAATCAGGTAGAGTGACTTTTAATGCTATAATGTTACTAAAGATGTCCTTTCGCATCTCTAGAATCTTCCGCTTGATGATAGATCTGATCAAAGGGTGCGAAGCGTCCTATAAGAGACCTACGGGAACAGTGGATGGAAGTACTGGCAACATTATATAACCCTGGATCTAATGTAACTATTTAATGCTTCAACCGTGTGAAAAAAGTTTTAAATTTCATTAATTTTCATATATTAGTATCTTAATGCATTATGTGTGAACTTTGCCAAACAGGTCATTATAACCCTGAGGACCAAGTGTGTATACTGTTTATAAGAAGAACACAAGGGTTAAACTGGCAAATAATTTTTTTAACAACTTAGCTTTTCATATCGATGTCATCACGAGGTGCCTTCAAATTGCAACACTTCCTCTTTTTTTTCTCACAAACTAATCACAAGAAAAATGTGAAACTAGTGTCACTTCTAACCGTAAACTCCCTCTAGCCGTACACATTTTTCATAACGTCGACGTCATGATTCCACGGCCGCTGCCAACGCTTCTTTAGGGGTGTGTTTTGATCACTGGAAAATCGCTGAGGTGATATTGACATGACTAGTGAAACTGTGATGACGGAGAGTGTCTTTCATATTGAAAAACAGCCAAAGGTCGGCAGGAGCCAGATGAGGTGAGGGTCCTCCGTGAGTGGCACAGGCTCGCACCTACAATTGAATAGGTAGGCCACCCGCCGAGTGCGCACTCTAAAATATCGACCAAGCAGATACATTGACTATGAGAAGGTTTTTTTCCCCACAAAACTAACGATGCTGACGGCAGATAATTACCACTGACCATTCAAGACAAATGCCGATAATGCAAACAAGATTTATACTTAGGTTTAGCAAGATAGCAGTAAGTATAATAGATTACAACTGACAAGCTTGCAAGTATTACTTGCAGTGACAATGAAACACCTAAACTTAAGACATAGCGCCATGGCGTGATAAATTACCCTAAACTTCCCAACAAATAACACCAGGAATCCTACCAAATACCACCCACAATAGGCAGTTGAGCAGGCTGGGCTTCATCTCAAGTCTGTATCCCTGCATCAGAAACCCACTCTGCTGAATCGCACTGCGAGACAGCCAAGATCATCTCCTGGAATGCGCGGGGGCTTAAGGCGGTACCGCAGCACATTTCTCCTTCCCAATACGGTGGAGGGTTTTTAGGGGATTAGTACCCTTGAGGTGAAGCCCACATAACCCACTGTACCCTCCAACACAGTGGAAATCCATAAATAGATTTTTCCTCCACTCGAAAAAAAAAGAGATTAGTAGAGAGCATGGGCAATCACTTCAAAGTTGCTTTCTGTGGCGCGTTTGCCCGATGCGTTTGTGCGTTATCTTGATAAAAGGACACAGTCCAACCCCTTCCGCCTGTTTTCCACGCAATGCTGCGAGGAGTTTATTCTTCAAAACACTTTGGCAGGACGCAGCTGTCACCGTAGTGCCCTTTGGAATGCCAAGAGTAAGGACTACAACTCTGCAGTTCCAGAAGATGGCCACCACCATCATTTTGTCAGCACAGGCGCTCATCTGAAGTTTCTTTTATTTTGTGGCAGTGTGTCTGTGTGCTTCCATTGAGCTAAACGCACATTGGACACATCTACGGTATCATCATCACATGCCTCACTCAACTGGCGAAGATTTTCAAAAGGTTTCACCACACGAAAATGGAGAAAACAAATGATTACGCACTGTTCTTGCAATGAAAGCATCGTCATTTTAAGTATCAAAAACAGTCCTAGCTCTCGTCGCTGCCACTAGAATTCTATGCACTGCAAAGTGCTGCCATTTCTGCCACGTATTCACAAAGAGTACACATGTATTTAAAAACAGGGGCAGTTCCTATCTGGTGCCAGCCCTAAAAAAATAAGAGGTGTTATAAATTGAATTTTTTGTTTTGGTTTTAGCTATATTCAGTCTTTCCTCATAACTCAAGAATCTTAGACTTCAGTACTCTTTCTATTGTACGGTCACGCATAGGCTCTTCGTGCATTGCAAAACTGATCACACTACAACAGACGTATTCCTGCTTCTCCTCTCCACTCAGACGTTCCAGTTTCCCTTAGAGCTGGCCCATACTGCGTAAATCTTTAATCTGAAATGGAGAAGGTACACACTTTTGTTAATAACTTAAAACCTCACAATACTTTCCTATTTATCACCACTAAATACCAATCTACGTAAGATACGTTTGCTATTGCTATTGAAAAGTATTTACACTTGATTTAAAATCGCCCCATCAGACAACAAAAAATAAACTTTTCTTCGCGTGGCAAAATCTGACAGCTCTTCCTAACCACCGAGCAGCTGCCATTGCTTGCGGTTCGTTGACGTCATATCTTCTTGAGAGGAGGTAGCCATAATAGAGCTCAATACCTTGCAGTGCTGAAGAAAGTTTTACCCTATATTCCGTACCTAACACTGCAAATTTCTAATTAATGGGTTGAAAATTTATATTAGGAGATTTAAAATAATCTTATAATTTGTTGATCTTTTAATATAGGCATGCATAGCTTTTCTCAGATAGGCCAGAGGGCAGTGATTTGTATATTAGTTGTCCGCCTCGGTAGAGTAGATGGTAGCATGTCTGCCTCTAGTTCAGGAGGCCCCGAGTTTGAATCTCGGTTACGGTGAGCTACCTGGATCAGATATTTTCCGGGGTTTTGCCTTATGGTTAGAGACGAATGTGGGGTAACTCTAGGAGCTCGTCCGCCTTGGTAGAGTGGTGGTAGAATGTCTGCCTCACGTTCAAGAGGTCCCGAGTTAGAATCTCGGTCAGAGTGAGTTAGCTGGATAAGGTCTCTTCCGGAAATGTGTAGTGTTTAACGCCCGCTTTTACTACATACGGCACCGCAGGCGGTGACACTGATAATGCATAAGATTAAAATGGAGCACCGGTGGAATGAGATGGTGGGGGAAACCGGAGGTCCCGGAGAAAACCTGCCCCAACGCCGTGTTGTCCACCACAAATCTCACTTTGCGGTCGCCTGGGATCGAACCCGGGCCGCCTTGGTGAGAGCCAAGCGGTCTAACCACTGAGCCACGGCGTGGCCGTCTCTTCCGGGGTTTTCCCTTATCTAGTAAGACGAAAGTCGGGTAACTCTAAGCTCCATGGACCCGAGACTCATTTGAGCATCATTTCATCCATTCCATTCATCGTGTCCGGTATGACTTAACGTTGGAGGACGTAAATTACAAAAAAAAAAAAAGGAAAAAAAAAAGAATAACTCTATCAGCTGCATGGACTCCGGGGTCATTTGGGCATCACTTCATCCATTTCATTCAGCATCCGATATGACTTAACGTTTGAGGATTTCAATTAAAAATAATGTATATTAGTTGATGAAAATAAGAACAAATTAAAAGGGGGCCGCCTCGGTATTGTGGTGGTAGTTTGTCTGCCTCACGTTCAAGAGGTCTCGAGTTCGAATCTCGGTCAGGGTAAGTTACCTGGTTTTTCCCTGGGGTTTTCCCTTATCCTTCAAGACGAATGTCAGTTAACTGAAAGCTCCATGGACCTTGAACTCATTTGAGCATCATTTCACCCAATTCATTCACCGTCTGATATGACTGAACGTTGGAGGGCGTAATTTGTACAAAAAAGTAAAATTTCAATAGTTGTAGAATACTGAATCACTTTTTATAGATTCTAAAAATAAAGTAGAATAATTTTTATCAAAATTACAGCAAAAGGACAGGAAAATTAGAAATTTCCATGGATAATAACACGTATGTATGTAACGCTCCTACACTGGAACAACTTAATTTAAAATATTTTATTCCCTTTATGCTGGAAGTTATTAAAAATCTACCATGCTGTCAAAATATTTATTGATATTCATGTACAGCAAAACGCAGTTTAAGGATTTTGGAAATTTTTTAGGTCCTTTGGGAATAACAATGGCTTTCAGCAGTGACAGAATTTCAAATTTGGTTGTGTGGTTTTATCGGATTACCTTAGCACGCTTATACGTTTTCCTCTTTCTGATATTGTCATAGTTGTAGGCTTGTTCATGAAAACTGGACATTGAACACACAAATTATATTGTGTCATCAGGCAGCACGAAAAAGGAGAAAACTCCGAAAGAGCATTAAAACTGCGAAATATAAAGCTAACTTCAAGTACTGAATTACTGCACGAAAACTCTGCATGGCATTAAAACAGGTGAGGCTGCAGTTGTTTGTATGTACATCGCAACAAACTTCTATTGCATCTAAACGCAATTAAAAGCCCAAAACGGCCACTGTACAGTTTGATCCCTATCGGAAACATTTTCGATTGTCCATTTTCACCGATGTTGGCGACACCTGTGTTAGCATTTAAATTTGTAATGAGGTCTACGTAGAGCTTGACAAGCCCGCCTGCCTGCTTTATGAAATGCCTGTACTGCCCACTGAAATGTTCTGATTTAATTTAGTTCTCACCAAGCGGTCAGCCTGCATACGTATGCGTCGGTCGCATCGTCAGGTGGGGATCTGCATTAAACTGGAACTTCATTTACCGCTGGGTTTTGATTTCGATTATGGCGTTTTAAAACATGCATGCTCATTTACAATATGAACAGTCAGGCATATGTGCATTTTTGAATTACATGAGAAGTGAATAAATTTCACAGTTTCATCAGAAAGGTACATATATTTCCAGTTTTGTGATTAGGTATATCCACTTTAACAAATGCTTCCCACTTCCAATGTTACGTTTACAGCACTTCAGTAATTGAACTGAATGCCTTCGGGTGTACTCAAGTAATTGTGTGCTGTTGCTTTTCACCGCATGCCAACTGGTTTAGAAGCCAGCAGGTCAAGGTATGTCAGCAGATGCGTATTGTCTCTGAGTGATATCTCGTTTAGGGTAGAAAACCTGAAACTAAACACATTTTATCATTCTATAACTAAAACAATATTTTATGTATTATATTCACTTGACTTTCTCTACCCATTACAGTTTAGTTTTACTATAATAGAAAACCATAAATCTAATCCCACTAGGGTTTCTGAAACACCTAGATAAAATCCTACCTCAAATGCTATTTTACTGTTACACCTAACAGAAAGCATAGATCAATTAAATCGTCCTCCAACGTTAAGACAGAAAGGATGATGACTAAAGTAATACTTATATGAGTCCAGGGTCCTGATACAAACTATTGGCGAGCAAAGAGCTCAACGTTGGGGCGACAGTTTGAAGCAAATAGTGTTTAGCTCAGGGTAAAGCAATGAGCTTTCTCCCAGGTTATGCGTGAGTATGTATGAGAAGGATAGGTCTAATGACACTGGAATGCCTGTTTCAAACTGGTTTAATGACTACTTCCTTTTATCAGAACACGAAACTTGAAGTTGCCGACCAAGGATTACCAATATCACTGTTTAGAGTTACTGTATGTGAAATGCTTATTACTCGATAAAACTTAATTCGTTCTTCACATATATATGACACGATAAATATCTTCTCTCAACACCTCTGGTCTGCTGTCGACCAAGAGAGAAGAGGACTGCCGTAATCCGTTTCACGCCGTAGACTGACTGTCCTTACTGGGCACAGCTGCGCGTGGGTGTATGTGACTTTCACTTTCTCAAAGCCCTCTTTTCACACAAAGATTCCCTTTGTGACTATCTTTGTCCATTGTGATTATTAGGAGTCCGAAGAACACCTATTTAAACGGATTCAAGTGCTACCCTTTAGAACTCTGCTAAGAACACTGCTTCTTGCGTTTCTTTTGTTAAAACAACTGCTCATACCCGTTGCTATGCGACTCAACTGCACCTGCACGCGTTCCACACAAATACACATTCCTATGAAATCCATTACGATTCTTTATACATTGCATCCCTTAATTTCTGTGGCAGTCCATAGAGCTCAGAGCTACCTGACATTCATTTTTCAGGATAAGAGAAAACCCCGTAAACAACCTTATACAGATAACTCGCCCTGACTGAGATTCGAAATTGGGACACCTTGAACGTGAGACAGATCCGTTACCACCGCGCTACAGAGGCGGAATATCAATTAGAAGACATAATTATAATAAACAGTAACTTGCTGAACTAGTTGATCGAAGTGATTCCATATACATACTGTTAAATATTTCTCTGTGTTTTTGGTGTTATACTGTTTTGGTGCAGCATGCTTTAAATATCTATTCTGAAATCAAATGATACTTGCAAAAGTTATCATTAGACACCAGCAAGTTGATAAAGCGAGAAAAATGAGACTGAAGTGATAAAAGTTCGGAATAAGGAGCGATGATTCCAAGAAACGCGTTATTTCTCAGCGCTTAATTTTTCGAAAGCTAGTAAGAGTTCAATAATTCATATAAAAGTATATTTATATACAAACACACCAAATATTTTGAACTCCCTAGAGTAAATATAGATTACGAACCATTCATAAACAAAGATATAATGTGACCAGACACATTCTGCCAGGGCAGCAGGAAATTTATTGTTTCCTATCGTTCGATTTGGCTTAATTAAAGTAATTCTTTTATAAGGTCATGTCAAACATTGAGGTTTTAGTTCTATGTAACTAGAAATATACGTACACGCATACATGCCAACCAATAATGATATTCATAGACAGTACTTACGTAGCAATATATTATAATACAGGTAGTAGTGGTTTATTAGTAAGTATTAGAAAACCATTTGAGCTAAAAATATGGGGTTGTCATTGTTATATTAGATGCACTACTCTGTACCTTCCACATGGATTAGTTTTGGTAAAATCTGAATTTCTGTCTTAGGACAAATAGCATTTCATACAGATTCATTAGGTTGGCGCTCCTCACACACCACTTAACGGTAATGCAGTACGACATCACCGCAGGACTCCGATTGGTTGCTCATCTAGTAGCGCTCAAGGACAAACACCTTCCCATTTGAAACACATAATAGGCAGGTATTCTAAGTTAAGTCGCTGGATATCATTGCTCCACGAGAGCAGTCCTACACATAGCAGAGGTGAACTGTATCGCATACTCTGCTACGATTAATTGTCAAATTTTGATACTTTGTTAAAATGATAAGCAGGATTTCAGTCCATCAATATTGATAGTTGATCGTGGTAAAACAAAATGAAGCCACGATACTCAAGAACTAATACACTCTGCAAAATTGACGCTTAGATTTACGAAATATGTATGATTTCATGTTTCTGATCAAAGCAAAAGTGAAAAAAACAAATTCACATGAATTTGGAAAGAAGAAAGTCTCATGACCTGACCACACAAATTCTGCAGTGTTTAGCATGGGATACCAATTTGTTGTATCAAACAGCCCCTAAATGATGGGTTATAGTTTATCATACTACTTCTAATAGTGGAGGAGCTATGATTTTTCCGTTTCGTGTTGCAGAATCAACAATACAAATGACAAATGCATTGCTATTTTAAAGAAGGAGTTTAAAATGTACGTATTGTGTCTAGAAATCTAATGTATATAATTCATCAATTGAATTTGGAAACCCTAAAGCTATAGCACATAGAACTGGTTACTTCTGCTTTTTCTTTTAAGGCAGTAAATAAAGTACAATACATACTTGTTTTAATCACATTCAACTGGATCTTAAAGGGATGGCCTTGGCGCTGGAATTGCCTGAAGAACATTAGTGGAGTGCCTTATCCCTAGAAGATGTCGGTATCCATGAGAACCCAGCTGCGGTAACCAGATCATCAAAGAGAAGTGAGGACATTGTTGTAAGTTATTGCATGTTCTTTACTTATTATTAGCATGGCTCTAACAATACTGTATTGAAATAGTACTTAACAGTATCGCGCAGCGGCATTTAAGGACTGTTTTAGCAGCTTTCGCCAAATTTAAGCATTCCACTTTAGATATTTTTGGAAATTTTAGAAACAATTAAAACCTGAAGCATTTTAACAGGCCCTCATAGAATTCTATGTATCTTAAATATCTTTCAACGAAATTTAAAATATAAATAAAAAATGAAAACTAAGAAATACTTCCCATTTGAGAAACATATGCTTCAGAAAATTCAAAATAACAACAAGGATTTCTTTATAAATGGTAAAATCTAGAAAAAAAGTGTTTAATATGATGTATGTGCTTTTACGATATCTGCCATTATATTCAAATTTTTCACTACACTTCTGGTTTATCAGCTATGCAAAAGTATTCATAATAAAGAGAACTTCATAGTCCATTACTAGAACTTTCAAGATCTACAATTCGTTTTTCATGGAAATGGCTCAAATGTACAGTATTTCAATCAAAATTGTAACAGAAGTTAAGAAAAAATAAACATTTTTTAGGGTTGTTCCATGTAGTTTGAGGTGGGGATTTTCTTGAAGATCGTCATACTGTATGCTTGAAAGATTCTTGACTTAAATTGCATAATTGGTATTTAAAAATCTTTCGTTTAAATCTATTCTGGTCAAAAACAGACACACAAACGGAAACACACTCACCTACTCACGCGAGGACACTTTTGTGAATGTTATGTGGTTCAGGATGCCTCAAAACATATTTCCTATATATGTATCAGAGCAAGAGTTTAGAATGAAGGTGTGCTCGATTTCCTAGGATTATCACAATATTTTAAAAACTTTAAGGTTTAATAGGATATGTTAAAATGTATAAGTGCGGTAAGGTATAGAATGCCGTATGGGTGTGGTCTGCCCATAAGTAAGGTAAGATAAAGCAATGTGGACGGGTAGGAACTTCGACACGGTGGCCTTAAGGACCTTTGCATCTCTCTTGCACGAGGGAATTCCCATGGAGGAAGGTATCACGTGAGAGAACAAAGGGCAACCAATTCAGGAGTCCGAGGTAGAGTCTGTCTAGTGAACGGGAGTGCAGTTGGCCCCTCAAAGGAAATTACCCTTCCCGCCCCCTGATGACCGTTCTAAATCTCCACGATTCAGAAATGGAACACTGTCGTTGAGGACCAATAGCAACCCTGATTTTCTAGAAATGACAGTCGCATGTTTACTCCAAGTCTCTCAGTTGCCAAAGTTCCAACTTCCAGTTGATCTGTTGCATTACGTGCAGAAATTCGTTGTGCGTCACGATGTGGAGACCATGGGAGGGAAATGCAAATGAAATAGTGGATGACTTTCAGTCAAGTGAAAATAATCAAAGTGATCACAATAGTGTGAATAACTGGGCCGAGTTATATTACTGAAAAGGCCTCAAAAAACAAAGTTATATCGGGAACTGTTTCTAAGCAGATTCAAACGATTGCTTTGAACACATATAAGCATGTGTTGACAAATAATCTTGGTAAGGGGTCATGCAATGGATCTGATAATAAATTCTTGGTATTCACAGAAATACAGTAAGAAATATTGTGACGGAAGGAATACGAAAGACGCCGATCAGGTGTTAAAACAAAAGGAAACGTTTCCCTACAGTAGATAATTTCACATGCGATTTAATTCGTCGAGAAATTTATAGATTCTATGCAAAATGGAGAGCGCCCACCTTAGACGAATTGGTTGCACATTTGCAAGAAATTTGTGATTTTCCTTATGGGCACTGCACTTTGCGCGGCCTACTAAAGGAGCTGGGTTTCAAATACCGCGCTTTGAATAAGTTAAGGGTTATTATGGAATCAAGTAGAATTGTAGCTTGGCGATATATATACATTTGTCAAAGCTAAGGAAGTTTTCCAGTAATGGACATATGATAATTTATTTAGACGAAACCTCGTACGATACCCATGATGTATCCAGAAAGATGGCAGCCTTGCAGAACGGTCTGGGAAAAGGAGGGCTGGTGTTGTAAAACTATTATAAGGGTTCGTCAAAGGCAGCGGCCGAAGTGCACACGAGTTAACTAATCAGACTATAACAGAGGGCATAGTCGGTAGCTTTGACAAGCTGAATCAACGGACAGCCGTTCCCAATATATAAGCAAACACCCTCCAGATGTCTTTAAGCCGGAGACCGCACCCCCTGTGGACGAAGACTTACAGCAATGGAGACCCCTTTCAACGGGCTCGGCCCTGATAAGACCAAATGGATAAAGGGAGAACTGTAATAAGTATGGAGATGAAATGGAAGGAAAAGAAATTCGGGGCATGCAATGAGCTTTCCTAGCATTTTTATACAAAGCTGGGGAAATCCTTAGAAACCCATGGGTCCGGAGTAACGGCCACAGAGCTACAGCTGGATTGGTGGTAATGGTCATAATGGAACTATTACACCAACTATTGTGTAACTCAAGCGTGAGTTTTAACATGTTTTATGCCATTTTCACTGGACTGCCTCTGTCTCATTCGGCTTCTAATAGCAACACAAATTAAGGATATGAGTATATTTATAGGTTATTTAAATGTCCTGCACCACCTGAATAACTTTTGTATCACGTGACTGATTAACATTAAACGCAGCATACAAAATAATCTTGTACAGGAAACACAATAGTCGGCTTAACCGGAATGAATTTAATTTTCTTATTTTAAATGGAACACAATTGTTTACGATTTCGAATTACAGCCTAAATGGTTATTTAACGAGTACTCGTACAAATACTTTCATACCATTCACTACTGCCAAGTTACAAAAAAAGTTATGGACTTTAGGGAGTAAACTTGTGTATTTATCAGCTTCTGAGAGCAAAACGGGCTGGGGTGGTTTTATTTTAAGTTATTCGATCATATATGCGAGTTGCGTAAGGGACTGCGGGTAAGATGATCAAGGATAACAGCTTCAAAATTCATTCTGCGTTCTGCCCCATTTCTAGTGCTTCTTCACACACATGTGAGTGAAGATCCTAAACGGTAGCAACTCCTTTATGGTACACCTTGCATTACAAATGTTCCCAGAAATAGTAATCTAAAGGATTTATATCTGGAGATATTGTAGGTCAAGATATTGGTTCAGAACGATCTATCGACTGATCAGGAAATGTACGATTTAAATGTTGTCAAACAAATTTTCTAATGTGAGGGGACACTCCTTTATGCATAAACAACATGTTTTGACTTGTCAGAAGAGGGACATCCTTTAACATACAGGTCAGATTGTTTATTAAGAACTGCAGACAAGTTATTCCAGTCAATCCTGTGGGTATTACAATAAAGACTATCAAATAATCTCCAATTATTCCAGTCAAGACGTGCAATGAAATCCGGTGTTGGAAATGGGCATGTCGCAAACACTATGAGGAGTTTCAAAGGCCCACAATTGCTGATTATGGAAATTCAATACACTATTACGCGTGAAACATGCATCATCAGTCACTAGCAGCTGTTATGAAAAATCAGGTTTGAGGACACGTTACTCCTTCAGCCATTTGATGTATGTTACTCCAGGCGGATCATTATTCAGACCTATGACTGTACTCTTTGAATGTAAACACACCACAGTGGCTGTTCTCTTAACGTTCCATGAACTATCTAGGTTGACAAACCAGCATTATCTGCCAAACTTTGTGATTTGCGCCGCGATACTTTTCCACCAGCAACAGTGCTTCCTCTACCTGCAGTAATACATTCGAACTCTGTAGTTATCAGTTGTCCGGGTGAAGAATCGCACCTCCCGACCCACTGCAGCAAATGATCTAGGGTTTGAAATTACGTTATTGTGAAACATTCCTATGCAATCTTTCATGTGATGAGCAGTAAACTTTATCGTAAATAAGAAGCATAATCTTGATTTTTAAAGACTGCCATAATTCTGAATGCATTTGAAGCATCTGAAATAGAACCTACTGTTGTGCAAGACGCCGCGGCAGGTAATTCCGCTGTTCACGCTGTACACACACGTTAATGTTGCACGTTTGCCAAGCGTATGCTGTTTAAAGTTGGCCCTTAAATATAATTTTTTTGCTAAATGTCTCATTTTAGCAGCACATGATGAAGACACAAATAACCCATAATTTGTAGCTCTATCTCGCTTTTCAAATTACAGAAGTAAGCACTGGCGGGCCCCGTAGCTCACTCGGAAGAGCACCTACCTGCCATGCTAGGGGTCTCGGGTTCAATTCCCGGCTGTAAGGGTGGGTATATTTCTCCGACAAAGATAATTCCTCATCTTCCCCGGCGTCTGGGGGTGTGAATGAGAGTGCGAATATGTGCGTGACCTAATGATACAAACCAGCGAATACGAGTTAACACCTTCGATATGTTCCAAAGGAGAACGGCCGCTGATATGACCATTGGAGTTAAAGGCGGGGTATAAATGGAAAAAGTAAATCAAGGTATTGTGACATATTGGCAGTCAAACCTTTGACGAATTATATTTTTGACTTATGCAACCGCGTATAGTAGCAGAAAATGGAACAGGAAAGTATTATTTATCGTACCGTCAGGAAGTTCCTCTTCCAGTATCTGCGCATTCATACATCTTAACACCTTGTATGTATGCATATATGTACATAGAGTGCGTAAATACATCCCGAAAACCACTAAATATGACTCCAAAACCGCTAAATTACACCAAAAATCTGTAAAAACATTTCGAAATTGACTAAATACACCTCGGGAAGCTCCTAAATGTATACTAAAGCCCTTAAATACCCCCTCAAGCCTTTAAATACAGCTCAAAGGCCTATAAATACAGTCCACGAAGCCGCTAAATACATCATAAAGCTTCTAAAGATGCCCCGAAAGCCTCTAAATACAGGAAAGTGTCCGTGAATACATACCAAAAGCCACTAAATACGTCTCCAAAATCACTAAATTACACCAAACGCCTGTAAATACGTCGCAAAAGCCACTAAATACGTCTCCAAAACCTCTAAATTACACCAAAAGCCTGTAAATACGTCGCAAAAGCCACTAAATACGTCTCCAAAAGCGTGTAAATGTGTCGCAAAAGCCTCTAAACACATTTCCAAAATCTCTAAGTTAAACCGAAATGCCAGTAAATATGTCGCAAAAGTCTCTAAATTGAGCCCAAAGGTCTCTAAATGCACCAAAAGACTCTAAATGAACCCGCCCAAAGCACCTAAAGACACCAAAAGGCTGTAAATACGTCGCAAAACCTCTAAATTCACCCCAAAAGCCTCCAAATACACCAAAAATACACTAAATACGCCCACAAAAGCAATTAAATATATCAGTAGCCTGTAAATACGTCGTAAAAGCCTCTACATACAGCAAAAAGAACAACTTAATAGTACAGTAAACCCTTTAATTTCATAGATTGCGCGTGGTCGCCATCTTGCCCTTTAGGGTCTGCGCCAAAACACCTCAATCTATGCTACTATTATACCTATTATGTGTGCATGTATGTACGTACATAAGTACATATGTCCACAGAAGTTTGCTGAACCGAACTAATCTGCTCACTTTTAGAATAAACTAAAGTATTACTCCGCATTCCGTAATGAGCTCCGCCGGTTAGTACGCCATTGGTTGTACTTAACATTTTTGCATGCGCACCTAAACAGCAATGCCGTCACCGGAGTTTAACTGCTACTCAACCAGTGCATTTTTTGAAATTCTGAGAGTCATTGTTCTTACTGTAATTACATTATGTTAATTCTGTAACAACAACTTGAATGGTTTATTGAAAGCAGATAAAGCAAGAAGCTTAATAAACCGTGGAGCTATATTGTGGAAGAACACGAGAGTATTAAAACCCATCAGCCATTGCGATTCATTTCAGCCAAGTGCTTCTTTGACATTTACCTAATTCTTGCTGCGAACAGATAGTATATCATTGTTTCTGAAGTACGTAATTATTTTTGAAACATAATAATTAAGTTCCCGTAGGAGAGGGGATCCGTCCCCCTCAGCTGCCGAGGTGCGGGCGCTGGGGACGCTTAGCACTTGTGGTACCTCTGACGTTACTAGAGGGACCTCGGGCCGAACGTTCGAGCCCCTTCCTGAATGGGAGTTGTTCGGATTGGGTTGGACTCGAGGGGGCAGTGTGCTCCCGATACCCACGGGGAATTGGGTACCTTCGGCCGGGCTACGGCCGCCCGGAAGGGGTAGAAGTTTGCCTAATAAGTCCCGGGTACTAGCCTGCAGAGCTAGTAGAAGGTGTACTCGATCACCAGGCGGCCCCACCGAGGTTTTCGGTAGTCTTCCCTGCGGGGTTGACGAGCGTAAGTGGCGTATCCACTTCCATCCCGTCTTGACGTTGTGCTCAGCGGGGGGGGGGCATTTTAAGAAAACCAGATATTGCTCTATGGAAAGAGCCCCGCAGTATCCATCGCTCCCGGGTAGAGGGAGGCCCGGGTCCTTGGTCCTACGGGTCCAGGACCAATAGGAGTAGAGCCTCTGCACTTAACACAACATACTAATTGAGTGTAAAGATTTTAAACACTAAAGGAAGAAAGAAATTTTGTAATCAAATTGTATCCAAGTAAAGCCACTCTGCCCTATGGAGGATTGAAATATCCATTACGAATATTTCAAAGACTTTTTATAAGACTAATAATTTTCTCTACACTTTCTTCTCCAACTTTTGGGAGGAGCTAGATATATCACACTAGCATTTGATTAGCATTATATCTGTGGGTTTTGTTTCCCTACTTTATTTCACAATCACAAGACAACCTAAAACCAGAATATTTTCTGTTTCTGGTGGCTGTTCAGTTCAGTATCTCCCCTTAAGATCTGAATACAAATATCTTGCTTTTTTAATCTGTAATGCTTTTAAATACGTTGTGCGTTGTCGCATTATCGCTAACGGCTTTAACTTTCTTCTCACGGTTTGTTACAACACCCTTTCTTTTCGCTGATGTTAGAATTAGGAAAGGCAAGGAGAAATGGATTAATAATGGAATGAATAACGAAATTTTGTTATAGGTGTTTGGTGAAAGATGAAGGGGAAGTTAGGAAATTATGCATGAGACGGCAAAAAAGATTATAGAACTCAAATAGTTGGTGGGCAGAGATAGGAGGAATTATGAAAAAAATAGGAATGGGAGATATATGGAGATTAGAGGAAAGGAATACATGCGATGTGGGTAATTTAGTAAAATGCAGAATAGAAGATATAGAAAGACAGGAAATATGGAGAAGTCAGAAAATATGAAAGTACTACAATTTTACAAGCAAATAAAAAGAAATTGGGGACGAGAAGCATATGTAGATTACTGCAATATGCAAGAGAGAAGGGTCAGCATGGATGGGGACATGAATAATACTTCCAAGAGGGATAAGAGGTAGGGAAAGGAGAATTTGTGAATTGTGTGGGGGAAAGGAAGCATAGAACACTATGTAACATAATTCGAGGAGGTTGCAATATGGAGAAAAATCATTTGGGAAGAAAAATGGAAGAAAGTAGAGAAGAGGATAGTAGCTAGTAAAATGTTAACGGACAGGGAAGAAAAGAAGGTAAGAAGTATTGGTGAGCTCTTGCAGATAGTACAACAAAAATGGGCCAGAAATGTAAAAAATTGTAAGACAGGAAGAGGAGGGGGAAGAAAGGGAATAATTAAGTAATCAAGGAGGTATGGAGGTTAAGAGCTACCTAGCTACCTGGCAGAGCAGAAGACCAGGATACATGTAAGCCAAGGTAGCAACAAGGTAACGACAAATAAATGTAGAAAAAAGTTGTAAATTGTAACATTTTGGAATATGCACAATAAATATATCATATCATGTCATAAGTGAAAATACTTCTAGTTATGTACCAATTTTTACCGAATTTGAAAAGTGATAATAGGTGTTATTCTTACGTTGTATATAAAGCTCCGTACGTGGGGTGTTTTCCTTAAGTTATGGTAATCTGTGTGTAGCGCTCCAACACAGCTATTAATGGAGCACAAAGGAATATATCAATTTAATGTAGCACTTGCAGGAGTTTTCTAATTATTTTATGTCTATGGACGGATAGACTGAAAGGTAGGTTTCCGTAGTGAAGTTCACACCTAAAAACCAAGATCAAGTTTTGTATCATTATGAAAGACGTCCAATATGTAAAAATTTATGAAGTCAGGGGGATATACATTAATAAAAATAGGATCCTAAGATTCAGATTGTATTGCTTATTAAGGCTGTAAGCTTTTACTGTGTGCAATAACGATTTACTTTGAAATATTGCAAGCTAAAAGGTTTTGAGTGGGTAAGTTTATCAATAAAATTGTTATAATATAGTGTTGCAGATCTTAAAAACCACAGCCTACTCAGAAAACCAAGGATGCGATGCTGGCATGCCGACACCATATTCAGCAAAGTGGTAAGTGAAGGTTACGGGACGGAGTGACTCAAAGTGATCAACGCAGACACGGAGGTACCGCCAATACCAGAACGGAGGGGGATACCTCACATTCGGTGTCCTGCATGGATGTATTGTAATAGGTTATCACTGATAAAACGAAAAACACACAAGATACTACAGACGCCGACAGGCCACAGAAACGCGCGCAGGTACCCATTAGTTACCGTTTTGCCCTACTTCGGGAGAGGTCTAGAGCAAGCGACGAATGGCCCGCTAAACAAACAAACCTCTCGTGTCAATCTGGTGTAGCCTTTCTCTGAGCAAGCATCAGCGGCATCTAACCATTACCGACATATGCCATGATACCGTCCCTGTTAGGTATTCCATTGGCATAATAATCGCGAAAGTCATATTAAATGCATAATTAAGGGCGGATAGGTACCACAATATGAATTTAGCTAAGTTATAATAAATGCAGAGGATAATGATTAAATATACAGCTGCAGAAACTAAACAGACAATCTCAATACATATATTTTACTGCAAGCTCGTGAACCCAACGTGTAAAGAGAGCCGGGAAAAAGAAGATTTACTCTCACAGAAATTTTCCATGTGTTGAGCCGACAAAGAGGGCATTGTTCGAGAATCGCTGTAGGCTAGACCCTAGTCGCTAGACGAAGCATTGTTCTGCACATGATGTAAGATTAGAGAATAGACAACGGGTATTTAAGATACACATATTCAAACGTGCTTCTGCATTAATTACCTAGACCGTGGGGACGTGAAAGTTCCATCGAATAGATGCCTCAGAAACTAGAAATTGCGATGAAATTTAAGAGTAGGAATGAAACACAACCAATAAGGAACGAGTAAGAGGTCACATGATCTCTAAATTGTCCAAAATTCGGCGAAAGGTAGGGGACACGTGTGCAATGGCGACGTTTGATGTTTGCTAGGAAAAACACACTGTAGTTGCGAGTGAAGCGGACAAGTACGGAAAGTACATCAAAGTCCGTGTTCGCGAATGGACAGAGCAATACATCTTAGGTGGTTATCGAACACTCTGTGTTAGCGAGTGAGAGAAACTGAACACATTACCACATCATTAAGATTTTACCAAACTCTCTTGTTGAATAATCCTTCGGAAATACTCTATTGCGCGAAGTAATGTTCTCGACGTGCAGGAACGACAACGCGTTCACAGCTACATACACCACCGGCGCGTCCTAGTAATTTACGAGTTCACTCGTGACTGTGATTCAAACTAGATGTCATATCACGCGCACAACAACGGGAAAATCCTAAATCTCGCGCCTAAAGTGCGAGTAACACCAACACAACCGTGACGAGTGGAGAAGGCGACATGTATAAATAAACTTGCCATTCAACGGTCGTAGTGTCTTCTATATGATAATACCCATACGCACCCACTTCAGGACCCACCCACTCCCTGAAACCCAAAAGAGAGAATCCATGCAGACATACCCTGAGAAAAATCCCGACCTGTTGTAGACCTCCCACCTGTAGCCCTCACCCGTCACATATCCTATATATGAGGTGTTGAGTGCGGGGAGGGGTCAACGAGCTACTTAATGGGCAAGTACCGCCTCAGTCACTAATCCAGAAGCACACTTGAAGTAAGAGAAGGAAACCAAATGAAAGAAAAGTTATGGAATATAAATAGTGATAGATGAGAAACCAATCAGAATTGGCCTCCCGACTAGAGAAAATCAGGAAAATCCAAGGTTAGATTTGGCTGCCGACGGAAATCAATCCGAGGCAAATCCAAGCTTCACACCTTACGGAGCATCTCGCCGGACAACATATCGCAGACCACATATGCATTTCGCTACCAAATTTATCACTCTCCAAAAAATTCTGTTATGTAAAAGTAAGGCATACGCTAATCAGACATATAAGGCAAGAAAAGCTTTTTACTATGATAACTTTAAAAATTTAAAGGAGTAGCTTTCTAAGTAATCGTGAAATATACAGCGTGTACTTGCGTAAACTTTGCGATAAGTATTTATTGGAAATAAAACTTTTGATTTGGAACATAACAAAATGCTTAAGAAATGTTTTCTTTCGTCCGTACTTTCTTTTAACCATTATCAGTTAAGTTTTATCCAAAAACATTGAAAAATGCTACATATGATATAAGGTGTCACGTGGAAATCAAAGTCAGGAAGGTGATGTTGTAATGGCAAAGCTTATTTCTTTTCTGCATTGGTATTTCCCCTAGTCCATGTGGTTATCTTTTTTTCCGAATTAAGAAATAACTGCTAGAGTACTATTTAATGATCTATAGACTTTAAATTTTGATTTAATGTACTTACCCTGTGAAATCACAGTAAGTTACTCAAAAATTTATGCTTTCTGTTTTTGCGGAAGGTAGCCTCTAATTTAAGTCAAATAAATATTCTACTACTATAAAAATATCCTAATACTGAAAATACGTGCGTTTCAACAACTTACGTCGTAGGACGCAGAATGAATCAGTACCTTATTAAGTTGTCCCACAACATTTAAACCTAGCGTGCCTGTTTAAATTAAATTAACCTTAAATAATAAATTGTTGTTCAAATTCTGAAATGAACACGCACATAAAGCTTTTTCATGTAATTTTAGCTAATAAGCAATCTCAAGACCTGCCTGACAGAATTTTTAGCCCATTGATTCAACTATTTTAGCTTTACTTAGAAAGTTTATAAAACATTATGTCTTCTTAGCTGAATTAGCTCAAGATTAAAAATTTAAGTAAATCTGCTAGCATTTCAGAAGAGAATGTGATGCAAACTTCATTTTTTCTATAAACCTTTATAACTAAAGTCATGATTAAATAAATGTACCATGAATAATTGTTACACAGGGATCATGGTTTATGTTTTGATTTCCTTTGTAGATTCTAAATTTTTGAAAACTGTGTACACATATTGAACCTCCTAGCTCAATGCACTATCTTATACTGGTCGCCAAACTAGAATGTAATTGACAGTAACGACATGGAAGAACGCTCTAAATAAATGGGAGGCGATGCGTATGTCATAACGGTTGTAATGGTAACGATTAGAGGAACCAATTAGTCGAGACGCTTCCATGACAATGTTAGATGCTAAATCTTGTTTGCCGATATTCTAACAAGCGCTTAGCATGACTTGCGGGCGAACGAGTTGCAGTAAATACAATACCTAGGTTTTTATTTCTTTTCTGATAATGCTGCATAAACAGAATGCTCTCACGTATACAACAGTTAGAGATCATGTACTGGCAAGTTACTTTGCATTTTATTTGTGCCAATTTGCCTTGGTTTACGTGTGTGTGAGTTCGTGTACCTGTGTGCGTGTTGTGATCATTTGCAGCTGTGTTTAATGAATGTTTAATTATGTTTAAATATAGTGACAAGTGAAACCCTGAACGTGCTCGGGGACCAAATAAAACTATATTTGGTAAAGGTATTCCAATTAAAGGAAATACACGGAAATAGTATGCTCTGTGAGAGAATACTTCGAAGAGGAGAAATTGAAATGGGAGTCTAGTACTCCATTCCCTATGGCGCTTGATAGGACTTCACGTGCGTAGGTATCAGTAAGGGCATTAAGGTTAAGATTGGGAAAGAAAAGTAATTTAATGAACAAAGTTAGACAATGAAGTATAAATTAGAAACTGCCGGAAAAAATTATGTAAGCGGCATTTTCCCACTTCAATAAGCATCAAAATGTCAAACGTATGCCTCTTTGTTAAGATCATCTTTACATTGATGTGTTCTTTCATGTTCTAGCGTTTGCATGTAGATCTACGACTGTACTATTGTCTTTGTGTACAGTATTATAAATAATTATTAATAATAAAATACCAATTGCAGTCGCAACTGAATCACCTTCGCACGCGTAATACTATCGCGCTCTCCACGTGGCAGCAATAAGCGGCAACGTCGCCTCTCTCTCTGTACGAAATGTCAATCACTTTCTAGATTGGCGACCAGTTGTTGTTTACAACAGGTTTAAACTGATATGTATTACGAAGAAGATATGGAATGTTACACATGCAATATCGCAAAAGCTACTTCTGAGGAGTAGATATTATTGGAACTGCACTAAAAAGCTTTAGTTTGGATAGCTATAATATCCATTAATATAGTAAAATAGATTTAAAACTGGAGCACAAATATTTGCACAAAGGGGTTCTTTAAATTTTAAAGTCACATATGTGATAAAACTAGATGTATCAAAATATTAAAGAACAGCCGCTATAAAACACAAAGAAAAAGCTAAGAATATACCTTTGGACATTTTATTTTATATTTTGGACACCAACATCTCATAACAATAACATCATTAACGCATTTCATCCGCATTTGAGCGAAGACAAGGGCCTAAAAAAGGATATCGGATATACTACATTGACATACTCTTTCCAAATAACTTCTACAAACTTTGTTACAAAAAATAAATTTTCCATCCACATTACTCCAGAAATAGGCACATTTCATATTTTGATGTAGGTATGAGTCATGCAGAAGAAGCGAAATATATCGTGTGAAATTTAAATACCCGTAGCTATATTCTCCCGCCTGAAATTCCTGATCGTTCCTCGAATTATGGAGAAACAACTAAAGGGCAACAGAATTTAAAAAACTGTGGAAATATTGAACAGCTCAAATCAGTTAAACGGATGTCTCGGAAATAGGTGAGACCACGAAAATGTTTCAGTAATATATTTTGTTTTTTAAACATCCCAGCATTTAAACTTGACGTTTATTTAATGTCCTATGCATAGCATATGTAAAACTATGTAACATTCTTTCTAAGTGAAGAGTCTTTATGTAATTTACGTCCTCCAACATTAAGTCATGTCGGACGGTGAATGAACTGGGTGATATGTTGCTCAAATTAGTCCAGGATCTATAGAGCTTAGACTTACTCGACATTCTAAGTAAAGAGTGATTCCAAGGTTGTACCCAGAAAATTAAATGTAATCATATATTTTAATTCTGCTATAAATAACTTAAACATGGAATGTTTTAATACAACGTTAGAGCCATTTTTAAGAAAATCCATTGCTTCAAAAATATTCTAAATGAAGGGTGGTTTTGAGAAAAGTATGCTATTCAAAAGATCGTGTCACATGCTTGGAAGATACAGAACTGAAATCTTAAGTTCGATATATCTGGGATCTTTTGTTTACGGGTAGCTGTGTTCACAGAATCCTAAAAATATGTTTTCCGGTGAAATCTAGACATTTACATATGCGGAAATGTAGATCCAATTACTTTAGAAGAATTAGAAACGGCATTAAAGAAATGAAGAATAGGAAGGCCACAGGAGAAGATGCAATAAATGCAGAATTATTGAAATATGGTGGACCGATACTAAATCAAAGAATTTTGAATTTAATTAATACTTGTTGGAATGGATGCCAAATTCCAAGATCCTGGACACATGATCGAATTATATCTATTTTTAAGACAGGTGCTCGAAACAGTTGTGAGAGCTATAGGGAAATAAGTATTTTAAATACAGGATATAAATTATATGCAAGAATCTTAAGTAAAAGGTTACAAACCATTACAAATGTTCTATTCTTAGAATAACAAACTGGTTTTAGAAAAGGACGATCCTGTACAGATGCTACCTTTACAGTTAAGCAGATAATAGAAAAAGAAGAGAATTTAATCTGGAAACACATATAGCTGTTATTGATTATGAAAAAGCGTTTGATCATGTAAATAGGAAAAAATTATCGGAAATCATGACTCGAAGGGGCTACCCAAATCATCTCATTAATGTTCTAAAATCTACATATAAGGATACAACAATCAGCATACATATTGGAAATGGAATGTGTAGTAAATGGATACATACAAATCAAGGTGTAAGACAGGGTTGCAGATTGTCTCCTATTTTATTCATAATTTATATAGATGATCTGATTAGAGAGTGGATATTTAAGATTAATGAAGGCATTCATCTTGCACCAAATTTTATTCTTAAGTCGATGCTATTTGCGGATGACCAAATAATTATAATTAAAACTGAAGACGAGCTGCGAAGAGCAGTATATATTTTACAGAAGTTATGTAAGAATGATAATTTCAAAATTTCCACAAATAAAACAAAAACAATGGCGTTTCGAGGTAAAGACATTGTTGGAACCAAAATAGTAATTGATGATATTATCTCAGGGCAAGATACGGATTTTAAATATTTGGTAACATGTCAGTTATAAATATGAGAATGATTTTAAAAATAAATGACCAATGTTCCAGCAAATATGCGGCATAATAAATAGAAGCCTAAAACCTAAAACCAGAAACACGAATGAAATTTTATAAAGTAATGGCTGTGCCTGCTTTTCTTTTTGGTTCTGAAACATGGACATAAACAAAGGCAGACAAAAACAAGATACAGGCTGCCGAAATGAGATTTTTAAGAGCAGTAAAGGGATGTAATCTTTTAGATAAAATTGCAAATGGAAAACATAAGAGAAGATTTAGAAGTAAGTTCTTTAGAGGAAAAATAATAAATTATAGAAATGAATGGAGAGAGCATATTGAGAGAATGCCGAGAGATAGGATCCCAATAAGAGTTATAAACTATAAACCTAGAGGAAAGAGACATCCGGGAAGACCACGAAAACAATGGTCATACATGTTTTAAGCCTGAACAGGCAGCATTGCCTAGCTCTTGGATTGAAGAAGAAAAAATCTAGACATTCAATTTTTTTAATGTAATTCTTCTTAATACTTACTGTAGGTAGGTAGTAACGAAAGTAAACACTATTCTGTGCAACAAAATCCAATTAGTGTAAAACAGACGAAAGAAAGGTGGAAGAAGAAATATAAGCAGCAAAAGCAGAAAGAGCAGGAATATATGGAGTAGTAGTAATAGTAGTAGTTGTAGTAGTAGTTGTTGTTTTAGTAGTAGCAGTAGCATTAGCAGTGGGGTAACTATGAGACGACTCAAGATCAAAGACTTGACTACAGGCTAAGATTCGCTTTTGTCGCGCAAAGGGCGCTCTAGAATTAATGCTATTAATTCACATTAACAGACAGAATATTTACTGTTAGTACTTACACTTAAGGGCACTGGGAGGTCGATAGGTTTTAAAAAATTCATCTTTTGCTTTTAATGTTAAAAAATTGTATAATTATTCGGCTTTAAAATGATATATATATAGCATTGGTTGTCAGCTGGCAAATTCGCCAATTTAAGCATGACGGCGTAATGATACGCCCACTTCCTGAGAATGTTGCTTAATCTTTGATCATGATTTCCCAAAACCCGATTGTTCATACTTTAGGTGCATGTTTCTCAAAAACTATAAAATATATTCACACAAAATTTGTAGTGGTTATTTTGCAATGTTCCTTGAACACATTCGGCTAACATTTATATTCATGTGATTTATAACATGAATTAAAACAAATATTTAGTCCATGGAAATATTATCTTTCTCATTTTTACTCAAAGATAATTATTTTTTTCATGTGCATAGTATAAACTATATGTGATTTTCATTTGACCGATATTATAAAACTGTACCTTAGGTTATTTAGGATAAAACTTGGTGCATGTAGCTTTAAATTCCTCCAAGTAAAGTGCACCTGAAATAGAGGATGCAATATTTTTTTCCAGGAAACACGGTCTGATTTATACCCCTTTTGCATGAACCTATGTGAACGTAATTTAAATATTATACAATAGTTAAATTCACACATCCCTATACAGCAATCATACCGAATTTCAATTTCTGATAATGTTTAGTTTTCCATATATTAAAATTTTAATATTTGTAAAAATTAACCTTGTCTGGGTAAAAATAACGTCCCAGTGGCCTTAACAGTATAAAACGCTATAGTCTAAGCACATGATAGACAAACACCCACTGTTTCAGGTAAAAATAGTCTGGTGCACGTATAATTAAGGTTACATTGCTTAAGGATATTTGTTTTTTACTCATGCTACATATAATTAATTACTGTGTAGTTTGCTTTTCCAGGTCGTAATGAGCACATGACACAATGGCAAACAAACAGACAAGATAGAAAACGTTTTGTAGTAAGTATGAATGCAGTAACAAGCAGGAATTTATTCTTATTTTCGTTAATTGCAACACTAAAATTCTGCTTCCTTTTAAGTGTTTTACGCAGTGCACAGCTGAAAAGCTTGGCATGGTAAGTGTTCCCTGAAATTAATTGTTATTTAATAAAGAATAAGGATTTAGCCAACAACTTAAATACAGTAGATAATTGCGCTAAAATGTTTGTACATGTGATCCATACACTAGCCTTCAGTTCTTTAATCTATAATAAATAGGATAAACAGATGTAATATAAAGCTCGCCTCGGTAGCATAGATGGTAGCGTGTCTGCCTTACTTTTAAGAGCTTCCGAGTTCGAATCTCGGTCAGGTTGAGTTATTTGGATAAGGTTTTTCCGGGGGTTTCCCTTATCCTGAAAGACGAATGTCGGGTAAACTCCGAGTCCCGGACTCATCTGAGCATCATTTCACCCATTCCATTCATCGTCCCATATGACTTAACTTTGGATGCCGTAAAATTAAAAAAAAAATGAAAGTGTAAGAGGGCTGTCCAATAAAGAATGATCATAATTTTACGTAAATAATTTTTCGCACTAAAATTCAAACTTGTTATACTCTGTTAGCTTGATGTGAAACAAACACGCCGTAGTACTTTCATTTTTGGTACTCCTGATTCCCGCCTGTGAGAACCAGACAAGTTCAGACATGTTCAGTATCGCCAACCGCTGCAGTGGAGGCAACATGCAGTTAAAGGTGATGTGTGAGGAAAATCCGGAGTTTCTTTTAAACGTAATCACTGCTGATGAAACTTTGCTGCATCGTTTTGATCCTGAGAGCAAACAGCAAAGCTCACTGTGGAAATCTCCTTCATTACCAGCTTCCCAAAAAAGCAAAACTGGGTGCTTCTGCTGGGAAAGTTATGGTCATCTCATTCTTTGATATTCATGGAATGGTTTATAGGCATGTTGTACCTGCACACACATCAGTAACTGGAAAATACTATAGGGATATCCTGAAAACATTGCAAGTCCATATCAGTCGCAAAAGACCACATTTCCTTGTAGCAGGCCGGATGTTGCACTATGATAATGCGCGGTTGCATATTGCCAATGTTGTTGCTGAATATCGTGCAAAAATCAACATGAAGTGCATCCCTCACACTCCCTACAGTCCGGATTTAGCCCCATGTAACATTTTCTATTCCCTGACTTGAAGAAACGCCTTCGTGGGAGGCAGTATCCATCATCAGAAGCAGTGGTGAAGGCTGCGAAGGCGATTTTGGAGGATCTCTCAGTAATGGTTTCCAGCATGCCTTTGAAGACCGGCACAAACGCTGGGACAAGTGCATGAAATTCGGGGGAGACATCAAAATTATGAGTGTGAGTAAAGGTACTTTGTCAAGAAAATGTTTGATCATTCTTTATTGAACAGCCCTCGTAATATGACGTACTGCATAGATTTAGGAAGGTAGTCAGTCATTTGTTAATATATTCTTATAATAACCTTAACCGTACCAAACCCCATTTTAAAAAATAGAAGGTTTGGTACGGAGGAGGTTTCCTTTAAAAATTTCAACTGCGGATGTTTCGAAGTAACATTCTTCTGGCTGAAAGTATGACTGAAATTTCAGTGAAACTGCTTATACGAGCCGGAAACAAGTACTGTGAGCTCCTGCGAATGAAATCTGTGAGGCATAAGTTAATTTTAATGACTGCTGATGAAGTATTATCTCATGGTGTGTTAACTTTATGACAAAGACCTATTTTAATGTACTAAAACTATAACCTGACGTACTCAATGCAACAGAAAAAATATAATACTTCATATATTTAGGTAGCTCCCTTTGGTGTATAAAGTCAAAGCTAAATTAAAAGTACATTAAAAAAGCCTAAAGTGCCACTTTTCAATGCACTTCTCCACGCATTTTTCAACAAAATATTACAACAAAATCTGATTCTTTAATTCCATTCCTTGTAATTTAGATATACGCTTGCAGAGATAGCTTTATTATATATTTGCTTTGGGAACAAGGTATATTTGGGGAAATACGTAGGCTAAAATGATTAAATATTTTAAGAGCGGGTTACCATATGGCTGCGATGAAATTCTGATCTGTTTGCGTGATCACGAGGGAGGAAAAAGCGTATAGGAATATTGGAACTGAAGACGTATAAAGTATTTGAAAATGCAAACAATAGTAAATAATATCTTGGAAAAAGTTAATGCTACGAAACACTCATTTGACATAAATGTATTGGTTTATTAAGATTTATATTTTTTGTAGAAAATTGACTAAATCTTAAAATAACATTTCTCATTCATTCAGAATGAAGAGGATTTTATGAGCATTGTAAAGAAAATTAGGAACTACTTTTTATTTGGCCTGCAAATATTTTAAACACCTGTCCTTATAAACAAGGTGCTGACCTGCTTTCAATAAAGTTAAAATTAACGAAAAATGTAACATGTAAGAGCTGGGAGATTCTCTGCAAATATTTTTGTCCTATCTTTGCAAGATGTGTGAATATTAATGTTCAGCTTACAGGCTCTCAGTAAAGCGACACAATAAGCAATGTGATAGGACTAGATACATTCTTTCTAGGCTGATATATTGTATAAAATTTTGTGGGGCGTTTGAACTAGCACTCATTAATAGTAGTGGTGGTGCAGTAGCGGTAATGCTGGTGTGACTTTTAAGTGTAGGTCTCGTAAACACCCGCTTTTTTATTCCAAGAGCTGCCATTGAATGACAGCAAAGTGCACTTGTACCCAACTTGTCATACAGACATTGAGTAATAACTAGCTGTTAATGACCCGTGTGTTAACACTTACTACTTAGTATCCTGTGTAACCATGTTAACGTTTTCAGCTAGATCTGCGTTTTTCGTTTTATTAGTAACTGTTTGTTTATTTTGATATTTTAAGGTTATTTTTAATTTTGACGCACAAACAGTGCATAATGAGTTCTAGTGTAACCTGTTAATAAAATAACCAATGAGTGTCCTGCCCATCGGTGACCATTAGTTTACCGTATCTCCATCTCTATCACCAGCACATGCTCGAAGTCCCGACTATGATGGATAATGTAAGGACTATGTGGGGATGTTTCCTTCTCAGGGTGAGCAGAACCGAAGACATCGCAGAGATATTACCTCAAAATTTGCAGTGTGTCGCATAGTCTTTACTTAATTAAAAAAGAAAACTGAGAATCAACAGAAGTGCGCGTGAGCTTCGCACTCTGTTTGCTGGCCAAAAAAAAAAAAAAAAAAAAAAAAAAAAAAATGGTGTCAGTGTTGTACATATGTAGCGGTTTCAAGGGTAATATTTCACTGATCATAATGCATTTATTTATAAGGTAATCCGCATTATTTCTGATATGAATTTCCGCTAAAATTAAAATTCAGAAAATATTTTTCCAGTAATTGAAGCCACGTTATGCTTTGGAAGTTACAGTAATATGTAGTGTTAAAGTAGACAGCCTGTAGGCTTCTTTTTAGATACTGAGGCTGTGTAGGCGTTACCTTTGGCCAACAGTATGCAAAATCCGCTTTTGTAGCCAGTAGAAAATAAGTAAATATTCCTGTATTTGTAAATTATTTTTAAAATTTGGCCTGTCATATATCGAACACTTATCTCAAATAATGCTGCTCAGGCCGAAAAATATCCTTCTTAATCTTTCCTTTGAGCGATAAACTCTCACAAACTTAGCTCTAAAATAAAATATTGCAGACGTTTGGTTCATATTTCCATATGTCAACATGGAAAATATACATTATTCCTTCTTTTAAGTTTCCCAAATGTGACTGTCCTACGTACAGATAGTGAGAAATGGATTTCTCAACTTATACGTTTGCAGGTGGATAATGAAGGCTTTATGGTTGAAGAGTCCTGGCTACAAGTAGTACAGCAACATGAAAATATCAGTGATTCACTGAAAGCAGTAAGGGAAGAGGCAGTGAGGAACTGTACAACTTTTGCAAACGCTTACATTAAACGTGAGTATAATATGTACATGTACAAATACTGTTCTAGACATCTCTGTGCCATATTCCGGGTATATCTACGGTCTATCCATGTGGTTTGCAGCCCTTTTGGATTATTTACAAATACCTTAAGTTCCAATCTATCAGATAACTCAAAATCAACTTCTTGCTTATATTTAAAAAATTCAGACGCACTATGTTCTCGAATTTCGCCAGTGAATGAAAGTAAACCAGAAGTTTAATAGAGGAAATGTGTTATAAACTATACATTTCTTACAATCAAGTACCAAAAATTGATACCCAAATAGAATTTAATAGGCAATGTATCTACAATCCAAATATGACATTCTGCGCTGTGAATGTTCACGTACGGCTGATGCACCAAGTCCTTCACATTTAGCATTTCTACAGCTTTTAACTTGATTATTCTTTCCAAAATAAGTCTTACATCCAGATTTGGGAGCCGCTTTATGGAACACTTTTTCATAGTATCAGCAAACATTCATGCAATATTGATAGTTTTAAACATCGTAAACGTTTGTTTTAAGATATCATCTCTTTATATACCACTACTTCTATTTTATTATATTGTTTCCCCTTATGTTAAAGCTATTTTATTTGATCAATTTAAGGTATGGTTTAGATTTAATGTAAAACATACAGTAGGTAGAGTCAGACTGAAAAATCAATGCCATAGTCAGGATCTGAGCCATGGATTTCCTAGTTTCCATCCGGTTCATCTTAATCATTGAACTACCATGGTAAACATGCCAGTATGACATTAATGTCTTCAATTTGACATGTATGTTTCCCGGTAAAGCATCAGGGGTTCTCATACACAAATGGATACCTTTTGGTTGCGACTTTCTATGATGTAAGAATTTTATTACATATTTAGTTACATATTTCACAATATTTTGTTACATGTCTATGCACATATTTCTTAAATTGTTATTACATAAAAACCGGGCTCTGGTTATGACCTTATTTGTGTTATTAAAATAGATAAAAGACACATAACCCCGATGCCCAATTCCGCACGAAGAATCCCATACTCTCTTCAGCTATACCACCAATAAAAATAATCCCATTTGTACTAAGAGGTCAGTCTCAAAATGGCTCACAGCATATTAACATGAGTCAAAAACATAACAAAAAACGTATACATACATGCTGAATACCACTACAAGTTTTTAGATAATTATTTAAATGTTTCAGGAGAGAAACTAACGATGAAAGAACCAACATGCAATGCAGCAGCAGTAAATGCAGCAATCTGCTTCAAATTGCAAGTGGAAGTAACATGTAATGCCTACTGCTTCAATTAACTTGTAAGTACTTTAACAGATAAAATAGATCAAGTCGCGGTTTCAGGTATATAACAACCACAACCTTAATGACTTACATATGACTCACTGCTTTTAGTCTAATAATCTCATTATACTACATTTTGAGCAGATTAAAAATCCTATAGTGGGAGATTCAATTACATACTGAATAGGCGTAGCACAGTACGCCATATAGTGGCCGTAGGCTCTGGGTCTACACTGCTTGGTGCAAAAGTGGATTGTCTTTTTCCTCCCTGTTTTCCTGTGCTATGAAATGCAGTGCAAGTTATTCGTGACACTGGTCTTGACACCCTTACTTTATACCAGGCATGTTTTTAAGTCAGTACCGCTTTGGAATTAAGAAAAGACGTGCATTGATATCGCAATAATTTTATTTTTACATGAAAGCCTGTACCTTAATCTACTTTTCTACATAATTTCCGTGAATGTTGAGGCACTTTTCATAACGTGGCACGAGGTTTTGAATACCCTCCTCATAAAATTCTGCCGCCTGACCTGTTAACCACTGTATCACAACTATTTTGATTGAGTTATCGTCTTGAAGACGCTGACCGCCCAGATATTTCTTCAAGTGCAGGAACAAATGGTAGTCGCTGGGCGCCAGATCAGGGCTGTATGGAGGATGACCTAGAGTACCCCATTGAAAATATTTGATGAGAACTTTGGTCCGATTAGCCACATGTGGACGGGCATTGCCATGCAGCAAAACGATACCCTTACTCAACTTGCAACCTATTTTGTTCTGGATTGTACGGCGCAGATTGTTCAATGTCTCACAATAAGACGCTGCATTGATTGTCTCATTACGAGGCAGAAACTCCACTAGCAATACTCCTTTTCTGTCCCAAAAAACTGTGCACATGACTTTCCGGGCAGAAATTGTTTGCTTAAACTTTACTTTTGTGGGTGATGATGAATGTTGCCACTCCATGGATTGATGTTTCGATTCTGGTGTGACGTAGGCCACCCATGTTTCGTCACCAGTAACAACTTGGTCCAAAAATCTTTACCTTCCTTGTGGTACCACTCAAGGAAAGTCAATGCACTGCCTAAACTTTGGGTTTTGTGCAAATCCGTCAACATTTTCGGAACCCAACGTGAACACAATTTCCGGTTCTTCAAGTTCTCGGTCAGATTGCGATACAATACACTGCGAGAATATTGAGGAAAATAGTCGCACAGTGAAGAAATTTTAAACTGTCTGCTCTCCCTCACCTTTTCGTCCTCTTTCTGCACCAAATCATCAGTAACGACCGAAGGACACCCACTCAGTTCATGATGCACATTTGTGCGGTCATCTAAAATGCTCTCACCCATTTTCTTACCATCCCATAATTCATAATGTTCTGTCAGTAAACTTCACAGATCTCACGATAAATATCGATCGGTTTTACGCCTTTAGCACTAAGAAATCGTATAACAGCCCGTACTTCACAATCGGAGGGAATCACGATTGTCGGAGGCATCTTAAACATTCAGTAAGCAACGTTTACAATGAAAAATTAGACCGTAATGGCACCAGTGCGTAGACAAGGGATGTAGGTAACCAGAGCGCATGCGCGGAACGCCGACCGTAGTGCTACGGCGGCGGAATCGCAAAACGGTATTGACTCAAAAAACATGCCACATAGTATCCTGTGGACCTGGTTATGAGCACGTGAATGTAGAAATAACGGAGAAGGGCGAACATAGTCTTAGAAGCGCTTTCCTTCCCCTTTACGAATGGAATCGAATATCGAATATGTTGTACAGGATTTGCTAACAGGATTTACTATTACAGCTTTTGGATTCATAATATGCCTAACAAACGCAGCCTACTAAACTCCCGTTATCCAATTATGGGAAACTAATATATACAATAAAACAACATGGTCCATGAATAAAAACAGAAAACTTGTAATGCAATATTCCATAAGGAATAAGCTTTGTATACACTTGTAGAAAAGATAATTCAGAACTTACCCGAGCATTAGCATGATCAGACATTAAAATTAGTCATCAAAACAACATGACGCATTGATTATCTATTCTAATGAATATAGTTTAATTAAATACATACAAAGGGAAATGAAAAATAGGGCCTCTACTGCTATAACTTTCTATTTGTTTACAAATTTGCAAAGTTTTTGTTGCATCTGTAAGCTATATATTGCATTAATTTCCTTTAATTCCACGTGTCTTTCTTGAGTTAAGAACTTACGAAGATGATCTACGAAGGCTGTTCAATAAAGAACGATCACAATTTTTTTCTGACAACATACCTTTTCTCATCCTCATGATTTTGATGGTTCTCCTCAAAATAGACTCCCCTGAATGCGATGCACTTGTCCCAGCGTTTCTGCCGTTCATCAAAGAGATGCTGAAAACCACTACTTGAAAGATCCGTCATCATCGCCTCCGCAGCTTTCACCACTGCTTCTGATGAAGGATCATGTCTTCCATGAAGGCGTCTCTTCAAATTAAGGAAGAGAAAATAGTCACATGGGCTAAATCTGGACTCTAGGGAGGGTGAGAGATGTACTCCACGTTGATTTTTGCAAGATATTCAGTAACAACTTTGGCAATATGCTTCCGCGCTTCATCGTGGTGCAGCATAAAGCCTGCTTCATGGAAATGTGGTCTTTTGCGCCTGATATGGACTTGCAATGTTTCCAGGACATACCTGTAGTATTGTACAGCTACTGATGTGTGTGCACGTACAACATGCTGATAAACCATTCCATGAATATCAATGAATTAGATAACCATAACTATCCCAGCAGAGGCAGCTGTTTTTGCTTTTTAGGGGTTGGTGATGAAGTAGATTTGCACGCTGAGTTTTGCTGTTTGCTCTCAGGATAAGAATGATGTAGCCAAATGTCATCAACAGTGATTACGTGTGAAAGAAGCTATGAATTTTCCTCTAACATCAACTTTAATTGCATGTTACCTCCATTGCAGCGATAGGTGATACTGAACATGTCTGAACTTACCTCCTTCTCATAGGCGGGAACCAGGAGTACCAACAGTGAAACTACTACGGCGTGTTTGTTTTACATTAAGCTAACAGAATATAATAAGATTGAATTTTACTGCGAAAAATTATGACCGTAAAAAAATTATGAACATTCTTTATTGAACAGTCCTCGTACGTTGATGAGGTGATAGGCTATGTTAATAGGATAGAGGAAACGAAGCATAACTGAGTTTTTGCCGACTAAATAAATAAATAAATAAATAAATAAATAAATAAATAAATAAATAAATAAATAAATAAATAAATAAATAAATAAATAAATAAATAAATAAATAAATAAATAAATAAATAAATAAATAAATAAATAAATAAATAAATAAATAAATAAATAAATAAATAAATAAATAAATAAATAAATAAATAAATAAATAAATAAATAAATAAATAAATAAATAAATAAATAAATAAATAAATAAATAAATAAATAAATAAATAAATAAATAAATAAATAAATAAATAAATAAATAAATAAATAAATAAATAAATAAATAAATAAATAAATAAATAAATAAATAAATAAATAAATAAATAAATAAATAAATAAATAAATAAATAAATAAATAAATAAATAAATAAATAAATAAATAAATAAATAAATAAATAAATAAATAAATAAATAAATAAATAAATAAATAAATAAATAAATAAATAAATAAATAAATAAATAAATAAATAAATAAATAAATAAATAAATAAATAAATAAATAAATAAATAAATAAATAAATAAATAAATAAATAAATAAATAAATAAATAAATAAATAAATAAATAAATAAATAAATAAATAAATAAATAAATAAATAAATAAATAAATAAATAAATAAATAAATAAATAAATAAATAAATAAATAAATAAATAAATAAATAAATAAATAAATAAATAAATAAATAAATAAATAAATAAATAAATAAATAAATAAATAAATAAATAAATAAATAAATAAATAAATAAATAAATAAATAAATAAATAAATAAATAAATAAATAAATAAATAAATAAATAAATAAATAAATAAATAAATAAATAAATAAATAAATAAATAAATAAATAAATAAATAAATAAATAAATAAATAAATAAATAAATAAATAAATAAATAAATAAATAAATAAATAAATAAATAAATAAATAAATAAATAAATAAATAAATAAATAAATAAATAAATAAATAAATAAATAAATAAATAAATAAATAAATAAATAAATAAATAAATAAATAAATAAATAAATAAATAAATAAATAAATAAATAAATAAATAAATAAATAAATAAATAAAATCTGAATATTCTACCCCGGCACCTAGACAACTATACCGGGGCATATATCCAAATTTTCTCTTTATTTTTCCATAAAATCCTTACAAATGTTATAATTATACAAATCTCTCAGAAAACTACTCTACAAAAATAAAATGAAATAAAATAACAGAAATAAACACAAAAAAGCAAAAAACAAAAGAAAACAACTATAAAAATTACAAAATCCTTATTTCCTAAATCTATATCTAAATCTACTAATTCTGTAGTCCACCATGGCCTCTGCCATCACTCTCTCCCTCCGCCGCCTATGCAGTCAACTCCATTGTTAGATTATTCAATAATTCTTCCCGTCTTATCCTATTTTGTATTCTAGAACTCCTTCTTGGATCTTGTACTATTCTTCGCCTATTATCAACTCTTTCTCCTTTGAATATTTTTACCTCCCATGCTTTCTTACTTACAAAGTTAGTCAAAACTTGTAATTTATTTACCAATTGTTGATCTCGAATTATGTCATATACGATACATCCTGCTAGCGCATGCCTCTCTTCTTGTTGGTGAATTGCATATCTTCCACATTCAAATACTACATGTTCAGGATTATCTTGTTTGTTACATAATTCACATATATCATTTTCAGTTTTATTGATTTTCTTCCAATAGGTCTTATAAGGTCCGTGTCCAGTTATATAATGTATAAATCCCTTTGTTGGTTGAATAAAATTCAATTTTAGTCTCTCTTTGACGTTCTGAAAAATTTCAAACACTCTTCTACCTTCTAGACTGTCTGTCCATTCTTTTTGCCATTTATCTTTTAAACTATTTTTAATCACCCAAGATTTGTTTGTTCTGACTCCAGTTATATTATAAACTTTTTCTAAGTTTCCTTTTTTCGCCCAAAATTTTGCGCCCTTCAATCTTATTAATAAATCAATCGGCCAAATGGCCGTTGTTACTAGCAATGCCATAGTTGGTGTTGTTTTTACAGCTCCTGTCAGACGTAATAATACTTTTCTTTGCGTTCTTCTCAACAATCTTCTTATTTGTACATCATCCATCCTTTCTGCCCAAACTGCTGCCGCATAAGTCATAATTGAAGCAAAAATGGTGTTATGATATATCTGTATGTTACGCAATGGAAGTACAAAATTTAAATTGGTTATTCTTGCTAGCTTAAGCATTATTTTCTCTGTTTTCTGCCTAATATACTCCATGTGTTTTCTGAAATGAAATTTTTCATCTATCATGATACCCAAATATCTCATCTCTTTTTCCCGTTTAATGTTCTGATTATTTATCTTCACTGTAGGATCCCGCTTTAAATTTCCCTTAAAAAGCACATAATTTGACTTGTTTGGTGCAATTTTTAGTTTTGTTCTGAAACACCAATTTGATAATGTATTTGTAACTTCTCTTGCTTTATTTTCTAGCTCTAGTCTGCTCTGTCCGTCCATCATTATGACTATGTCATCAGCATACGCTATTACATCCAAAACCTTATGATCTCTTTCCAGTAGTTCTAATAAATCTTCTGATAAAATATCCCAAAAGAGGGGCCCCAAGATAGAACCCTGAGGGCAACCCTTGGTTATCTGCTTCCTAGTTTCAAAATTTGATCCACCAATGAATACTTCTCTATTGGAACAATAATCCTTTAATAAATTATAAATAGTACTTGAATATTTCTTGTCTTTTAAAATGCCGAAAAAATACGGCCACCATAAATTATCAAAAGCGCCCGATATGTCCACAAATAATCCAATTACATAATTCTTTTGGCTTTTTGACACTGTTTCTTGAATTTTTAATATTGCATCCTCAGTTGAATATCCCTTTCTGAAACCAAATTGTTTATTATTCATACCCAGCATCAACATATTTTCCATTATTCTTTTATATATTAACTGTTCAAAGATCTTGCCAATAGCATTTAATAAACATACTGGTCTGAAAGATTTTGGTTGCGTTCTGTCCTTATCTGCTCCTTTGCACAAAATTACAACCTTCGCCTCCTTCCACAAGTTTGGAAATCTCCCTCTTGCCAAACAATCATTAAACAAGAAACACAAAAACAAGACAATTTCTTCTCGTAGATTATACAAGACTTCATTTATAATACCATCTGGACCAGGTGCCTTCTTCTTTTTTAACTTCTGCAGAATTAATTTTATTTCTGTAATATCAAAGGGATAAACAGGATTTCCTGTATACTGCAACATCATCTGGTTTCTTTTTTCAACATGAATATCATCATCTTCTTCCTCTTTATCATCTGGCAATAACGTATGTAATAACAATTCCACCGATTCTTTCCCACTTTCTGTCATCTCCCCATTACCCTTATCCAATGTGGTTAAGATTTCTGGCTTCTTAATTTTATCCATAATAATTTTATACGGTTGTCCCCAGACATCTTGTTTTAAATTATTTTCAACGAACTGTTCCCAATGTTGTTTTCTGGTGTCTTCTAATAATTGTTTATACTTTTGTTTGGCCTCCCTATAATTCTTTAAGTTCTCTTCTCTTTCCGTATGTATGTTTGATTTTTGATATATTCTTCTTAATTTCCTTGCTAACGATCTCAGCTTCTGCAATCTATCTGTCCATTTTATTTTATCCTTATTATTAGAAATTGTTATCTTTGGAACGGATTTTGATACTGCTACTTTTATTGCTTGTGTTAAATATATTGCATCCAAATCCACTGATATTCCCGTATACTGTAAATTTAAATCCTTAAATACCTGCTTCATCTTATCCCAATTTGCTCTTTTATAATTATAACGTAATTCTATTTCATGTTCTTCTTGAATTACTTCCCTATTCAATATATAATCAAAATAAATCAAATTATGATCACTTGTGGTCTGACCCTGTGTGACCCACCAATTTCTAATCTTCTTCTCCGCTGTTGCTGACGCTAAAGTAATATCTATATTTTCTTCAGCACCTGCTCTATTTTGAAAGGTTGGTGGATTACCATCTTTATTTATTACATATAAATTTAATTCCGAGATATGTTCTTCCAGTTTCTCCCCTCTTTCATCTGGTCTTTTACTGAACCACCAAGTTGATTTTGCATTACAATCACATACATGCATGATTTCTTTATTTCTGAATTTATTATGAATATTTTGTAATTTATATAGAAAGGGTTCAATATCCAAACTATATTGAAAATAATAATTTGCCAATATAAAACTTCCATACTTTGTTATAACTTCAAGCGGGTAGTGGGCTTATCTAAATTCAATGCCAAATAAAGGCTGCTTATAGCACGCCACAATGACATACGACGTCAGACGGTAGGCCAAGAATTTGGGGAAAGAAAATCCACACGCACGCACACACAGAGATAGATAGATAGAGAGAGAGAGAGAAAGAGAGAGAGAGAGAGAGAGAGAGAGAGAGAGAGAGAGAGAGAGAGACAGAGAGAGAGAGACAGAGAGAGAGAAAGGGAGAAGGACCTTCTCAATAAAATTGCTTTTCAGTTTTCTTGTGTTGTGTGTCGTATTTTCGCTAAAACCTTTGAATGGATATAACATTCCGACTACTTACTGTAGGTACGTAGTGGTAAATAAATTGAAAATCAGCGTAAAATATTTATGAACAGCTTTATTAGCCTCACAGGAGAATATTCCAAAGAGAATTGCCGATTTCTGTTGAATACTTTACTTTACTTTAGCCTGGATTATTGTCCTTTTTGACAAAGTTGCTTAACCTAATAATGGTTAACTATAAAGCCCGGGCCTTAAAGTACTCACGTTGAAAGTCACCATTAAGGTAGCTGTCTCATGTGTTTACGAGAACTCCTTAGTGGTTTACCGGAAAAAAAACAGGAGTCAGTTGGAGAATATAATGTCATGTCGGCACGTAGGCCATAGTAGCTCAAGGGTTAGAGCGGCTGGACGGCAACCATAATTCACTCCCGGCTATGACATCGAATTCTTCAGTGTGACTCTATTTTTCCATACTTTAGCCTACACACGGCCAGCGTGAAAGAACAATTAAATCGCATATAAATGTGTTTTGTTTATTTATATATTTACCTTGTAATTAGGTTTCGTGAATGAAACAGTACATAATTGTATATACCACGGAATTATATGCAGTAAATAAATGCTTACTTGACACTAGGCGCTGCGAATGGTTTTATAACTGACTCGCCAACATTATAGTTAACTTCTAATTATTCCTACATCAATAAGGGACATATTTTCGAAATATTTTTGGATAATTGTAATATAAATTAAGTTTCTTCTTATAAATTTTACATTCATTGCAAATAGACGGTGGTTTAGAGTTTGTGAGAAGATCATGCATGCTGTAAAATCAGGTCAGAAATTGACGCATCCGGAACGAGATTTGGACTACATCCAAAAGTGAATAGTATTTTGTACAAAGGAAACATGTAGCTCACAAATATTACTAGAAATTGTAATTCTAAACGAATCGGAGCATAACACTACTTTTTAATATTCTACTTAGTTACTCAGTTGCCATTGATTACCTCCTGGACAGCTTTGGAAGGCACACAACTCCGGGCGATAAAGGAGAGTGTACAACCCTGGCCAACTTCCTGCAGGGATAACCGGCGGGCCGAGGTGATACTCACCCGGCTGAGAATTGGGCACACACGTGCAACGCATGGCTATCTATTAAGAGGGGAACCGGCCCCTGTGTGTGCTCCGTGTGCAGTACCTCTCACTGTGCGGCATGTATTGCTGGATTGCCCGCAGTACACCCGCGTTCGCCAGTCTTTGGGCCTAAGAGCTAACTTGCACGGTATTTTAGGGGACGACCCAGTGGCCGTGGATAAGACACTGCGGTTTGTGGCGGAAATTAGTTTTAATAAACGAGTCTGACTTTGATTTTATATTTATTAATTTTAGAGCTTTTAACTATTAGTATTGGGATGAGTTTTTAATGTCCTTTTAACAGTTGAGTGTTTTATTATATTTTACCTTTTTTTTAGCTAAATTTTTATAGCTTTTAGGTTTTAGTATTGACTTCGGGCCCAAATGACCTTGATGTCGACGGGCCCTTAAAAACCACACTCACTCACTCACTCACGCCATTGATTACCTCTACAAAGAGACAATCTTATATGACAAACTGCTCCAAAGCTAATAACAAATGCACTTGAAGAATAGTTAAAATATTAAATCAAATTGAAGGACTAGCTCATAAACCTGTCAATCAGTGAACCAGAAACCAAATGCTTCCTTCTCTTCCATATGTGACCTGCTTTGTTTGAAAGTGTATATCACTGCTGCTCCAGAGATCAAGTGATCTAGCAAAATGTCCATCAGCCCATTCAGTTTACAAAAGAGCCTTAAAACGTTAAAGGGTTAATAGTTTTGTATCTTGAATTTTACAGAAGCTTACATAAAACGTATTCTCTGTAATTAGCACAAGCTAGCAGAAAAATAAACTCCGAAATAATATTGTCGCGGCGCTGGGCATAAACGTTTCGGCACAAATAGGCAATAGACGGCGGATAATGTTTCACAAGCTTGCATATGCAGTCAACGATAACGCGGCGAGTGATCACAAAGCCGGTAAATAATGTTATCTGAGTCAAAGGCCTCGCCGGTGTAGATTAAGTTACGTTTCTCGAAGGTGATAGAATGTTCGAATTATGTAATTAGATGTCTTGTTTTCTAGAAACCTCTAGTGATTGACAGAACAGTCTGGTAACTATGAATGGAGATATAAAAAGGATTGTGACACGCCAGCAGGACAGTTGTGTTTGTAAAACAGTTATTGTTGTATAACAAGAGTGTTGTTGTTATGAAAGCTAATGTAATCAGCTGTCACGGTTTGTTATTATCATCGACCTTGTTAGACTGATGGTGTATGTAACGCAATGTTGCTCTAATCTATAAGAGTACTTCTACGAAAATAAAGGTGATTTTTAATTTCTGCAACACGGCCTTTTAATTATACGAACCCACATAGTCACAATATCCATGAAGAGCGTAAGAAACTAGCCCTGTAATAATTTAAATTTTTCCCTTAATCATTGTTATGTCTTATATGGAAAATTTGAGAATTAAATTGTTTTATTAATGTTTGTTGCAGAATTGCCCCGATGAACTGAAGTCACAGGTATGTATATAGCATATGTTACAAACTTCCCTTGATTAATGCTGTAAGCACCTCCTACAAAAGTTTGGCAAACCAAAAATGTATATAGTATTACAACATAAATGTAATTATTTTGTTGACATTTCTCGGCACAAAATAATTATTTTAGAGCTTAACATCGCAATGTCTATAAAATAAATGAAATTTCAATGTATTAATTAGAGCCAACTGAAAAGTTCAATGCCACGGCCGGGATTTGAACCACGGATCTCCTGGTTTCCGTCCAGTCGTTCTAACCCTTTGAGCCACCATGGCCAAAGTGCCGTCCTGACATTAAATTCTCCAATTGACTCATTATATTTTCCCGGTAGACCACTTAGCGTTCTCATTTTCGAGATAAACATTTTTGGTGACTTACTATTCTAAGTACTTAAATACCAGAATTTTTATCGCTGAATATTTTTATATCAATTTATATTGAGGAGTTAATCCTTAAAGAATTAATCCTTTTAAATACATTACTCCGGTAAATGGATGATTTTAATTAATTACAGCCACCTGAAAAATTCAATGCCACGGCCGGGATTTGAACCACGGATCTCCTGGTTTCCGTCCAGTCGTTCTAACCCCTTGAGCTACCTCTTCCAACGTGCCGTCCTGGCATTAATTATTATTATATTATTAATATAAATTTGCATTAAATATATGCAGCGATAAAAATCCTGGTAGTTAAGTTGGGACAGGAATTTGGGACTATTCGTCGTTAATTTGTCTCCATCTTAATCAGCCACACGTTCGGGCCCAATTTGGTACGGGATTTCTATGTTTGAGATGCGATGCACGTTGACTTTTCGAAGATCCACGTCGAGAAGCCAGAAATAACAAATTTGTTGTATTTTGATTTGTTTCTTGATGATTGTGCTTGATCACATAAGAGTCATGAGAATCTTGGTTTTAAGACGTGGTTCGGAATAAAGTTTCGGAGAAGTCAAATTTTGTAACTATTTAATTGTATTATTTAGATTACATTTTACTTTAACTTCCTTTCCCAGTCACTTCCAACATATCGATAAATTCTTACTTTGTTATATTTAAACAGATTCAAACTATTACGTCAATGTTCTTCATCTCTATATACCAAGGTTATTGATTTTTCGTAACTATGGTTACTCCTATTTTAATTTTGAGATTGGCCGATTTGATTCCACGTCACAACATAACGTCATACAATTATTACTTCGGCCAACCACAAAATTACACATATTTTTTTCTTATTTAAATTACCAAATATATTTACATATCATTTTTATAAATTTATAAACCTTTCATACCTCCTCCAAACGTAAACCAAAACAATTGTTACAAAGTACTTACAATAGTAAGTCGCCACAGATGTTTATCTCGAATATGAGAACTCTAAGGCGGTTTACCGGGAAAATATAATGAGTCAAGCGGTTAGAACGACTGGACGGAAACCAGGAGCTCCGTGGTTCAAATCCCGGCCGAGGCATTGAATTTTTTATTTGGATCTAATTAATTAAAATCATCCATATACCGGAGTAATGTATTTAAAAGGATTAATTCTTTAAGTATTAATTCCTCAATTTACATGTACTTTAGCTTAAATTTACATTGTATTAAATAATGTTTAATATCCATACAATTATTCCAAATCAGTTTTCAACATACCGGTAAAGATGAAAGTCTTCAATATAAATCTACTGCATCTTACTTGGTCTTAAATTATTTTATCCCACGGGCTATTTTCAAACAAAATATTCAACTAGTGTAGATAATAAGAGGTGTTCTTCAATTTTTGTGATTAGTTTTAAAAATTTAGCTCTTCTCTCTTCTGACGTGAGGCACCTTCATACATTTTCAATATGTCATATGCATTAAACTTTGTACTACTATTTATTTTACAAACGAAAGCCGAAGTTCTGTTCTCCGTATTGTGAAAGTAGAAGGTCTCTCATATTTAAGAGGTACCGAGTAGAAATTTCTGTTACTATGAGTTACCCCGACATGCTCTCCCCTCACATTGAGAAGAATTACGAAGCACTGTGCACCCTGGGTTTATTTTAGCATCATTTAGCCCATTTCGTTCATTTTCCGTTATGTCCTAACTGATCAAAGACATCAGATTTCAAGCAATAAAATAATGGCGATACGCTAGTTAGAATACATAATCACATTTTCAGAGCAACTACCAATCAGAGTTACTTGCAATATTAAGTGCACCACTTACATATATTTAACGTCCTCACTCAGATTTACGTTATGCACTCTTCCATTAATTTTCCTTAAAGTGCATGTTCAACAAGATAGATGGAAACGTTGTTTCAGTGTCAGCCTCCTTGGTAACATGTATTAAATCTTTATACAAATATCTATCTACGAGGGCTGTTCAATAAAGAATGATCATAATTTTTATGGTAATAAGTTTTCACACTAACATTCAATCTTATTATATTCTGTTAGCTTAATGCGAAACAAACTCGCCGCAGTAGTTTCATTGTTGATACTCTTGGTTCCCGCCTGTGAGAACCAGACAGGTACAGACATGTTCAGTATCACCTACCACTGCGATGGATGTAACGTGGAGTTAAAGTTGATGTTAGAGGTATATCCGGAGTTTCTTTCAAACGTAGTCACCACTTGGCTACATCATTTCAATCCTGAGAGCAAACAGCAAAGTTCAGTGCGGAAATCTCCTTCATCACCAACTCCCAAAAGAGCAAAAGTGGTTGCTTCTGCTGGGAAAGTTATGGTCATCTCATTCTTTGATATTCATGGAATGGTTTGTTACCATGTTGTACCTGAACACTCATCAGAAACTGGAAAATACTACAGAGAGGTCCTGAATACATTGCAACTCCATATCAGGCACAGAAGACCACATTTCCGTGAAGCAGGCTGGATGCTGCATAATGATAATACGCGGCCGCATATTGCCAATGTTGCTGCTGAATATTTAGCAACATTCAACGTGAAGTACATCCCTTACCCTCCATATAGTCCAAATTTAGCCCTCGTATTAATCCGCATTGAACGCTCTTACGCCTGGATAGAGTAATCGTCCCATTCAAGTTTCGCAAAGCTTAAATCTTTCTCAAAAAATCAAACCTTTACATTAAGGCATCGCTCAGTTCTATATGAAACCATAGTCTTTTATAGTCTTTCATATAAAGAAATTGCATACCGTTTAATATTTCGAGAAGAGCTTTTTGCACTGTTTTTCTTTAATTTAAAATGCGGGGGAAAGTTATTTTTGATCTTCGAGGTGGAAGAGCTGTTCTTACAAACAAAGCTAGGAAAGCGAAACCTGTAATACAGCAAGCATAAGATAAGCCTAACGCTACAGCCAGCATCCCGCTTACCATCAATCTATCCCGCAGAATCAGCAGAATTCTTGCCAAATACAACATCAGGACCATCTACAAACCACCTCCGAAGATTAAACATCTGTTGAGACCAGTGAAAGCAAACTGGACTTTCAATTTCCAGAAGTGTACTGCATTGCCTGAGAATGTGGGACAGCGTATATAGATCAAACCGGAAGGACCATCACTACCAGAATAAACGAACATGAACGGAGTAACTGTTTAATGCAACCTCAGAAGTCTGGACTAGCAGAGGATTGTTTTGATAACGATCATAGAGCCAAAATTCGGAGGTCGAACATCTTGGCAAAATTCAAGTTACTTGTAGCGGAGAATTAAGGAGGCCTTGGCCATTTCCTCTGAGAGGAACACGCTTAATCGTTATGCTGGATTTCAGTTCAGCTCCTCTTGGATACCGGCCTCAAAATGGAAATCCGTCTGCTTAAGAAGCATAGATAAATAGAGCTTGATAATCCCGTTAAGTAGCTGCGTTTTTGACCCAATTAATTTTTTAAACTCACGCCCTCACCTGACCTGGTACTTAATTTATTGAAAACAGTCTTTTGTTCAGTAATACGAATTTTGATAGCGTTTTGTCTTTTTTATGTTGGTGTTATATCTAGTGATTTATTTGTGGTTACAACATTTAATAAATACTCTGATGATGGCAGAGATGCACACTCCCTATACGTCGATTTATAATCGTCTTTTCAACTGGCGTGCTTCCCGCCAACAACTTGAGCATATCCGTCCCTAGGAAAGCTTCAGGTCTTAAATAGGAGAACTGCATATACCAGGTCTCCATATTTCATTCCGTTTCAAATGGTACAAAGATCCCATAATTAAAATGATGTAGTATCCACACGCACTTACGCTGATGCAGTTCGACTGTGTACACAAGAGCAAATAAATATCGCTTATCTATGCAGCGGCTATTAAACAAACCAGTGGTTGATCTGCCGTCTCGTCTCTGCTTGGTAGAATGTGGAATACTATGACTCCACGTTCGATTTCGCTATTACGAGCGAAATGCTGCTTCTCGTTTTATTTTCCTCAGCTGCTCCGCATAGATCTTACACTCTGGGTATGCGTGGGTTTTGCACAGAAAAACCAGAGCTTTCCTTTAAATGCTGTTTATTCACACAACTTTGAAAAATGTTTGCCGATATGTCGTTACTACGACTGCAGAGTAAATTCACTAACTTATCGCAGTGTAAAATACTGTCGGTCAGTGACGGCCAACAGCCACTGGACCAACCTCCTTCGAAGAGAGTTGCTACGCAAGTGTCCCTCTCTTCCTCTACCAGTTTCAGCGCGAATCTTAGCGTCACCACGCCAAGTGATCGCCCTTTCACTTTCCTTAATCGATCAGGTTTTGCAGAGTAGTTTTCCGGGAAACCTGCTCTCGGGGAATGCTAAAGTACTTGGCCACTGACCCTTAATACCTGCTTGAACATTTTCATTCCGTACTGACACTTTTAGAACCAAACTAAGCCAACACTAGATGTACCTCTTTAACATGGACTGATTTCCAAATTATATTATTTCAATATTCTGTGTATTTACAGTTTCGGCTTCAAATGCCCCCCATAAACATTGTCATATTATTCCATAATATTGCTATTTTTATGTCTTGCCCGAAATTAAATATTTTCAATAAAATCCCACGACCGATCGGCAAACCTTGCGTTAATTACATAAAATTTCACAATTTGTTATTATTTACAATTCTGGCATAGTGGTGATCTTTCTGTCACATCGATTGAATATATATATATATATATATATATATATATATATATATATATATATATATATATATATAACCCATTACATAGTGAAAATGAACAACTATACACTTGACAACAATAAATGTACATACTTATACCCTTTTCTATTCCTACAATCATATCTCCATTGCTGTTATCGTCTCTTATATACTAATATTTACATTTTTTTTCGTCTCTTCTGCTTCTATATAATATGTTGCAAGAGTCTTTGCTGGTTAATATAGTTTTAGTCTCGTCTCATAGAAACGCGATTTTTTTTCTTCACTTCACTTTGTTCACTTTTGTTATTACACGAGTATTTTGCTTTTTTTATGGTATTCACATTATATTATTATTAATAATTACATTTCTTTCATCTTAACCTAATTCGGTCCGTATTCTAATGGTCTAACCAATCTCAGTGAGTTTACCGTTTACATTTCTCTGGAATTACTTTATATTTCTCTAAAGGGTCTTATCAGTTGTTTGTGCCAGCGACCAATAGATTTCTTGGTTTTTCTATCAACTAATTCATACGTGTGCTCCCCGAATTTGGCTGTAATTATTGTAGGACCTTTATATAATAAGTCTAACCTATGGTTTCTTCCTTTGAGGGTACTTGATAATTTATGGTCTCTTGCGAGGACGAGATCACCTACATTTTCTCCCATTGATGCTTTCATTTCTTTACCCCTGTCTTTCTCTTCTCTGCTTTATCTTTCAACCTCTCGAAAGCAATTTTCGCCCTTTGCTCCTCCGTCGCAATATTATCGTTTTCCTGGATGGTTTTAGGAATTTCTTTAAATACTAATTCTGGTTCTATTCCCAGCATTAATTGTATCGGTGCGAAGCCTGTTGTCAGGTTAATAGTATTATTCAGTATCTTTTCAATCACCGCACAATATTTCACCCAATTTTTGTGATTATGGTGAGTAAGTACCCGAAAATATATCCCTATATCTTTCAAAATGCGCTCTGCAGGGTTTCCAGAAGGAAAATAAGAAGAACAATGACATAGTTTAGTATTACGATCATTTCATGTCTCCCTGAATACTTTGCTGCGATGTACGGTCGCGTTATCTGTCAACACTGCCTCGATCTCTCCGTACTTTGTTATGTAGTCATTGACTATTTTGCTCACACAAGTTTTGCTTGTAATGTTTCTCGCTGAATAAATTTTCACAAATTTACTGAATACATCATATAACACGAAAATATATCGGCACCCAAATTGACCCTTCGGCATTTCTCCATGAGCATCGGCGGTAACTAAAGCGTTCTTTCGGTCTCGTATAATCGCTTGCGGTTCAGTATTATATTTTACATTGAAAGGCTTGGCCCTCTGACAAAGCTCGCACGTCGAACACACTTTCCGGACTTTTCTTGCCAGTCGCTTGATATAAAAATGCTCGCTTATCTCTAAAATCAGCCTATCACTTTCCATATGCGCTAGAGACTTATGATATGCAAGGATCAAACTATGGTGTAAAGACTGGGGAATAACTACTTTCCATTTTGGTTCTATCCTGCCATGTAACTTATACAGTTTCCCTTCATATATTCCTACAGTCTCCGACGTAGTTTCCATAATGGGTTTGGCGGTCATTAATTGCTTCTTAAGTTCTTCATCCTCGCTCTGTAATTTTGCTATATTTTTCAACTGTTTCGACAATCCCCGTCCCTCTATCGTATCTAAGTATAAAACTGTCACATTTTGCTTCGTATCATTAATGTTGTCAGGTATTGACTGGTTCTCTTTCATTCTCGACAACAAGTCACTGAAAATGTTTTGATTTCCAGGTACATGTTTTATTTCTATCTTGTGAGATGTAATTTCATGGCTATACCTGTAAATTCGAGTGTTGGTCAGTTTACACGTATTTATTAAAGCCAAACTTACGTGGTCAGTGTATACTGTGGCAGGTTGGTTGAAAATATATTCCCTAAATTTCGTCAATGCGTAGAATATGGCTCCGATTTCCTTTTCAGCAGCACACGCTTGCGACTCTGTTCTAGAAATGCTTCTCGAGGCTACTGCGATTAAGTGACTCTGGTCATTTTCATCTTTCTGAGTCAACATAGCTTCATATCCTTTACCTGATGCATCAGTATAAATTATGTACGGTAAGCCTTCCCTCGGTTTCTCTAATAAAATGGAGGCCGCGAACAACCTTTTAACTTGTGAAAGAGCTTCCTCTTGTACCATTCCCCATCTCCATTTCTCATCCTTTTTTAACAATTCTCGCAACGGGGTTACTACTGACGCAAAATCGACTATAAATCTAGACTGGTAGCTGAGTATTCCTAAAAATCTCCTGAGTTGTTTTGTATTTCTTGGCGCAGGAATCTTATTAATGCTTTCTATTCGAGCCGGGTTCTGTCGAATCCCTTCTTCAGAAACAATATATCCCAAGAATTCAGTCTGTCCAATAAAAAACGCGGTTTTGCTGGGTTTAACTGTCACGTTAGCTTCTTTCAGTTTACGTAGGACATACCTTAAATGTTCAAGGTGATCTTCTACACTGTCGGATAATACGATGAAGTCGTCAACATATTGAGCTACAAATTTCTTTAGTGTTTCTCCGAAAACTTCATATAACGCCCTTAACAATGCGCTTCCACTCGTCTTCAACCCGAAGGCACAAACTTTAAATTGATAAAGCACACCAGAGTGCAAAAAAGCAGTATATTTTCTCAGTTTTTCCTTAAACGGTATTTGCCAGAAAGATGACGTTAAATCTAGCGCCGAAAAGAACTTTCCTTTACGAAGTTTGTTTAAAATCACATCCACACTTTCGGGTCCAAATCTATCAGGCTTACAGTGTGTATTTAACTTCCTTGCGTCTAGCGTAACTCTAACCTTCCCATTGCTTTTGTGTACTATGCATAATGGGTTAATGTACTTGGATGTAGAAATTTCAATTACGCCGTCTGATAGCATAGTTTGTATCACTTTGTCGACTTCGTTTCTAATTGCATACGGTATCGCTCGAGCTTTATGGGAGTAGGGTTTTATATCAGTCACCTCGAAGGAATGAGTATAATTAATGCACCTTCCAGGCTTCTCGGAGAACACTTCCCTGTTTTCCATAACAATTTCCCATAGATCACGTTTCTGCTTTTCACTCGGCCTACACGCTTGGTTTACGCGCTCTCTTAATAAATTTTCTAATTCGATACGGTCATTCACCTCGTCGTTCACTGTTATTTTCCTATCAGTCGAGTATAATCTGGGATACTTTTAACTCTCCATTTCTTCAACATAATCACTTCGAGCATCATATCTTTCGTAAGGGACGTTTTCAACGCGGTCTTAATAGTATTTTTCTAACTTCACGTCTGCTAATTCCATTGCCCCAATATTTATTATCTCTACGAAGAATGTTTCCTCTTGAATTTCTTCCTCTATTTTATCCCGTGCAATTACACCTGAATTACTCTCTGCTAAGAAAGGTACGACGATGGTGTCTTGTTCCGCATCAATTTTCAAAAATTTTTGTTCAAAATTTACAACAGCGTTCCAAGCATATAAACTATCACATCCAATTATAAGATCCGTGACCAACCTAGGTACAACTAAAAATAATAAGCTAATACATTTTTCACAAATTTTGGTATCCACCATAACCTGGAATTTTACCCTCTCCTTTCTATTGCCCACAGCAACTGAGTAGTATACTCCGTGTACTGGCAACGACATTACTTTCAAACCGCTACTCAACAAACCTTCGTAAAAATTTTGAGAACATACAGTGGTGTTCGCGCCCGTATCTACAACTGCAGAAAACTGTTTCCCACTAATGCTGACTTTTATTTATGGTGGATCTATTAGAATTTTATCTTCTATTTTATTCGTTCCCTCCTTATGTCGTTCTATCAACATTTGCCTTCTCTGGACCCTACTTTGCGTGTACTCATCAGAATAGGGATACTTCCCAATCCTCACTGAAGGCGAGCTTGATTGGGTGCGAAGTTTTCCGTTGCCTTGCTGATGGCTCCTGTTCCATTATTAACATTAATCGAAGGTCCCGAATTCGCTTCCTGGTCACTTCTGCTTGCCATCCATTGCGTAGTAGTTTCAATAGCGTCTATCCTGTCTTCCCGACACGGCGAATTTCTACCACTTCTAGTTCTTTCTTCTTGTCTAGGGGAATGAGGTCTATATGTACTTTTATGGCTGTGATTTTCGTTATAAGTCTCTCCGGAATAACGCCTGTATCTGGGCAATTGTCCCCCCCTATCTTTCGAAAATCTCGCCTTCATGAAATTTACTTGTGCATTTCGTTCTCTTTGAAATGTCTCATATCTTCCCCTATGGTTATTATCGAAATGGTTTCTTCTTCTACTATCAAAATTACTAGCACCTTTCGGTACGGGACCATGATACCTTTCTCGTGTATCATAACTTCTACCGTTTCCTGACTGTGCTCCCTGCCCGAAAGACTTTGTAGGACTTCTCTGGTATTTTGTAAAAACTTTCTCATTACTTGCATCATTCTGGATTTTGTTTCTTTCTAACGCGGTCAAGACGTCTACCATCGCGGCAATCGTGCTTGGTCTAGCAATAATTAAATGATGTTGAATTGCTTCCGGAAAGTGATTGGTCACCTGATTAATCAATTCACATTCGGGTATGGGTGGTTCAATCATTCGGGATCTTCTGGCTACTCCCATGAAATAATTCACCATTGAGCCATCCTTTCGTGCGTTATATTTTCCGTTACTTAATTCTGCCCTAATGCTTGCCTGTCGAGTTGCACCCCAGTACCGATTCAAAAATATGTGCTTAAAAGTTTCATAATTTTGTTCTAGCCCTACAGATAACTCCAGCCAATTCGAAGCGTTACCCTTGAAACATTTGCGTACTACCGTCATTTTATATTCTTCCGGTATGCCCTTCACAATAACATATTCCTGCAGATTATAAATGAACGTTTTTGGATCGTCAGAATCTTCGTCTTGAAATATTGGTGGAGATATCTCACTGAGAATATGGTTAGGCCATGGTACATTTGAACCGCCATTTCTCATTCCATTCTGGTTGTTACTACCTGAAGTACTGGGACCTAAGTTTAGCATAGGAATGTCAGCTGACGCATTTGGCGTTGCCTCGTTCCTCGCTGTCCCACCACTTATACTACTAGCTGAATTACTACTGCTATCTGAGATGCTTTCCCTTTCAAGCAACTCTTTAATCTTGTCACCAACTTCATCCATTCCTACTGTTAATTTTCTATTCTCTTTTTCCGAAACTTCTAACCTCTTTTGATGTACTTCTAACGTTTTACCTATAGCTTCCCTTTCTTTTGTTAATTCTTGACTTATTTCTTCCCTAAGCTTTCTATTCTCCTTCTCTAGCCTTGCACTAACCTCTTGTCTAACACTTCTAAGTTCTTCACCAATTCCTGTATTAATATCTTGTTTTACAATTTTTATTTCCTCCCTAACCTGCTCATGATTTTCCCTAACCTCCAATCTTACGTTTTCAATTTCACTCCTAACCTCGTCCTTAAAACTTTCAAGAACTTTCTGTTGATTTTCTATTATATTCTTACTACTAATTTTCATTTCCTCCCTGAAGTTATTCTCTAATTTTCCTATATCTTCCTTACTAGCCTTCATCTCTTCCCTGAAGTTATTCTCTAATTTTCCTATATCTTCCCTACTAGCCTTCATCTGTTCCCTGAAGTTATTCTCTAATTTTCCTATATCTTCCCTACTAGCCTTCATCTGTTCCCTGAAGTTATTCTCTAAGTTTCCTATATCTTCCCTACTAGCCTTCATCTCTTCCCTGAAGTTATTCTCTAATTTTCCTATATCTTCCCTTCTAGCCTTCATCTCCTCCCTTAACTCTTCCTGACTATTTTCTAATTTTTCACCGAAGCCGTGTATCAGTGCAACAAGTGACTCCGACACCTGATTGTTCATAGTACTACGCTGAGTTGAAACTTCTCTGCCTACATTACTTTCCCCTAACTGTTCTACATTGCTTTGCACATTCCTATCACCTACATTTTCTACATTACACAAAACACTATTCACATCACCCTCCTGAACATCCATATTTATATCAGCCTGCTCTAACATTTTTCCACTTCTCAAATACATGTATCACTGGAACATATATATATATATATATATATATAATTTCTTTTACTCAGTACCTTTTATCTGCTGCCTGCTGCTGCTGTTGTGGATCCGCTTGGTCCTCGTGATCCTGGTTGCCTCGTTGTCTGCTAATCTGCTGCTCTGATGTTCAGCTCCACTGTAGTCTGGTTTTACTGCAGTGCGGGCCCCAGTTGGTGCGCCATATGCAGCGCCTATTAAACAAACACGTGGTTGATCTGTCGTCTCGTCGGTGCTTGGTAGAATGTGGAATACTATGACTCCACGTTCGATTTCGCTATTACGAGCGAAATGCTGCTTCTCGTTGTTTTATTTTCCTCAGCTGCTCCGCATAGATCTTACACTCTGGGTATGCGTGGGTTTTGCACAGAAAAACCAGAGTTTTCCTTTAAATGCTGTTTATTCACACAACTTTGAATAAAGGTTTGCCGATATGTCGTTACCTCGACTGCAGAGTAAATTCACTAACTTATCGCAGTGTAATATACTGTCGGTCAGTGACGGCCAACAGCCACTGGACCAACCTCCTTCGACGAGAGTTGCTACGCAAGTGTCCGTCTCTTCCTCTACTAGTTTCAGCGCGAATCTTAGCGTCACCACGCCAAGTGATCGCCCTTTCACTTTCCTTAATCGATCAGGTTTTGCAGAGCAGTTTTCCGGGAAACCTGCTCTCGGGGAATGCTAAAGTACCTGGCCGCTGACCCTTACTACCTGCTTGAACATTTTCATCCCGTACTGACACTTTTAGAACCAAACTAAGCCAACACTAGATGTACCTTTTTAATATGGACTGATTTGCAAATTATATTATTTCAATATTCTCTGTATTTACAGTTTCGTCTTCATCTAAAACGCAGATTTCTGCACCCGTCTGTAAGTGTTTAGGGGCAATATCCTTCCACGTTCATGGTCCTCGATACAACTTAAACCAAAGGAGGTATAGATATCATCATCATCATCATCATCATCATTGGGACGGCTGTTTGAGTCACCACTGTTAGGAAGTTATGCACGTGTGTGTAGCGTGTTTGTGTGCATCCTGATGTCTCGCGTGTCCCCATTACTCCAGCTCCGCCTGTAGGTCCTCTTTGTGGTGTTAGCTACTATAGGCGTACGCAGATCGGAATGTGAGAGGCATTTTCTGTCGCTGAACAACCATTAACCAGCAAGGATAACTTAAGCCCAATGTAGAATTTTATGATCTCGTTGGTGTCATTTGGAAAAGAATATTAAATGCACGTTTGACTATATAAGATTAATGAAAGGAACAAAAATATTTTGCAGTACTCTAAAGGATGTGGATCCATAACGGTATTCCATATAAGCCCAACTGTAGTAAAATGTAATATTTTGAAATAACTTTTAAGTCTCCGTAATTATGTAATCAACTTCATAGCAATATTAAATACGGAGGTATACTGAGTGTAGGTTTGTTCTCAAATATAAAGTTTTTAATTACGAATTTACAACTTCTGAAACATTTTTTGCGTAATTGGATGACATATATTTTTAATCAAAACACTGCGAGAGTCCAATCTCAGTGTGGTTGGAAGGAATAGGCTCAAGTTTGCGTTTAATAAGAATGGCATTAGAGAGAGGGGGAGTGCTAACGGACAGATGGACAGTGGCGTTTTAATTTTTTTAGATGAATGCATAAAACTGAAGGGTGCAAATAAAGTTCAAAACTGGTGCTACTAGTGTAATGTAGTATGGCTCTCTTTAAGGATGACCCTTTCTACTATATTGTACATTTAAATTTAACTTAATTCAAAACACCCAATATGGGCAAAAGATAAGAAGAATCATACTGTCGCTAACCCGATCGCGATAAGACGGCTTTCGGCACAAATAGGGAAACATTCGGCGGATAAAGTTTCATGGTAATAAGGAGCTTGCATAAGCAATTAACAATAGCGCCGATAAACAAGAGATGGTTAGTTTATCACAGAGGTGAAAGAATGCCGGCACCTATATAGTTACATTCTAGAACATTCGTGTTTTATCTGTTGACATTTTAGAGTAAAGTCGAGAACAATCTAGAATGATCGATTAGGTGTATAGAAAGAAGCCATGGCTAGTGATGAGTCAGTTAGTTATGAAGCAGTTGTTGTGAAACCAGACAGCTGGAAGTGTTATTGTAACGAGAGCTAATGATGTAATCTGCTGTCACTGTTGTTATTGTCATCGACCTTGTAAGACTGTGTATATGTGATTTAATGTTCTTACGTGATAATGGAACAGTGTATTTCGACGATAATAAAGCAGATTTTTAATTTCTGCAACTCAGCATTTTAATTCTACGAGCCCACAAAGTTACAATATAGACCTTCTTAACCATTGTTATTCACTTTCACGTCACAGTGGTCGTACTAATTAAAACACATTTATCATCATTGTGGCTATCACTGACTGAAATCATCATCTGTTACCGCATTCACAATTATTGAAGTCCACAACACCAGACACGATTCAGTCGAAATTTCTTTCCCCAAAAAATATTCAGCTTCTGTTTGCTTCAATTTTTTACTTTTTTCTTGGGTAATGGACTTCCAGAAGGGAATAGATCTCCTTTTCTCATTTTTTCGTTACAATTAACATCACGTTTTTGAAAGAAATTCACTATGTCCTTCTTGGTAGAATATTTGGTTGGGCACTATTCAGATAAGATACAATGTCCAAAATTATAATTGAAGAGGGTGGGATGTACGGAATATACATTTCTTTTCAACCACTTCAACCAGTTTTGGTGGTTTATTTGGTCATAAAAATTCCCACTGGTGCTTCCTGCCTTACAGGGCAGTTTCGATACATTCAAAAGCCCCTTCTTCCCTCAAATGTGTATCGTAAAATAATGAACAGAATGCCTGCATTGCAATTTTCGCCAACTTCAGAAACCTAATCAACTGCAAGAACCTGGTCTTGGGTTACTGTCCAACCCAGTTTCATCTAAATAAATAAGTTTCAACCAGATTTCCGCAAAACTTTAATATGTACAAGATACTCATACCACTGTAGAATTTCAAGTTTCTCAGTTAAAAGTTTCTTTTTGCTTCCACATTCTCTCCACTTGAAGCCAATAGTTTTTAAAACCTTAATAAATGATTTTGTAACCCAAGGAAAATTATTCTGTGCTTAGCAATAGGATTGTGTATTTGCTTTTGCAATTATTTCCTGTATTTTTTAGAATTCCTAAACAATTTTCTTATCCAAATTAAAAAAAAAAAAACACTTTTCGATTGTCTTTCGGTGTATTTCTTTTACAATATGCTTTTGCTTCTGCTTAAAATCAGCATGCCACTGATCCTGTATGAATGCGAGGTCTGGAGTTCGGTGCCTCGTACCACCATGCATAGGCTGCAAGCCGTGCAGAACAGGGCACTCAGGATGATCTACGATACCGAATGTACCTTTTCATCCCACATCCTGCACCCCCATTCTGGCATACCTTACGTTGAGGACGTCGTCCGTGAACTTTCGCGCACATTGTATGCCAGAATCACACCTCACCCCAACCAAATAGTTAATACTCTAGGTCAATATGACCACCATGCACCAAGAAGATGAGAGAGCTATCGCCTCTCTAAGGATGCCCTTGGGTGGTAAGTTCAGTCTCTCATCCCTTCACTGCCAAACTCCGTCTGTCCCGACCATAGCGGGGCTGGATTTGACTTGTCGGCTGACCTCCGCAGTCGTGTCCGTCCCGTGTGACCAGAACACGACAAGAAATTAAATGTTCCCGCATTCACCACCTGACCTCTCTCTCCTGTCCCCGCCACACTGGACGGACCCTGCAGGCAGGCCACTCCTAGTGTGGCGGCATCGGGCACTGGTCTCCTTTCTGGACGCTCATCCCGCAACCAGAAGCATTAGCAGAGGTCAAACTAGGTCCATCATCTTACAAAGAGAAAAAAGCCTGAGAACTGACAAAATCTATAAGACCGCATGGGTAAATCTGCTCAGCGGATAGGTACCGTGGCGCTCTGTCCACCGTCCGGAAGCACCCGGACGACTTGTTCTCGCTCATGACTCATGGCGAGAGGCAGTATCTGCGGGAAGCCCCTACAGAGTGCAGGAAAGCAGTAAGTCCGGCAGGAAGCCGTAGTAAACGAAGTTGCTAGTGAGCAGATTCGTGCGCCTGCAGCTGTGTTATGAAAGTGAACTCCTTTGTTTGTCTACATGTGCAGAAGTGACGAAGATTTTATTTGTATATGCTACGTAATTCTGCTACGGTAAGGGTTGACCAAAGTGTATTTCTATGGAAATAACATCATTTGTAATTACTGCAAATTGGACATTTAATTTTACGAACCCACAAAGTCACAATATGGTTTGGTGAATGCGCTAAAAGTAAGCGCTGCGTTTAATTATTAATACTTCCGCAACTTTATATAAACGTTCATTATTTCAACGCTGTGATATTATTACATGGTTTTCTCAGAAACTCCATGTGCCCACTAAATAACACTGTCGTTGCTGCAGCCCACTAATTCCTTGTGTGCATAGAGACAAAGAGAAATGACGCTCCGGAACTTGTGCATCTCACATTCACAAGGTCTCGTGTACGATTCTTGATAACCAACCTCTATGAAACACGATCATTTTGTGATAACCCCGGTTTGGTGTGCGAATGCTAAGGTGATACCTCATTTACCACAACTTTCCTGTCCCTCATTTCTTATACCCACTGTTTGTTTTATTGCCACAATTTTAAGAATTTTAGCACAAAGCAATGGTTTTCAGCGAGTTGCAGCTGGGTGATGAATCTGAGGTTCATGGTGCTTTATTTAATAGTTGTAGATAAGTTAGGACGCATCTCCATGTGGGCCACACCAGAAGGAACCCAAGAATCGATTCTTGCATCCGTCGTCATTCGGATCCGGCCGAGTGATTCTCTTATAACTTCATGGGTGAGTGGTTAGTCCGCTCGACTCTCATCAAGGCTGCCCGGGTTCCATTCCAGGCGACCACAAAGTGAGATTTATGTTGGACAACACCGCGCTGTGGCTGGTTTACTCTGGGATTTCCGGTTTACCCCGCCATCTCATTCCACCGGTGCTCCATCACATCTATCGTCTATGCTACCACCTGTGGTGCCACATGTAATAAAATTGGGCAGTTAACACAACACATTCCATTTTATCTCTTCCTCTTAAGAGCCATGATAAAGCCATTAGTGCTGTCTCACATTCTGATAGAGACACAAGTGAATACGTGCATTCCTTGATTGAAACACATGTTAAAGTCTTAAGTTTCACATTCACATGACTTTATCTAGCTGTTATCATTTATTTTATGAAAATTCTAGAAGTTCATTTCTATATTGGTTTCGATGTAGTCAAAATAAATGTTTACAGAAGTGATACCTACACATTTCTTTGTACAAAGGTTATACAGGAAGCTGAAATGATAGCCAGTGCTCAAAAAATGACGCAAGTATTAGAACATACAAACCAATAACAGTATATAGCTCGGAAATGTTTCGTACGATAAGTAAGCTACTTGATCCATTCATTACGTATGAATTACACCCATTCAAAATTAAGGTTTAGAAGAATGTTACATGGTGATTGTAGACATTTCAGATTATAGGCATTAATAATCATTGAGCTATTTTTGAGAGAAAAGAGTTAGGGTAAGTATACCGAGTAAAGGGTTCCTTCTGGTGTGCGTGAAAATATCACAGTTGATTACGGCAATTTGACCAGACGCCATAGTTCCACTCTATGGCTATGTAGTGGCACCCCGTTCTGCGCTTGTTGGTTAAGTAACACAATGGTAAATGGTTTATTCTCATGAAATATAAGACCAAAGGAAACAAATATTGGGAATCTAGACTAGTAAATGATACTGAATGTGCAGTCATCCTGTTGCGCTTCCTCAGCACCTTATTATGAATGTTTCTGCTGCTGTGGAATTATCACGATAAAAGACGTGAACGGAAGTGACTGGGTCCATTACATAATTCCTTCCATTCTCTTGTACTAAAGAGACACAGTGAACACTTCTGGGCACATCATGATAATGAGAGCAGCATTTAAAGGAGAGAGTTACGAGTAATAAAGAACGGGAACATGGGAACTGTAGCTTACTGGCAATTCGTAAACAGGAATCAATCATGGAAACCCTACAAAATAGGAAACCTAAAAGTCAAACAATCAGGCGTAATTAAACAAATACGGAACAAATTACCTTAGATTAATGAAGTGTACATGCATTTTCAAGCTGCTGAGGGAAGAGACATTCCCAGCGAAGGAACAAGGAACACTGAAACTTAAATTACTCATATCGTGAAATGTTGATAATTTAATGAGAGAAGATTGTTTCACGATTCTCTTTTGGGAACGTATTATAAGCTTATGGTTATTTAGCTTAAACATATAATCAGGGTCCTCTACATTTCGTTTTCTGTGGTCTAGGACTAAGATGTTATCTTGATGTTCATGAAGTCCCGGCAGAGTAAGATGGATATTTTTAGGGCTGAAAAATATTTCCATGGCCTTTTCTAGAAAGGAGGTAAACACATTGGTCCCTCGTCGTAGTTATACGGCACGTAAGACAGTCCCAAGTCTGATAAAATCCTCCTAGCAAAATATGCCTGTCGTATAGAATAGAATGCTAAATACTATAATACTCCGTTCCACAGAAATCAAGTTACAACAAAAGCTACACGCAAACACCAAACATTCCCACAGAACAAAGGGTATTGAACAATCGCGAACCTTAGAATTTTTTTACTTGGAAATTATTGTAGTGGAAATAGAATCGTTACTGCTTTTACTAGCTATTTCAGAAAATGACAGTCATTTTATTTTTCGATTCATTTTTAGAATAACATGAATTTAAAAAATATATAAGGTCTTCTTTACTCAGCACAGTCAGAACTGCTTATTCCGCTGATAGTGCTATTATTAATTTGTTCTTGAATATAGACATTTCTTGTTTTTTCATACACTATGTCGCAACATTCCGAATTATAGGCGAATTCCTTTGACATTCTTCCTTCTTACGTTGGAGGATCTGCACGCTTTCTGGGTTAAGTAATCTTCACCTAGTTCAATTTAAAAAGAGAAACTCGTTTCATTTGTACAAAAATTGCCTGTTTGGATATCTGAAATCCACTTTTAATCCGGCAGAAACTTCGAAGACATATGCCATGAAATGCTTAGAAAAAAGAAAGGAAGGAACTTAGAGTATGGAAAGATTGAGTCAGACTGAAAAATTCAATACCATAGCCGGGATTTGAACCAAGGATCTTCTGGTTACCGTCCAGCCTCTCTAACCCTTGAGCTACTATGGCCAACGTGCCGATATGACACTAAATTCTCCAACTGACTCGTGTTTCCCCCGGTAAACTATTCAGGATTTATCATAAACACATGAGACAACTACCTTAATGGCAACTTACATCGTGTAAGTACTCTAAGGTAAGGGCTTTTTATAGTTAATTACTATTAGGTCAATTAATGGAAATTAATGGAGTTAATGGAGAATTGAGTGTCATATCGTCACGTTGGCCGTAGTAGCTCAAGGGTTAGAGCGGCTGGACGGCAACCAGAAGATCCGTGATTCAAATTCCGGCTATGGCATTGAATTTTTCAGTCTGATTTAATCTTTCCACACCTTAGCCTACAAACGGCTAGTGTGAGAAAACGATTAATTTCCATTAACTTAGAGCATGTTTGAACTCCCGAAAATTTATCCTATTAATGCCAGCTTTGAATCTGTTTGGTAATATATCGCCGCTTAAGGATTTTGAACACTGTTTCTTAAATCCACATATTTTGTTGTTGAACACTCAAAACAAAATATTTAGACATTTCCGATGGAGAGACACTAAAATGCAAGGCATAAAATAATGAGACACAGCGTGCATGGCCACACGATTTATTGAAATAACGGTGGGCGGTTAGGGATCTGTGATGTCATTCCATTGAAACGCACATCAGTTTTTCCTTCAAGATGCGATGCAGAACTAGAAAGCTTACTTGCTATATGAATTTAAACCAATTTTCTATTGTGAGAGTGATTTTATCTTAAGTTAACAGGATAGCTAAATATTTATTTAATATTTAGGAAAAGTTTTAGATTTTAGTTGTAAGTTTTCACTCAGAGGTAAGGAAACAGCAATATGCCAGCACGGGGAATCATTCTCACGAGGGCTGTTTAATAAAGAATGATCACATTTTTTTTTTTGTAAACGTACCTTTACTCATACTCATAGTTTTAATGATCCTTCTCAAAATAGTCTCCCCTGAATGGGATACACTTGTCCCAGCGTTTCTACCAGTCTTAAAAGACATGCTGGAAAACATTTTCTGAGAGATCTTTCAAAACCCCTCCGCAGCCTTCACCACTGCTTCTGATGATGAATCATGCCTCCCACGAAGGCGTGGTTTCAAGTTAGGGAAGAGAAAAAAGTCACATGGTGCTAAATCCGGCCTAAAAGGAGGGTGAGGGATGCAATTCAGATAGATTTTTGCAAGATATTCAGCAACAACATATGCAATATGCGGCCGCGCATTATCGCGTTGCAGCATCCAGCTTGCTTCACGGAAATGTCGCCCTTTACGCCTGATATGGACTTGCAATGTTTTCAGGACATCCCTGTACTGTTGTCCAGTTACTGATGTGTGTGCAGGTACATCATGCTAATAAACCATTCCATGAATATTAAAGAATTAGATGACCATAACTTTCCCAGCAGACGCAACCACTTTTGCTTTTTTGGGGTTACTGACGAAGGAGATTTCCACTCTGAGATTTTCTGTTTGCTCTCAGGATCAAAATGATATAGCCAAGTTTCATCAGCAGTGATTAGGTTTGAAAGAAACTCAAAGTCTTCCTCCAACATCAACTTTAATTGCATGCAGAATAGCATTCAAACGTTCTTTTTTCGGGAATCAACAGTCTTGGAACCCATCGCGCACAAACACGTCTCATGTGTAATTTTTCTATCGCCAACGTGTGTGTGGTACCCAATGAAATGTTCAGTATTTGAGAAAATGATCTTTAGGCAATTCGTCGTTCCTCTCTTACAATGGCAGCAGTGGTCTTCATTTTTTCTTTCGTAAGAGCAGTAACTGGAGCACTGAGTCCACCTTCCTTTGAAATTGATTGTCTCCCCTCTTTAGACATTTTAAAACACCTCTCCATAGGCCCCCTGTAACATTGTATAAGCCTCAACTGAAGATTTGTTGAGACGAAAGCAGAATTTCAAAGCCGCATATTGTTCCTCGCGTGTTACCTCAATTGCAGCGGTAGGCGATACTGAAATTGTCTGGACTCGCTTTGTTCTCACAGGCGGGAACCAGAAGTACCAACAACGAAACTACTACGGCGAGTTTGTTTCACATTAAGCTAACAGAATATAACATAATTAAATTTTGGTGCGAAAAATTATGACCGTAAAAAATTATGATCATTCTTTATTGAACAGCCCTCGGAATACAATATACTTATAACTGACCTTAAAACATATATTGGCTGCTAAGTCAACTTATTATATTTCATTGGAAGGAAATTCTTTACCTACTGCTAGAAATAGGCAGAAAAGTATGTAAAACATTATTCCTCACAATTAATTAAAAAATCAGATAATTGGTTCGTATACCTACTGCGATATTCTGTGCAGTTGTACAGAAAGAGTGTAAGGCAACGCCCGAATATAATCCTTGAGAACCTTGCTGGATACAGAAACATCGCAGAAATTAAGTCGTAGGTGGTTCTTGTAATGAATAGCTTGGGCACTAACGGCTTTTGTGAAAACGAATTGGCAATGATACTTCTGTTTAAAATTCTAGAGGCTTATATATCATAATGAGGATATTGAACCAACGTTACGCATGACCAAGTTTACGGTAAGCTAATGACATCAAGAAAGGTAGATATATTCAATTACTTATTACAAAAGCAGGAAATAATTCTTGTCATAAGCAAACCACACCACATTTGTTGGGAAAGTCTTTAATAAACGTTACTATAAACGGTCTCTTAAGAACAGTAAAAGATGATCTATGATACCTAAATTTCTCTTTGAGGGGGGACATAAGTGCTGTTTTAGTGATTTTCGTGAAAAAATTGGAATTTGGGATTTTCGGTGCAAAATATGCACCATAATTTGATTTATTGTTTACAAAATTTCATGTCCGTAGGGCAAACGCATCACCATTTTTGGACGCCATTTTAAAATTCTATGGTGGTTAAATGCCTCTCCATGCTTTAAATGGCACGCTCACATGTTTCAATGCATAGAACTTACGAACGATTTTATTTTAAAATAGGTGTTAAAATAGCATTAAGCCACCGTAGTCTATTTTAATAAGCATATGAATCCCTTAGATGGCAGTGATTTTTCCGGATGTTTTAGTCGTTTGCTTGATATACTTCCTGTGTAATGGCGCGAAATGTTTGTTTAGGTTTTCTTTTGTTTTTCCAGTGTTTTAGAAGTGATACTTGGCATTTAAGTTTATTATTTTTGGGCTTTCTCCTCTTGGATACTCAAGTGTCCATTAGTGCCTAAAATTACAGGGTAATAGTTTGATACAAGTTTATTTCAGTAAACCTACTTAGAACAATTATGTATTGTGAAATTAAAAAGGTTAAGGTACTTATATTCATGTATATGGTACTACATTATTTTACTGTTTTAAAATGCCAAAGATAAAGAGTAGTAGAGTCCCTTTGTGTAAATTAATGAATAAGAGCAGAAAGGGGAAGACAGATACTTCAGTTGAAGTAAATCAGGAAGTTAAATAACAACATAAGCCTTTCTAAATTGGAGGTGCAATGCAGTACTTATACACAGGAAGAGTATGTAGGTGAGAGCAAATATATGATATTAGATTTTGGGTAGTTGAAAGAGCTGATAAAATATTTAGCATGCCCACATTGTTTTCACAAACTCTGAGCCTGGAGATGATTTACAACTTTGGTTTTGCTTCTCAATTAGCGGTGGAATGTGCAAATAGACTATCATTTCAGTAAATACATCTAAAACCTAATGCTAAAGAGGCTACTAGGAGGGAAGAAGGTGTCAGTTACACTTCTGGAGCTTTCTAATGTAAATACATTACATATTTTTCATGTAAACTGTATGCAAAACTTTAAAGCCTATTTTCTCCAGTTCCAGTTTTTTGTTATTTTCCATATTCAAAATCTATCTTCTCCCACAATATTACAGATATGGCTCTAAAACGCGTACACAATATACTTCAGAAGCTGTACAACAAACTGATCTGTAGGAATTTTGATATTTGTCATAGTTTAATTTATAAAAATAATTGATGTTACCAAGCACTGATTTTTGGAGTTTTTCTTCGCCTTGACATATAAAATAATATTTTAAAATGTAACTATACAAAATATGAGAAATTCGATCCTTTAATTTGTGAAAAAGGTATTGAGGAATTTAATTGTATCAAAATTAGATTTATTGTGCAATATCTGTCAAAGAAAATAGATTTTGATTTTACGTAATAAAGTTTTATAAATTAATTCATAAATCAAGAGTGCAGTTACATATTAGAATGAAAACTGGTGCACAGACTTCTTAAGCTACTAGTAATATCCGTACAAAAAATTGAGGTTCTATCTGTAATAGTTTCGAAAATCACTTTTAGCCTTTCTGTCCCCCATTAAAAGAAGACCTACTTTTCGCAACCAATAAATAAGCTCAGCAAACAAAATCCAAACTGAACAAACGTCCGGTATGTGTAGTCGGTTACGGACTTCTCTTTTATATGAAGTTTTAAAAGCTTTCTTGGTAATTAGTAAGTAATTAGTAATATGTAAGACAAATTTCGTGATTTCTCAGGAATTGTGGTTTTAAAATAAAAAAGGCTGGCACCGTAGCTCAATCGGTAGAGAACCTACCTCCCGGGTTCGATTCCCGGCGGTGGTGGTGGGGATTTTTCTCCGACCAAGATAATACCCCATCTTCCCCAGAGTCTGGAAGTATGAATGGGAGTGTGAATGTGTGCGTGATCTAATGATTAAAAACCATAGATAACGAGTTAACACCATAGGTATGTTCCAAAGGAGAACGGCCGCCGTTATGACCATAGCAGTTAAAGGCGGGATATAAATGGAACAAGCAAATCAAATAAAAAAGTAGGTTTGCAACTGTACGTGCAGTATGTAAATAATTATGAGAGAAAGTAATAGTTTTAAAAGTAAAAGACATTTAAAACTGTCCCAGAGAGTATGGCGACTAGCATTTGGCAATCACGTATTTGAGTGACCTCTGATGTCGGAGAGCGAGGGAGAATGGTTCCCTAGTACCCAGCTTAGACAGAGAAACTGATTGAAAAGTACATGTACGTGATGCAAGTGAAAAGCAAATCTGTTTATACCGGAAGTTTAATGCGGCATTGTGAAAATATAGGAGACGCTGTATTTTTTGCCTGAATCGACGTTATGTAACATAATTACAACACGTCATATCTAATTGCCTGGCTGTTTGAGAACCGATTTATTGTGTAAGGAGAACAAACAATCCCAAACCATAAAGAATATTAATATATATAAAAGTTAAAAACCTTATATGCTATCATGGATATGACCTATACTGAAATTTTCAAACATTTTGGTTTTCCTTTAAAATGCTATAACTGCTACTTACTTCATTTAGGTAAAATCAAATTATTGAACATGTTGAGCCATTTTTCAGCTTTCCGTCGAATTAATCATTGCCACAACACTTTAGTATGTCGTGTACAAATAAAATTTTTAGTTAAATTAGAATAACTGAATATTTGAAATACAAGCATTTATAATATTACGTATACTGTAGTATATACTGAGAAGCGGTTTTTGTTATCATTATTCCAGTGTAATTCTTAAGACCAGACTTTAGAAGAGCCATGAAATATTTATTATATACAGTAACGTAAACGTAACTTAGCTTTAAACTACATAAATATTATTAGCTTATAAGCATTTCTCCACATCTTCTTGAAAAATTAATGCAGCCGATTTGTTTACAGGTTCGGACTGTGAAGGCTTCAGAACCAAGGCTTATTTTGATTTGAAGAAGGTAAACGCAACGACATGAATGTTTTATATTTTTGTATCATCTTGCTATATAACATTAACAAACTTATTGTTTAAAATATTATATTTACTTAAAATATTAATAAAATTTCCATACACATAGCAAAACATATTTTTTAACATATTGCAGAAAGTATATCCTCAGCATATTTAATTTAAGTGTCGCTCACTTGAGAAGTGAGCCGCATTCGGAAGTCTCAATTTCTGAGAAAGTGTTATTAAAATCTACTTATAGGCTAGAAATACGAGCTCCTAACTACCAAACATTACTGTGAAAACCTCACATCAACAGAACTGTCCATTTCGGAGAATCATCATCATCATAATCATCATCATCATCATCATCAATCATCATCATCATCATCACGTTATAAGCCTGGTGGGCCGTTCCGACTTCAAGGAAATTGATCGGACCATCTCATTCGTGGCCTGCCAACATTTCTTGTAACTACCGTTTATACTTGTAATACTGTTTGTGGTGTACGGTCTTCGGTCATTCTCTGCACATGATCTTATCATTTTTGCCTGTATGCAATGACTGTTTCATTTAGACTCTGAATTTCCAATTCTCTTCTAATATCCTCGTTCCCTTTCTTGTCTATGAGTGTATAACCTGCCAGCTGTCTCAGAAATTTCATTTCAGCAGCCTCCACTTTCTTCTGTTGTGACATAGTCAAGATCCAGTTTTCACACCCATAAAGCAGGGTTGAGTTCGCCATTATTTTATACAGTTTTAACAAACTTTGACGATTACAATTTTTAAAAGTTCTTCTTATTGTGCCACATATTGTTTGGAATTTATTTTGTTTTGTATATCTCTGTTACTGGTGTATGACACAATATAGCCAAGATAATTAAAATAACTTTGTTGTTAGGTGGGTTTATCATTTATGCAAATTTTTGCTCTCAAAAGGTTCCTTCCTATAAAAGCCATTATTCTTGTTTTTTCATATGAATTTTGAAGATTATATTCTCTTGTAATATTATTTAATTCATGTATGGCACTTTGTAAGTTATCTTCCGTCTGCGCAATTAAAATCTGGTCATCAGCAAACAGCAATGTGTCCATTTAGGAGAAATGAAATGAAGTGTGTAGTGATTAACGCCCGATTTTACTACATACGGCACCGCAGGCGGTGACACTGATGGTACATGAGATGAAGATGGATCACCGGTGGAACGAGATGGTGGGGGAAACCGGAGACCCCGGAGAAATTCCGCCCCAGCGCCGTTTTCTCCTCCACAAATCTCACTTTGCGGTCGCCTGGGATCGAAGCCTTTGTGAGAGCCAAGCGGTATAACCACTGAGCCACTGCGCGGCCCATTTCGGAGACATTGGCGGTGCATAGTTTACGTGATTCACTCTGTAGATATTATTTTTCTGCCCCGAATGACTCACAGATTCAAAAATGTTTTCATAAATCCTAAAGTTTCCATACTAGTGCCCACTATCGTGCTATGATAAGTTAAATGAATACTTTGAACTAATGTTTGCAAACAAATATAAACGTTAATACATCAGCTTGAACATGATATTTGTTACTAAAGCGGAATAACCAAACTTATTCAGCATTTTCTTCTACACCAGCTCAACATTTAGAATTCCAACCCTCATTACTGAAATGAGTAAGCTTAAAGGAAAATCTCATTATATAATGTGGCAAGGAAAAATGTTTAAAGAAGGTAAAATTAAATTAACAAAAACCAGCTGTGATAAGAGAATGAATTTAGGCCTATTTCTCCTTCAAGGAGCTGCTCCAAATTTCCAATGTTTTAAGTCTGAAGAGAACAAGTACTTTATATCCCTTATTACATAAAGGTACTGAATCATATGAAATAAATACAACACCGAATGTATAAACTCCAAGAAAAGAATTGCATATGGAGGCATAGTAATATTCACACGAGCCCCGATATCCAACGTTTTGGTTCTTTTCTATGTGCTATTATTCCTTATTCCACTAAGAGATCATCCACAACTAATTCCAATGACATATATATTCCATACAATTTATAATATGATTTGATGACTCAAAATCCCAGAAATGCTTCTTATTCGGTACATAATGCATCTACTCCCCTCTCGCGTTAGCTGAAGGGCACTGGGGGGTTATTTTTACCCAGGCAGGGTTAGTTTTAACAATATTAAAATATAAGTGTACAAAAAACCAGACATTGCAAGAAATTGAAATTTGGTATGACTATAGAATAAGGATGTGTGCATTTAAAGACTGTATAATATTTACATTAAGTTTATGCAGTTCCTTGCAAAAGGGGTCTAAGGCACTTTGTGTATCCTGAAAAAAATATTACACCTATACTTCAGTCTAGGTTCCTTGTAGGAATTTAAAACTATAGGCACCAATATTTTTCCTAAATAACATAAGGCACAGTTTCATAATCTAAACTTAATAAAAAGCATACATAGTTTATACTATGCACATGAAAAATTATTTAGTTTTTTTAAAAAAATGTAATATTTTTAGGGACTGAATTTAATTTTCCCTCCACTTTATAAATCATATGAATTTAAAAGCGAGATTAATGTGTTCAGGGAACATTAACAAACAAGTACACAAATTTTTTATCAATACCTTTTATAGTTTTTGAGAAACATGTACCTAAAGTATAAAAAATCAAGGTTTTGGGAAATCACGATCAAAGATTAAGCACCATTCTTTTCTAAATTATACATACTGTAACAAGACCGCTAGAACACCCTGTACCAGCTGCGAACGGAAGGCAGGGGGGAGGACCGCGTTAGCCACACCTTCTCCTCGTTTGTCTTGTACTGGTGACAGGCTTGTGGTTAGGGGAAAACATGACTGGTCGTCTGTTTTCCTTCTACCTGTTTCTCGATTTTTCTGTTACCAGAACAATCGTGTAAACACCAGAAACCGGCGATATTCCTATAAAGAGGGTTACAGACAGTTAGTTAGTCAGTCAGTGGTTGAGTTGGTTTTGGTTCAGTCAGTTATTGTGCTGTGTTGGTCAATCAGTTGGTTAGTGAGTGTGAGCGAGAAGACAGTCGCAGTTCCTGGTGTAAGAGTTAGTCAGTGACGTGTTAATGAACGAAAGGATTGTGCAACGGGACTGTACGTAACTGGTATGAGTATCGGAGTTTATGTAATCGCGAGTACAAGTGAAGTTGCAACGGACGAACTGGTAAATTGTAATTGTGTGCAGCAAGTAATTTTGTGTAATTGGCAAGTGTTTAACTGTAAGTCGGTGGAAATAAAGAACATTTTTGAGTGGTGAAATTGGACTTTTTATTCCACGAACCCACAAAGTCACACTGGTGTCAGAAGTGGGATAAGAACATCACCGAACATTACAACGATGGAGGCAGCATTAGAAAAGATTTTAGCGGAACTGAAAGAAATGAAGACGGCTAAAGACAACATCATCAGGAAGATGGAAGAAATGCGGGCCGAATTAACAGAGACGCTGGAGACTAGAAATAACCTGGCCGAGGAACTGAAACTAATCAGGACGGCTAGGGAGAACATCGCCGCAGAGTTGAAACAAATGAAGACGGCAAACAACATCGCCGAGAAGATGGAACAAGTGAAGGCCGAGTTAACCACGGAAATGAGAGCAGCGAATGACGGTCCGGCTACCGAAATGAAGGTGGCGAACGAGGCTCTCGCCGCCAAGTTTGAAGAACAGTTGGCCGGCGTGAGGGATGACGTGACGGAACTGGGCGAGCGGAAGGGTCAAGTAGACGACCGCCTTAATGATTTAGAGGAAAAGGCCGACAACATCGCAAAACCCCTCACCCGCCTGACGGAGGAAAACCGGCCTTATGTGTGGACGGAGGACGCCGAAGACGCTTTTCAGCACCCGAAGGGGACCCTGTGCAGTGCTTCAATTTTGGGTTTCCCACAACCGGGTGGCGCCTTCATTGTGGACACCGACGCCAGCGACCATTGCATTGGAGGTGTCCTATCGCAGATCCAGGACGGCCACGAGCGCACAAGAGTGGAAGAGGAGGAGCGTGCCGCAGCAGTCCGAGTAGTTGCGGCAGTGCCTGCTGAAGGCTGGGATAGCGCAGGCCTGAGGAGGGAGCAACTGGCGGACGCGGACTTGGGGCCACTCTTAAGGGAAGTGGACGCAGGGACGAGACCAACCTGGGAGGACATCGCACCGAGGAGCGCCACCTACAAGTCGCACTGGGCAAAATGGGACTCGTTGAAGACGAGAGAGGGCGTGCTGTTCCGGGTATGGGAGTCACCCGTTGGGAAGGCGCAGAGAGGACAGTTGGTACTTCCCCGGAGTAAGGTCCCGGAAATCTTGGAGGAAGTGCACGCCGGTACTTCAGGAGGACACCTGGGAGCGAACCGAATGATTCACAAACTACGGCAGCGCTACTTCTGGCTCAGACTCCGGGCAGATCCTGGTGGTACACCTGGACCGCCTCGCACGCTACGATGGGGCTGTTCGAGGACGAACAGCTTTGAGGAGGGAGCAGTGTAACAAGACCGCTAGAACACCCTGTACCAGCTGCGAACGGAAGGCAGGGGGGAGGACCGCGTTAGCCACACCTTCTCCTCGTTTGTCTTGTACTGGTGACAGGCTTGTGGTTAGGGGAAAACATGACTGGTCGTCTGTTTTCCTTCTACCTGTTTCTCGATTTTTCTGTTACCAGAACAATCGTGTAAACACCAGAAACCGGCGATATTCCTATAAAGAGGGTTACAGACAGTTAGTTAGTCAGTCAGTGGTTGAGTTGGTTTTGGTTCAGTCAGTTATTGTGCTGTGTTGGTCAATCAGTTGGTTAGTGAGTGTGAGCGAGAAGACAGTCGCAGTTCCTGGTGTAAGAGTTAGTCAGTGACGTGTTAATGAACGAAAGGATTGTGCAACGGGACTGTACGTAACTGGTATGAGTATCGGAGTTTATGTAATCGCGAGTACAAGTGAAGTTGCAACGGACGAACTGGTAAATTGTAATTGTGTGCAGCAAGTAATTTTGTGTAATTGGCAAGTGTTTAACTGTAAGTCGGTGGAAATAAAGAACATTTTTGAGTGGTGAAATTGGACTTTTTATTCCACGAACCCACAAAGTCACAATACTCTCAGAACATGCCTGCTCCATATTCATGCTCATTTAGGTTTTCCTCATCCTGTGTTATCCTTTTCTTACTTCCATTTCTACTTTCAAGCAACTGAGCTGTTCGTTTTGCCTCTGAGGGTCGACCCACATCTTTTTTTACACACGCTGCCCTCATATTTTCACCAACCTTTATACCCACTTTTGTCATTACTTTATGTCTACCACAGCACCCATCATTATAACAAATAACACTATCATATACACCAATTGTTAAAGTTTTTGGCCCAACATGCACAGTGTTTGGAATTCTTTCCCATATTATATGATGTAAACTTTCATTTGGGTTTTGGGTTCGACCATGGAAGCACTTTCTCAGTAATTCATCTTGAGAAAGTTCCCTAAATAATGGTTTAGTTGCCAAAAGTACCTCTTCTGGAAGAGAGTGTTTATGTTTATAAATTTCTTTCCTAATCTGAGCTCTTTGAAAACCACACCATGTATCTTCACATTCAGGACACAAACCATGCTGTGAATTACTATCTGTGGATAATTTATGAAAATAAATGGCCTAAATAGCTTATTTCATTTCTGCAATAGTTTCACCTGTATTTCTCCTGATATCTAGTCCATAATACTGCTGGATAAGGTCAATCTCACTGTGTGTTAGTCTTCCACGACCTGCAAGTGGTTTGCCATTTGGAAGAATCTGTACCTTCATACTACATCAGAAAGTGTGTGTGGCATTGCGCTGCCATCTTTAAATTGATGGATTAAAGGGCTTTAATACCAGCTGACACCAATTATATGTATAATCACTTAAAAGCTGAAGAACTATATAATTTTTAACAACAAAAACAAAAAATTGAAGCCCGTCAACCTCCCAGTGCCCTAAAGCTGCCCTATCCCTATGATTTCCAAATATCCCTTTAGTTTTGAAACGGATATGAAATGCCGATAATTAAAGATCGACCCCACTGCAGACTGGGCTGCAAAAAAAATCACAATAATTGTTTTATTTTGCAACCTTGTACTCCATTCTCTAACCAATTTTCCAAATTCCCCCGTTATTACCGATGTCAGATAATTTTATCTATGGGTGCATTATTAAATTTTGCAAAATAAATATAGAATTTGTTAATACTAGCTGTATTATTTCTAAAAATAACACCAAAGTTGATAGGTAAAACATTTTTGGCTCGTTAAGGGAGCAATATTTTAAAAGAAGACTGTTTTACACAAATTAAGAATAAACACTTTCGACTGACATGATCTGTGTACTGAGCAGAGTTTGTTAACAAAGCTATAGTAAACCGAGCGAATAAGTACCTAATTATACATATTAGTATTATACATTAACCTAACAAATGTTCTCGAACATTCAGTAACCAGTTCAGCAAAGAGTACCTTAATTTAAACGTCATAAATAAAGTTTTGACGTTGAATCACTATGTTATTTACGTGGTTCCTTTTACTGGTGTTGAGTAACAGAGCATTTGCCATCGGATTATAATTGAAAAGGGAGCAGCTGTAGTTTGAAAAATTAGGAGAGGTAAACAGTAACTACGCTACGGGAGAGTTTGGTTTCAAGCTGCTTAGAAAGTTCTAATGACGGTAGATAAACAAGTTGGCCAAGTCAAAGCTTCAGAAAAGGGCGAGTGCTCCATGTCAGGTTTCGTATTTGAAACTGCGCTACGCCTACTAGTATTCGACAAGTATACCAAAAATTAACCTGAGAAAACTATATCTGTGTTTATATATATGGTGGAGGCGGCGCTCAAATATATTTTAATGAACTTTTCACAATTAAAGCTTAAAAGGCTATTCACAGTGAAAGGTAAACGAAAATGCAACTGGGGAATTTAATGACAGGACGGCAGGTTGGTCATGGTAGCTCAGTGGGTTAGAGCGACTGGGCGGAAACCAGGAGATCCGTGGTTCAAATCCCGGCCATGGCATTAAATTTTTCGTGTCGACCTTATCAATACAAAACCTTAGTCTATATACGACTAGTGTGAAGAAGTGATTAATTTCCTCAATTAACTAAAAAAATAAGAGTTAAATGATGAAGACTGGGACTTAAGTACTTACGATAGTAAGTTGCCACAAACGGTGTATCTCGAATGCGAAAGCCCCTAGTGGTCTACTGGGAAAATATACGAGTCAACTGGAGAATTTAATGTCAGGACGGCACGTTGGCCATGGTAGCTCAATGGGTTAGAGCGACTGGACGGCAACCAAGATATCCTTGGTTCAAATCCCGGCCATGGCATTGAATTTTTCAAGTCGAGTAAATCCAAATAAACGCAAACGCTTGCGACCAGCTAATTCAATGAGGGCCATTGATAATGAAAACCCAAACGTTAACGGAAACTCATTTCCCAGACGTGAACGCAAATCTTGCAAACTCCATGCTTCTACATTTGCATTTATGCAGAACGAGTAAATCCACCAATCAGAAGACAGTGGAAAATAGCTGCCTTTGGCGAGAAGTTTATTGCATTGTATCACAGCCATGCTAAAGTAAGACCTGAAGCTTTCCTGGCGACAAATGCGCTCACTTACCTCTCGGGCGCCCAGCCAGGTAGAAATATGATTAGCTATCAACGTTTCGGGAGTGTGCATCTCTCCCATCATCAGGGTATTTATATAACGTTATAACCGTAAATGAAACACTGGATGTAACATAACTATAAACAAAGACAAAACACTATTCACTGAACAAAAGACTGTTCAGTCAATTAAATTCCAGGTCAAGAGATGGCGTGAGTATAGAAAACGTGTCAAAGAAACGTAACTACTTAAATTAATTATCAAGCTGTATTGCTCTTTGCTTCTGAATTTGACGGATTTCCATTATAAGGCCGGTTTCCAAGAGGAGCTGAACTGAAATCCAGCATCACGATTAAGCAACAGTTACTGGGAGCGGAGAATTAAGGAGGCTTTGGCGATTTCCTCTGAAAGTAGCACGGTTAATCGTGATGCTGGATTTCAGTTCAGCTCCTCTTGGAAACCGGCCTTAAAAATGGAAATCCTTCGAATTAAGAAACAAAGATCAATACAGCTTGATAATCAAGTTAAGTAGTTACGTTTCTTTGACACAATTTTCTATATAAATATGAGTAGCTGGCATGCTTAATATTTAAGATTGCTCACTCAGACTAGGCAGGTGTTCGCCATTTCTTCCAAAAGCGCTTTTCGGTCTTTGCTTCAGACCATCTTCAGCGGATGCTGGTCCAACTACTCTCGGCGGACGCAAACTTGACTCTCCAAGAAACTTAAGGCCCCTCACCCTGACGATCTCCTGATTTTCAATAACAACATTTGGGACCGGAACATTGGGGCTGGACATGGATGATTGGTTGTCACCTGTGGTATTAACTGGTTGGAGTTGCTTCATCTCTGCATGTCAAGAAGTTGAACTGTTGGATTGTTGTGGCAAATATACTTCATTTTCTATCTCAATTTTCTATACTCACGCCATCTCCTGACCTGGCATTTAATTGACTCAAAACAGTCTTTTGTTCAGTAATGCGAATTTCGATAGTGTTTTGTCTTTGTTTATAGTTATGTGATATTCACTTTTTCATTTATCGTTATAACATTTTATAAATATCCTGATGATGGGAGAGATGTACACTCCCGAAATGTTGATATCTAATCACCTTTTCAACTGGCTGGCTGCCCGAGAAAAAAGTGAGAGCCATGCTTGTAATTATGACAACGCGGAGAAATCTTACAAAGACGTAGCCTTGAAGAATAGCATCTGGAAATATTTTTCACTTGAAATAGGAACAAATAGCTATAGAAGTATGCAACTACATGTGTTCTTTGCTTTTATGCTGAACCTAAATGTTGTACTCATTTCATTAAGTTTTGCTCCCACAATAGGTTGCTGTAGACAAAAATAAAGCTTAATATTTTATTTTTGTTATTTTAAATGCCGTTTGGCTTTATATATATAAAGCCATATATAAATTAGCCATAATAATATATTTTTATCGACATATATTTTCATTGGGAGAAAATTCTGACTACATTATTTTTCGTCTTGCTTTAGTGGGCCAACTAGCTCTCATACGTTATCAAGTTGTGCAGTAGTCATTCTCGTGTATTTCTGGAATTGCACTGGATGATCATATCTTATTTCAGAAAGTAAATTTTGAAAGTCTCCTCGATAAATTCTTCTTTTATTCATGATGATGATGATAATAATGATGATGAATTTGTGTTTAAGGGCGCTCAACTTCAAGGTCATCAGCGTCCGTTAAAAACCAATTATAGCAAAGACATGCATTAACTTAAAGACTACGTCAAAATATATCCATTAAAATAAACATTTCAAAGGGGAAAAACACTTAAAAAGGAACTTAACACAAGAATTGAGAAAACAATAAAACTGTAAATATAAAACATAGATATATATCTATAGCAAATATTGGCAGAAGCCAACGGTAAACTTGAAATAAAACATACATAAAGTAACAGACTCTAAAAACAAAAATGACTAAATCCTATAATCGACTCTAGCGATATAACGTAGGATTTTTTCAACCTCAGAGTTATTGTCTGCCAGGATCTCCGTCAAGCTGACTGGCAGCTGCAGAGACTCCCGCAGGTGAATACACTCTAGCAGTACATGACGGATCGAGAGAGCCCGACTACACCACACGCAAATAGGAGCAGGGACCTTTTTAACATGTGACTAAGTGAGAAGTAGCAGAGCACAATACGCAACCGAGCCAAACCTACTGCCTCCCGACGGGATAAGCGACAGAAGGTCACCCAGTTATCCGGAAGCTCTTTCACCCTTCTGAGCTTGTTATTACGCAGAGTAGACCAATCAACACGCCAGCACGGCAGTGCCGCTCTACGCACAACAAACCCAAAATCTTCGTCGGTGACGAAAGGGATATTGGCACTCGGTTCTATGCTTGCCACGTTTACTGCCGAATCCGCTATTTCATTCCCATGCAGGCCTACGTGACCAGGCATCCATGCGCACAGCACGCCAACGTCAGAGGCGTGTAAAACGTGGAGTGCGTCCTGTATGCGCTGCACAATAGGGTGTTGGTTGTACAGCTCACGAAGGCTCTGAAGTGTGCTTAGGGAATCACTTAGTAAAAGACAACCACCTAACTCTCTTCGGCGAACATATATAATGACTCGGTATATTGCATAGAGCTCTGCACTATAAATGGAAGCACAGCCATGGAAACAGAATGTATAGGGTTCGGCTACATGGAAATAAGCATATCCAACACCGCTAGCGCTTTTAGATCCATCTGTATAAATTAAAGTACGGTCCTTATAACATGATATAAACTAAGAAGCAACTGCGGATACCACACGAGGGCGTCGTAGCCTTCCTGTGCACCGCCATCCCAAGATCTACGTGTGAACCTGCACGCAACCATGGAGGATACACATCTTCGTCCTTAGGAAACATCCTAGGCATTTCAAGTGTAAGCCTCCCTAGCAGCTCCCGGAACCGAAGACCAGGCGGCTTCGGATTTACACATGTGTTCCTATAACGTCCGTCAATTAAGGTGTCGAAAACCGTACAAACGTCGGATACGATGGCATACTATTCAGACCACAGCCGTAATTGCCCAGCATAACCTCTCACGAATACACCATCTACACCGAGACGACCGTTATCTTTTCAAATATAGTACACCGAGTAAATTGGCTACCGTTTTTTGAACATGCATGTTACTTCATGACCAGGAGCCATTTTAAATCATCTAATTTTGATTGGCTTTAATTATGTTTCCGTTTTTTCCATTATGTATGCCTTTCTACGTTTATGGTTACAACATAGGTTCGCGTCCTTTCGTTGACGTTTGCGTTTTCATTGTGAATGACCTTAGCTCTTTCTCATGCATATAGAATTTTTAAATGAGTGAAACACCAGATAACGATTCATAAATCCGGGGTATTAGAACGAAAACCTATCTAAATCATAACAAAAAATACGTGGAACACAGTTTTTACTTTGAAGTTGTAATAACGCAGATACTCTATGTAACATAAGAAGGCCAACTTTGTGCCCACCAATAATTCTTAAATGGACCTGATGAGGTAGCACAACCTTGCAGGAGTTTTATGTAATTTATTCCTCCATCACATTAAATATAAATTTGTCTTTATGTGCAGATACTGCTTTAATTGCTGTGTTAAAATATTACAAAAAACCTTTGACTTTCACATGATGAGCGCAAAAGAGTATTAAGTCTTTGGTGAAGAAGAATAACCTAATAAATATTGATTGATCTAACAGAAGCTTGAACCTCCCAAGTTAAATATGTACATTAAAACTATAGTTCTCTCGTACCCTCATTGTACGTTAAAGGTGAGAAACACTTAGAGAACTTCCATAAATTATCTCGATTTACATGAAGGTGATACAGGACTAAAGTTTATAAGAAGAGTTTTCACAAGAGTAAAGAAAGCCATGTGAAAGCAGCAAGGAGTGAGTGAACTTCTGGCTGTCTGACGGAGCATGATGAGGCAGTAAATCCTTTAAAAACTGTATAATTTATACCTCTAAGTACTAAGCAAAACAAAGAACAATCGTATCCGCCATAAAAGTAGGAGGTGTGACTTTCGTTTCTTTAACTCTAATTATTCAGGTACTGCAGATGTTTTTATAAAGAAGTAGTATCAAAACCCGGATTAACTTTCATAGTCTTTCAATAGTTACGCTTTTGGTTGCTAAAGCTAGTTAAAAACCCCTGTTTTTTGAACATTTTGAACAAAGTTTCCGTAGCTTTATTTGTGTACGCAAAATTAAGTACACCGTCTTATCTTCTAGTTTAATTTCTTTAGGTTATAACCATTTCAATCACATAGCAGGCATTTTACCTTTATGTTGTAATAAAATTGACTGACATTTAAACAGGGAAACAAGCTGTGCCCGCCCGCCTCGGTAGCGTCTATGGTAGCGTGTCTGCCTAACGTTCATTAGGTCCCGAGTTCGAATCTCGGTCAGGGTGAGTTACCTGCATAAGGTTTTTCTGGGGTTTTCCTTATCCTTCAAGACGAATGTCGGGTAACTCTAAGGTCCAAGGACCCTGGTCTCATTTGAGCATTTCACCCAATTCATTCACCGTCCGATATGACTTAAAGATGAGTTTTCTCGGCCGGTATGGACAATGTGGTGTACGTGGACCAAAATGTTTCAGTTACTACAATTAGGTGGGAAATTGGGCAAATATACAGGCCTAACATACCTCCAACATTGTGTAGACAGGTTATTTAGGTAAATGACTTCAGTAAGGGAAGATATAAGCAAAAAATGAAGAATATTTGGAAAGGCGATGGTGCAGCGAAAGCATCTAACACAACTGTAACTATTAATATCAAATGTTAAATATAAAAATCGTTTTATTTTTAAAGAAAAAAAGCTTACATTAGAAAGTTAGAGAGAACGTAAGATCCATTAAGAATGAAAGGACCTGGTATTCATAGAAATGATGATGATGATGATGATGATGTGTAGTGTTTAACGCCCGCTTTTACTACATACGGCACCGCAGGTGATGACACTGATGATACATGAGATGAAGATGGAGCACCGGTGGAATGAGATGGCGGGGGAAACCGGAGATCCCGGAGAAAACCCGCCCCAGCGCCGTGTTGTCCACCACAAATCTCACTTTGCGGTCGCCTGGGATTGAACCCGGGCCGCCTTGGTGAGAGCCAAGCTGTCTAACCACTGAGCCACGGCGCGGCCACATTCATAGAAATGTCATACATATTGTACAACGGCATGGATATACATTATTCCATATTGAATCGTCACTTAGAGAAATGTGAAAGGCAGTTATTTTGTCTTTAACCACATGGCAACCACCTAATACTTTAAGTCCCAAAACAACACACATAATTTAAAATGGGTATAATATTTCTACTAAAAATGACTAAGAATTAATGCGCCATTATTTTTAGGAATGCCGATGATAAGAATTATTAAATAAGAAGAAGAATACTATTTACTCTTGATCAAGCGACTTCCTTCAATATGAATATTTGACCAAAATTCCATGTTTCGAGAATTACGGAGTACTTTTATAAGTAAATAAATGCGTAGGGAATTCCAAATATAGGTCGTTGTTCTCTGAAGCCCCAAATACATAAAATTGTTCGCTACATTGAGCCACAAGAAATGGAAATCGCCAATATTACCTCCGAGGCATGCTTAAAAAGAGACGTTAATTTTAAAGCAAGGAATCTGATGTGCTGCGTTCATATGGCTATATCTATGCACCCTTATTTCTTGCTAACTGGGGTGCTTTATTTACATATCTTGTAGTAGTTGCCATAAGAAGAGTGGAAGCTAAAGATACAGTAAAATCTTGAAAAAGGGGTTTGTTGTATGTTGCGTATGAATGGAATACCTGCCATTTGAAAGCCACGCCAAACAAATAATGGCTTCGTGGGCTTTTGCCGTTTTGCTCTTCTTTTCGTTTGAAGATGTAGACGTATCTGTATCCAGCTTTGCATTTTGTATTACCACAGAGAAATGAAAGTAGTTCATCCTCTTTCTTTAAGATATAGGTGTACGCTTCCGGTTAGATTCAAACGGAATCAAACCCATAGCCGAGACTCTTGGTGTTTTACCAATGTTTCGCTGCGAACGTAGTTAAACGAACAGTATTTTTTGTATTTTCATTTATTTCTCATCTTTCTTCCACATAAAATGTCATTGATACATTGACATTTGTAACATTTCTTTCACAAAATAGCAAAATGACTTATTCATATCCAACATACCCTTCCTATCTGCTTGCCCCAAGTCTCGGTCTCAATACACAACCCCTGGTTTTCCAGGTATTGATGACCCTCCTCTCTCTTGTATCCCTCGTGCTAGTTTTCCAGCCCTTAATTGTTATTTATTTTGCATCAATCTTAACCATTTCTCCCTAACTTTCCCCAGATATTCACCCATATTTCTTACATTCTTTTCTCCATTCACCAATAACCTTTTCTTTATTATTAATACCGCCCACCCATCCCTAAAACTGTCCCACTTTTGTTTCCAAATTTGTTCTCTCCATATCTTTGTTTGTGTGCAATAAAGTATACTATGCCAAACTGTATCCTCTTCTCCACACATTGGGCATTTCCCTGTATCCTTTTCATGTCTAATACCTTTCAAACTTCTAACTCCTGTCCTTGCCCAGGCTAATCCTTCTCGCCCTAACTTATTACACACATCTATGTACTTCTCCCTCCCTCCCTCCCTCCCTCCCTCACACTCTCTTCATTTCCCTTTATGTCCTCAATGATCTTCTCTCCCTTACACTGGTAAATATAACTTGGCTACCTAAATCTTCCAGCCTTTATTCTACCTGTTTCCAAAAGGCCCTATAGTAATACTCTTCGTTTCTCCAAATATGTCCCATACCTATCTGTTCCATCAGTTAAACCAACAGTAATAATCAAGCCTGAGGTGGGACTCGATCACCACTCTTATATGCCAAAGAGCGCTGATGTAACCATGTCCAGGTGACTCGAAAACTTAAGTCTCATCAAGGGAAGTTTAGACAACATGTACTCGTTCGGACTATCCTCGCTTGTCGCCAACTGAATCTCATTATGCTGCCAAGCTGGATTCTCTCTCTCTCTCTCTCTCTCTCTCTCTCTCTCTCTCTCTCTCTCTCTCTCTCTCTCTCTCTCTCTCTCTCTCTCTCTCTCTCTCTCTCTCTCTCACTCCTTCCCTTCCTTTTTTAATTTACCTCCTCCAACGTTAAGTCATATCGGAGGATGAATGGAATGGGTGAAATGATACTAAAATGAGTTCACGGTCCATAGAGCTTTACAGTTAGCCGACAGTTTTCTTTCAGGATAAGGAAAAACCCCGTAAAAACCTTATCCAGGTAACTCACCCTGATCGAGATATTAACTTGGGACCTCTAGAACGTGAGCCAGACACGCTACCATCTACGCTACCGAGACGGGCTGGATTTTCTTAATGAAAGCGACACGCACCGTCACCGCAAAAAGACCGTCAGCATTCGTAAAGCCGGAGTTCTAAGTGTGGGCTGGCTACCGGTCCACCCTGGTTGACGGACTGTCTGCAGTTGAGTACGTGCTCAAGGATGAGTCTAGTTGAGGAAAATCTTTGTTTCCCTTTCGACACTGCTGCCTATAGAGCCACACAGCTCACACCTACACAACACCAAACAACACAGCCGGCTTCACCAACCATGGCCCGCCATCACAGAACATAACCGCCGTCCAGCCACAACAAAGATACACTTCCAGCACCAACTATGATATTGGTGCTGACCACCAGTACTGCATAACCTCCAAATAGAAACTGAGGAAAACACTGCATCTCTCAAAGACATCAAGACAACAATAAACAAACTCAAAGGTTGCATCACAACGTTGAAAGAAGCCATGAGTTCCAATCTCAATGGCATCCCTTATTACGTATAGTCGAAATAACGACAGAAATCCACCAACAGGAGTATCAAGCTACGAGTCTATTTTAAAAAAGAATTGTAGAAGCATTAACAGCTTCAGATTCTGCAAAGTGCACAAATGAAGTGACATAATTTTAGAAGAGTACATTATAATACTATTCCCGAGATTCAGTAGCTTGAAAGAATTGCTAACCTTTCCCAAAACATGCTGTCACTGGTAAAACGTGACGGCAGATTGTAAGTCCATATCAGGATTCGGCAGTGACATCCAGTGACATCTGCCTGGCCCCAACCCATTTCTTCAGACTTCAGTGCAAACGTTCTCTATGTAAGCGGAGTGGAACTAAGTGCCCAGAATCATTCGAGTTTGCTTCGGCAGTACCGGGCCGCATGTATTCACAACAAAGGGAGCCACCACAGCACAATCTTCTTACCCTTTTTATGTACTTTTTTCATTCCTGACGCTCACATTAGCTATCCATCAAATGCTTATTGCTGTTAAAAAAATAAAATAAAGGAAAAACATGCAGTTAAAGTGAAGCAAGAAGAAAAAAAGGTTGAAGAAATGTGATGAATTAACACCAAGAAAAAGGAGTATGTTGCAATTGTAAAGGGATCGTAACACTTAATAATTGGGAAAGAACTGTTAGGTCATGAATTATTAGTGTACTCTCCGGGACTAAGGTCCCAGTTCGTAACAATGGACCGCACCATGGCCGAGCAGTTAGACCGCTTGATTCTTACCAAGTGGCCCAGGGTAAATCCCAGGCCACCGCATGTGAGATTCGTGGTGGACAGCACTGCGCTGGGGTGGATTTTCTGCCATCATTCAATCAATTGTTCATTATCATCTTTCTTTACGTCCATTCACTCTCATTCCGTTCAGCTATTACTCTCACTCTCATTCCAGGCATCGGGCTGATCACTCACCATGAATATCTTGATCCAGAGTTTCTGTTCCTCAACCCGGCGCCTAAAGGCATAAAGGGTAGAAGATCAATAATCCCTAACATCACTACAGTGGTATAAATAGGGAAGTTAAAGATAATGGGACTTCGTGGGTTCGTATAATTAAAAAGTCCAATTAGCCGAAATTCTAAATGTTCTTTATTTGCGTAGAAACACACTGCGTAGCAGCAGAATTACATCACATATCATAATGTACAGCACCAAGGTCGATGACAATAACAAACAGCTTACTCAATTTCCATTGTTTACAACACTCTTGTTACATGTCTTTACAACTGTTTACTACTCACGACTGACTCTTGGCGAGTCGTCGCTCTCTTAAATACCTCATTGATAAATTCGAGCGACTTATGGAGCAAATAAGAAAAACAACTATTCTCTGTCAATCGAGATATCACTAGAACCTTCCTTACGTTAAACCCTAATGGGGCCGGCAAGTCTGTTATCTCAAGCGCTATGTTTATCTGCTTATGCAAGCACTGTCCACCTGTTATCTTTATCTGCAGTCTCTTTGTGTAGTCAAGCCGCACTTATCCCTCGGCACCAACATTTCTGTGCTTTTCGCCGCGACAATAACTATTAGTGCTTCAACATGTCGATTATCGTACTTCATGGTGACAGATAACCCCAAACATTCTGGCAATATATATATATATATATATATATATATATATATATATATATATATATATATATATATATATATATATATATATAAATTCTTATTCCAGTTTAAACTTTCAGTGAAATTCATTATTTAAAGAACGGATTGGACTAAATAAATCGTAGTTCCCTGGCTCCTACGCCCGGTCCACTAAATTATAGAATTTCCAACTTCGACAAGGATTGTACTTGATATTGTCAAATGTGATGAGCTCTGACTAGCTACCGGTTGACCATTGAGGATGACAAGCGCAGTCCTTAGTGAAACGTCGAACATTTTCAAACGCATTGGAACACGGTCTACAGTCCATTGAAGTACATTTAATCTGCAAGACGCCGGCCTTGTATGCCTCGGCTTGTATCCATTGAAACAAGTTTAGAATACTTATCCCCTAAACTAAAGTAGGACAAAAAATCTTAAAGCATATGGTTCTATTTAATTCGGTGTGATGGTGATTTCTAGCCCGCCTCGGTAGCGTGGTGGTAGCATGTCTGCCTCACGTTCTAGAGGTCCCGAGTTCGAATCTCGGTCTGGATGAGTTACCTGGATAAGGCTTTTTCCGGGGCTTTCCCTTATCCTGAAAGACTAATGTCAGGTAACTGTAAGCTCTATGGACCCCGGGCTCATTTGAGCATCATTTCACTCATTCCATTCAGCGTCCGATATGACTTAACGTTGGAGGACGTAAATTACAAAAAAGTGATTTCTTACATATTTCCAGAACAAAGAAATAATAAATATTAAAACTGGTCGACGGCAAGACACGCCCAACCTCCACGTTCCCATACATTTATATAATTTTTTTAAGCACTTTACTTAAAATTAAAGATACCAAAGAAGTAGGATGTTGTTCTAACCGAGCTAACACATCACACAAATAGTTCGGTAGCAACGGTCTCAATTGCCTGGGACATATGAGCATCGCCATTGTGCTGGAATTTTGTTCGCAAGGTTCCTTACACGTCAGTAAATATATTTACATGGGTCTGTCACCTTTAAGCATAACTAAAAACCATTGGTGTCGGCCGGGGTTGAACTCTTAACCCTCGTGTCAGTAGGGAAGAATTTAATAAAGTGAGACAAACACGCCACTAACATGATAAATGCAATGTTTGTGTGAAGAAACATTGTACAATACTAATTCTTGTAAGTATAAAATCTTTTATTTTCAACTATGAAATACTCGTACTTCCATCGCTTCATCCATTCGCCCCTTCCACCGTGTCTTTCTATCTTTATTTCGCTTCTTTGTCTTGTATAATCACAAAATTTGAATGTCAAATTAAATTTGTTCCACACCTGTCTACGGCCACACTATGGCTGAGTGGTTAGATCACTTGGCTCTCCGCCAAGGCGGCCCAAATTCGATCCCAGGCGACCGCAAATTGAGATTTGTGGTGGACAGTATCGCGCTGGGTTGGGTTTTCTCCGGTTCCTCCGGTTTCCCCCGGCAGCGTTCCACCGATAGCTGTATCATCTTTCCTATCACCTCATCTCTCTTATACTTTCACTTCCGACGTTGCACTTATCACTCATCCCTGAATCTCTGCGATCAGGAAACCTCTGATCCTCAGCCCGTTACCTACGGAACTCGAGATTGCGCGGTTCAGAAAGCCCAATGTTCTTCTTCAGGAAATTCATTCTTTCCTGTCCACCGTTATGATTAGAACAAGGTACGAAGAGAATACCAATATTTTTGTGAGGTGAGAGGGTACTAAGGGTGGTGGGTCTAAGGATAGGTGACAGCATAGGGTAGGTTACCTAATGACTTCATATTTGAATACGCAGATGACTGTTAAACCGGCTCCCTCCCCCTAAAGGCTTATATATTCTTTGTCTGAGGATCGCGAACGCGGAGAAGTTTTTCGATTTGGAGGATGAGCATTTACAGAAAGCATTGCACTGTCATGTACGCCAAATCTCCCGTCGTTGCTTGTAAGTCTGAAATAGTCAACCATGACAAAAAGTAAAATGGTGCGAGAAGTGAGGTGAAACTATGTGACAGAATATTGTCAAGGCAACAGGCCTAAGTGTTTAGGCACAAATAAGAAAACAGTCGGCGGATAAAGTTTCATGGTAATAATGAGCCTTGCTAAGCAGTTAATGATAGCGCGGCTATTAAAACAAGCGCTGGCCAGCAAACATAACTGAGGTAAACGACTTGCCGGCATAGATTAAGTTATGCTTCTGGAATGTGATACATTATTGGGTTCCTTATTATTCCGGAAATTTCTGGACTGATAGAGATTGTTCGGGTTCTGGTTCATTTTAAAACAATCTATAATTAGCAATTAGGTATTTAAGGACGTGATGGCTCGCAAAGTGAGTAGTGGTAAACAGAGTGAGTAAGCAAAGAGAACAGCTGAGAGTGTTGTTCTTGTAAAGTTAGTTGTGTAACACGAGTGTTGTTGTAAAGAGAGCTGAACTGGACGCTGTTATCATCGACCTTGGAAGATTGTGTTATGCGACGTAATGTTCTTACGTGAGAATTGAACACTGTATCTCTACGTAAATAAAGAACATTTAGAATTTCGGCAGATTGGACTTTTAATTCTACGAACCCACAAAGTCACAATATTTAGGGCATCTCACTCTCCGTCCCTGCATTCACTATCGGCCCATAGAAATACAGAAACATATGGTTCAGGAAGCTCGGCCAGGGAATCTTACCAATGATTTCTTGAGTGCGGCCGCAGGCAGTACCGCGTAAGCTATTCCGAATGGTGTGTTCCAAGATTTGCAGTATAGTGTATTACGGAATTGAATTGCATACAACCACAACGTTATGTAAAATGTGTATGGAAGAAACGCACCTTCATAAACGGTGTAGAAATACAATCGAAAGAAGCAAACCAAAATGTTAAATTAGTGAAATTTACAAAGTGGGAGAACGTAGTTATAATTGTAATGACAACTCTGAAAATATAATTATGTATATGTACAGAGAAACTGCTGAATAAGCTTATTCGTTTGTCATTAGTAATCACAAATTATGGATACCGAATACGTATAAAAATAAAAGATCAGTAAGGTTTAATTATATTTTATGTATATGTAGTATATATATTACCATTTTTTCTCATGAAATACATTGAGCAGTAATCCATACTGTGCATCATATGTTTCTCATTTCTTTGAATTTTAAATAGTTTGCACTAAGTTGAAGTAAAAATGCAAAAGAGGAATGAGGGGATTTCTTTCTGTATATTAAGACAGTGCGGCGAGTTCAGCGACAATTTTTGTTAAGATCCACAGGAGCCATTGGAACAACAGCAACAATGGCTGTTTTAGTAATATTAGGAATTTGGCCTATAGATTTAATAATCAGAAGAAAAGCAGCCGTGTATTGGTTTAAGAAATATAGATACGATAAGATAAAGGAGGAGATTGGAAAAAGATGTGCAAACAAACAGGAGATTTATGTGAAACTTCTGGAAGACTGGCAGGATGAATGGAATTATATTGAAATAGGAAGACGAGTACACAATTTTTACTGAACATACGTCAACGTCTTAGAATGAAACATCTATAGCCAAAACATTGGTTAACACATTTCTTATCAGGACATGAAACTTCTGGTACGTATTTTATGAAAATATGGAGGAAGGAAACGGATAACTGTGGTTCACTTTCTTCTCGGGAAGCCAGAAAAGATGATTAGATATCAACGTTTCGGGAGTGTACATCTTTTTTTTTAATTAGAGGCGGCCCCACACCCGCCGCCCCCAGTGACGATTGTCCGCCTTGAGGAGGCTACATCGTCTCCCCATGCACATGCAGTTAGTAATCTAACATGCAGCTACGGAGAGGTGCGTGGTTAATATTAATTGTGTAATTGCATAGTAGAAGAGTAACGAGTTAGTCGGGTTCCGCGATCGCACCCCGGTTAGTATAGGTTAATTCTACTCTTGCTAGCTCACATGCTTGCTAGCGGGTCAGGAATGTTAACCGGCGTCAGCCATGGCAAGCCCGGACTGGCGCCCGGTGGTTAGTACGTGCGAGTAGCTAAGTTAGGTTAGTGGTGAACAGTTGGAAACAAGCTACGGCTTGACTACAAAATGAAGTAAGTGTTAGTTAATCATGCATTAAAAGAAGTAAGTGGTGTGGCGGGACTTTACCGGAAGTAGGTGTAGTTGTTTTGTCCTTTCTCGCTTAGTCTTTGATGTGGAGTGGAGGGTTTCTCATCTTATTTACATACGGCATCTGTGTGGTTGGGTGGAACCTGAAACTCTAGACAAGCATTTGAGGATAATGCAGTGGTTATTGTACTAGTTGTTGGAGGTATTGGAGAACCTCGTCTGCGGAAGTCTCGTTAGTAATATCTCGGTCAAATAGGGAGAGAGGGCGTTTGTGTGTATTGGTTGAGGTATCATAGGAACCGATGGATCTAATCAGTGGATTTCTGTTTTTGGTGCAGTTTGTATATAGTCCATGTGCAAGTTTCTTGATGAACTGTTCTATTGTATGCATTCGGAGTTCACGGTATAGGAGTTTCGCTGGTGCTACGGGCGGTACTTTGGCTACGATACGGAGTATTTTATTTTGTAGTGTTTGTAACTTATTTATGTGGGTTTTTGCTGCATACCCCCAAACAGGGGTAGCGTAAGTGGAAATGGGGCGAAGCAGCGTCTTATACAGTGTGAGTCCAGTATGCAGCTGTAATTCATTTCTGTAGTTGATGAGCAATTGCGCCTTGGTTTTGGCACGTATCTTTAGCAAGTGTTGGTTCCAGGTCAGACCCTGGTCCATAACTACGGCCAGGTAAGTTGCTCTGTCTGACCAGGGTATTGGTTGGCCGAATAGTTGGAGTGGTGGTAAGTGGCGTGCACGTTGCCTGTGTTTCACCCTCTTGGTGAAAAACACGACCTGGGATTTAGTAGGGTTTACCTTAATGCGCCATTTGGTCAGCCAGTTGATATGGTCATTAAGTGCATTTTGAAGACGCGTGGAGATGAATTTCGTGTCTCCTGATTGCGCCATCAAAGCAGTGTCGTCTGCATAAAGTGAGAGGGTGGTAATGTTGGTCTTTGGGATGTCGTTCATGTATGTTGTGAAAAGTACTGGGCCAAGGACACTCCCTTGGGGGATCCCGGCCAGAATGGGACGGACGGTGGAGGAGGAGGAATTAACAGATGATGTAAATTTGCCATCATCAGGATATTTATAAAATGGTATAACCACAAATGAAATACGGATATAACACAATAAAATTATACATCAGATGGCTCATGTATAGCTCCAACGTCATCTTCTGCCGCATTTTATCCTTCCTTACAAAACACTCCACTACCAATAGAGGGCCTAGCCCTGATCGGGCTTGAGATCGAATATCTGACATTCAGTTCTTCAAAGTCCAGTCGTGTGTGTGTGTGTGTGTGTGTGTGTGTGTGTGTGTGTGTGTGTGTGTGTGTGGATATAACACAACTATAAACAAAGACAAAACACTATTAAAATTCGCATTACTGAACCAAAGACTGTTTTCAGTAAATTAAATGCTAGGTCAGGAGATGGCGGAGTATAGAAAATTGTGTCAAAGAAACGTAACTAATTAACTTGATTATCAAGCTGTATTGATCTTTGCTTCTTAATTCCATGGACTTCCATTTTTAAGACCGGTTTCCAAGAGGAGCTGAACTGAAATCTAGCTTCACGGTTAAGTATTATCCTTTCATGGGAAATCGCCAAAGCCTCCTTAATCCTCCGCTCCCAGGAACTGTTGCATTTTGCCAAGATGGCCGTCTCCCGAAAATTGGCCCTATGGTCGTTATCAAAACAATGCTCTGCCAGCCCAGACTTCTCAGGTTGCATTAAAGGAATGCTCCGTTCATGTTCGATTATTCTAGTAGCGATGGTCCTTCCGGTTTTTCCTATATATGGTGTCCCAGATTCACAGGGAATGCGGTACACTCCCGGAACTTGGAAGTCCAGTTTGTCTTTCACTGGTATCAGCAGATGTTTAATCTTCGGTGGTGGCTTGTGTATGGTCCTGATGTTGCATTTGGCAAGAATTCTCCTGATTCTGCCAGATAGATTGCCGGTAAACGGGATGCAGGCTGTAGCGGTAGGCTTATATGACGCTTGCTCTATTACAGGTTTCCCTTTCCTAGCTTTGGTGAACGAGGCTTCAACGTCATATTCGAAGTATCCGTTTTGACGGAAAGTGAGTCTCAGGTGCTGTAATTCTTGTTTTAACTGGCTGGGATCAGAGATAGACAGAGCTCTGTGGCCCAGTGTATTGAGAACTCCCAGTCGTTGAGATTTATGATGGAAACTATGAGTGTTCAGATAGAGATCGGTGTGTGTAGGCTTGCGATATACAGCATGCCGCAGTGTACACTTGCTGCTGTTTGAAACAAGAATGTCCAGGATTGGATGAGTTCCATTCTTCTCCACTTCTATCGTAAACTGTATTTGAGGTCGAAGGCTATTGAGATGCACAAGAAACCTAGGCAAAGTGTCTGATCCATGCGGCCAAATTACAAGTGTCGTCCACGTATCTATAGAAATGAGATTGTTTAGATGGAGCTGTGGCAAGTATTTCATGTTCTAGGTGTTCCACATAGAAATTAGCTAAAGCTGTTAACAAAGGGGAGCCCATTGCTACTCCGTCTACTTGTTCAAAGAAAGTAACACCAAACAAGAAGAAAGTGGACGTCAGGGTATGTCGGAAGAGCTCTATGATATCAGCCGGAAAATGCTCCTTCAGAAGTTGGATGGATTCTTGAAGGGGTACTCTTGTAAATAGCGAATCCACGTCGAAGCTGACAAGAAGATCGGAAGGGTCAATAATAATGTCCCTAAGTGTATGTAAAAACTGTGTGGAATTACTCACATGATGTGGGCAATCCCCTACCAGAGGTTGTAGTAGATCACACAGGTGACGTGCCAGCTGATATGTAGGGCTGCTCCTGGCGTCCACAATGGGGCGTAAAGGACTAACTATAAGTTAAGTGGTTACGTTTCTTTCACACAATTTTCTATACTCACGCCATCTCCTGACCTGGAGTTTAATTTACTGAAAACAGTCTTTTGTTCAGTAATGCGAATTTTGACAGTGTTTTGTCTTTGTTTATAGTATGTGTTATATCCAGTGTTTCATCTGTGGCTATAATATTTTATAAATATCCTGATGATGGGAGCGATGCACGCTCCCAAATCGTTGATATCTAATCATCTTATCACCTGGCTGACTCCCCGAGAAGAAAGTAAGAGTTTTCGTCGCCGGGAAAGCTTCAGGTATTATTTGGATAATTGCGGTATTTGTGAACTTCAGGATACTCCGGAGCATGTACTGTTTGAATAAAAAAAAGCATGAAGATCAACTTAGTGAACTAAGACAACTTTTAGAAGGCCAACTATTAGATGATATACCTAAAAAGAAAGAAGATTGTGAAATCTTAGAGGAACTTGCAGGCAAGGTATCAAGACTAGGGCTGGAGAAATACCTAGAATAAATGCAAAGAAGTCAACATATATTATTAATAGGACAAGCAGATCACCAAGCACTGAGGATGTCAGAATAATTGAGGCAAAATATTAATCCAATGGACTAGTGGAGGAGTAGTCGGTTCTACCCAACCCACTTCAGAACCCGAAGCAGCCCGTGATGATCAACCGATGATGACAACTTTGGATACCGAGGACAACATACATTATAATTGGGATAAGTGTATCATCAATTTAGGATGTAAGAATGATTGAGGCGGAATAGTAACTGAATAGACTAGTGGAAGAGCAGTCGTTTCTACACTCAGATGACAAACTATTTCAGGAACAGGAGGAGCCCGTGATGATCAACCTATGATCACAACTTTGGTCACCCATGGAAGGATAGAGGCTGGCAGATGTAGAATAGAACAACTCGTGATCAACAGGAAGAAGTACGATAAACCCAATTTAGGTTAGGTCAGCAATCTTATGAAAGAACGAAAATAATTTTTTTTAAAGGCAGATGCTTGTAATTTGTTTAAAATTTTTAGTTGTATAATTTGTATGAGATTGAGTAGGTTAGATTTCTATTGTAAGGTGCTGGAAGTCAGCAGCATTATGTTTATTAGTTATTTAGTTTAATTATACATAAAATGTATCTGCAAAACTCTGTTTTGTTAGAGCATAAAGGAATAAAGTTAAAAGGAATAAAATCAGTAAATACCGTGCTTTGCTATGGCTTCTAGAAGCCAAAGATTTGGTAATGCAGATTTTTTTTTCTCTCTCTCTCTAAGTAGAGAATCAAATGATCCGCTTAAGAACTATCAAGTGACTTTATAGTTACTCTTCTCACTGTGGCTGTTTACACGTAAAATATATGTAAAATATAAATTAATATAAATAAATGAAATATATATAAAATATAAATAAAATAGTTAAAATATAATTGAATATAAATAAAATATAAATAAATTCTAGCAATTGACGTAGAAAAAATTTCTGTATCATGAACGTTCTCCATTTTAGGCAGTCCAAATTATTACTCCTTTGCGCTAAAGTTCCTACAAATTTTAACAGTTTAAACTGTAAAAGGACAGCTTTCGTCTTCTGTGTTAAGCGGCGTAATATTTTTAACCAGCTTTCACCCCGTTCTTCTTATTTATGTGCAGAATACTTTGGATTCGAGTAAGTATCCTTTCGTTAATGTTGAAATTCCTGTAATAAACTTTATTACGCACATATTTCCTTCCTTCAACTCTGTAATTGTCGTTTCTGGGGCGGATATGAATCATTAGTATATCCATTGTTATTCCCACATTTGTTGCAATTCATTTGCTTTTTTAGACTTTACACATATAGACACAAACACATCTTAGTCAGTATGAGCGGTCGATAAAGTGCCCCAAAATATGAAGTGTGAAATTAATACATGGTATAGCCCCTTAAAGCTAAAGAAACTACTATGAATCAACGCAGAGGACAACAGTAAATAAGTAAGACGACGTAAAATTACGCTCATATTTTGTATACATTTAAATGGAGTGAATTTATGTATAGTTTAGTGGAATATATTCCCACAAACTTGATATTTATAAGCAATATGCTGCAGAGTATCAAATTAATTTTAGATCGGCACTAAATTCAGAACGGTCTATTAAAAGTTACAAACCTTAAAATGTCCATAAGACCACGTTTTTCATTTATGCTATTGAAAGAATGTGCTGCCAAATAACCCAAGTGAAATATAAAATGACAAAGCTTTTGAAACCCTCCACTACTAGTTACAGTTTCCTGGTGAACTATATCGATAGTCACTCTCGCACTCTAATAAAACAAGAAAGTTGCGGAAACAACAGAGGACCTGCAGACATCTAAAAGAAGGCAAAAACATCGCTCTCAAAGGAAAAAGCGCTTCAGATAACACGAACTCCACATGTTCAATATTCAAACAATATCTTTTATTTTCCGATAGGGAGCCGAGAATCAATGATTTCTATTTGTACGTGCAACATCTCCATGCAGCTTCAAGGGAACTCTGCTATCCTTATCTTTATGTAGAAGCAGAGCTGCTCAGGGGGCATACAGACCTCATTTCGTATTCAAACAAACGATAGGTATCTTAGTAATTTTAGAAGAATATCTACACTGCGTTGAATTTGACAGCTTGATTTAACTATATTTCCGATGTTACCTATTCTTTGCGTTAGGATGCACAAGAGTTCCTATAATTTCGTACTGTATTTTGTGGCTACACTTCGCTACTATACTCTGTTACGAAAGATAATACCCAGGTATAAACATTTTTAAATATCTAAGGAAGCACGGAATTGTGTAAGGAAACCGCTATAAGCAGGGATTTCTCTGAGCTCCCTTTCCCTCCAGTCTTATGACCACTTTGCTTTATCATTTTTTTTCTTTAATGAGGTCAGCTTTCCGCTTTACCCTACCTTCTTTATATCTCGCACAAAGAAGGTTGCATTTACACATTTAGTTAACCAATAAATATAGAGTTTTGTGTTCGAGTCCCAAATGCTACGATTATTAAGTACTCGGCAAATACTCAGAGTAGCCAAATTCTCTCACCGTTTTTCGCAAAAGTTGGGGCATAATTATTTATGAGGTAGGCGTTTGCAAACATCACTCAGACCGGTTTGTATTGTAGCTTTGTGGGTTCATAGAATTTGTCTAAATTCTAAATGTTCTTTATATACGCAGAAATACACTTATAGATTACAGGAGCATTACGTTACGTACACAATCAGTCTACCAAGTTCGATGACTAAGACAAACAGTGACAGCTGATTACGTTAGCTCTCGTTACAACACTTCACCTTACAGCTTTACTTCGCTCTGTGTTTACTAATCTTGGCGAGTCGCCGCTCCCTTAAATACCTCACTGGTAATTTCGAGAGATTCCTGGGCCAAACAGGAATCGAATGTTCTATCGCCTTCCAGAAGCGTAACCCTATCTGTGCTGGCAGGTCTTATCTCGCGCTATCTTTATTTGTTCCGGCTTACTCATTACCACCAGGCTCTTTGTGTACACAAGCCGCGCTATCGCGATCGGGTTCGCGACAGTACCTATATATACACGTCAATGATCCTAGCCGCTGTTGCTTTATGTTTTATTCAGAGATAATGATTTAAGTATAGTTAAGTGAAGGTAAATTGCTTAGAAGTTCCTTTGCCTAATACATGTAACATATTCAAGTAACGTAAACACTACGCACGGGGACTTCAACACCTCGTTCATGTGGCCTTTTGTATCTGTGCCACAGTAGGAAGCGCCTTGGGAGAAAGGAGTTACGGGAGAGACGACACGAGGACCCCTGATCCAAGAGCCACAAAAAGACAGAACACATGGCGGGGTCTCTTAAATTTCCAGATTGAAGCTCCTGAGTGACGCATCTTACCCTTAGGAGGCTGTGAAGCAGTAGACCGTAACGCCGCGGAAAGGACTTTGCAGAAAGCATCCTTTTTCTGTGCCTTATAGCTCCCGAGACACCCGTTGCCGCGGACAAACTCAGAAAGAAACAAGAGGGTGAAGCGAGGTAAACTGAGAAGTCAGTTGAAATAATGGTTTAAGAAATTCGGAGACTATCGAACCTTCCCAAGATTCACCTAATGGCCGAGGAAACCTTCGAATACACATTGACCAAGAACATCGGCCATAGAATTCAAGCCGAAAATATCACAGGTGCGCAGCATACACATTGCCACCTGAGCCATTCCGCTCGATTGTTTTCAAGTAATGGTTCATATAATTTAGTAATGCAATGTAATTTTAGTTTGTTACCAAAATCCGCTGAGCAAAAAGCGACTGGATAAGGGTCAAAGGATGATACGAAAAGTATGAAAAGCCTTACAATAATCGGTTAAGTCGTAGACGTCGATATTGGAGATCACTCCTGCTGAGGCGAAATGGTCAGTGAATAAGTGATACACGATATGGGGAACGGAGGCAGAAAGTTCCTTTTGTCCAGGTTGGAAATATGCAGGAAGTAAAGGTGAAGTTATATGGATTTATGAGAATGGCGAAGGTCGGTTCTCACTAACTCCATTTGAGGGTTTTGGCGAAATACGTTGAATATGTGTTAGAGAAAGACAGGAGGTGCAGTTGTACTCCTTGTAGTTAATGCAGCTTGGTACAGACTAGGAACAAGTAGTATAATGACGATTTGTAATGCATATGAGGAAGCGTAAAGGAAAGTGTAAAAAATATTTTGTATAACTATATTATTCAAAACTGGTACACGGAAGAATATCGCCCGCCTTGGTAGCGGGCGGTCACGTTCAAGAGTTCCCGAGTTTGAATCTCGGTTAGGGTAAGTTACCAGGATAAGGTCTTTCCCTGGGATTTCCCTTATCCCGAAAGACAAATGTCGGATAACTCTGAGCTTTATTGACCCTGTGTTCATTTGAGATTCATTTCACCCAGTCCATGCATAGTCCTATATGACGAGGACGTAAATTACAATGAATGAATGAATGAATAAACAAACAAATAAACATAAACGAATAAATATAAACGAATAAATATAAACTAATAAATATAAACGAATAAATATAAACAAATAAATAAATGACTAAATAAATAAAACGGAAGAATATCAGAGGATTTACCTTGACAAATCTACCTAGCTTCTTCAAAGTTCATGTTGACCGCACAAGAACGGTTTGTTTTTGCAAATGAGGATAACCACCGTAGTAACCGACAAATTATATTGCAGAAACTAGTGAACAACTTCCTGGTTGGCTAAAGGGACTAGTACCTTTTCAGCACAAGCTACAATATTTTTTTGTTCTTAGAGAAAGGTGATGTCGAAATTATTAGGCCACATCTGCTTTTGCTGTTAATGACGATAGCAAAGTGGAGCTCGAACATCGTGACTTTTGTAACCGTATACGTATGTATATATTCTGCCAGCTCGCACTATTTTAAAGTAATCCAACAACAGATAGCAGTGCCAACTGTTTAAGTGCCAACTGCTTAAGACAAACAATCAGAAATACAGCGTGCTGAAAATATAAGTAATGTATACTTCGCAATTGCATGTTGGATTTTCAAAGGAATGATAAACACAACTAAGTCATATTGTCATTATTTGCTAAACTATAGAGGAACAAATCAGTCTAAGGTATTCTAAGGCCATGAAGCCGAGCGAAAATTCCAGGTGAGTCAGCTGCTCGTATTTGTTCTTAACTATGTGACCCGCAGTTTATAGTCTAATGTGAAAACATTGACCCTTTAGCAACAAAGCTGTCATTGCAGCTCTGCCCTTCTATTCGGTGGTATACGCACCCAGCATTAATACTGACAGCTCTTAATGAGGACCAGTAAGCTGCAAAAAGCTTCTTAAACGACGGATAAACGATGGTTCTCTTGCGAGCCAAATACACAAGAATTATAATTAGATAATTGGATATCTACAGGACATTTACCTACGGCGGACTCTATACAGGCGGTAAAGGTGGTGGAGGAGTTGGTGACGTCGATAGGCTATCTCATAACATGCGGTCCTTCAGTGGTGGCTCAGTGGTTAGACCGCTTGGCTCTCACCAAGGCGGCCCGGGTTCGATCCCAGGCGACCGCAAAGTGAGATTTGTGGTGGACAACACGGAGCTGGGCGGGTTTTCTCTGGGATCTCCGGTTTCCCCCGCCATCTCATTCCACCGGTGCTCCATGTTCATCTCATGTATCATCAGTGTCATCGCCTACGGTGCCGTATGTAGTAAGAGCGGGCGTTAAACACTATACATTACATTCGAGGTTAGTCTAAAATGACGTTTAGGTTACTGCAATACTATTACATCTATTCACTTACCTTGTGAGCATTTTGTAGCTTTTTTAGTGTTACTGATGTGCCTGTCTTCTGCATTGATATATAATGAATTGTTCCGCTTCTTCTTATAGTTTTATAACGAAATATTGCACAGTGCACGCACAATCTTATCTGTAATTATAAGAATGTCGTTTCCGATTCAACAGTAAACACCAATTTTCTGGTCATGCAATGGCATTTCTTGCACAATATCGGGGTTTTCTGTATTCCATTGTTAAGTGCTGTATAATGTTTCATGAATAAACATTCATATCTTCCGTACTTATAGTACTTTAAGGAAACAAACACTGATTTAAAGTCCATTTAAGACAGTATACCACTACGGTATCATTAAAGTAGAAGCTATTAACAAATCGTTGTATTATCGCTATTTTGTTTCACTGTAGCAAAGGCCATTCTTTGCGTCGAACGCACCTAACTTGTGAGACACTACGTACTGTGTGCATATGAATGATATAGGTAAGGGGGGGGCTAAATCACACCAACTTTCACCGAACGATTATAGACGTTAGTTTTAAACTTAACTAGTCCGAAAGCTGGTGTCGCAGCTTCGAAATTCTAGATATAATTTTACGCAGCATTAAATATTACATGATTTTGTGATTAGGCAGCGCAGGAAAAACTGGTGTGCAAACCTCACGCACCGGCCAAGGAAATTAAGACATTATTCCTTGCTCTTTATTAGTGACCCTATCCTACCTTTCAACTAATGGGCAAAGGGCAGTTACTTGTGAAAAATTTGACTAATAGCTCAGACAGTTGCAAGGTCGCTCTTCAGTGTAACACTATGTACACACTCCGTCCTAACAGGGACGATTTTGCGCGTACTTAGATAGGAACTACAAGCAATATGGCATGCTATACGAACGCCAAAATGATGGATGTAGTTTTGATTGATGGAAGAGCTGAAGGGAGTTCAACGAATGGACGATTAATTTATTTTCATTAAAATATGAATTGTAAAAATAGTTACATCAATGATAATATTTATTTGTTTAACTTCAGAGCATTTTTGTGATCTTAATTGCACAATACTTTCAACTACTTACTATAAATATAAACAGCTTCCTTTTCAGTTACAAATCTTCACGCCAAATAAAGTCCTCGTCTCAGTGTACAAGGCATTTAGTTTTGGTTAATATATATACAATTCTTTGATGTTGTTTTCTGTTCTGTTTATCATTTAATACTTCCATCCTCAACCTTACTAACATAAACTTCCCTCTAAAAAGTATAAGTGGCATACGTTCACCGGCTTATTGGTCATCTGGACTGCTATAACGGAATTTTGGAACACGTTTAACACTCATAAACAATAATTACGCAATAGCTTCTTTATTGCGGTTTCATAAGCCCAACAAATTCTTAAAAGTATCAAGAAAGCTACAGCGGAGTATACCGGTATGTTTACAAACAGTTACTGCACGCGGCACGGCGTGTGACCTACACCTCCGAATTATGACAGCGTGAAGCAGGTGTCATTGTCCCTGTCACTGCCTAATCCACACCATCTGGAGCATTTTTATGCGACTGTATTGGCGGTAAAACTATCTATATGAGTAGGACTGAACAACTATTTTTATATGTTCTTTCGGTGTCATGCTAAAACTCCCTGTACATATGCACTCTAAGCTGTATATAATATGCTTTGTATATTTTGTCAAATTGTTAAATCGGTTATAAATATTCATTAAACATTTTAAATAAAGTTGCTTGTAATTGGTGTTATTTAGGAAACTGTTGCCAAAATCGCACTTATAGTTGCCAACATTGCACCTCGATAATTAGCACTGAATTCAATTGACTTAACATTTAATTCAGCACAGTACACAAAAAACAAGTAAACAGTCAAATAATAAAACAGTCGCTTAAGTCAACATTTCAAATATCACAACTGGCAAGTGTCACAAAAGAAACAACGTCATCTTTGTAGTTGCCTGAACATTCTTCATGCACCCACTTTTACGTGTTTCACACTGAACCTTATTTTTCATCGTATCCTTCTCACTAATGAAGCAAAACCACGATTCTTCATTACTGGTTGATGCTACCCTCTTTTGACAAACTTTCCTTCTTGGGCGTTCTTCTGGATTTCCACTTGTTCCTGCGTCAGGATTTTCGAAGCTGTTGGCGAGTTTTCTTTCAAATTTCTCAAGCTTTCTATTTACAACCTCTTTTCTACCCTTCTAGTAGTAGTGTATAGAGCGTTGCTTTTAACACCTCTGCTTTTTGTGCACCCTTTGACAAACGCTTCCCTTGCTCGCTGGTGATCTGTGGCAAGAGGACTAACCTGTTTTACTGATATCTTAAAACACTTGGAATTGCTGTTACGTTCCAGGTCTACTTTTTGTAGTTCTTGATAGTGGCCCATAGTTGATGCCGGATCCATGACGGTGGTAGCTTGTTCTAGCAACTTATGTGATGTTCCTTCCATTCAGCTGGAAGGTGGTGCTAGATCAAGTGCAACAAAGTATGTCTTGGAATAAATTTCTATCAAGAGACCAAATTCCAGTGGTTTGGAACACAGATATGACGTTAGATATGCACGCTGCTTTTTTATATTTATTTTCTTTCCCTTTTCAACCTTTATTTTGTTGTTTCCGTTTATTTCACTGCCTGTTTTCTATAGTTTCACACATATACACTATACATATAAACACCCATGCCCAAGGCGGGACTCGCTTTGGCATAGACTTCAGCAAAAATACCTGCCACACTGAACTGCTTGACCCTCCCCTCTTTCCGCGCATGTTTCTTTACAGCTTCATCATAATACAGATGCAGAGGTTTCAAGAAAGATACATCAAGAGGCTGCAAGCGAAGAGTAGTGTGCGCTGGTAGCTGCAGAAGAATGACGTCATTCTCTTTAGCCAGTTTGATGGTCTCTAGGTTTTTTTAATATTTAGAATGACCATCGAGCGCAAGCAAGACTTTATCTTCAATAGAAAGTAGTATAGGACTCAATCTTATTAATTCGCTATTTGTGCATATTTCCGTTTTCGCCTTGGCATTCTATGTCCTTGTGATAGCAGCTATATTGTACAATTCCAAGACATTTGTTCAGAGTATTATTTAGCTCCTGAGATCGCAGCAATGAAGGGTCTCGCTCCTTGCGACCATTCATGCAGTTGAAGATAAATCTGAGAAAATAACTGACTGTTCTGAGTAGCGTGATTAGTGAGGAAAAAATATTCTGAAATGAATCGTCACGTTTGGTAACATTTAAGTAATGTTGATACACTTTTTTCTGGAATGCTAGTAGATTTGTTAGTATTCATTTCAATGGGCCAATATGAAGGTTCCAGTTGCAGCCAATCAGGCCCATGCCACCAGAGCTTGGAATCCCAGATTAGTGCTGGTTGCATACCTCGAGACACAAGGTCCGCAGGATTATCGTGTGAACGCACGTGTCGCCAATGAGCTGTTGGAACTATTTCCTGTATTTCTGAGACTCGATTTACCACAAATGTGTTCCACTTTGTAGGGCATGCCTTAAGCCATGCCAGAACAATCTCTGTATCGGCCCAGAGTAGTGTTCTGGTGACACTTAAATGTACAATACTAAGTGTTTTTATTTTATTAGGCGTGCTAGTATCAGAGCACTGCACAGTTCAAGACGTGAAATAGTCACATGTTTCAGGGGTGCTAATCTTGACTTTGCACATAGTAGGCTCGTAAGTGCATTGCCTTTATGATCTGTAGACCGCACATAGCTGTAAGACCCATAAGAAGTTTCAGATGCATCGCAGAAGCCATGTATATCAACTGAAATAATGTTTCCCTCACCCAGGACATATCGTGGCACTCTAAATTTGTTTAGCAAAGGTATCTGCTTGCATAACTTCAACCATGTTGTGTGCAGACCTTCTGATAATTGATCGTCCCATCCGGTTCCTTCTTGCCACAAAGTCTGCATGAAGATCTTGAAAAGAACAACTACAGGAGTGATCAACCCAAGGAGATCAAATATGGATAATATCGTGGACAGTAATATTCGCTTAGTGTAGAGTCGGTTTTAATTTTCAGTATGAAGTAGGTCAAGACAATAGCTGATTTAAAATTCATCCGCAGAAGGATTCCTAGGTAGTCCTAAAGTATGGAAAATGTCAGATTCAATGTTTTTTAGAGGGTGGCTTATTTCTCTCAATCCTTCTGGAATTGATTCTAAAGGTGAGGAATCGTTCGTACGCCATTTTTGCAAATGGAAACCGCCCCATTGGAGAAGATTCTGTAGCTCTGTCCGTAGCTGTAGAGCTTCATCTAAGGTGTCCGCTCCTGATAGACAATCATCCACGTAAAAGTCATATTTGAGGACTTCAGCTGCTCTAGGGAAATTGGCTTGTTCTTCTTGTGCACGTTGATGAAGACATTTTGTTGCTAAATAATACGTTGTAGATGTTCCATAAGTGACAGTCGTAAGAGCGTAAGTCTTGATCTCATCATCTGGATTTCCTCTCTATAAGATGTATTGTAAGGGTTGGTGCTTTGGGTGTACCTTTATCTGACGGTACATCTTCTCGGTATCAGCGATAAAGGCTGCTCTGTGTGTTCGGAGTGGTATGATCAGTGAACAGAGACCTTCTTGTATTGTGGGTCCAATTATTAATTTATCATTCAGAGAGACGCCATTATCACTGTTAGCTGAGGCATCAAAAACCACCCTCAGTTTGGTGGTGCTGCTTGATTCTTTACGAACAGCATGATGAGGGATGTATTATTCTGTCCTTTAAAGTAAACATTCAGTTTTCATTTTCGTCATATGTCCAAGACACTGGTATTCCCTCATGAACTGAACTCATTTGTCTGTAGTTTTCGTTCCAGGAAGTTAAAACGTTGAGTGGTGATGCCCAGTGAAATTCCTAGACTCATTTCTGACTTAAGAGGTAGTTTAACAATGAAACGTTTAGTTTCATCTCTTTTGGTAGTTTTGCTGAACCATGTCTCACATTCTCGCTGCTCTGGGGATAATGGAACATCAGCTAGTTCTGCAAGGTTCCAAAATCGTTGGATCTAAGCTTTTAAATTTTGTCTTGATCTGATAAAATAAGAATGGTCTTCTGATGTGTATGCCACTGGCTTGTGGAATACCTTGTGAATACTCCCCGCCAAGGATCCATCCAAGGTGTGTTTTCTGTAGAACAGGATAGCTCGGACAAGTCCTTCTCTCAGATATCATCAACTGGAAGAAAACCTGTGCTCCAATTAACAGATGTGCACACTGAGGTAGGTTGAAATGAGGATCTGCTAGGGTTATGTCATCTGGAACATTCCACTTCTCGTGATTGAGGGTTGCAGTGGGAATATAACCTGTAATCTTCGGAAGCACTATACAATCTGTGTTAAAATGGTAGTTGTTGACTGTAGAGAGAATATTGACGTTTACTAGGGAATCAGCTTGAGATGATAGGTCTCCGAATGCCTGTAGAGAAATTGTTGAAGTTTTTCTCCTTTTCAGTCTCAAACGCTGTACAGCATGTTCCGTGATGAAGTTTCTTTGAGAACCACCGTCAAGTGTGGCTCGAAATGTCTGTAGTTTACCATAAGAATCGTTAAGTTTGATCAGCATGGTACTCAGCAGTACCTGAGCTCTTGGTGTATTCCTCAAAGAGTGATAGGTTGCTTGATATGATTGTTCGTCGGTCCATGGCTCTGAAGGCTTGCGGTGTGACTGGTTGGAGTGCGCTGGTACTGCAGGTTCAGGTTTACGATGAAGCAATGTATGATGGTACTTCCTGCATAATTTGCATGACCTGATAGACTTGCACTCATTCCAAGAATGAGAAGGACTGAAACAGTTGCTGCAATACTTGTTAGCCTTCACACACCTTCCTCTTTCTTCGGGTGATAGCTTATGGAAGCCTTGACAATTGTACAGCTGATGTTCTTGTGAACAGAGACAGCAACGCTCTGTAACTGTGACGTACGAATGCTGAGTCAATGGTCGTTGTTTAGTTTCGCAAACCTGACCTTGGCCTTGATTCTGTTTAGAAACCTGAGTTGAACCGCAAAGTTGTAATGTTTACAGTATTTTTCAAAGAATCGAATTACTTTTTTAAATTCCACAGAGTCTAAATGTGAATGAGCGGTCTCAAATTTTAGTCTTAACCCGTTATCAAGTCCAGATAGCAAGAGTTCACGCAATAGAAGATCCATAATGCTAGGCTGAATATTAAGAGCTTAAAGTACGTCTTCACTACCTTGCAATATATTAATCAACTGCCGAATTTCTACCTCCGTTGAACCTAAATTGACAGGAGGTTCTAGTATCTGTTTAATATATTCTGCTGCTATTAGTTTTGGAGAATGATATCTGCTAACAAGGACGTTGTACGCCCCTGTAAAATTACTATCTCATATACTTATATTGCTAACAGCATCCCTTGCTTATCTTTTAAGAGATGAGAGAAGATAATGAAATCTTTCAATGTGTTAAAGGTCGTTGTTCTTCGAGATTAGATTTTCGAAGGTATCCTTAAAATGCAACCACGCAGTCAAGATTCCGTCAAGGGTAGGAAGTTTGATTTTAGAGAATTTTATATTTCTAGCCAAATTATGTGATAACTGAGATGCTACCTCAATTAACCAACTGTAGACCGTTTGTATCGGTGGCACTTCGTAGCTTCGATTCCAGTAGGTCAACAGCATCTTCGAAGTCTTGCCGGTAGTCGGCATGAGCTTCGTTGTCATCATAATTTACTTCTAGCTCGTTCTGAATTCGTTTGAATTCTTCACTTATTGTGAGTAATCTATTTAGCTTGACTTGCAAGAGGTAGTTGTCAGCACTGTTCGCTTCGGAATCTACAAATATTTGTAGTGCGTCAAGCCGCCTTTGAGAGTAGCTCTCCTTTTATTAATTAACTTCTGCTTTACCATGTCGTTCATTGTACCTTTAAAATGGCAATGATAATAGTGCGTTATTAACAAGATTTTGTGTAACTAATGCCTTAGGATTTACAACGAATTGCTATGGCTTGCATGATTTCAATTTCTAGCGTGGTGCAATTGTTACCATAGAATAACTTAAGTAATTTGTAGCCTTTATATTGCGATTTATGAACCACTGTAATCTGCCTTATAATTTATTCTTTCACGCATGTATAGCAATGAGCAGGCAATTCATGTAATTTTCAAAGCGTATTACGTAATTTCACTTTATATCTGATGCCAGTTATTCGTTTTGATGCATGGTGAAACACGCCGTGTCATGGCTTGCAAAACGACAAACTTAAAGCCTTATATAGCACTTCATAACAAATAATATAGTGTGTTACGCAAATGTATTACCTTAATTTAATGCTGGTTCTTTGTGTGCGCAAGGAGATTGCATCCGTTTCGGAGAACCAAAAAATGTAAGAACTATTGTTCAGAAGATATGCAATAAACATTGTTTTCCATCTTGCCACACTTCCTTTATTTACACGTGTAGCCAACTTACAAAAGGTAAAGCAATGAAATTTATCTTCTCAAAACAACATTTCGCTAGCAGAAGGTTTAACAAACGCTATAAAATGACGTTGCCACCTTATAAACAGGTCTGAGATAATGTAGGTTGTTTCAGATACCTGGACTAGACTTCCCTTGGGTGCTCCAGTTTTGAGATCAATGCAGTAACTTATTCATTTGAAAATTAGCATTGGGGTAAAAATTACCGACTGCAGTACAACAGCAAACTGCTGTGGCATTTACTCCTCTTTCTACTGTAGTTGGTCGACAAATTCAGGCTTTTCCTTGTTCCCCCCAAATATCTTGGGAGATTTCCATTGTACTGTGAAATTCCTGTTTTGCTAACATTATAGATCCTCAGAGCGTTTAACTGACTATCGTCAATAATCTTTTGTAGGGCAACAGAGAAATACATTACGTTGTGCTTACAGAATTCATTTGCTCTAGCAGCAGAAATATTTTCTGGTTGTCCTAAACTTACATAAGGATGCCGCTTCATAAAGGAGTAGTACTATTTAGTACCTGCCATCTTGCTTGCATGATTGAAGGCATTTTTAATATGCGGATTTGCAACTAAAATATTGTAATCCTGATTTCGCAATTCTGTTACAGTTAGGCCCATTAGCGCAGACTCAGAACTAAGAATAGCTCCTTCTAGTTCTTTTTCAGCCTCTTCAGACAGAGCTATTTCTCCCCCATTCACTGAAGAATGAGGCTGACGTTTAAAATACCTCCCCACTTCGCCACGGTAATGCCTAAGGAATGTTTTCTTGGGGACTTCGTACTTTGTAACTATTTTATTAAGCCTGACTATTCCCTCCCTGTAATCCTTGATTGCCAGCACCATATGTTCTGCTAACCACTTTCCATATTCTCTCTTCCCCGCCGCCACAAACTGCAATCAAAGTGAATTGTGACAGTATCAATTCTCGTATCATGGCACAATGGCGGCGCGATTTGAGGTAACCGTGATAGTGTGATTTCGGCTATTTAATGATTCCCAGCCAACTACTTCTACCCATGTGCAGTTTTAAGGAACATTTTTATCGTAAAACTGTAGCTAAAGGAGGAAAATATCTCAAAATTATGATCAGAATATAATGAATAACTTACCAATAGATAGAATGCTTAGACGATTCTTGAAAAGTGTGCAGAAATTTGAACTAAAAGCTACAGATTTGTATTTCTACACAATGAAGAGCACCAACCTCACCAAATTAATGCAGAAGTCCATGTAGCTATAGAACTTACAAAAACTGCCGTTAGAAGGCACATGCAGACAGAAGTACTGTTTCTCGAGAAAATGGTGCGATTTAGGCGTAGTGCGCTTTACGCGACACCTATACATATAACTGCGTATGCGAAGTGTTCTCCGGTTCAATGTTTCAAAGTTTCAAGGTTCAGTTTCTGCTACCACGCAGTAATCATTGCGTATGTTGTCACATACAAGCTGAAATAGAAAGAAAACCTCTGTATGGAGCTCTGTATGTACATCTCGATTTAAACAATAGGTGAATTCGGTGAAAGAAATACAGACAACTTTCATCTCGTCGCCTCTCTCGGTAAAACTGGCAACGCTAAGAGAGTATCATTGCTGTGCTGGCTATGTATATGTTCACCCTTGTTTTGTAACTACTCTGGAGTGAATGATCCGGCAAACTGCAGAAGCCCGTTGCATTAATCAGCCAGTGAACTCGCGTTCCAGAACGCGAACCTGAACAAGGTACTAGAACTAGTTCAACCTTCCATTCAGGGGCGCCTGGATGATGGTGCCCAGCAATTAATGAACGCGTGATGTTTAACGCCCGCTTTTACTGTACATACATCATATGGATATGTACTACAGAGATATGAGCTAGTACTGATTTCTCTGACGTAGACAAAGGATCACCTCTTACACGGAAGTTCTAACCCTTACATTCGAGATCTCGAATGCAGTTATGCCCAATGCAGACCTTTCTGCGGGATATTGCATGTCATTTGTCGACGCTTTCCAATGTTCATGGGCTTTTCAAATGGTAAGTCGTTATTCATTTTTTGTGTTAGCCACACAAAATGAAAGGAATTAGAAGACTATGGCATAATGACTAGCTGTGCTCTCAATAATTGACCATCCCCTTAAAGGGTTCTGTAGTGCCATACTTCCCTTGCACCCACAAGGAAATTATCAATGGAATAATTTCTTCAAATATTTGTCAATTAACTTGAAGTTGAAGAATAAACCTTCGTAAGAATAGTTAGTGCAAGAGTATCAAAACACCGTGTTTTCAATTTAGTACATTATAAAGCAAACGTATAAACATCAACACAACTAAAAATATTGTCACTTAATTATCGGAAGGCACGACCAACCGGTAGCTGGGCAGAGGGATTCCTAGGCAGCTCTAGAGAGAATGGTACGTAACTGTGAGTGTTGCGTAATAATGAGTGTGGAGTGGACCTGTGACAGACGAACTGGTGTGCGCTACGTAATTCTATGTAATCGGCAAGTGCACCAACTGTAATTCGGTGGAAATAAAGAACATTTTGAGTTTGTGCAACTGGACTTTTAATTTCACGAACCCACAAAGTAACAGTATTAATCAGTTAAATATAGATCATTACTTCTAATCTCATTTATTTTCTAGTATCCTTCATTCCTACTTTGGGCGGACTTGGACGAAGTCCACACCCGTCTTAAATTAAATCATAATAAGCCAGATTATAGGTGATATGTATTTAACCATTACCCATAACAAACAGAAACATATTTGATAAATAAGAGTTGAAGAGTTGACATATATTTGTATTAATGATATAAGTTAGAAAACCTCTTAATTAAGGAGAGATATTTGATTTCATTCATTATCCATGGAAACAGGATGGGATGAGTAAAATCATACAATACAAATAGTATTAAATAATCTTAGTGTACAGGAACTTGTATAGGAAAGGGTGTTTCAATTCTGCCAATTACTCCTTCACACTGCCACACAGTTGCGATGTTATGAACGTTAAGACCTTCGTTCCGTTTGAGTTCTTTATGACCAATTAAAGTAAAATAACATAATAAATTAATTTCATTCAAAAGTGAAACAAACTTTTTAGGCTTGTGGATACAGGATAACTTAAAATGGAAAACTCATACAAATCATCTACTAACCAAATTAAGCAGGAATATATATGCTCTAAGAATATGAAGTCAAAATGTCAGCCTTCGTGTACCTTTACTGTGCTATTATGCACATATACATTCTATAGTCAAATATGGAATAATATTTTGAAGAAATTCACCAGAAGCCAAAGATACATTTATTAAACAAAAACAAGCCTTTCGAATTATAGGCAACGAAAGAATGCTACGTTCATGTAAGCCACTGTTTAAAAAGCTTTGCATACTTCCTTTGGCATGTGTTTATATTTTGGAGGCATATTAAGGATATAGACGTAAGCTCAATCAGAGCTACAATGTTTAAGAATGGAATACTGCATTCCTGTACATTAGTATACAATTCCCTTAATAATGACATCAAAAGCATATGTAAGTACAACGTGTTTAATACTAGAACAGGGGCTTTCTTCCAGGGGCACTGCCTTTCACAGTGAAGGATTATCTGCATTTTAACAAATCCAGATAATCATAAAATATGAATTTACTTAGCTTGTTAACTTCTCCCATTTATAATTATATCCAATTTTTGTTACATTATAATTGAATGTAGATTAAACATATTTGATGTTTAACTTTGTAATATTAAGTGTAATTTGCTGACGTATATCACAGTACTACCTAAAGATCTGATTTAAAACTCAGGTAATTAAACAATTGAATTTGAACAACAGACAACCATTCATTCATTCATGCATGCATTCATTCATTCATTCATTCATTCATTCATTCATTCATTCATTCATTCATTCATTCATTCATTCATTCATTCATTCAAGCAGCTGGCGGCTGACTGAGGGTCAGCACGATGTGTGTCATTCGTGTACCTGTCCTACACGGACTTAACCACTTAATGACAGGAAATGTGGGGTTTTGCAGGTTGGTGGTTTAAGATAATGTAGATGAAAAGAAGGGAGGTAGCCGTAGCTCCTCATGGTAGCCAACTCGGGTGCAACGCTATGTTAGCACCGCTGGTGTGATAATTTTTAGGAAGAGTTTAATTTAGAAAGTCTATTAAATCCAAACAATAATAATTTTAGGTTGAAATGAGAAAACTATTGTTACCGGGTGTGCCCGCATGCCATGCGGGGAAGCCGGTATAGCTTGTAGCGTCTGTGGCTTGTTCTATAGTTCCCTAGAGACCTAACCAGGGCGCTCTGATGTTGAGACAAACTCGCGAAGAATTTTGTGGCCCGGCGCCTAATGACATCTTCCACATAGTGGAGAGATGAGGCTTCATGAAGGCATCTCACGGGAAACCTCCAGCAAACAGAATAGATGGCCCTAAGACATCTATTTTGTACACGCTGAATTTGTCGTAGATTTGATCCTGCGGCCATGTCCCAGATCTCACAAGCATAAAGCATAATTGGAAGAATTAAAGCCTGAAAAAGGTGCAACTTAAGGGGTGTCGGCATTCCTGAGCACATCATGGGGTATAACGAAGCCGAAGCTCCGCATGCCCGATGAGCTACCTCCTGGATGTGACCCCAAAAAGTTAGGCCCTTGTCCAGCTTTACACCTAAGTATTTTAGAGAATTTGTCCACTCTATTCTTCTGCCAGAATAGTTAAAGGCGTGGAGGTTGGCGGGAAAGTGACGCTTAGTGAAGAGTATGGATTGGCTTTTCTCTGGGTTGATAGACAATCGCCAAAGCCTACACCAATCATGAATGAGGCTTAGGTGTCGCTATATTGGGTTGAAGGCTCTGCGTGCGTTTCTATTTGTGTTGTACAGTAGCACGTCGTCCGCATATTGGGCTATGTTGACGTGTAGCTCCGTGGGGAGATCCGCCACATACACGCTAAAGAGTGTAGGGGATAAGACAGAGCCTTCTGGGACGCCTCCTCTGATGGGTCGTCTGGTAGATAGCTTTCCCGCCACAGTAACTGTGAAATGTCTGTGTTTGAGGAATGAGTGTAAAATGTGTATCATGTGTGCAGGAAGCACCAGGGTGATTAATTTATGTAGGAGGCCTGCATGCCAGGTGGTAGAGAAGGCCTTCTCGACATCCAGAGGTACCGCCGCAGTGAATGCTCTTTCCTGGAAACCCAGGGCAGCGGCCTCCACCAGACGGAGCAACTACTGTGATGTCGAGTGCCCAGGACGAAAACCAAACTGGTGGGGAGGAATAGCTTGAATGTCCTCCAGTAGGGGCGACAAGCGGGCTAAAACAAGCCTCTCGAAAACTTTCGAGAGGACTGACAGGAGGCTAATGGAGCGGTAACTGGCGGGGAGAGCCGGATTTTTACCGGGCTTCAAAATACAAGTCACCCGAGCCTCCCTCCACTGTCGTGGAAAGTGGTCCAGGGCGAGACACATGTTAAAAACCCGAATAAGAAAAAGAACGGCTTTGAAGGGAAGGTGACGGACCCATCAGGCCCCGACGCCTTTTTGGTATTTAGACGCCGGAGTGCACCCTGGAGCTCACTGGCTCCAATGACAGGTAGTCGGTCCGCCTCAGCAAGAGGACGTCGAAGGTACTGACGAATCTCCCACTTGACGCGGCCAGTGAAGTCTAGGTCCTGGGGGTCATTTCGTGGCCTCATGTTCCTCTCAAGCTAATCGGCAAACACATTTGCTTTGGCTTGGGTTTCATACACCAGGCCTTGGGTGCCTTGGATAGGGGTGGTTGGCGCTCTTCCGGAGTCCTTTTGCAAGCCTCCACTCCTCGGCATTCTCAAAATTCACTAGATACATCAACTCCTCCCACGCGCGCACGCGGAGTCGAAACTCTCGGCGCAAGCGCGCGAGCAGAACTTTATTATGGCGAGTGCGGTGTCGCTGATAGAGTCTGCGAGCTACCCAAGAGCGACGGATAAGTAGATGGATGTCTAGCGGGATGACGTGAGGGTGTAGAGGTGCTGGAGTGTGGACGGTGAGGTTACGAACAGTTCGTCCTACGATGGAGGTGAAGGAGGAGATCGCGATCTCCAGAAACGGTATGTCTGTAATGTGTGGGTTAGGAGGTATGGAGTCATTTAAGTAGACTGACTGACATTCCGTAAGTTGACGTCAGCAACATCTTGGTTGAGCTCGGAATGTAAAGCGCTTTGTGAATTGAGTGGTAAGTGAAATGGGAAATGTTTGATGATTGCGAAGTCAATGACCGAAGGACGGCCTTAAATTCGAGGGAAATGAGTGGGTTGCCAGGGACCCTCAACTCTCAATTGAGGATCACCATCTATGATGCGGATGATTTCTCTGCCTCTTGCGTCTGTCGGGGGATCCGAAGGCCAAAGCGGGTGTTTAGCATTCAAATCCCCAGCCATAATGACGTTGGGATGTAGGCTGAGGGTGGAGAGATAATCATTAGCAACGAACTGTTGGCGAGGAGGGCGATATGCAGACACTATCAGGACTTCGGAACCGCCCAGGTTCACGCAGACGGCCGTGCCTTCAAGGGTTTGAAGAGCGGGAAGCTGGACAGGTTTAGAGACTACCCCTCTCCTCACAAAGATCGCCGTTCCACCGCCGCGACGGCCCACACGGTCGAACCTGAGGTAAGGATAGCCGAAAATCCGGAAGGACATTTCAGGTCGGTTTCCGATACCAAGATGAGATCCAAAGCAAATGACCTCGCAAAATGCAGGAGTTCATCTTGCTGACCATTGATGCCACTCGCATTCCAGAATGCGAATCTGAACGAGGTCAGAGACCTAGTTCGACCCGCCATTATGGCTCGCGCGGCTTACTGTGGACAACAAGGCAAGTGCCTCCATGGCAATGACCATTCGGGCTGCAGAATACGTGGTGTCGAAGAACTTCACCACCAGTTCATAGAGACGCCGGCCGTGGTTCTGCAGCAGTTGCTGCAACCAACCCAGCATTTCTGAGGTCTGTATGGTGGGAGGAGAAACTTCTTTTGAAGTGGAAGTTTTGGTGGGAGAGGGGGATGCAGAAGAGTGCCTGGGCGCCAGCCTACCATTGGCCCGTCCGTCCCTCAGCTGGCGATCGGATTTGGGAGTACCTCGCCCGCTCGACGCCTCGGAATTAGACCCTTGCTCTCTGGCAGGACGTCCTCCCTGCGCTCTATCGGAGGGGATGCTATTAGGTGCTGTTTCTTTAGCCTTAGGTGGACGTGTGTGTTTTGCCCGTAAAATCCCTCTTTTCTTGAGGTGCTGAAGTAATAGGCTGTAATCTTCCACCGCTTTAGCCTGGAAGATATAGCAGCTTTTGTTCCTCGGCACTGTGCACGTCAGCGCCAGGGTCGGCATGACTTCTTTTAGGAAGCCAACAGCCCCGGAGAAGTCATCCACAATTAACGGAGGAACATGTTTCCGTTTATCCCCATCATTCTGACCTCTGCCAGCATTGGCAGGGGTTCGACGGGTGGACCGGCCAGAGGGCACGCCCTCTGCAACCAGTCTCTCAGCGCGCTTGGCGTTCCGTGACTTAACCTCACGAAACTCCACCTCGTGTTTGCCATCCGTGGATATGTCCGACGAGCTGTGCTCTGAGGCATCCTCGTATGTCGAGCAGTAGCTGGAGTACGTAGTGGTCCTACCACTATGGCAAGAAAAAGAGGTGCGAACACTGGCACACATGACCTCGGAGTCAGACCCCGAGTTTTCACCTAAACGAGGAACTGGCTCGCGTGAGTCGCCCTGGTTGGTAGTTTCGAGAAGTACCACCTTGCCTTCTCCGCCGCGCCGTTGTTGGCGAGGTTGGTGCTGGTTAAGGCCGTTGCGGCCGAGTTGGCTAGCCCGTCAAGAGCCTAGCTTGTGGATGGGATAGCTTCCCTCTCTAGTGGGATGGCTGACTAGGATCACACAGACACTAAAAGCACTGCACCGCACCAGAGGTGCAGTGCAAAAAACACACGAGCGTGTGCCATCACCTAAAGGTAGCAGGGGCTGAGAAGCGTGCCACTAATAGAACCGGGCACCTGGATTCCCAGAATGCGCCTTACCCGATACTAAGTATCGGATGGCTTTGGCCGTTAGTGGCAACCCGCTACCTTATGCTGGCTTCCCGTTCTTGAAGTGCAGGCACTGGTGGGCAAGCTGGCTGTTGGTTGGTTGTCCCTCAGATGAAGGCAGTTGTTTTCTCCGAGGTTCTCTTGAAGCAGATCCCAAGATGCAAGCTGCAATTGCCGCAAACTGCCCGAAGGTCGTTTCCGCCGTGGCAATGCGCTGGCTGGAGAAGTTCTAGTCGGCACGTCCGCTCTGTTCGGCTCCTAGAACTCCGGCAGAGAGACGTAGCTGAACACTCTCCTCATATGGAATCTCCAATCAGAAGTTTATTTCCTTTGTGTGATCTGATCCTGCTAGAGCAGGTAGACCGGTCTTAGAAATCAGCTGTTTTATTCGCGCTAAAGTTGCACCTGTTTCTTGAATGGCAGAATATTCCCTTCCTTTTTCCGAAAACTACGCAAATAATTTGAATTTCTGACTTATGTTCCCCGTCATGTAACGCGAGAATACCATCGTTCGCAATATTTATAGCTTTGCTAAATTGACCAACCTCTATCGAAATCATAGCAGATAGATCTACAGAAATATTCACTTTAGAGGGCTTCCATTCCCATAAACACTTATTAGTGGTTTTAGTTTTTAATTCACTGTACGGTATAGTTACTCTTGGTTTTCGGGTATAGGAATCAGTTAATTGTAGTTCATATCTAAATAACGTAATTGAAAGTTGTTATATACTTTGGCAGATATTTAGAAAACTTCTTATCGACTATACAATTTTACAGGTAGAGCCATCTCTGGGCAGAGGCACAATTATATTGCATACAAATATAATTAAACTCCTTCTTTCATGTCCACCGTTTAGAATTTAGGAAGTGCAGCATTTGAACATAGATTTCGGGAATACCGTAATGTTGGTATGTGGTGCTTATTTGAAAAGAGAAAAAGTTTAGAATATGTATTATTATACTATTATTTTGTAAGTGTGAACAGCGGTATTAGATTTACTGTGCTACATTTCCTACCGCATTCTTTGTGCATTTTGGGCAGTTATTCAACTGTGTTAATGTGAATCTAAGATGGCATCAGAAGAAGAATCGAAAACAAAAGTACAACTAGAGCACAAAGCAGGTATAATGTAAATTTGCTTAATTTCAGTTCATTGCTTGTAATTCTACAGTATATTCTTTAGGAGATAAAGCTGAATTTGTAATATGCATAAAAGCACTGGATATTGCAACTTTCGTTGTTCAGGGATTCTTTCTAGGTTTTTGGCTTCAAGGTATTGATAACTGCACTGATTTTCAACATTTCATGTGTGATTTTAACGCAGTTGTTTTATATACATTTAGTAGAGTAGATTTTCGTATGGAAACCGCCAAATTGCTAACGAACTATGACTTTAATTGCACTGCAATTTGGGTTACGTTTACTACGGAGAGCATTGCGTTTTGTCCCCCTTGCCTCTCCAAACCCCTCGTCTATCGGAATAGCTTTGCTCCGTTGTGTACCTATTGCCCCAAGTAGGGCGAGCCGGGTGTAAGGATGGGGCGAGAGTCGACAAGGACGACCGTCCCAAGGAGCTAAAATAATGCAATTGAGTGTCTCTGCAAGTTACGAAGACGGACACCTCCACCCTGGAAGGTCAGGGAAACGGAAATTCCCCCCACGCTTTAGGGAAGCGGTCCAAGCATTCGGGGCACCGGAAAAGAAGTTGATTCACTCAGGGTATATCATCCTGCCATACAGCGCAAAGACAGCCACCGAATCTTCTACCCTGTAACAGAATACCAGATGAGATATATGTAAAATGATAATGGAGATGAAATGGAGAGACAGAAAATTCAGGGGTTGTAATAACCCTACCCGGCATTTCTCTGGCGACCGGGGAAAACCCCAAAGAACTCCATGGGTCACGTAGATCGGCGACGGGAATTGAACCCGGACCTCCCGAATACGGGCAACAGACGTAACCGCCCGAGCCAACCCGCTGTTACACAGGAAGTGAATAATACTCATGTATGTGGTAGTTATGTTGGTTGTGATTAAAACCCATTTTCCTCGCAATTTCAGATATAACACCAAAACATTCGCTCTTTGCTTGCAAAATAATGATGTCAAAAATACACATGATGCTATCTACAAAACATAAATACAGTACAAAGAAATAACTTGATAAATGCCACAATATGAAAAATACAGAAAAGTTGGTTATTTTCTCATACCTACCCCAGATATTGGCCGCTGAAGCTTCCTATATTAGTTTAAATAACATCTTTCAATTAGTTATATATGATATATGAAATTTGTGAAGTCCGAGTGTCCATAAATCATAAGAATATCTGATATTAATCTTTCAGCATAAGGGAAACCCCGGAAAAAAGCGTTATTGAGATTTCGATTACATTTCGAAGTGATACCTCTGGATGCAAGGTACACATGCTACCTTTATTCTACAAAAGGAAGCTGTACTTAATTTCGTGACGAATAGTTATTTGTCTCACTGAATATGTATAAAAAGCTAGTTTTGGAAAGAAATTGCTGTATGTAAAGACACCATCCACCAAAAAAAAAAAAAAAAAAGGAAACCCAAACAGTATCTAAAACTGCCTGTAAGTGTACAAAGAAGTCCTTGTGCATCTTCTTTATTTGTCAGTCCTCTGCGTGTTTTATTTAAAATTTCCATTTCAGTGGGCTATTAATATAATAAAGAGTACAATTTTTAGCTCAAACGCATACTTCAGTTCTTTCTTAGTACTCTTAGAAATAAACAACGCAAATTCTATTATGTTCTATTATATCTGTTATTTGTTTCACACTACCGGCCTCGTTTAGCGTGGTGGTAGCACGTCTGCCTCACGCTAAAGAGGTACATAGTTCGAATCTCGCTCAGGGTGAGTTACCTGCTTAACGTTTCTTACGCGGTGTTACCTTCACCTAAAAGACGAATGTTGGGTAGCTCTAAGCTCTATGTACTCTAGGCTCATTTAATCATCACTTCTCGTACCTATTTCATTCATCGTCCGTTATGACTTAATGTTGAAGGACTTTAATTACAAAAGGAAGAAAGAAAAGACTTTCACTAGCCATGTGTAGCCTAAGGTTCCGATGAGAAGAGCCAGACTCCAAAATTCAATGCCATAGCCGGGATCTGAGCGACGGTTCTCCCCTTCTCTGTCAAACTGGTTCAAATACTGAAGAAGAAAAAGCAGTAAATAGTTTTTGGTGACATTTCTTTGTCATAAACAACAGCTTAAATGTCCAACTAAATCACAAAAACTTGATAATTTGGCACAAGTACAAAATATAGAGACCCGATCGAAATCTACAAATCGAAATCTTAGCAGATAGCTATATATATATATATATATATATATATATGTATATATATATAGATATATATATATATTCTGTTTATAACGCTTCATTTCCCAAAAAGAAATTAATAGTTTTTTAGATTTTATCAGACTGTACGGTATAATTACCCTTTGTTTGCATACCATAGAAATCACTTAGATATAGTTCATATCTAAATAACACGCCCGCTCGCTCGTGCTGGCTGGCTGTATACAGCCAGAAGTTTTTTGCTGCGTGCCCACCCATTAAGGGTTTTACCGCAGGTAGGATTTGTATTGAATTATGTAGGATGAAGGTGATGTAGGTTTTTTGATTGTGAGTTAACTTTGAGGTTACCAAAGTACCTTCGTGTTGAAGGGGAGGATGCAGTACTTAGCATCCAATTTTTGTTTTTGTTTTAAATTTTAGTTGGGGAAAAATTTAGATGCCAAACAGCTTGGAAGAATTATGAGGAGCTCAGCTTTAGCTGATCTGACAAGTACGCTTCTATGTGATGGTAAACTTGCGCATAATTTTGAAGCCCGGCGCCTAATTTCATCCTCCACGTATGGAGCTAGCTGACACTGCTAGCTACAAAAACACGTTATTTGAAAGCAGAGCGTTCAGAGACAAGTTGCACGCTCGACGTTCACTTGTCGACTCCTGTCTGAACTTGAATCTAAAGTGACACCAGAAAAAGAATCGGAAAAAAAGTACAACTAGTGCACAAAGCAGGTATAAGTACATAATAATTAGGTTGATTTCAGTTCATTGCTTGTAATTCTACAGCCCATGCTGTAGGAGGCAAAGCTGAATTTGTAATATGCATAAAAAACGGGATATTGCAACTTACGTCGTCCAGGGTATCTTTCTAGGTTTTTGGCTTCAATGTATTGAAGACTGCGCTGATTTTCAATTTTTCATGTGTGATTTTTACGCAGTTATTTTATAAACATTTAGTAGAGCAGATTTTGTTATGGAAACCTGAAAATTGCTAACGAACTATGACTTTAGCTGCACTGCAATTTGGGAGAGCATAACGTTTTGATCCCCTTACCTCTCCAACCTCCTTGTCCATCGGAATAGCTTTGATCCGTTGTGTACCTATGCCTCAAACAGGGCGTTGCTGGGTGTAAGGATGTGGGTTGTGTCGACAGGGGCGACCGTCCCAAGGATCTAAAACAATGCAATTGTCAGGGCCTCTACAAGTTTCGAAGACGGAAATCTCTACCCTGGTAGGCCAGGGAAACAAAAATTCCCCCACGTGTTTGGGAAGCGGTCCAAGCATTTGGGGGACCAGAGAAAACACTGGTTCACTCAGAGTATATCATCCTGCCATACAGCGCCGAGACACCCGCTGACACTTCCACTCTGAAACAGACCACCAGATGAGACATATGTAAAATTATAATGTAGATTAAATGGAGAGACAAAACATTCAGGGAATGTAATGAACCTACAGGAGTATTCCTCTGGCGACACGGGAAACACCCTTAAAGCCCCATGGGTCACGTATGTCGGCCGCGGTAATGGAACCCGTACCTCCCGAATGCGGGCCACAGATGGAACCACCTGAACCAACCCGCTCAGTTATACAGGAAGTGAATGATTCTCATGCATGTTGTAGGTATGTTGGTCGAGATTAAAACCAATTTTCCTCTCAATTTCAGATATTACAACAAAACATTCGCTCTATGCTTGTAAAATAATGATATCAACAATAGGCATGATGCTATTTACAAACATATAACAAGTACAAAAAAGTATCTCGATAAATGCCACAATACGAAAGCTGCACAAAGGTTTATTTTCTCATACCCACCTCAAATATTGGCCCTGGAACTTAATAACTGTGTAAAAATAACATCCTTCAATGAGTTATATAGGATGTACGAAATGGTTGAAGTCCCAGGGTCCATAGACCTTAAGAGTTACCTTACATTAATGTTTCAAATAACGGGAAAATCCCGGACAAAAGCGTTATCGAAATTACCCACCGTAACTAAAATTCGAACTGGTACCCCTTGGATGTAAGGTACACACGCTAACACCAGGCTACAGAGGGAAGCTCTTCTTAAATGCGAGACGAATGGTTTTTTGACTCACTGAAATGTATTTACAAAGCTAGCTTCGGAAAGAAATTCTGTATGTAAAGACACCAGCTACAAAAAAAAAAAAATCAAAACTTTATATTCAACAACCTTAACAAGTGTCCAAAGAAGTACTTGTGCATCTTCTTTATTTGCCATACCTCTGCGTGTTTTCTTTAAAATTTCCAATTCAATGGGCTTTATATATTTTATAAAGAGTACAAGTTCTAGGTCAAACGCATCCCTCAGTTCTTTCTTAGTATTTTAAGAAATAAGCAAATCAAATTCAATTTTGACGGAAATAGACATATCTTCCACACTGCCCGCCTCGGTAACATGGTGGAAGCATATCTGCCTCACGTTCAAGAGGTCCCGAGTTCGAATCTTGCTCAGAGTGAGTTACCTGTATAAGGTTTCTTCCAGGGTTTTCCCTTAACCTTAAAGACGAAAGTCGGGTAACTCTAATATCTATGTATCCTGGGCCCATATGCGCATCATTTCATTCATCGTCCGATATGACCTTCATTTGGAGGAAGAAAAAAAAAATTTCCACACTAGTTATGTGTAGGCTAAGGTTCCGATGAATAGAGCCACACTAAAAAATTCAATTTTATAGCCAGTATCTGAACCGCGGATCACCCGCTCTCCGTCCGGTTGCTCTTAAACACTGAGCTACTATGGCCAATGTGCAGACATGACAACTGACTTGTATATTTCCCGATAGACCACTAGGGGTTCTCACAAACAATGAGACACAGAGTGCCAACATACTATGGTGTAAGTGCTTAAGTCCCAGGCTTCATAGTTAAACCAGTTTCACTTCATTGAGCCTAAGAGATCATTGGTTCAAATACTGGCTATGGCATTGAATTTTTCAGTCTGGCTCAGCTCATCCAAAATTTAGCCTACACACTTCTAGTGTGGAAGAAATGATTATTTTCCATCAATTTACCTTAACAACATAGTGACTTAATTATGAAACCGGGGACTAAGATACTCACAGCATAGTAAGTCTCCGCAAATGTGCTTGTCACTTAGCATATGAGTTCCAATATTGGTCCACCGGGAAATATACGAGTCAGTTGGAGAATTTAATGTTACGTCGGCATGTTGGCCATAGTAGCTCAGTGGTGTTGAGCTACCGCACGGAGGTCGCGGCATCATTATTTCAAATCGCGGTTATGGCATTGAATATTTCCGTCTGGCTCTGTTCATTCAAATTCTTTTTTTTTTAAACAGTCCCTTCGTAATCGTTCCTGAAAAATTACTAAAAACATTTCTTTGTATGTTCTCCCTGTAACAGAATGGTATTGCTGGAGGAGCAATACATTTGATCTGCACATCTGAATGCATTCTATAGGAAACTGGGGGTAATTTTTGAGTCATGCAACGGGAATAGTTCAAGTAGGCGACAAACACAATACCATTTTGGAGGAATTAGTAAACACTGGTAGAAGGAGCGTTTTCTTTTTGGGGGGGGGGTGAAGATACTGTTTTTGTAATATTAGAACCTTTGAATCGCATAACTTTGGACCAACTCAAGGATATTTGGGTACACATTTGTATGTGTTTTGGTGGTTGTCGGTTATTGATATGACAATCCAAGTTTTGTATTGTGGATAAATTTTGGAATTTCGAAACAGTTTCTTTCTTTCTTTTCTATTTGTGGTAATTTTACGTCGTTCAACGTTAAGTCATATCGGACGTTGAATGAAATGGGTGAAATGTTGCTCAAATGAGTCCAGGGTCCATGTATATTAGAGCTACCTGGTATTAATATTTCAGGATTAGGGATAACCCCGAAAAATATCTTATCCATATAGCGGAACCTGAACGACATTCGAACTGAGGACCTCTAGAATTTTAAATACACACCACCGCTACCATTGAGACGAGAAGGTCATCAAAACAAACGTATTTTAGTGAAGGAGAATCTCAAGAAAATTGCTTACACATTTCTAACATAGAAAATTAGAACAAAAGACAAGCTGATTATCCAGGGGTACCACCCTACAGATTATTTCACCTTTAAGTGTAAATACTATAGCAGTAAACACTACATGTACGAAGTCGACTCTAGTAACATTAAACAAACGGTGTAGAGGAACTGAAAGCTCTATATACCTTTTGGTGGCCTTTTGTTTGTCATATACGATTACTGATTTGTCAGATATAATCTCAGTATACACTACAGATTCTGGACACAAAATCAAGTAACATTAAAGCCAAATTTATGTGAGCGAGAGGCATAAACAAATTAAATACTCTGTGACAGTAACCGTAGAAAGGTAGAGCCAGAGCCATTGTCTGGATCTGAATCACGGATGACTTTCTGTTAAACATGGCAACATACCAGCATAACATAAACTGTCCAACTGAATCAGCAAAATATTCCAATATTACAAGCTAAGCACTTAACTCAATAAACTTGAAATCATAGCAAATAGCTCTACATATATATTCACCTTAGAACGCTTCCTTTCCCATTAACAATTATTAGTTGTTTTAGATTTTATCTCACTGTATAAATTAAATAATTATATCAAAAATAGACATAATGCTACTGACAAAACATACAACCAGGACAAAGAAATATTTTGGTAAATGCCAGAATGTGAAAACTGCAGAAATGTATCTTATTTTCTCTTACCCACCTTAATAATTGGCCTCTGGAACTTCTTAAATTTGTTTAAATAATATCCGTCAATTAGTTATATAAGATGTAAGAAAAGGGTGAAGTCCCAGGATCCATAGACCTTAAGAGTTACCTGACATAAATGTTTCAGCATAGGGGAAAACATCGGCAAAAGCGTACCTCTTGAACTTAAGGTAAACATCCTAACACCATGCTACAGAAAGAAGCTCTTCTTAAATTCCAGATATATAGTTTTTTTAGCTCACTGAATATATATACAAAGCTAGTCTACTTTCATGCATCGTCCGATATGACTTAATGCTGGAGGACGTAAGTCACAAAAAGAAAGGGGAAAAAAAAGCTTCCACACTAGCCCTGTGTAGGCTAAGGTTCCGATGGGTAGAACCAAAACAAAAATTTCAACGCCACAACCGGGATTTGAACCTCGGATGCCCCACTCTCTGACCAGATACTCCGAGACACAGAGCTACTATAGCCAACGTGTGGATAGGACAACTGACTGGTATATTTCCCGATAGACCACTACGGGTTCTCTTTAGCTGTGAGACACACAACTTTTGTAGCAACTTACTATGCTGTATTCATTCAAATTTCTACACAGATTATTTTACCTGTAAGTGGAAATAGTATAGCAGTATACACTGCATGCATGGAGTAGTCTCAAATAACAACAGACCCATGTTGTAGAAGGTGAGAAAGCTGTAAATACTTTTTGGTGAACTTTCTTTGTATAAAAGATAACTGAACTAGCCAAATAAATCACAGGTACATGCTAATTTGCCGAATTCTGGCCAAGGCTCAAATCAAAACGAAATCTTAGCGGATAGCGCTATGTATATATTCAGTTTAGAACGCTTCCTTTCCAATACACAATTACTAGTTTTTTTAGCACTTATCTCACTGTATGGTATAGTTACTCCACGTCTTTTTGCCATAGATAACAATTAAATATAGTCCATATCTAAGTAACATTATTGCAATTAGTAACTTATCTTTGCGAAAATTTGGAAAATTTGTTACCGGCTATACAATTTTACAGGAAGAGCCATCTCTGCGCAGAGATACGCGTTGCTCAGTTGCTGGTCTTCCGCGGCGGGCAATTTAAAATAAGAACAAAATCGTCTTGCTCATGATCTATATTTATAACAAAACGTTAACATATTTCACTCACACTACTTTCTCAATCCACTCTTTCACACAGGCTTAATTTTCCACCTGCTCCAAATGTAAGGTAAAAGTTATTACACGTTTCCTTTTTTTTTACAAGAGCGATAAAGTGACTAAATGTATAACCAAATTTTGAAACATAACCCACGATAGAGATCACCTCCTAGAACGTTTTGTTGATTAATATTGTTGCTATTATTGTTGCATATTATATACAAATGTAATTAAGCTCCTTCTTTCATGTACACCGTTTAGAATTTATGAAGTGCAGCATTTGAACATAGATTTCGGGAATTCCGTAATATTGGTACGGGACCTTTATTTGGTATGAGAAAATGTCCAGGGCATGTGTTATTATCGGACCATTTTGTAATTGGGAACAGCATTATTACATTCATTGTGCTACATTGCCGACCGTATGAGCTGTGCATTTTGGCAAGTTATTCAACTGTCTGATTGTGTATTTAAGATGGCACCAGAAAAAGAATCGGAAACAAAAGTACAGCTAGATCACAAAACAGGTATAATGTACATTATAATTAGCTTGATTGCAGTTCATTGCTTGTAATTCTACAGTCTATTCGTTAGGCGATAAAGCTGATTTTGTAATATGAATAAAAACACGCAACTTACGTGCTCCAGGGTTTCTTTCTAGGTTTTTTGTTCCAAGTTATTGAAAACGGCGCTGATCTTCAATTTTTCATGTGTTATTTTTAGGCAGTTAATTTATAAACTTTTTTTAGAAGATCAGATTTTCTTATGGAAACCCGCAAATTGCTAACGAGCTATGACTTTAACTGCACTGTAATTTGGGTTACGTTTACTACGGAGAGCATAGACTTTTGTTCCCCTTGCCTCTCCAACCTCCTTCCATCGGAATAGCTTTGCTTCGTTGTGTACGTATGACCCAAGTAGGGCGTTGCCGGGTATAAGGATGAGGCGAGAGTCGACAGGGGCGACCGTCCCAAGGAGCTAACACAATGCAATTGACAGAGTCTCTACAAGTTACGAAGATGGAAACCTCCACCCTGGTAGGCCAAGGAAACGGAAATTGCCCCCACGTGTTTGGGAAGCAGTCCAAGCATTCGGGGGACCGGAAAAGAGGTTGGTTCACTCTGAGTATATCATCCTGCCATACAGCGCCGAGACAGCCGCCGAAACTTCTACCCTGAAACAGAACACCAGATGAGATATATGTAAAATGATAATGGAGATGAAATGGAGGGACAGAAATTTCAGGGAATGTAACTACCTACCCAGGATTCCTCTGGCGACCCGCGAAAACCCAAAAGAACCCCATGGGTCACGTACATCGGTCACGGTAATCGAACCCGGACGTTCCAAATGCGGACCACAGACGGAACTACCTGAGCCAACCCGCTCGGTTATACAGGAGGTGAATAATACCCATGTATGTGGTAGGAATTTTGGTTGTGATTAAAACCCATTTTCCTACCAATTTCAGATATAACACCAAAACATTCGCTCTTTGCTTGCAAAATAATGATATAAAAATACATATGATGCTGTCCACAAAACATAAATACAGTACAAAGAGATATCTTTTTAAATGCCTCAATAGGAAAAATACAGAAAAGTTTGTTATTTTCTCATACCTACCTCAAATATTGGACGCTGGAGCTTCCTAAATTTGTTTAAATAACATCTTTCAATTATTTATATATGACATATAAAATCTGTGAAGTCCCAGAGTCCATAAAGCTTAAGAGTTTTCTGACATTAATCTTTCAGCATTAGGGAAGACCCCGGAAAAACGTTATCGAAGTAACCCACCGTAACTAAATTTCGAACTGATACATCTTGGATGTAAGGTACACATGCTACCACCATGCTACAAAGGGAAGCTCTTCATAATTTCGAGACGATTAGCTTTTTGACCCACTGAATATATATACAAAGCTAGTTAAGGAAAGAAATTGCTGTATGTAAAGTCACCATCCACCAAAAAACAGGAAACCCAAACAGTATATAAAACTCCTTGTCAGTGTCCAAAGAAGTCCTTGTGCATATCTAAATAACGTAACTGAAAGCTGCTACTTATCTTTGCAAATATTTAGATAACTTTCCGGCTATACAATTTTACAGGCAGAGCCATCTCTTGTCACAGGCGAGTGGTGCTCCATTGTTGGTCATTCTAATATTGCTTCCCTGTCGGGCATTCAGAATAACAAAAAAATCGTCTTATTCATAACGTGTATTCATAACAAAAAGTAAATATATTTCACTCACACTTCTTTCTCAATCCACTCTTTCACGAAGGCTTATTTTTCCACCTGCTCCGAATGTAGCATAAAAGTTATTACACGTTTACATGTTGATACAAGAAAGATAAAAGGACTAAATATATAACCAACATTTGAAACTTAACCCACGAAGGAGACTTGCTCCAACAACCTTGAGGTGATTAATATTCTCGCTATTATTGTTGTATATTATACACAAATGCCCTTAAACTCTTACCTTCATGTACACCGTTAAAATTTATGAAGTGCAGCATTTGACCATAGAATTCGGGACTTGCGTAATATTGGTACGGGATCTTTATTTGAAATGAGGAGACGTCCAGGGTATGTATTATTATCGAACCTTTTATAACTGTGAATAGCTATATCAGTTTTGTTGTGCTACATTGCCGACCGTATGCTCTGCGTAATTAGGCCAGCTCTTCAACTGCCTGAATGTGAATCTAAGATGGCGCCAGAAAAAGAACCGAATACAAGAGTACAGCAAGTGCACAAAGCATGTATAATGTACATAATAATTAGCGCGATAGCAGTTTATTGCTTGTAATACTACACTATATTCGTTTATATATTAAACATTCCTAGGCATCTAAAATAGCAGATAATTCTGAAAGTGTAATATGCATAAAAGCAGGCGATGTTGCAAATTAGGTGGTCCAGGGTTTGTTTCTAGGTTTTTCGTTACAAGGTATTGTAGACTGCGCCGGTTTTCAATTATTCATGTGTGATTGTTACACAGATATTGTATATACGTTTAGTAGAGCACATTATCTTATTTTACCCTGCAATCTGCTGACGAACTATGACCTAAACTGCACTGCTATTAGGCTTACGTATACTACGGGAGGTGTGGATGCTGCGATCTGTCTTGATGTGTTTCACAGATGAGAGCAAATGTATTCCGATTCGAGCAAGACTGACCTAAGTGAGGGAGCTGGGTTTCCACCAGTTAGATATTCCTGGACGGTTCAGTTCTCGTATATCTGACCAGCAAGTTCGGCGCACACGTATTTAAGCCTCAATGCGAAATAAAAGCAATTTTGCCACATGAAACCTAGGTGGCTTTATACAACTCTCTAATATTTTAGGAATAAACCGATCTTATATTCAAGACTAATAATTTTATGTCTCACTAAATTTATTTACAAAGCCAGTTTCGGAAAGAAATTGCTGTATACACCTACCTATTTCATTCATCGTCCGATATAACTTAATGTTGGAGGGCGTAAGTTACACTAGCCATGTGTAGGCTGAGGTTCCGATGAGTAGAGCCAAAACAAAAAATTCAATGCCATAGCCGCGATTTGAACCACGGAACTCCCACTCTATGTCCGGTTGCTCTTAGACACAGATTTACTATGGTGAACTTGCCGAAAGGACAGCTGAGTGGTATATTTCCCGATAGAACACTACGGGTTCTCCTTAGCTGTGAGATACACACCAATTGTGGCGACTTACTATGTGTGTGTAGTGTTTAATGCCCGCTTTTATTACATACGGCACCGCAGGCGGTGACACTGATGATGCATGAGATGAAGATGGTGCACCGGTGGAATGTGATGGCGGGAGAAACCGGAGGTCCCGGGGAAAACCCGCCCCAACGCCGTGTTGTCCACCACAAATCTCACTTTGCGGTCGCCTGGGATCGAACCCGGGCCGCTTTGGTGAGAGCCAAGCGGTCTAACCACTGAGCCACGGCGTGGCCACGACTTAGTATGTTGTAAGTCTTAAGTCACAGGCTTCATTGTTAAACCAGTTAAACCACATGGGAAATTGGAGATAATTTGTTTAAATGCTGGCTAGGGAATTGAATTTTCCAGTCTCACTCTCCTCATTCACACATTAGCTTACACACTTCTAATGTGGAAGAACTAAATATTTTCCATCAATTTACCTAAAAAATTAACATCATAGTCAGTCGCTGCAAAAGGTGCGTGCCTCATAGCACACGAAGGCATTTAGTGGTCTAGCGGGAAACATACGAGTCAATTGGTGTAGTTAATGTTATGTCGGCATGTTGGCCATAGTAGCTCAGTGGTTTAGAGTAACCACACGTATACCTGGAGATCATTGGTTCAAATCGCAGCTATGGCATTGAATTTATTAGTCTTACTCATTTCATTCGCATTCCTTTTTCTTTAAACCGTCCCATATGCATCGACCCGAAAAATTACTAAACTTATTTCTGTGTATGTTCTACCCGTAAAAGAATGGTATTCCAGAGGGGCAAAATATTTGATCTGCACATTTTAGTACATTCTATAGTAAAGGTTGGGTAGTTTTTGAATCGTGCAATTGAAATATTTTAAATAGGAGACAAACACAATACCATTTTGCAGGAATTAGTAAAGACTTGTAAAAGGAGCGGTTTTTTTGGGAGGGGCTTAAGATACTGTTTTTGTAATAGCGCAACCTGCGAATCCCATAGTTTTGGAAAAAGGCAAGGGTATTTGGATACACATTTGTATGTTTGCTGGTGGTTTGAGGTTATTGATATCACAAGCCAGGTCTTGTATTGTATATGGAAGTTGGCATATCGAGTCAGCTTGTTTCTTTCATTCCTATTTGTGGTAACTTTACGTCCTTCAATGTTAAGTCGTATCGGACTGTGAATAAAATGGGTGAAATGTTGCTCAAATGGGTCCAGGACCCATGTAGATTAGAGCTACCTGATATTAATCTCTCAGGTTAAGGGAAAACATCGAACAATACCTTATCCTGATAGCGGAACCTTAACGACATTCGAGCTAGAGACCTCTAGAATTTAAGTTACACAAAACCACTACTACTAATGGGACGAGAAGTCTAATACATACAAACGCACATCAGTGAAAGTCGTTCATCATTCACGTGTAGATGAACGAGAATCACAAGAATGTTGCTTACACATATCTAACATTGAAAATTGAAACCAAAAGACAAGACCATCATCCAGGAGTGCCAATTATTTCACTTGTAAGTGTAAATATTACAGCAGTATACACTAAATGTATGGAGTACTCTGTAGTAGCATTAAACCCATCTTCTAGAAGAACAGAAGGCTGTAGACACCTTTTGGTGAGCTTTGTCATAAACGTTTACTGATTTGTGAGATATTAACTCAGTATACACTACAGCTGCTGGACATATAGTTAATTAACATTAAAGCCAAATTAAAATAAGCGAGAGGTATAACGAAATGAAATATTCTGTGGCAGTAACCGTGAAAAGTTAGAGCCAGAGCAATAGCCTGGATATCAACCACGAATGACTTGCTCTTAACTATGACAATATACCATAATTACATAAACTGTCCAACTAAATCAGGAAAAAGATCCATTATCAAACAAGAAATACAAAATTCAAATAAAATTGAAATCACAACGGAGAGATCTACACATAAATTCAGTATAGAAGGCTTCCTTTCCCACAAACATTTATTAGCTTTTTAGACTTAAGCTCACTGTGTGGTATAATTTCCCTTTGTTTTCATTCCAAACACATCAATTAAATATCGTTTATACCTTAATAAAATAAAAACAAATTGTTACTTAACTTTGCAAATATTTAGAAATTTTCTGTGCGACTATACAGTTTTTCAGGTGGAGCCATCTCTGCGCAGATGCACGCGTTGCTCCACTGCTGATCTACCCCGGCGGTCAATTTAAAATAACAACAAATTCGTCTTATTCATAATGTATTTTTATAACAAAACCTTAATATCTTTTACTCACACTAATTTCTCAATCCACTTTTTCACAAAGGCTTAATTTACCTCTAGCTCCAAATGTAAGATGAAACTTATTACACGTTTCCTTGTTGTCACAAGAAAGATAAAGGGACTAAATGTTTAACCAACATTTGAAACCTAACCCACGAAACAGATTTGCTCCAACAACCCTTTAGTGATTAATATTGTTGCTATTATTGTTTTATATTATATACAAATGTAATTAAACTTCTCTCATGTACACCGTTTAGAATGTATGAAGTGCAGCATATGAACATAGTTTTCGGGACCTGCGTAATATTGGTACGGGATCTTTATATGAAATGAGAAAACGTCCAGGGTATGTATTACATTCGAACCACTTTGTAAGTGTGGACAGGGTTATTAGATCTATTGTGCTACATTGCCGACCGCATGCTCTGCGCTATTTGGCCAGCTCTTCAACTGTCTGAATGTGAATCTAAGATTACGCCAGAAAAAGAACCGCAAACAAAAGTACAGGTAATACAAAACGCACGTGTAATATACATAATAATTATCTTCATAGCAGTTCATTGCTTAAATTGCAAATTAAGTCGTCCAGGGTTCCTTTCTAGGTTTTTCGTCACAAGGTTTTGAAAGCTGTGCTGATTTTCAATTTTTCATTTGTAATTTTTACGCAGTTATTTTATATACATTTTGTAGAGCAGATTTTCTAAATGAAAACCTGCAAGTTGCTAACGAACTATAATTTAAACTGCAGTGCAATTAGGGTTACGTATACTACGGAGAGCAGTTGGAACTGCGATCTGGCTTGATGTAAGGTACACACGCGAGCAAATGTATTCCGATGCGAGCAAGACTAACTTACGGTAGGGAGGTGAGTTTTCAGCAGTTAGTTTTGTCAGGATGGTTCAGTTTTCCTATACCTGACAAGCGATTTCGGCACTCACGTATTTAAGCCTCAATGCAAAATAAAAACAATTTTGCCACATGCAACGTAGATGGTTTGTACAGCTCTCTAATATCATTTTAGAAATTAATCGATACTTTTTGTAATGACATTATTTCCTCTCTCCGTCTATATCTTACTCGCGGGTGCGTGCGCGGGTACACACACACACACACACACACACACACACACACACACACACACACACACACACACACACACACACACACACACACACACACCTCAAACATTTTAATCTCCATCGCTTCAATTTAAACGCGCTTTAATAGTCTAAAGAGGTAGTTTTAACTCAAAAGAAATACTTCTACCTTTCACTGGTGAGCGATAATTTATATGATAATAAACTATGTGGTATTTAAGATTATGTGTAACTAGTTTCAAAAAGAAAAATACGTTATTTCCTTTGTTACAGTTTTCACGAACAGCTTATATGGGCATTCTACTACAATTAATACAGCCATGAAGTTAAAAATTAATACCCATATATATTAATCGACCAACGAAAGAAATAAAATAATTATTTTGTTTGATAGTGACAGTTCAAACTCAGAATCACGTTAGCGTCACCGGCATGTCGAAGGTTTGACGGATGAGTTCCTTAAATGTTAGTAAAATTAATATGATGTATTTCACTTTTAGCTACACCTAGAAACTATCGAACTACACCGGGTCTGAGCTGGCAAACTTGGAATCAGAATGCAGCACGTTAGATCTTCTGGTCAGCTTCTCCCTCTCCTCCTCCTCCTCTTCGTCCTCGTGCTCCTCCTCCAATTCTTCTTTTTCTGCTTCTTCTAATTCTTCTTCTACTTCTTCTTCTACTTTCTTCTACTTCTCCATCTTCTTCTTCCTCTTCCTCCTTTTCCTCGTCCTCCTCCTCCTCCTCCTCCTCCTCCTCCTCCTACTACTACTACTCCAACTACTCCGCTCTTCCCCCAATGCCATCAAATTGTTCAATCAGCCTCTTCTCATCCAAACCTTAGGCTACACACTTCTAGTGCGGAAGAAATGATTATTTTCCATCAGTTTACCTAAAAAACATTGTGGTTTAACTATGCAGCCTGGTCTTAATTACGTATAGCATAGTAAGGCGACGTAAAAGTGCGTGTCTCAAAGCATATGAGAGTCCCTAGTGGTGTACCGGGAAATATACGAGTCAGTTGGAGAATTTAATGTGTTGTCGCACTGTTCGCCTTAGTAGCTCAGTGGTTTAGAGCAACCGGAGGGAGACCGGGAGATCATTGGTTCAGATCGCGGCTATGGCATTGAAGTTTTCAGTCTGGCTCTATTCATTCAAATTCTTTTTTCTTTAAACAGTCTCTTAGGCATTGTCCCTGAAAAATTGCTAAAAATGCTTCTCTGTATGTTCTCCCTGTAACAAAATGGTATTGCTGGAGTAGCAATATATTGGCTCTGCACATTTGAATACAATCTATATGAATATGTTTTAATCATGCAAGTGGAATATTTCAAGTGGGCGACAAACACAATACCATCTTGCAAGAATTAGTAAAGACTGGCATATCGAGACAGTTTCTTTCTTTCTTTTTTTCTTTCTTTCTTTCTTTCTTTCTTTCTTTCTTTCTTTCTTTCTTTCTTTCTTTCTTTCTTTCTTTCTTTCTTTCTTTCTTTCTTTCTTTCTTTCTTTCTTTCTTTCTTTCTTTCTTTCTTTCTTTCTTTCTTTCTTTCTTTCTTTCTTTCTTTCTTTCCTTCCTTCTTTCTTTCCTTCTTTCTTTCTTTCTTTCTTTCTTTCTTTCTTTCTTTCTTTCTTTCTTTCTTTCTTTCTTCTTTCTTTCTTTCTTTCTTTCCTTCCTTTCTTTCTTTCTTTTCTTTCTTTCTTTCTTTCTTTCTTTCTTTCTTTCTTTCTTTCTTTCTTTCTTTCTTTCTTTCTTTCTTTCTTTCTTTCTTTCTTTCTTTCTTTCTTTCTTTCTTTCTTTCTTTCTTTCTTTCTTTCTTTCTCTCTCTTTCTCTCTTTCTTTCTCTCCCTCTCTCTCTCTTTCTTTCTTTCTTTCTTTCTTTCTTTCTTTCTTTCTTTCTTTCTTTCTTTCTTTCTTTCTTTCTTTCTTTCTTTCTTTCTTTCTTTCCTTCTTTCTTTCTTGCTCTCTTTCTTTCTTTCTTTCCATTTTGTGCTAATTTTAAGTCGTTCAACGTTAAGTTATATCGGACGTTGAATGAAAATGGAGAAATGTTTCTCAAATGCGTCCAGGTCCATGTAGATTAGAGCTACCTAGTATTAATCTTTCAGGATAAGGGAAATCTCCGCAATATTCATGATCCACTTAGCGGAACCTGACCAACATTCGAACTAGGGACCTATAGAATTTAAGTTACACACCACCACTACTGTTAGGGATAGAAGTCTAATCTATACAAACGTACTTTTGTGAAAGCCGCTCATTATTCGCGTGTAGATGAAAGAGAATCACAAGAGTGTTGCCTACACGTTCCTAAGACAGAAAATGAAAACAAATAATAAGTTGATCATCCAGTGCTGCCATCACACAGATTATTTCAACTGGAAGTGTAAATATTATAGCAGTATATACTACATGTATGGAGTAGGCTCTAGTAACATAAAACCCAAGTGGCAGAAGAAGAGATAGCTGTAAATACCATTTGGGCGATCTTTCTTTGTCAAAAAAAAAATTACTGAACTGTCCAATGATAACACCAGCACATTCAAATGCTACAGCAAGAAGTTCAAGCTCCAATAAAATCGAAATCATAGCAGATAGATCTACAGAAATATTCACTTTATAAGGCTTCAATTCCCATAAACACTTATTAGTGTTTTTAGTTTTTAACTCACTGTATGGTATAGTTACTCTTGGTGGTGGTGGTAGCATGTCTGCCTCACGCTAAAGAGGTACATAGTTCAAATCTCGGGCAGGGTGAGTTACCTGGTTAAGGTTTCCTACGGGGTTTTACCTTCTCCTAAAAGAGGAATGTTGGGTAACTCTAAGCTCTATGTAATCTGGGCTCATTTAATCATCATTTCTCCTACCTATTTCATTCATCGTCCGATATGACTTACTGTTGGAGGACTTTAATTACAAAAAGAAGAATCGAACGGATCTCCCGTTCTCCGTCAAACTGATTCAAATCGTAAAGAAGAAACAGCTGTAAGTACTTTTTTGTTACATTTCTTTGTCGTAAACGAAAACTGAACTGTCCAACTAAACCACAAAAACTTGATAGTTTGGCACAAGTACAAAAAATAGAGACCCAATCGAAATCTACAAATCGAAATCTTAGCAGATAGCTCTATATATATATATATATATATATATATATATATATATTTATTTATTTATTTATTCTGTTTAGAACGCTTCCTTTCCCCAAAAGAAATTATTAGTTTTTTAGATTTTATCTCACCCTTTGTTTGCATGCCGTAGAAGTCACTTAAATATAGTTCATATCTAAATAACATAGTTGAAAGCTGCGACTTATCTATGCAAACATTTGGAGGACTTCTTTCCGACTATACAATTTTACAGGTATAGCCATCTCTGGGCAGAGGCGCGCGTTGCTCTATTGTTGTTCATTTAAATGTTGCTTCTCTATCGGGCATTCAAAATAACAATAAAATCGTCTTATTCGTAACGTGTATTCATAACAAAACATTAATATATTTCACTCACACTACTTTCTAAATTCACTCTTTCACAAAGGCTTACTTTTCCACCTGCTCCAAATGTAGCATAAAAGTTATTACACGTTTCCCTGTTGATACAAGAAAGATAAAGGGACTAAATATACTATAACCAACACTTGATACTTAGCCCACGAAAGAGATTTGCTCCAACAATCTTGTGGCGATTAATAAGGTTGCTATTATTGTTTTATATTATACACTAATGCAATGAAACTCTTTCATTCATGTACACCGTTTAGAATTTATGAAGTGCAGCATTTGAACATAGAATTCGGGACTTGCGTAATATTGGTACGTCATCTTTATTTGGAATGAGTAAACGTCCAGGGTATGTATTGTTATTGAACCATTTTATAAGTGTGGACAGCTATTTCAGTTTTATTGTGCTACATTGTCGACCGCATGCTCTGTGTAATGTGGCCAGTTATTCAACTGTCTGAATGTGAATCTAAGATGGCGCCAGAAAAAGAACCGGAAACAAAAGTGCATTTCAATACGCTATAAGTATTATAAAGAGTACAAGTTTTAGGTCCAACGCATACCTCAGGTCTTTCTTAGTATCTTAAGAGATTAACAAAACAAAATCTTTTATGACGAAAATAATCATTTCTTCCACACTGCCCGCCTCGGTAGCGTAGTGGTAGCATGTCTGCCTCACGTTCAAGAGGTTGCGAGTTTGAATATTCGTCAGAGAGAGTTACCTGGATAAGGTTCTTTCCGGTTTTTTTCCTTATCCTTTAAGACGAAAGTCGCATTACCCTGAGATCTATGTACCCTGTGCTCAATTGAGCATCATTTAACCGACCTATTTCATTCATCGTCCGATATGACTTACATTTGGAGAGAGAAAATTATAAAAAAGTCTTCAACACTAGCCAGGTGTGGGCTAAGGTTCCGATGGGTAGAGCCACAGTCAAAAGTTCAATGCTATAGCCAGGAGTTTAACCACAGGCCATCCGCTCTCCGTCCGGTTGCTCTTAAAGCACCTTTATATCAGCATAAGGAAAACCCCGGATAAAGGGTCATCGAGATAACCAACGCAACTAAATTTTGAACTCGTATCTCTTGGATGTAAGGTAAACATGCAACCACCATGCTACAAACGGAAACTCCTCCTAATTTAGAGACGAATAGTTTTTTGACTCCCTGAATATACATATAAAGCTATTTTAGGAAAGAAATTGCTGTGTGTAAAGTCACCATAAAAAAAGAAAAAAAAAATGGAAATCCAAAGAGTATATCTAACTCCCTGTAAGTGTCCGAAGAAGTACTTGTGCATCTCCTTTATTTGCCATTTCTCTGCGTGTTTTATTTAAGATTTCCATTTCAATGCGCTATAAATATTATAAAGAGTACAAGTTTTAGGTCAAACGCATACCTCAGGTCCTTCTTAGTATCTTAAGAGATAAACAAAACAATTTTTCTGACGAAAATAATTTCATCCACAATGCGCGCCTTGGTAGCCATGGCAAGAATAACATAAATTGTCCAACTAAATCAGCAGAAAAATCCTTTTAAATGGATACTCATAATTCAAATAAAATTGAAATCTTAACGTAGAGCTCTACATATATATTCAGTAAACAAGTATTGGTTTTTTTTAGAATTAAACTCACTGTATAGTATAACTTCCCTTCGTTTTCATTCCATACATATCAATTAAATATAGTTTATACCATAATAAAATAAAAACAAATTTTTACTTAACTTTGCGAATATTTAGAAATTTTCTTTCCGACTATACAATTTTACAGGTGGAGTCATCTCTGTGCAGAGGCACGCGTAGCTCCATTGCTGGTCTACCCTGGCGGGCAATTTAAAATAACAACAAATTCGTCTTATTCATAACGTATTTTTATAAGAAAACCTTAATATCTTTTACTCACACTAATTTCTCAATCCACCTTTACACAAAGGCTTAATTTACCTCCAGCTCCAAATGTAAGATGAAAGTTATTACACGTTTCCTTGTTACAAGAAAGATAAAGGCACTAAATATTGATCCAACATCTGAAACTTAACCTACGAAAGATATATGCTTCAACTACCCAGTGGTGATTAACAATGCTGCTATTATCGGTGTATATTATATACAAATGTAATTAAACTTCTCTCATGTACACCGTTTAGAATTTATGAAGTGCACCATAAGAACATAGTTTTCGGGACCTGCGTCGTATTGGTACGGGATCTTTATATGAAATGAGAAAACGTCCAGGGTATGTATTACATTTGAACCACTTTGTAAGTGTGGACAGCGTTATTTGATATATTGTTCTACATTAACGACCGCATGCTCTGCGCAATTTGGCCAGCTATTCAACTGCCTCAATGTGAATCTAAAATGGCGTCACAATAAGAACCGGAAACAAAAGTACAGCTAGTGCAAAACGCACGTGTAATGTACATAATAATTATCTTCATAGCAGTTCATTGCTTATATTGCAAATTACATCGTCCGGGGTTCCTTTCTAGGTTTTTCGTCTCATGGTTTTGAAAGCTGTGCAGATTTTCAATTTTTCAGGTGTGATTTTGATATCTGTTTTGTTGAGCAGATTTTATAATTGAAAACCTGCAAATTGCTAACGATCTATAATTTAAACTGCAGTGCAATTAGGGTTACGTATACTACGGAGAGCAGTTGGAACTGCGATCTGGCTTGATGTATTGTACACACGCGAGCAAATGTATTCCGATGCGAGCAAGACTAACTTACGGGGGGGAGGTGAGTTTTCAGCAGTTAGCTTTGTCAGGAAGGTAGAGTTTTCCTATACCTGACGAGGGATTTCGGCGCTCACGTATTTAAGCCTCAATACAAAATAAAAGCAATTTTGCCACATGTAACGTAGGTGGTTTGTAAAACTCTCTAATATAATTTTGAAATTAATCGATACATTTTGTAATGACGTTAGTTCCTCTCTCCGTCCATCTCTTATATGCGGGTGCTTGCGCGGGCACACGCAAACGTACACACACACACACACACACACACACACACACACACACACACACACACACACACACCCATACACACACACACCCACACACACACACCTCAAACATTTTAATCTCCATTGCTTCAATTTAAACGAGCTTTAATAGTCTAAAGAGGTAGTTTTAACTCAAAAACAAGTACTTCTACCTTTCACTGGTGAACGATAATTTATATGATAATAAACTGCGCGGTATTTAAGATTGTGTGTAACTAGTTTCCAAAGAAAAATACATTATTTCCTTTGTTACATTTCTCAAGAGCAGCTTATATGTGCATACTACTACAATTAAAATAGCCACCAAATTAAAAACTAATACCCATATATATTAATCGACCAACAAAATAAATAAAATAATTATTTCGTTTGATAGTGAGAGTTTAAACTCAAATACACGTTAGCGTCACCGACAT